>OX326958.1:38977622-40177622 GCA_946800325.1 Luzula sylvatica | reverse complement strand
AAGAGAGGGAGCTTAGCCGTTAGTCTTTACAGAGAGAGGAGAGCTCGGCGAGAGAGAAATTTTGGCGAGAGTTTGGCCAGAGGAGTCAGAGAGAGAGGGAGAGAAGTCGGGCTGTGACTGTGAGTGAGAGAGATGGGTTAGAGAGTGAATTATTGGGTTTGGGTTTGAATTTAATTAATGGGTTTGGGTTCAATTTAATGGGTTAGTGAGTTTAATGAGTTGTATAATTTAATATTATTAAATTTTGTCACGTCATCGTCAAATTAACTAAAAAAATTTCACGTCACAGTGTCACCTCATCAATTAACTGATGTAAAAAAAAAAAATTAGGAACATCAAGAGTTCAGGAGTAAAGATTTTTTTTGTTTATTTTAATGATACCAAAGAGAAAAAATTTTAGAAAAAAAATAATAAATATGTCTTCCTTCTTTTTTATCATTTTTTAGTGTGTTCGGTTTATTATAGACATTTCTTTCTTTTATTCATAAAACATCCAAGTTAACACCGAACTCGTCCCCATCAAAACCTTTCGCGAGGTCTTTCTCCATCAAAACCCTCCCTCCCTCGCGAGATCTTTCTCTATCTCACAAAAGCTTCTCTCCGAGGTAATACGAGGCGATTCTCAAGCGAGCGAATCCGAGGCGATTTTCAAGCTCAGTCTTGCGACCGCTCATTCTCGACGGCCATGGTTCACTCGTGCGAAGCTCACTCTCGTCGGCCTACTGCTATCCGGTAAGTTTCAATTTTGTAGGAATTTCTTAGTTTCCAGTAACGTTTGCGCTTAATCCATTTGATTTTTGATTAAAATTGTCTAAATCGACTGATTTTACATGAATTCGGTCTTAATTGATGTTGTTATCGGTTAATTCAATTCATATGTTGCTGAATGTGGCTGTGTTTTGTGTATCGGGGCTAGTTTTGATGGATTGGAGGATGATTAGCGGCTTATTAGGGTTCAATAGGCTATTGTAGTGTTTATTACGAATGATTGGGGCGGCAAATTAGGGTTTATTAGGTTGTTTAAGGCTCTAATTGTGTTGTTATTTATCTGGATTTTTCTGAAATTGAGAATTATTACTTCTATTTAGTTATATTGAGTTCAATTTTAATTTTTGAACTAATTTTCAGATTAGAAATTTGATATACTCGGGATTGGATGCGATAATGGAGCTTGAAGTTGGTGAACTTAGAAGTGGAGCTCAAATTTCAATGTCGAAGATGTTTGGATGCGATAATGGAGCTTGAAGTTGGTGAACTTAGAAGTGGAGCTCCAATTTGAATCTCGAAGAAGTTTGGATGCGATAATGGAGCTTGAAATTGGTGGGTCCGCTTTTTACAGACAGGAGAAGAAGCTCGGGATTTCAAAGACAGGAGAAGAAGATCGGGAAGCTCGGGATTTCAAAGACAGGAGGAGAAGCTCGGGATTTCAAAGACAGGAGAAGAAGCTCGGGATTTCAAAGACAGGAGAAGAAGCTCGGGATTTCAGAGACGGGAGAAGAAGTTCGGGATTTCAGAGACAGGAGAAGAAGTGTGTTGATGAGTTTTTTTGTAAATATAGCCCCGGCAAGTTAAAAGGTCGACAAGTTAGAATAAGAAGAATATGGATGTTTTTAGATTGAATGTAAATGTGAACGTGAGTTGAAAATAATTGTATAAATTTTGGTATGTGTGTATCGAAATGTAAAATGTGTGGGAACTTGTTTATAAAATTGAAATGGAAATTTATTTGTCTTTTTATGTATTCGTGTTTTCCGATGATGATATGGAACCGGTGCTGTCCGTATCTTCAAATATGGTACACTCGATGTTCTCCCATGAAGTACAAACAAGTGATTCTAAAATTACATACGAGTCCAAAACAAACAATTAATTACAAATAAGTCCATTTTTACCTCATTTTACTAATAAATCCAAAATTACATAAATGTCCAATAAAGTATACAAATATCAATAAATTGAAAATAAATTCAGGAAACAACAAATTTCGAAAATTACTTAAAAGTCCAGCAAAATAATAAAATTTTAAAATTACATAGATGTTCAAAACAAACAATAAATTTCAAATAAGTCCAGTTTTACCTCATCTTACTAATAAATCGAAAATAGCATAAATGTCCAACAAATTACACAAATATCAATAAATATCAATAAATTCATCGTTTACAACAACATTTCTAAAATTACTTAAAAAGTCCAACAAAACAATCAAATTGCACAAAAGTCCAAACTAAACCCTAAATTTTCATTCATGATCTCCATTAACCCTATATGTATCGAATACATAAATAAATGGATAAGTAATCGAAAAAGAAAAAAGATCAGCAAGAAATGAAAGAAAGACAATTTATATAAAATCAGGGGTGAAAATGTAATTTCATTGAATTAAAGAGGAGGGGTGAAAATGTAAAATGTACCCAGTCGCAGGGTCTAAATATGTGACTGAGTGGATACCCTCGATGGCCCTACATGTAAATATGATTTCCCTACTTTGCCTCTTGTCCCCGATATAAATTTGTTACTTTTGCACGGTAATTTCTCCTGAAGAGTTTCAGACAAAAGAAAAGATAAATTCTTGATAATTACAGCTTAAATTCGGAAAAATAAATAAAAGTTGACTTTCGAACTAAATCATCTAGAAACAATTGAGTTGAGTTATAATACATACTAATATTACAAAAAAACTATATATTAACCGCGTGAACAAATAAATAAAAACCAGCAGCACTGAATCCTCTGTTTCTGTACGAACTGGAGATGATTAGTATCCCACGCCAACGGTCGTGTGTTTTAAAAATCCGAACGTTGAGGAGTCGAACGTTGGAACATCCCCAATTGCCCTTATATTATCCCCTTCGCTCATACGTTCTCTCATTCTTCCAAACCCATCTCTCATTTCTTCTTCTCCTCTTCCCAGAGAATATACAGCAATTCATGTCTCAACTCTTCTCAACCAATTAATGGCGACTAGACTCAAGTAACTCACTTCTCGAGCAGCACTGAATCCTCTGTTTCTATACGAGCCATGTCTCAACTCTCTCATTTCCTCCCTGAATCACGAGAACCAGTCAAAAAGATTGATTTTCTGGCAGATAGCGAGTTTAGCAAAGCCTTGGTGAACCAAAGAACTGCAGCCTTGAATCCGAGTGATTGGTTCTGGCAGATAGCGAGTGTACCAAACTCCTAATCAGGTATATTATGCCATGTCTCCTTTTCTTGGTTAATTTTTTTGTGAAGAACTTTCAAAAAGAACCTAAATTGTTTATTTCGATTACTAAATTTCATCGACAGTCATCATCTATGTTAGTTCTTAAAGCATGTAGGAACTGTTTTGCGATTTTGTAGTCCTTTTGCAATTTAGACACTGTATTTGTTGTTAATTTCAGTGCAATTTAAGAATTTTCTCCTTAAATTAATACACCTGTGAATCTGTCATGCTTACTTTAGGCAATTTCTTCTCAAAGTTTCAGTTTTTGCCATTTAGTCAAAACGCTTGTGCTTTTAAAACTTATGAAATGCATGGATTGATTTTTTTTGTTTCAATTTTCATTTGATCATTATTACAACATATACTTACTTTTACTTTCTTGTTAGATGGACTGATTCGACTTTGACAATTGCTACAAATATAACAGACTTTCGACGCAGCCCTTTAAATTCTGTTTTCTGTGATAGAACAAAAAACCGTGCTGGACACAGAGCCATTGAAGTCTGAGAAATTGGTGTTCTCCTCCAGCCCAAGAATCTCTTTGCATAATACTTTTTAATCTATACAAGGTAATTTTCAATTTTACTTCTTTCTTAATAATAATAAGCATGTTTCTTAATTATTTACGGTAATTCGTTTTGACAATTGATGCAGAAATACAATAAGTTGGACGATCGAATCGAATTTATTAAGACATAACAGTTTGAAATCTCAAGACAAGAAATTCCAAAGTGACGAAAAAGGAGCAGTATTTATGTGTCTGTTTGTGCTAGTTTATTGTTGGTGGGTATTTTGCATGTGTGCGTCTCTTTTGTATGTGTGCGTGTGCCTCTGTATGTGCCTTTGTATGTGTGTGTGCCTCTGTACGTATCTTTGTATGTGCTTGTGTGTGCCTCTCTGTATGTGTCTCTGTGTGTGTGCTTGTGTGTGTGAGGGTGTGGGTTGTGTGTGCTTCTCTATGTCTGTATGTGCTTGTGTGTGTGTGTGTGTCTGGTGGGCCGGCCAAATTATGGACCGGGCCTCGGGATCCGGCCCGAAGAGGGGCCGGGTCTGGAGGGGGGGGGGTCGGCCCGAAGAGGGGCCGGGCCTCGAGGGGGGGTCCGGCCCGAAGAGGGGCCGGGCCTATGGGGGGGTCCGGCCCGAAGAGGGGCCGGGCCTCGGGGGGGGGGAAGAGGGGCCGGGTCCTCGGGGGGGGGGCGGCCCGAAGAGGGGCCGGGTCCTCGGGGGGGGGGGGGGGTCCGGCCCGAAGAGGGGCCGGGTCCTCGGGGGGGGGGGGTCCGGCCCGAAGAGGGGCCGGGGCCTCGGGGGGGGGGGTCCGGCCCGAAGAGGGGCCAGGGCCTCGGGGGGGGGGGGGGTCCCGGCCCCTCGGGCCGGGGCCTCGGGGGGGGGGGGTCCGGCCCGAAGAGGGGCCGGGGCCTCGGGGGGGGATCCGGCCCGAAGAGGGGCCGGGGCCTCGGGGGGGGATCCGGCCCGAAGAGGGGCCGGGGCCTCGGGGGGGTCCGGCCGCCTCGGGGGGGGGTTCCTGCCCGAAGAGGGGCCTGGGCCGGGGCCTGGGGGGGGGGGGTCCGGCCCCTCCCAGGCCCGAAGAGGGGCCGGGGCCTGGGCCTGGGGGGGGTCCGGCCCGAAGAGGGGCCGGGGCCTGGGCCTGGGGGGGGGGGGGTCCGGCCTCGGCCGGGGTCTGGGTCTGGGGGGGTCCGGCCTGAAGAGGGGCCGGGGCCTCGGCGGCCCGAAGAGGGGCCGGGGCCTCGGGGGGGGGGGGGTGTCCAGCCCGAAGAGGGGCCGGGGCCTCGGGGGGGTGTCCGGCCCGAAGAGGGGCTGGGTCCTCGGGGGGGGGGGTGTCCGGCCCGAAGAGGGGCCCGGTTCTGGGGGGGGGGCCCGAAGAGGGGGGGGGGGGTCCGCCCTTGTGACACTGCATCTGATTGGTCCTCATTTTTCCTCGCGGCCCTGTCCAGTTTATTACCGGGTCCGGATGTAGCCATCGTTTCTTGCAGATTTTGACATTTTGGACATACACCGATGTTCGGCCATCCATTTTTTTCCATGTTATCGGAAGTAATCTATTACGGAACCATATCCAAGCTAAAAAAATTATTTTTTTATAGGCTAGGTTGAACAGATACGCAGGAAACCGTATTTGACACGATACGAAAACAGCTATCCGATAATTTTCCAAAAATAGAGGATACGATACGTTGTACATATACATTAATTAATATTCATAAAATTATTTATATATATATAATTAGTTTTATAAAATGCTCCTCTATATAGTTACATGTTTATATATTCGTTAGTATTCCAAAGAATGAGAGAATAATGGCCTTTCATCACAATCAAGTCACCATTTTTGTGCTTTATGCTCATTTTATATCCTTAATAGGTTGTGTGGTTATGCAGCAAATAATATTAATTTGATGACGTTGGAACCTTTTTTTAAATTGATGGTAATCAATTGCTCAATATCATTAACTGAAAATGGAAAGTTGTATACTCAATTGCTTTGTTTGTCTCTGAATATTCATGTTTATATAATTAGGTCTTTTTTTTATTGGACATGAACCTATGAGCCTTCAAACGGTCATATATATTATTTAATAATAAATTTTATTGTTGACCAGTAACTTTTGAACATTTTTTAATAAAATAATTCCTAAGTTTTATTCAAATAATGAACAAGGAATAAAAGTGTGTGAAGTCCTAATGTTATTATAATATTCCTAAATCTCTTTTAAAAAAAAATCATATATGTCAAGGTGTCAAGCTATAACAATTGCAACAAAAGAAGATATTTTGATTTACACAAATATGAATGTCAAAATATTTTTACATAATATTTTTGCAAATTTAAATTATGATAAAAATATGTAGGAATTATGCTAATATGGATGTCAAAATATAAAATGAATCTATTTAATGAATTTTTCAATTTAATTTCTAAAAATAATACTAATGTATGTTGTATATTTTATAATATTTACATATTGAGTTATTAATATTACATATATAAATTTTCATCTATCATTGTATTCACATTTGATCATGTAATTTTATGTGAAGTGATAAACAATTGGATAAACTTAATCTAACTTGAACCTAACCATTAATAATAGTTCGCGTCATAAATGTAGGATGATCTGACTTTGTAAAAATATTTAAAACATGGTGTAAAGTAATGAACAAATTGTTACAAAGAAAGTAGGATTATAAAAAAGCAATGATTAAGAAATGGTCTAAATTTTGTCACATATCATAATCTAATGATTGAAATGAATGTGATGATGTGGCACAAAAAAATTGCACAAAGTTTGGGTTAAAATAAATGTGTGGATAAATTAATTAATTTTATGAGAATGTAAAATTACCATCAATTTTTACGAGAATTACTTTACAATGGATGTGAGAAAGTTGTTGCTCCATGATCTTTTGATCCACATGTTATACCAACATGATAATCATTTTCTCATGTTTCGACGTTTTAAGAAGAATTGTAATTTTCTCACAATTCAAACACACCCTAGATTACAAAAGATTTTTTATTTACACAATGTTTGGATTTTTTTTAATAAAATTCAACGTAAGATTTAAAAGATACATAATTTATTGTTTTAGAATCTCAAAAGATTTTGATATCCGTTCACTTTTTTCATAAGAACAAATTCAAATAATCTTATTTATTGACAATTATTCATTATTTTTTAGCATATCAATCCGATTAAACGTAAAATCACATACAAATCATTTGAATTGATTCCTCAAGGACACACACTTTATCTGCATTACTACTTAAACCTCATGAGTGGGAGCATATATTATCTCACATCATACAAAATAACAAAGAATTAACTTTTCCACATAATATATTCGGATTTTTCTTGTTTTGTCTCATTAATATTTAGTTTTGTATTAACTTTATCGGTCGCAAGAGCAATTTACTAAAATAGCAGACATAGCACTCTAGCGAATCCTCCAAAATACCCCCTATCATCTCTTAGTACAGAAGGACGTTGTATCTACAAATCCACCAAAAGTTATCCCGTTATTTGTTAGTAATTTGTTGGTTAAGATCATCCAACGCCATGGCGTCGTGGATGATACTTCGGCTACTAACAACTAGGTCCCGGGTTCGAACCCGGACAGGAACAAGGGCAAAAAAAATGGGTAGTCTAGTAGGGTAGGGGTAGGGGTAGGAATAAGGGGTGGGGGCCTACGGGCAATGTAAAAAAAAAAAAAAAAAAAAATTTGTTGGTTAAGAAGAACATAATATTCCGATAAATCTTCCAAATAATCATCTAAATGAGAAATTATTATTATTATTATTGTTGTTGTTGTTACTATTTTGTATAATATATTACTTTATTCAAAAGAACAAGCGTCGTGTGAGGTAATTCATTTTTGTTGCGTGAAGAATGTTTCATAGGCATGTCAGCACAAAATTAAGGATCAAAATTAATAAAAAAATAAGAGTAAGCACAAGCATATTCAAAATGAAGGGAATTAAATTGAAGAACGTTCTGATTAAAACAACTATACATTTTTGTTAACCAACCAAACATAGGCAAGTAGGAAAACTATATATTTCTTTGAAAACAAACCAAGAATTAGACTTTGAGTTGGATTTTTCATGAACTCGATGCTCATTGTTGGCATCGTTTTCTGATTAAAATATTTTGATAAACCAAAAAAAAACTCACTTGGGCTCATATTTTACGAAAGAATACTGCTTGGGGATTTTTAGCACTGCTATTTGTGGCTTTCCTTCATAGAAAACAAAAAAAAAATGTCCTCCCGGCCTCCCGGGTGAACTTGCAATCGTATTTTATGAGAAACTCAATGGGCCGTTTGGCAAGCAAAATTAGTAGAGTGGAATAGGATTATAATGTGAAGGAGTAAAATTGAAATTAGTAATTTCACAGTTTGTTTGGATATTCAAATTATAAAATACTGAAAATTTTAATTTTTTGTTTGGTTGTTTACAAAAATTTTGAACTTTGTTATTGAAAATATAGAAAAAATATTTCATTGAATACAATTAATATAGTTATGATTAATTATTGTTATTTTATAGTTATGATTAATTATTTTATATTATTATATAAGTAAGATATATAATATTTTATTCATATAATTAATATAATATTATACATTATTTCTTATTTCTTATAAATATACTAATTATAATATATATATATATGGGCTAGCATCAATGGCCAACATCCTTACTTGGCCAACAATGGCCAACAACGCTTATTTTTCAAAATATATAGATGAAAATTAAATCTTAACCGTATAGATGTTATCTATATCATTTATATATGTTGTAAAATAAATTTTGTATCATTTGAATTTTTCTATCTAACAAAATCAATAACAAATTTTCACAATCGTCAATTTCGGTAAAATATTAGATTTTCATGAAGAAAATCTCGAAACATAGTAAAATTTTATCCTAACCCAATCTATATAACTTAAATAAAATCCAATGCAAAAAATTGGAATTTTAAAATTTATTTCATGAAGAATCATGTCGTAAATGCTATTGACCGTTAATATTTTTACGTATCATGATGAATATGATAGATTTTCTTATTTTTCATAAAATTGAATCTATAATATTCTCAAGTGATATTGATTACATCGATACGGTTCAAATTTAATTTTCTACCATCAGATTTACGTTAAGAAGTGCGGTTGATTGCGGCGCGTTTTTATTTGCTCCTCCTCCCTCTCTCGTTTTTGACTCAGCATAACTTCTCTCTGTATGTTGCTGGCTCTATATCTATTGATTTGATCCTTTATTTTTCTCTTGCACTCGCTGATTTGCCTTTGTTTTCTCTATGTGGCTCGATCTCTGTCTTGCTTGTTGAACCACGGGTAATTAGTTATTTATTTATTTTTTCGAATTTGATTTTAGGATTTGAGACGGTCACACATTGGGCGTGGAGTTATGTCGAAATTGGGTATGGAATGGGTACAATTCATCAAACTTGGGTATGAAATATTTTGGGCTTAACGGGTTTAGAGACAGGATCCTCAATCGGTTTTGAGTCGAGTTTCTAGTTCTCCAAGGAATAGATCACGAACCAAAGCTGGTATTATTTTAGAAGTGATTGGCTCTAACCTGTTAAAAAAGAAAGAAAATAAATAAATGATGTAAGAATTAAAGTTATATGAATTATGAAGTGGTAATTTTTCAGAAAATTAAATAGTTACGTGATTAAAAGTGCTTCTTTAGAACAGAAATGTGATTAAAATTATAATATTGGTTTTTAAAAAGGAAAAAAAAAAGAAGCAATAATCAACAAAGCTATAGAATTCATGAGTAATTTCATCGAACAGGACATGATCGCTAAACCACTCTAACTCAAGCTTCAACCCAACAATGGAAAACCACATACAAGTTGGAATTTCAACAAAAAGGAACGAAAAACAATTAATTTGTTTCAGATTTTTTTAACATATCAAGAAATCCGTACCTTGATTCTAATGCGTGAACCAAATAGTTGAGGAATGCATTTCTCGTAAAACTTTGCTCAATTCAAAGAATTCTCCTTTAGATACCCTCCCAGTCAAATCCCTGTAAAACACTCTTGTCTAGTCTTCTTCATCAGCATCTACGACACCCCCAATGTCTTAATCTGCCTCCTCGTCATCAAAGCCACCATCGAAATCAATATCAGTTCCTCGGGAGAATTCAGCGACGACAAAGAAGTCATCTCTCTCGATCGAGAGAGTTGTCCTGGGAGTTCGTCGTCGCCGAAGAGGGGATTTGGTAGGTTGAGGAGAACATGGGTTTCTAAACAATTGGGAGAAGAAAGAAATGAAAACGGAGGAGACTAAACGGTACGTTAGTGCGTACATCTAATCAGCTTTGCACGAATCTTAACACATATCTAACACATACAAAGTTAGGAGCATCAAACCTCTTGGTGTTCTTAAAAACACCATAGCCCATCTCTCTTTCTCTCTCTCTCTCGTGTGTGTGTGTGTGTGTATATACTAATCATCAGCTAATACGAATTTGCAAGTGAAGATGATCGAGGTGGTTTTGAACGACCGTTTGGGGAAGAAGGTGCGCGTCAAGTGCAACGACGACGACACCATCGGCGACCTCAAGAAGCTCGTGGCGGCGCAAACCGGCACCAGGCCGGAGAAGATCCGGATCCAGAAGTGGTATAACATCTATAAGGATCATATCACGCTTAGGGATTATGAGATTCACGATGGCATGGGACTCGAGCTCTAATACAATTAAAACTTCTATTCTGGTATGTATGATTTCTCTTGTTCTGTTAATTGTTGAAAATATACCCAAATTAATTTGGGGAATTAGTAAATTAATTGTTGATTTGTGCAATCTATCTTACTTATAAAGTTAGGGGAAATGGGAGAAATCTGTGCAGCCACGTCACCAGGGCCTCTTTGTAAAAATAAAAAATTAATTTATATTTTGATCCTTTTTTTATTTACATTTTGGTCCTTTTTTTATTAGATTTAAAATTGGCATGTTCGACAGCAAATTAGCATGTTAATCGTGAAATATAATTTACTTCGAAGATTTATACACAGTTAAATTAATCAGCATATTCAATTTCCAGATATTAGAGACTGAGAAGGTTTATATTTTATTCTTTTTCATTGGATTTGTAAGAATATATAGGATTATAATGCTTGTTTTTATAGTTTATAATTGATTTCTAGATATTAGTATTTATCTTTTATCTTTTATTTTTTTTATTTTTTTTATGACAGGCATGACAAGAATCTCGATGCTTCATTAGAAGCAAAATAGTGAAGATTGCTATATGAATAATTGTAATCATTATCTTTATTGGAATAATCTTAAGTAATTGATAATTAAAAGAAATATAAATAGTCGATAATCATTAAAATATCCTATAAATAAACATATTTGCATAATTTCTGAAACTGTTTCGAATATACAAACTTAATGCATAAAATATCTATATATATCTTTTATCATAAAAGGCCGGTAGGCTAACGTAATGCATAAAATTCAATTTCAAAAACCCATTCTGTATTATTGAAAATTGCAGAAAAATCCTTTTTGAAAAAACAAATATATTAGAGTTCCAAAAAGCCCCTACATATTATTGAAATTTCTAAACAAATCTTATGAAAAACATATTTGGACAATTTAATAATATTTTTGGGGACTAAGAAATCTGAGAAAATAAACAATTCACCATTATTCTATTTTAATGCTTAAACTATTTGCCATAAATTAAGTTGCAAAATTTATAATTATCAAATGCAAACAACTCCTATTTCAAAATTATTTATATGTTATTTCTATTTGAAAATAATAACTTCAAGTTATGAGACTTTTTGACTGTTTTAAAAGTCAAGTGTGCATTTGGAAAATGGAAAATTGAAATTAGAACATACGAGCTGAGATACCTTCGATCCGCACGGGCAAGATGGGAGAGGTCGGCAAATGACGATAGATACTGAACCGGGTGGGTCGGCAAATGACTGTTTTATTTCTATTTGAAAACACTTTCTTAAAAGATATTTTTTTTTTTTCAAAAATGAATGAAAGATGTATTTTTTTCCTCTCTTTTGACAATGTGTTTTCAAACGATGAAGGACTCATTTATTTGCATTATTTTTTTTATTTTTTTTGTTAAACGGAGAAATTTTTTTTTGTCTTCCGTCAATTGATGTCAATGAAAATTGAACTAATAACTTATGATTTATTGTGATATTCACTCGATCATTTGAGTTCTACTTATGAGCTCGTTGTCTTGTATTATTATTGTTCGGTACGTGAAGTTTCATATTTTTTGATTAAAAAAATTGTTACAAGTCACACAAAATCTAAATATAACAAATCTTAAATTGGCCGTTGTTTTCAAATTAAATGGCTAAGTTTTGAAGGAAGATAAACTTCAATCCAAAATCGGCAGAGAACTGTGATTTATAGCAAACTCCACCACTTATTAAATCTGTAGACATTTTCTCTTTTGTTTCAATACTCTTCGGATATTCCGTGCTTGCAAACTCGAATCATTCCAAAATTACATTTTCATGATTATTTTCATACTAGAACTTTTTGTGGATTGTTTAGAGAATTGAATGAATTAATTGAATTATTTGGTCGGGACTGCAGAGATGATATTGTGATAAAAAAAATTCAATTGCCTCCAATATTTTATAAAATAAAAATATTTATTTTCTTCCTTTCTTTCCCATTTTAACATATTTATTGTTCAATTTAAAAAAGTTTCAATCATCTCTTATAATACTACGAAGAGGAATAAATCTACTTTTGCATGATCACACGCACAATTCGTGTTCAGATTTGTTTGATGAGTCATACCTTTTTTTTCTACACTAACGAAGACATGAAATTTTTGTTAGTTAAAATTTACCAATTTCTAAAATAATTTAAGGACGACTCAATTTGTTCCTTTACTCTATAATTGAATTTTAAGTTGATTTTTGTCTTATTTTAAGTTACTTTAACTATATTCATCTAGTTGCTCAACATGAATATTATTATATTTTCTTAGTGCTTCGAATTTTTATTGCATGTAGTGCAGCGGGACTGTCTTTTCTTTCTTTAAAGTTTAAATTAATATATATTTTATATTTCGTATCATTGATGTATATTACAAAATAGTATCATGAAATATCTCGTTCATGAATATTCAAAGATGGATCATTTTTTAGTTATTTTTGAAGTTATTTTTGAAATAATTTATTATTTTTTTCAAGTGTCCAATTCGAGAAACCCGTAGAGGGTTTACAAATTGCAATAAAACTGTAGCGTGTAGCATCCAATTAACGCTATATTACGTTATAGCAGTGCTACATCGTTGATATATGTATATACTTTTATACCAAAGATAATATAATATTATTTTTCTTTCTAAAGTGCTGATAATATTTGTCTGGTATGTTAATTGATAATGCATGGCAGATAACTTAAGTTATTAATCTAATATTATATAGAAATAAAAATAAATTGTATTTCATGTAAACAAACATTTTTTTTATTAAAAATATCATTATTGATTCATATTATTAATATTAGCGAATTATAGTGTTTATTTTAGCATAAATTAAATTATATACTTCTAAAATCTCAGTTAATATAAGTTTTTAAAATAATGTTTAAAATATATATATATATATATATATATATATATATATATATATATATATATATATATATATATATATATATATATATATGTTGGGGAATATCCCCGACCCCGGGCCCGCGCAGCGGATATGAAGGCCCGGTCCGGTTCCCTAAATCCAAGATCACGCCATGACTTCGAGGGTACGATGCAAATAGAAGGACATATTCATACCGGTGCCAAATTGATGGGACACGAAGGGTTGATCGCTGCCTTCTATTCCTCCTGTCACGTTGGTGACAATCCGCACGTCCCATACCACGCGTCCTTCACCACTCGTTAATTACGCCGGTTCACTCGACTTCGTCTTCGTGCGTCCAAGCGTTTCCACCGTCTTTCTCACTCAAGTCGATCACAATCGAAGAACCACAAACGTCGTTCCTCTACTTGTATCCACGTTGATTCGTAAGACGTCGGTCGCGGATGCACCTGCCTAGACGATGCACCGGCGAACTTACTCGATCTAATCGATTCTCTATTTCTCTCTCTTCGCACCTTTTTCACTCACGAAAGATCAAATCTGAATTTGCTCTTTTTCTTGTGTATTGGGCAGAATGATAATCTCAATAGTCTGATTTTGATGAGAGAGAAAGTATCCTATTTATATCTAATAGGATTAGGATTAGCCAAAAGGCATGTATATCCAATATACATACTTTCACACAGAAAAGTGCATGAACCTGTTCAGTATTCTGTCCAGACGAAATTGATAAATTTCTCTGACAGAAAATCACCCAACATGAACGTTGTAGATAATATCATTATCTACACAACCCAATTTGGCCCAGCCCAATTGGAGTTCGTATGCAAAAGTTATCACTATTTTACTAACTGTATGTCATACTGTTGCATCCTTTCGGTATTTCACATAAACGACACTGATACTTCGTTCATATGAAATATATTTCTACATGAAGGTTATAGATAATCTAATTATCTATCTAACCCAATTTGAACCATTCAAATCGGATTTTCCCACTGACAGTTATGGCCACGAATGTACGACTACATTCGTTTATCCTTGTGTACACTTTTACGGTTGATCCTGAAACTGTATTTCCTTCAGTCTCCCACTCAATTTCAGATCTACCTAAAAGGTATTCATGCATATCCAATACGCACGATTTTAGAGAATATAGCTCGCGTATCAAATACCAAGCTATGCACATCTAATGTGCCAATTTTATGATCAAGCCCGACTTAGTACGACTCGTTGTGTGACCATGTAGGTTTGACTTAACGATGGCAGTAGGTTGTTTCCAATACCTACAAGCTCATGAGCGGGATCTAGTCACTCCATCATAGCTACCCATGTTAAACGAATAATGATTGTGATCATTGTGCCTATCTCGAATAGCGGTTACTAGTTCTCTTGTTTGCGATATCCGTTAATCAAAAGGCATGGTAATAGTCATCCTTATAATTTGATTAACTACACTTATTCCCCGATTCCGAGTTGAGTTAACAAATTTCAATCGATATTAACCATTAATATCATTGACTGTGGCCACAGTTTTCGTTAATCGACTCATCGAGCGGCGCCTAAGAGATATCTCTTCCTTTCGGAATAAACAATTCCTATCTTGGAGACTCAAATTGAATTCCGTGTTTCGGACAATACCCAATGATGACCCTTTTAACTCCCTGTTACGGTGAGCGTAAGATCATATCAAAGCATTGTGTTACGCACGTAACTCAATCAATGATCCCCTCAAGTTTGAAGAACCTAAAACCCCATCCGTCGCAAGTCCATCTATAATGACTAAACTATGTCATGGTCTCGCGGCTTCGGTCATATCCAATACATGTAACCTAACATATATCTACGTTCCCGATTCGACAAGCACCTTGTCCCATGATTAGCAAAACATAATCATCTCCTCGGCAAACGTACTAGTGTACGCGTTCAGTCTATTATCTAATAATAGAAATGCTTCTCTCTTAAGCAAGCTGATCCGCGACTAGGGATGTTTAGAAATGACACTTTAAGTGTGACGGTTTTGCTGCACATGGTCCTCAACCATGTCGACGTCCACACAAGTTCAAATCAAGGTTCGTGTAACAATCATATTACACAACCCGCACACAGTTTTCATATAAGGTGAATGCATATTAATTTAAGTAAACTAAAATTTTAAAAGGGATGCATTCATATGGATTAAGTATTTGGGTGATACAACGTTTACCTATGGGTATCTCCATACCCACAACCTGCGAGGACTATCGTATTAGATAACTACACTCTACTCTCTTCTTCCTCCTCTAGGTATCTCCATACCCATAGTCATCGCATGACAGTCACGCGTGACTAGAGAGAGCGGTTTTGTAAACGGTTCCGCACGTTCCCGCTAGTGTTAATCTTCAGCAGGATTGGAACATTTCCAATACCTACGATCACATCTTTTCGCAAAATTTCATGGATCAATGAAATTTTCTGAGTATTGGTTAGAAGTGGTTGTGACATCGGCATTTTTGGCTTGTGCTATTGCGTATCACGCAATACACAACCATAAATCCGATAACTCGTGACTACTCGAGTTTGGTCATGTATCTTGATCCATACCGCTTCCTTTTGTGATGCATAACCACAATATACTCGCCTCCGTAAATAGAATCATTATTGGTCATGTGGAACCTTTCCACATAACCATGTTTTCGTTTAAGCAAATCATGTACACAATTTGTGATCGAAAGTCGTGCTACATATTTGGACGTGCTAAATCTTTGGAAACTGTCGTTGTTATAACTCTTTATAACCAACACGTCCTCCACACCATTATAGATTAAATAAAATCATGAATTCTTTTGCAAAGTATTCAAGGATAACATTCACCGCTATTAATACAAATTCCAATGGGTTTAAATATACATAACCATTATGTATATAAATATATAACCATTATACATTCACAAGAGTTAGTCTCATGTAATCGAATTACATTCAACCTCATGTGATTCCCATGAATTTTATTGACGGTAAATTAGACGACTTATGTGTACGACGTATAGTCACATACATATCATGACAGATATAATAGATCCTAACATCAAATGTAAGGCATCATATTATTACTTTTCACGCTGCTTGATGTCTCACGTCGAGCCGTTGAAAATTTCTGTCATTCGACATTTCGATTTAACTCCTCCAAGGAGTTAAATGTTGAAAACCTTTTTCAACATTATGTCGATATACGTGCTATAATCTAGAACCAGGAACTTCTTAGATCTATCCTATAGATCTTCACGCTTAATTCATAAGCGGTCTCGCCTAAATCCTTTGTCGTTACAAGAAATATAACGCAGCTCCCATTAACCTTCATGTGTACACAAAGTTTCCATTCATTTCGACAATTTTATAACAGTTTATAACTTCGTCAAAACGAATATTCCAATTCCGAGAAGCTTTCTCTAATCCATCATATGGATCGTTCAAGCATGTATATCCTATTCCGATTCTTACGAATCGACAAAACCATAAGGTTGTGTCAAGTACACATCCTTTAATAAAATTTCTGTTAAGAAATTCGGTTTTGACATCCATCTTGCCACATCACATAGTCATAATACGTGATTATGGCAAGCAGAATTTTGAGAATAGGAAAGCATGGCAATATGCGAAAACGTTTCTTCATAGTCCGACTATGAATTGCATGAAACTCTTCGTAAAAAGCCTCGCTTTACATATATGCTTATTCCTATCCATGTAGGTTCTTCATCTTGAAAAATCCACTCACATTTCACGGGTCTAACCCAGAAAGTAATGAAATCAAGTTCTAAACTTGATAATTTACATGGATTGAATCTCAGATTTCATGACACCATGTCATGTGGAATCAACTTATCATAGCATCCTTGTAGGATATAGAATCATCATATGATTTCGATCTATCATCATTAGCCACGATAAATCCGTATTTACCGGCTTATGATATAGCCTACTTGATCTACGAAAAATTCCTTTGTGTGTTCGACTCGCGTTCATCAACTCTTGATGAAGCCATGTCAACTTTCATCGGTACAATGTTCATTTTCAGATCTCGAACTCTTTCGAGATTTATTCTACTCCCACTAGCCCGCATAGAGATCAGCAACATCAAGTTTCAAACTTGTACGCATCGAATCCTCCTCCAAGAAGGCATCTCTTCGAGCCACAAACATCTTATTTTCGTCGGGACGTTAGAACTAATACCCTTTAGTTTCCTTAAGGATATATGTCATAAACGAATAATTTTCAGATTTGGGATTGAGTTTAACCGAAACAAATTTCGAAATATACTCACATCCACAAATCTGTACAAATGACAACTTCGAAACCATTCCGATCCATATCTCATATGGCGTCTTTTGTACCGATTAGAAGGTTTATGGTCCATATCTTATATGCAACCATACATTAGTGCCGCTGTCTCAAGGGCGTATCCCCAAAATATTTATGGGAGATCCGTTTGACTTATCATTTATCGAACCATGTCCAATATGCGTTCAATTCCTCTTTTCTGACACATCTCAATGTTCCGAAATGAAGACAATCGTGAAACGATTCCACAATCATAAATGATCATCAATATTCATAACTCAAATATCGCCTCTTCGATCCTATCGAAAGGTTTAGCTCAAATACTCGCCATCTCGATCCTATCGAAAAGCTTTGATTTTCTTGCTTAGTTGATTTCGTATTTCGTTTTGAAACTCTATGAACCTTTCAAAATCTCCGTTTCGGTACGCATTAAATAGATATTTTCATATCTACTTTAACCATCCATAAACGTAACAAAATACCGATAGCCTCCTCTTGCCTCGGAACTTATCGGAACATTACATCTAAATGTAATTTCCAATAATTCGTTGGATCTTTCTCCAACCTTTGGAGAATGATGCCATTTGTCGTCTTGCCTAATAAATAAGTATATCATTAATCAATCGAATCTAATTCGAATGATTCTAGCAATCCATCATATGGAATCTAGATATGCGAATCTCGTTTATATGGCCAACACGGCAATGCCAAAAGAAGCAATCAACCTCTTGGTTTAATCCTCCTCGGATTTCACCATTCTTTGAGTCATTAGTTTGGACAACTCCTTGTCCGAGTTGTCCGAACTTTCTATTTTGGAAAACATTTTCCCAAAATACCCTTAGACATACATTTCTTTCGATCCCACCTTTGAATTACAAGGACATCCACGCATCTATATGCATTGGATTCCTCGGATACTCCGAGCATCTCCAATTCAAATTTAAATCACATCTCATGCAATTTCGGGATCGAGTTATCTATCGAATGCATATGATATTCGGTCACGAAGATCAAATCTCGTACCATCAACACTCAAGTGTTAATCAAAGACCCATAAGGCGTCTCAAAATTAACCTACTCTTTGAGCCGCATTGAACCATTCAACGCGCTCTAGCTCTTGAAACTATTTCATGAGCATTGTGTTTTATTTCAATATACACCCGAATTCTCAAAACAATTTTGAGAAATATGCGTCTACACATGCCACCACAAGGCATGTAATATTGTTCGATTCTTTCTTAAAGTGTATCGAACCCGGCTTTCTCTAAAGCCAAAGCCTCGAGCCTCGAGCCCCGAATCTACCGTTTCCGTGTCCAACACGTTCCTTTAAGTCTAAGAACTATTCTTTGACTATCAAAGTTAATTACGGTAATTCCGACCCAAAAGCCATCTATCATATCGATCTCATCGATATATATTTGGTGTTTACTTGAAAACATAATTCTAAACGGATGATGAAGATTAAGCTCCTAACCGTGCGTACTTAATCTATATGCTTATATGATAATTATATGATAGTGTTATTTTATCGAATCGATAACCCTCATACCGATACGGGACTCCAAGTCCATAACACTCAAGATCCATATTTCCGTTCCTCCCACAAGTGACTTTAGCCTATCGGGTGGGATCCCGTTATTTATGTAGGATTATATCCAATCGCATCCAATGCGACTCTTGAACCTTTATAGGATTTCGGTGATGGATCGTATCCAATACAATCCCAGTTCCGTGTGTGCATCCTATCTATGCCCCGAACTCCAATCTGATTGGCCTGGACGGTTAAGTCACAACCATCTCCAACGTATCGTTCAAATAAGCTACTAGTGAGTCGACTTTAGCCGATGCCTCACAAGTCCCGATTTAACGCTTGCCACCCTTTCGATAATTACAATATCACGTGCCCGACTTTAGCCTGAACCCACGTGAAACATAACACCAAACTCGGTGGTTGTGGATATGGAAGGCATTTCCACGACTTAAATATTATGAGGGATCATGACATTCATGTTTAATAATTCGTGACATAATCATATTATATCACTATCACAAGATTTTCTAAATGCATATGATTTAATTAGGTAAATTAATTATTCTAAATAATTATTTGTCCTATATGCTAGTATGTTTGATGCCGATCAAATCGATATAAATAACTCAAAATTCCGAGCTTCGTAGCCAAAGTTATCGCGAAAACAAAAACAGCATCCAGAGAAGGGTCTGTTATAACGGACTGCCCCATCCGTTGTAACGCAAGGGCCGTGGGGCGCGAGAAAATTTCGCCCGGGACGCGTCCGGGGCGCCAAAAACTGCCCCCGGGGCGGCAGAAAAACTGTTTTTCTGCACCCTTTCGTTATTTCATTTGAACGACACTAATACTTCGCTCAAATGAAATATATTACAACATGAAAGTTCTAGATAATCCCATTATCTAACTAACCCAATTTGAACCATTCAAATCGGAATTTCCTACAGAAAGTTATACCAGTTTTAGTAAAATACGAACAAACGAAAAGGTAAGTATATCCAATACATCCCTTTTCAACCAGAAAACTACAGACACCTTTTCAGTATTCTGTTGAAACGAAAATATTAAATTGTTCCAACCTACTTTGAACGTGAACGAAAGTTCTAGATAATCTTATTATATAATTAACCCAATTGGATTGGACTCAATTGGAGTTTCGATGCGACATATACGGACGTTTTAGTCTCTGTATGTCAAACAGTCGCACCCTTTCAGTATTCCATAAAAACGACACTGATAATTCGTTCAAATGGAAAAACTTTCTGTATCAAAGTCATAGATAATCTCATTATCTAACTACGCCAATTTGATCCAATCAATTTGGAGTTTTCCACTGAACATTATCTTAGTTTTACTCACTGTTTCGTATTCTAATTTTCTGCAGATTTTGCCGTTTCTTCCGTTTTCGCTCGTTTCGAAAACGATAAATCATGAAACTTTTTCACGATCATTCCTAGATACTCTCAATCAACTTTTGATCGATCTCTAGCGAATTCCACTTGTGATTTTAACGGAATTTGACTTTCTCTATATGTAACATCATGCAAACGGGTACGAACTTTGATAACCCGTGCGTATATCTAATATACGACTATGATTCGACCCTCGAATCGATGACGATCGCTCTGATACCACTGTTGGGGAATATCCCCGACCCCGGGCCATACTAATTGGAATATATTTCTCTATATGGTTCGTTCATATGAAATATATTTCTATATGAAGGTTGTAGATAATCTCATTATCTATCTAACCCAATTTGAACCATTCTAATTGGATTTTCCCACTGAAAGTTATGGCCACGAATGTACGACTACATTCGTTTATCCTTGTGTACACTTTTACGGTTGATCCGAAACTGTATTTCTTTCAATATATATATATATATATATATATATATATATATATATATATATATATATATATATATATATATATATATATATATATATATATATATATATATATATATAATGTAGAACATAGAAGCCCAAGGCGACACGTGTCTTTTTTTTATTATTTGTTTCTATTGCAACCCAAATTATACCCAGTATGAAAAAAATATAATTGGTCTCTAAACTCATCACAATATCCTTGATGAGGTGACAAAGTGAATTTATTAAATGCTAATTGACACGTTTAATTAACACATGAATAATTTATAATATGTTAATATTAGTAAATGTTAATTGACGTGTCGATTAAATTAAATCACCACATGGTGACATGTGCCCATTTTATTTTTATTTTTATTTTTTTTTAGTTTTGTTTCTATTGCAACCCAAATTATATCCATGTATGAAGAAAAATAATTGGCCCCCAAACTCATCACAATATTCTTGATGTGAATTTATTAACATTTCTAATTGACTCGATTAAATGTTAATTGAAATGTTTAATTAACACATAAATAATTTATAATATGTTAATATTAGTAATTATTAATTGAATTGTCAGTTCAATTAAACAGTCAATTAAATCCTTAATTGAGTCAATCAATAATACCAATCAACCTACTTAATTCTCTATTGTCGTCTCATGAAAAATGTTATTTGTTGAATATTGTGGCTCCATATATAATTCTCATATGAAACAATGACTCAATTGTTAATTTTTTATGGCATAATTTACGATTGTGTTCTTTATTAAAAAAAATTTTTTATCTTTTTATGCTATTGGATGGCATTTTAAATATATATTTCGATTTTATATGTACTATTCACGGTTTTCTTTTATTTGTTTCGAAATTTTAATTTTGTTTGAATTATAACATGTTATATTTTATTTATTTAGTGTACATTTATAATGATGGACCAATTGTATAGGCTTTTATTAATTATAATGCATATATCCACGATAGACAAATTTTATGAATCTTTATTAATAATAGTGCATTTATTGACATCAATATATTTGCAAACATATCATGATTGTGTAATTGAGTTTAAATATACATGCACAAATTCTATTTAAACAAATTATACAAAAAAATGTAAAAAAAAGTATGAAGTCCCGCCCAATTGTTGCGCGGGCTATTGCTAGTAATATATTTTTTTGCATGAAAGATAAATACAACAGAAACATTTATGTAGATTACAAACATACGAATGTATCCTAAAATTTGAAAATATTTCATTTGCTTTCTTTAAATTTATTTGATATCTTATCTTTTTGTAAATATATAATGCATTTTTTATATAAATTCTATCAAAATATTATTTTGTCTGCTACATATGATTTCTATAATATTCATATACATAAAAGGAAAATTCTGTACAGACTAGAAAAACAATATAATAGTTTTGACGGGGTTTTCTAAAATACCTTTTTTTTTTTTGCTTTAGAAAAAGAAAAACTATATATTTAAGGGACCGTTTGGTTGAAACTTTGAAATATGCCTTGGAATATTATGTGTCAAGGAATTCCATTATATGAAATAGTATTCCATGGCATATACAATAATCATGTTTGGTTGATGCATTTTCTTTTCCTACAAATTTACAAACTATGTGAAATAAATAATTTTTTTGGAATAATTTTAGTTTTTAATATTTGAAGAGATAGAAATCCTATGGGAATGGAGAAAAGTCACCAATTTTGGTGGTAATTCTATTCTCATGAAATATATCCATGAGCATCGTGGATGACGTTAATTTATTACCCGATGTCTGAACCAAACTTGGAAATAGAATAAATTAAGATGGATGTCAAGACATATTAATTTCAAAACACGAACCAAACGCCCCCTAATATCTTTCGAAGTTCTATCAATATTAGTATATAGTATATGCTATATAATATACTAATTCTGGAAACTAATATTCCATTGAAAATAACCTAACAACAAGAAAAAAAACATAAATAAACCCATAAAAGTTTTCTCCATATCCGTACCACCACAAAAATAAAAAATAAAAAGAAAAAGAAAAATTGAAAATGAAATCTATACGTAACTCTTTTAATTGGTGAGTGGTCGTGGGAGTGAGTGAGTGTGTTGTGGCCTGTGGGCATTTGATTGTGAATGATTTGTTTTGATATGATTTGAATGTTTTTTGGAGAATGGAATCTATTGAACAATTTGTTTCTTTGATTTAGGAGAGACATTGCCATCTCTTTCATGCTTTCTTTTCTTTCTTTCTTTTCAGTGGATTGTGATGGTTTGTTAACTCTCTATTTTGTTTGCTTTATATGGTAATTCTTAAGATTCTTTTGTTTTTACTAAATTTGAGGAATCTTATCATTCTTAATTTACATATTTAATCAAAATATCACAAAATTATTATATCTTCTTTTTTAAATCACAAAATTATTATATCATTCAATCATTTTCTGGTTGGTTTAGCTTGGTTCTAGAATATAATTAAAATGTATACATAATCAGAGACAAAAATAAAATAAAATAAGTTTTCCAGTTGAATGTGATTGATTAGTGTTTTATTAAGTGATTTGTAAACAGTGATTTTGAATATTCTCTTTTGGAATGAAGTAATAATTCATCAGGATTTTTTAGTTTATTTCCACGCAAAACACTAAGAACATATTTTAATCTAAAAAAATCTAAGGTTATAATCTTCGAGGAAAATGACGATTTGTTTTTTTTTAATAAGAAGTTTATCATGTTTTACCTATCTAGATTTTTAATACATAATGCTTATGTCAGGCTTGCAAACAATCATACTCACGACACATTGTAATACAATGCAATTAGAATACAAGTCAGTCAGTGAGTACGATCGTATCTCAAATCAAATGATTGAGTACATAACACAATAAATTATACGTCATGATTCAATTTTTATTTACACCAATAAAAATATATGGAGACAAGATTTTTTTTTCCGTTTATTATACATTGTGAGATGGTGTAGATTCAAGTTTTATTGACATTAACGAATGAATGACAACAAATCTTCTTTATTTATTCTAAAAAAATCGTTGGTGTTATGTTTGTATTTTTTTAATATGCAATGAGTTTTTTTAGCAAGAAACAATTCAAAATGCTACATACAGAAAAACATTATTTACTAGTGCTCAATTACCTTAAGACTCACAAAATTCGAGTTAAACTTCTAGCGATTAACCTCGAAATCTAGGATCAATCACAAAACTACAAATGAAATTAACGAATGCATTATGATAGTAAACGATCCAAATTCAATCAAATAGATCCAAACTCGCTCTGCCAAATTTAATCAAATAGATCTAAACTCACTCTATTCAAACTCGAGCAGCATTCAATCAGACTGTCAACGATCAATATTTGAGTCGAACTTGACGGAACACCAAACAACGAACTTAACTCACAATGTTGTCAAGATATATAACACAATCATATAATGTGTAAAATTTAAAAGAGTAAATTTAAAAGGCATATAATTTTTTAGTCTGGTTGAATTAACTAGACTATGAGACCATTAACATAATGTGTACGACGATTGTAAAGTAACTCAAATCAAATGATAAATAATGACTGAAAAGAGGGATTTGAATTCACAAAATTAAAATTTCTTAGTATTATATCACATATCTTACTAATTACCATGTAATAACATAAAAATGTATTCATGAATCATGCAAGCAAACATGACAAAATTAACATGTCAGAATAAACATGATGCAAATAAAGGAGACCAACTTCCACATGGATATTTTCTAGATACCTTAACCAAATCTCTCTCAATCTACTAAACAATATCATTAAAATAACTTTGTTAACCTAACCACAATAAGATATTCACAACCCACAAAGAGGAGTTGGATTAGGACTTGAATTCCGAAGATAAAAATCTATAATCAACAAAAATACAAACAAATTGACTTATATAAAATAACACACAAACAAACAAATAGAAACAAGAACAATAAATTGATTGATAAACGATAATGAGATATATATTCCTTTATTTTTCAAGGACAAAACACAAAACAACACAACGTAATAGCTTACATAATCATTTCAAACCACCCCTAATCTTCTTCACAATATAAAGTGTTGTTATTATTATTATTATTATTATTATTATTATTATTATTATACAACTATATTTATCAGTAAAATAAATTAACAAACACACAAAAAAAGAAAGAAAAAAGAAATCTAAACAAGGACCAAAAAGACCATCGATTTGAAGTCAATTCTGCCAAATCCCTATAATTTCATAGAAAATACAATCGGTCAAACTACTAAGAACTAATCAGTTCAAATTGGTTCGAATTTGAATTTGAGGAGGTATGATTTTTTCAAAGATACTGTCTGATTTGATTATTTGATTATTTGAAGTTTGAAACTTGAAAGTTGGAATCAAAGATTGTGGAGACAAAAGGGAAAAGAGGACAGTGTGGTACAGTACAGAGAGCCGAATCTAACTCTTTTTGAACTTGGTACAAGACAAATTAACACCTTTACAAAAGTTCATGATAAAATTTCCAAATTTCATAATTTTAAGGAAATATTCAGAAGAAAATTATTGTAATATTTACTTTTCATTTATAAAAAACCACAATTGTACGGATTATTCATACAATACATATAAAATCAAGGACCAAAAATGCAAAAATATTACGAATTAACGATAATTAATATGAAAAATAATAATTACCTATAAACAGGATTTATTTGTGTTGTTGCAAGCCAACCAAGAAAGGTTAAAAGTTGAAAAAAAAGATCAAAATCTCCCAAATTCGTCCTCCAAATTACAACCAATTATTCATACTTTAATAAGCACGATTAGCTATCTGTTCCCGGCTTTTCTTAATAAAATCTTCGAACTGCCGGTTCGATTCGTCCTCGCCAACGGCCGGTTTGTTTTCTTCGGCCCGGTTCGCACCGGGTACCGCTGGCCGAGGGATCTTCTCCATGATCGCCTTCCACGTCGCATCCATCGAGTCGTCCTCGAGTTCTTCTTCCTCTATCTTTTGTTCGATAATCATCGATTCAATTTGATGCTCCAGTTCGATTCTGCTCGCCTCGATCGTTGGTTTCGAGATTTTTCTCAGTTCGAGATGTGACGAAGCGGTGGAAGTCGATCTCTCCTCTGTTATACAAGATTCATCCGATCGAGATATCTCCTTTGAGATCTTGAAATAATTTTTCGGTGATTGTATTACCCGAGGAGAGAGTTTGTGATCCTCAGATCCATCGCGTAAAATCTCAGGCGAAATCTCGCGAGAGAGCTTGTGTTTCGGCGCGGTCTCCGCTACGGGTGAATTCCACCGTTGTCCAATATCTCTTGAGATCTCATGAGGAGATATCTCTCTCGAGAGAGGCTGTTTTGGTTTCGTAAAAGGCTGTGGTTCTGCATCCTTGTGTTGATGAAGCTTCCAGATAACAAAAATAATCAAATGGAAGGTGATGAACAGATACGGCGGCGCCAACCATGCCGAAACAACCGTCCAGATTTTAGGAATGGCAATGGAGAGAAGACTCGCAATGTGTGGAACGGAGAGCTTTACGAGGAAGAAGGAAGAGACGCATGAAATTAACACAAAAATCAACTTCAGAGCTAAGGAAAAGGGACTCGAGGAGGTGGTATACGGAGAAATTCGTTGAGAATTCGCCATTGATGATGGAGCGAGTGAGGTTGGTGGGGGAAGTGTAGTAGTAAAGAGACGAAAGGTAGTAGAGAGGAGCGGTTGGCTATTTATGCAGAGAGAAAACAGAGCCTCTTTACGAATATTTACTATCGATGACGTGTCTTCTTATATTTGTTTTGATGATTTAGTACATTTACGTAAATAAACTGAGGCAAACAAAGGAAGTTATTTAAGCGGCTTAATAAACCTCACCATGTTATTTGTACGATAATACACATGGAAATAATATGGGAATTTAAGCGTGGATAATGTGGAAGAATCGTAGAAGATTGTAGAAATATGGAGTCAGGGAGAAAGTAAGAGAGCGGCCAGGTGTGGGGGGTTGGAAGATTTAAAAATATAAAAAGAGTGAATAAGACGAAGCGGGTCGTTGATGGACACTTGTGTGGTGGATCGACGGGCGTGATTCGTCTACGCACATGGTAGTAATTTTCTTTGCAGGGCCATAGAATATATCTTGCGTGCACCCGGTACAATGTAAGAATATACAATATATATATATATATATATATATATATATATATATATATATAGTATAAAGAAATGAAAAGAAATGCATAGTTTAAATTCGATTTATAAATATTAAATACTGATTTTTTTATTTATTTAATTAAAGTTCATTTAATTGATGTATTTATTTAGTAAGCATATATATATATATAGCACAACAAGAAAAAATTGTTTGTTTTTTTTGTCTTGAGTCTTGATTTGTTTGTTTCTGTATTTTTTTAATTATTTATATGAGAAATAAACATAAGTCAGAACACACGCGTAGGATGTAAATGAACACATGTATCCAACGGAAAATAGTCGACAAAAATTAATCAGAGAGAAAACAAAAAAAAGTAAGATTGACTATTAATAAATGTCGTGATGTTAATATCATTTATCGTTTATGTTCAATCAATTCCCACAAAATATCATAAATGCAGAAATAGTTCACGATAAATCATTTTTAAAATATTGTGCATAAAAGATGATTGTGCTAAGAAGTAGAAAATACAAAAAACATAGAGAAAGAAGGAAACATTTAGCATTGAAAATTAATAAATATTAAATACAAATAACAAACATTTTAGATATATGAAACTATGTTCAAAATTTTCTTTCGTTGATCTTGTTTATTATTCACTATCCGGGCTAATTTTTGTTGAAAAAAAAAAAGTATTTGAACTTGGATTTAAAATTTTTGCCAAATAAAAAAAAATTACAAAATAATTTTCTCCAGAGAAATTTTGAACTCGTCTATAGTTCATTGTTCGGCATACATGCATAGTTAATTCGTGCATTTTAATAAAATTGAAGGCTAATTGCTGTGTTATTAATTTTGATATTGAAATTTATGATTTTCTAAAAGAGCAAAAAATAATTACCAAAATAATACAAATACTAATTTCTATGTTAATTAAAGTTCATAAATTATATATTGGTGTATGAAAAACTTTGTGCTCCTCATCCATGGATTAAAAAGTATAGGGTTGAAAATCTTCTTACATTAATGGGAGTCTCAAGAGATTATTGTGACCACAAAATTTTGATTGTGTTTAGCATGAATGTTCAGACATCACTATCCAAACAAAATATCCTAGCTTAATTAACTAATTAACTACTCTTGTATTATTATTGATCCTACTTAAAATAGCCAAAACCACCATCTCAAATATATTATATCTTATCTTATCTTAGAGTTCATGAATGTATGTGGTGGTTAAACCCTAATATATTGTAACTTTTTTATTTCAAAACTTGAATTAGGGTTTAGCCCTTACTTCAAGAAAAAGGGTATTAAACTTAGTATTGTATGAGAATCTAAATCTAAATCTAATAATTAGTTGTTCGATTATTTATCAACATAGTACAAATGTTGGGAGAAAAAGGAGCCATGATCAATCATGAATCAAGTTGACCTTATCACTGAATAAATCAATAAAAATAAAAATACATATTCAATTACAAAATGTGATATTTTAGATTTTCAAAATATCATCTAAATGCCAAAACACACATTTTTAAGCAAATTTTGTTAATGTATCTAATATTATTTTTACAATGTATAAACTTATAATAATTGTAGCAATATTTATATGCAATTAATTAATTTTTATGGGAACAAACATCATTTCTTTCGCAATTATATAGCTAACTTAAGGAAGACAGACCAAATTGAGCAATCATAAATATGATTCGTCGTACAGCCAATTAATTAGGCAAAAACAAATTATTAATGATCACTTTGTAGCCTTTATTCCTTGCCTCTCCCCAAATTATGCCCTTGATTTAAAATGGCAACCATCTATCCACCAAGAAACTTCACCCATATATTACAATTACTATTATTGGATTCAGATCTTATTATTGTAAAACCGTTACGATTTGCATACCCAATAATCAGATTATCATGTATGTATATTGTTCAAGTTGTTCTGTGGTCGGTTTCGGGTTGGATTTACATATCCAATACCAATCGGATAAATCATTTGAGGGGGTCCATTGACAACCTAAACTAAGAAGTAACAACCAAACATTACCAAAAGTGTAGAGAGAGAGAGAGAGACCACTTTCTATTGTGGCCGGTGGCTTCTTTTTTTCTTTCCACAAAGAGAGAGAGAGAGAGAGAGAGAGAGAGAGAGAGAGAGAGAGAGAGAGAGAGAGAGAGAACAAAGCCGACCCACAAATGAAGTCTTGAAATGCAAGGTTGGTATTACACTCATGGGTTCATTAGTAAGTTGCCATAATGATTTTAGAAAAGTCTCAATTTTTAGACTTGTTAAAAGTTTTGTGAGACCTTAGATCATACTAGCTTTATCCCCGCACAATTACGCGGGACAACATATCTATTTTTTTACATGTTTTTTATATAATTTATTTAAATAGAATTAGCACGCGTGCGAATTAGCGTGTGTGCATTTCAACTAAATTAATTTAATTATGACATAGTTGCAAATGTCATGATGTCAATAGATGCACGAGATTTATGAAATTATTCTATCATGCATATTATTGTCTGATATAATTTGTTTAAATAACATTTGTGCGGGTGTTTTAAACTCGATTAATATAATCATGACATATTCGCAAATACATTTGAATGTCAATAAATGTATTAATAAGAGTTCATTAAATAATTGCAACGTGTCAGATGCATACAACGAACACATGACAAATTTCTATGCAAGCTCGCATAAATTTGAGTTTACAAAATTTCATACATATTCGTGCGAAATGAGCAATTAAAAAAATTAGAAAGCCAAAAAATGACCAAAATCGAAAAAGAGAAAAAAATGAGGTAAAAAAAAAATTACTAAAAAAAAGATCAAAATTATAAAACCAAAAAAAATGGATTGAAATGAAAATGTACCCCCTCCACGTGTCAGCATCTGGTGGAGGGGTAGAATTATATTAACTATATAATATATTGTAACTCTTCGAAATTAGTACTTTAAAACTAAATTAATACTATCAGAATAAACATTTGTTGTCTTATAATATTTTTATGTTATAAATATGCTTCCATAGAATGCCACATCATCAAGTTAATATGGGCCATTAGATCATGATCAAAAGGTCTAAATTAATTAATTATTCATTTGAACATGGTTTATATAAACCAACAAAAGTAAAAATTACTTGAACTTTGGTCCATTGTGAACCAAATTCATTCATTTTTTGGTCTCAATTAAATTTGAAATTTTTTCAAAAAAAACACTAATTATTTTTAATATTGTAAAATCCCCCCTAAATTTACGTATAGTAATTAAAGTAAATTGTTATTTTTCAATTTATATCTTATGTATAATTCTAACAAAATTCTTGCTTCAATAAAAATTATTAATTTAATTTTTACTTCCACTCTTCCACAACTTAATCTACCGAACACCCTTGGAATAAAATAAAATTAGGTTTCTTCCACTATCTTCCACTATTCCATTTTTAAGACATGACAAACTCAAAGACTCCGCGCAATTGCGCGGGAAAAAAGCTAGTATAAACATAAAAGAAGAGGAATTGAAGGACAAATTATTTATTGGTTAGTCATTTTCTTTGTATATCAAATAGGGAAATGTTGTATGTCTTCTTGATTTCCCTCACGAGTCTTGATTTGTTGGCAGTGGTGAAACTATAGAACAGATGGTAAGTCATGACCACGAAAAGATGCAATGATCACAGTGTTAAACGTTAAGCGCAAACGTCAAATCAAATGTCAATGAGAACGTCTGACAATGTACAATGAGAACGTCTGACAATGTACAATGCCAGACAACATGATTTAACCTCTTTTTTTTTGCACCTCGAACCTGAACAAAAAATATGCATATATTTTGGATCAATATCTTTCTCTCACATCTTTCTCCTCTCTTCTTCATTCAGTTTTCTCATTCACAATTAAATAATACAAAACATTTTCAAATTTAGAAAAAGTGATAAATACAAAAATAGAAGTTTAACGTTACAAAAAACCATGTTTACTGTTAAGTGAAAAATAAAACAATAATAAGTGGAAATTATACACTAGTAAGTGAAAATCCAGTCAAAAAATATCTTTCAAAATTGAACACCAGTAGATAAAAATGAAATGAAAATACATTAAAAATAGCATAGTGGTAAGTAAAATTTTGTTTGCAAACTGAAGTGAAAATTGAAAATTAAATCTCGATAGGTGAAAATAAAACAATGATAAGTGAAAATGCAGTCAAAATAAACATCTTTCAAAATTTAATATCAGTACATAAAACCGAAGTGAAAATTCAGTCAAAATAAAATTGTATACTGTCAAACAAAATCATTGATAATTACTGGTAAAAATCTTAACTGCGTTAACTGCAATCTCAAAACTGGATTTATTGTCAATCAAAATTAGTAAATAGAATCATAAAAAAAAAGCGTTGGTAAAATGACTCGTACAAACCTTAACTGCGTTAACAACAACCTCAAAACTGTGTTTTCCGTCAAACAAAATCAACACAAGAAAAAATTGCAATATTTACTCTCTCTAAATTCCATTCATCTCAACCACAAAAAATAACAAATAGGAAGAAAAAAAAACACCATAAAACTGAATTAAGGGAGTATTCGTAGAAGTGTTACCATAATTTTGAAATTCAAATGAAAATCAATTTTTCTCCAACATGTGTTAACTGAAAAATCACACCCACCACCATTAATATCATTAACGATGCTCTGCAAAAATAACAGTAACACCTAGGAAATAATTACACAAAATTAAGTTGTCTTAAAACCCGTAAGGTTTAACAGACGGGCATGTTAAAACTAAAGTCCATTTTTCTGGCACCTTAAGAGAAACAAAAAAAACATAAGGATTAACACCTTCACTTTCCATGTTATCAATGATCGTGGAGGATAGTTGTAGGAGACATACATCACGACTGTATCAAATAATTCATATATTGGAAACAATATTCTATAAATTACAGCTATAATATAATCAAAAGCATCGAAGAAATAATACAAAAAAAATCTTTAGGGAGTTATATAATCCAAGAATTTTGAAGTTTAATTGACTTCAGTAGTTCAACATTATATATATGCAGGGGCGGATCTTTGTGGGGAGCGGAGGTGGACTTGGTCCTCCAAGATTGTTCTCGAACGGTATACATAGCGAGCGATTCAGTATATTTTATCAGTATAATAATGTAAATTTTATTATTTGTTCCTTTCCCCATTATTTTTTGATGTGTAATTTCAGTAGATAGGTTTTGTTTGTTCCCTTCCAGATATTATTTCTTTTACAATATTTCCAGCAATTTTCAACTCCTCCAAAATATAACATGTACGACACTAACTTTATTTCTTTATTTGATATAGAAGCCCCACATACAGTTTTCAATTAATCATGCCATGATTTCATTAATTCATCCACAGAATTGAAGGCAACAAGAACTAGAAACCACACATACAAATTAATGCAACACACACACACACACACACACACACGACACGACACATATCATGATCGATGAACCATATTAAGAAACAAAGAATTGAAAGATGTATAAAATTTACTGTACAAGTAATCATACAACAACAACATTTAGATTGTCACGTACCTATTATTGAGAAATTTTACTTCAATTTCCCCCGTAATTTTATGATGTCATCATCATGACATCATAAAATCATTTTGGATGAAATGAGTCAAATTTGTAACCGAACAATTCTTTCAATTAATAATGACTCTAATTAATTTTCAATAATGACAGACACCTAAATTTCGCATCTAAATTTCGTCTAGAAGCATACGTGACATATTACAGTGCGGCCACATCAAATTTTTAAATGGAAATAAAATTTTGGAAATTCTAAATTTGATTGCCACGTGTATTTCTCGGTACAAATCTAGATAAAAAAATCTAGGTGTCTATGATTATTGATTAATGTCTAATTAATTAGCTTTTAATTAAACTGATCAATTGTGTAATGAATTAAATTTTAATTAAATTATCAAAATTTAGATACAAAATTAATTGGAGAGAATTTGGGATGCAAAATGAGGACATTTTTCACCCAACTTTAATTAATAATGGCATCAAGAAAAATGATGAAATGTATAGGCATACCATAATTTTCCTTATAAAGATGAAGCAAGGTCTGATTCTCATGGCAAACAGCTGTGTATGTGGAGTTGAGTGAGTGAGCAACTCAACATGTCAATGGCGACACATCCATCTTGTATTGGGTCATATCGATGGGGATTGAATTGATAGAGCATCACTACCATTTAAATTGGTTCATGCATTATCGGTTGTTCGAGTTCCAATCAACGGTAAAAAGTGTCGAGGACGACGACATGATTTTCAAATTATCAAAATATCTTACATAAATTTACCAATTTTGGAGGTGACTGTTGCCTTTCTTTGTCGTATATTGGTTTTATCCCTCGCGGTAAAACTATAATATATATGTGCATTGACGGATCTATATAGGAATCGCGAGAGAGTTAGTGTACATAGTTAATGATTTAGATTCAGTATATTTTATGAAAAAAAAATTACACTCCGTTCTTAACGCACGCCAGGCCGTTATATACCTTTTACCTTCATATTTATAGTTTTTTATACTATAAATACAAATTTTGTGCTTACTATTATTTATACATTTTATAATTTTTGTTGTAGAAAAAAATGTATAAATGCTAGTATTTTTGTTATGAGTCGTTGTAAAAATGTATAAATATGAAGATGTAAGATATATGGCTGCATGCCGTGCGTTAAGAGCAGAGTGCGTTAGCAGCCCTCATATTTTATCATCTTCTCAAAATTTCAATAAATAATGCCAAGATTTGGCATAGTATATGTATGTAACCAGTGACAGATCTTGACTGATTTGTTCGGAGGGACCAAATAACGAATACCTATTGTACACAAATTTGGAGAGGGGTCAAACAGTAAAATTAGCACTGTTGTACCGATAAAATACACTGAATTAATAGCTATATATACTGTTCGACGAAAATCTTTGAGGAGGAGGGGCAAGGCCCCTCCCGCCCCCGAAAATAACTCATTTTTTTTTTTTTGAAAAAGTATATGTAACTCATAATTAGCTCATACACAGATCATGAGGATTAGTACTGTTGAACAGTAAAGATGTATTTAAATTTGTTACCACACAAGATCCTTGCATGACTAGTTAGCATAATAACATATTAGTTAACAGTCCACTTATGACCTAATGGATATAAAGGGCTGATTTAAAAAAATGTAAGTTGAAGAGGTTGATTAAACAAAAACAAAGTTTAGGAGGACAATGTCTTAATAACAATTGAAAAGGTTAGTTTAACATTTTGTCCAGTGACAAAAAGGACTGAATCTAAATATGTACTAATAAAGGTTGGTTTATCATTATGTTGATTTCGACTAGAAAATTAATCCAAATAGCACTATGATTATGAAATGTTAGTTTAGCGTAATGTACCTTTCATGTTTCAACCACCAACAAATTAAGGCTCAATTTCATGCGTAACCCTGCAAATACTTGAAATATAATACATGCCCCTCAAAATATTTGTTGTGGGCCTCTCATTGTATTATTTGTCATGTTAATAAACCAGTACAAAACACCATAAGCACTATCAATAAATTCTACATTATTATAATTATAATTCTAATGATTCTCCTAAATAATACAAACAAGAAAAAAAAAACCAATTAAAATTTCTAGTCGAAACAATTATCCTTGTATTATTAATATGCTTAAGGAAAAAAAATATCAAGGTACTTACTTGACTTGATGCAAGCTCGTAAAACAAAACCTACGAATAATTATATAACAGATAAATGAACAAAACAATATACATAAATATGTAGACATGAAATCTACAAATTAATTCAAAATTGTTTCGGTACACAAGTAAAATTCGTGCTAAAACTTTCATCTAAAATCCGCTCCAATTGCTTCTTGAACAGATTTAAATCCATCTCTCTCCAAGCATTCTGCCAGCTCAGCCTAACAAAAACACAACGATATTTCAAATAATTAAATGGGTTAAAAATCAATAGATTTTCATAATATATATTTGAGTGGATATTTTTTTATACCTTTATTTTGGGGATGAGTGCTGGACCACCATAAGCAAAAGCGGTGTAAATCTGAACCAAAGTCGCACCAGATCGAATCTTCTTATATGCATCCTCACCACTACAACAAAATAATAGAGAAATTTAAAAAAACCCTCCAAACTTTTTTGAATATTTCAAAAACCTCCCTATAAAAATTACCTGCATACGCCGCCACATCCAATCAGAGGAATTTTGCCCTGAAAATGCAACAAAAATAATTTCATTCCTCAAAGTAAATTATCACGAATAATATATGACACAAAGAAACAATATTTCTATGAAATTACCCTAGTGAGCATATACATATCCCTTAAAACATTAGTAGATATGTCGAATAAGGGTTTTCCACTTAAACCCCCCGTTTCTTTCGATATTGGGTTTTGCTCCACAGAAGGCGGTCTTGAAATGGTTGTATTCGTTACAATCTTGCATAAATTTAACAATAAGATATATAAACAATAATAACAATAATAATTAATGAAATTAACAACGTACCAAACCATCTAATCGAAGGGCAAGAGCCACCTACATACCACAAACAAAAATATATATAAAAAAACCAATATAGAAACGAAAGGGAAAAAATTCATGATATTACATGTATATTGTACGGACATTCACAATATTTCTATTTTGATAGGGGTAAATGTGAGTAATTACCGCAGCAATATCGTCAAGATCTTGTTTAGTTAAATCAGGAGCGATTTTAACGAGCAAAGGTGGTGGGCCCTCCTCACCCCATTGCATTTCGTCACGTGCATCTTGCACCTATTTTTGCAAATATACCCAAACAAATTCGTAAATTATATATTTACAAACAAAAAGTATTGCATTTGAAGTTCGTACCTTTTTTACTAAATCTTTGAGTTGTTTCCTCCCTTGGAGTTTGCGTAGACCAGGCGTATTTGGAGACGATATATTTATTACCTAAAAAGATCAGCAAAAATGCAGGGGCTTTTTCGTAAATTTCCTTAATAATAATGATAATAAAGAAGTTAATAACGTACCAAATAATCGGCATATTGGGACAATGTATGGACGCCTTGAACATAATCGCCCATAGCATCTTCACTATTCTTATTCTTCCCTAGATTCACTCCTAAAATACCGGGTCCAGCTTTGCCACCTTGACTAGCCGTACCGGATCCATAATTGGTACCGGTACCGGTATTAGGAGAAGGTGAAGTTTCCTGCATTTTTCTTTTTCCATGTTGTGCACCGAGTCTTTTCGCAACCACCACTATTCCTTCACTGTTAAACCCACACCTATTTATCACCGCCCTGCAAAAAAAAGGTAAAATTTCATTTGTGCCCCTAAAAACATCAAAATGTCATGTAAACCTTAACCCTAACAAACCCTCAAGTACACGGGCAATTTTGTCTTATAAACCCTAAACCCTACAAAAACCATAGAGGGGCTATGTACCGTTCATTCGGCAATCTGAAGATTCTAGGTTTAGGGTTTCCCTCCTGAGGAAGGGGAGTAACGGACCCCACTTCGACAAATCCAAACCCTAACCCTAACAAGCCCTCGACAGCCTCGGCATGCTTGTCGAAACCCGCAGCTAAACCAATTGGATTCGCGAATTTTCTTCCCCAAACTTCGAGACTTAAGATTTGTGGATCGGGTCTCTTTTCTCGCGGAACGAGTCCCATAGCTGCGGCTGAGACCGCCAGCCTGTGCGCCAGCTCAGCATCTAGTAATGCAAAAAACGGGTTCACGAGCTTCGTCACATCGAATAACCACCCACTATCAAAACAAAGATTATTATTTAGTAAAAGAGTATACATATATTATACAGAGACATTGTAAAACATTGAAAATATAATGGAAAATAATTATGTAAAAGAGTACCAAAATTTGCCTTCGTCGACAGTGCTGACATAAGCGCCGCCAGCAATAGTGACACCTAGCACAAGTCCAGTTAAAAGCCTTCCCTGTATAATGAACGGAATATACATTATTACATTTCACATTATCAAACACTTTACACTTCGAAGTCAGGAAATGCTAAGCACAGAAGCTATTCGACGAAATGCCTGAACGAGAAACGATCACCGTACCTTCCTGGATAGCTGAGGAATCTTAGGCCTCACTATAGACGACGACGCAGAAGACGTAGAGAAGCACAACCGTCTGACACTCGGACCCGCCAATCCACCACGTGTCAGGTTCTTTAACAACGCGTCCTTAACAGAGCTCCTCCATAACCGAGAAGCCATCTAGTATACGAAGCGGCAACAAAGTCGTCGGTGAAATGGAGGCGGAGCCGGCGGCTACGGCGAAGGAATAAGGAGACAATGCGGAAGGAAGAAAACTGTGTAGCTTAGTTTGCACGTACATACAGCTTTTTTACTGTAATCTTGGGCTGGGCCATTGATAATAATAATATATATTATTGGGCCTTCTTGTTGTGCAAGAAATATATTATGACTTGTTTAGAAGAATATTATATGCTGTGAATATAATGGCATAAATACAAATTTATACTCGAAAAAAGTATATATTTTCGTATTATGCTTTCAAAACTTATAAAATATTTTGAAAGGGTAAATATGATATGTTATTTTGTGAAGGAAGAATATGATATGTTGGGTTTTGGGAAAGGGTAAAATACCATATATCCCCAGCTTAAAAAAGTATTTCACTCTGATGTACAATTTAAATGACCATTACTATGTAGTTCCATCAATAAAATTACAAAATTACAAATAGTTAAATAATGGGCAAGATTATGCTAAAAAAAATTAAACCATTTTCAATGCGGAATTTCATTCAATTGATCTCTCAATGATATATTACAAAGTTTAGTCGAGCAAGGAATCCAAGTATGCTTTCAATTTGGCTTTCGTAATCGCGCCTTCTCTTCTGCTCTCTGGAATATCTTTCCCGTTTTTGAAAACTATCAGACATGGCAATCCATAAACTTTGTATTTTGCTATCAATTCTGGATTCGCATCGTGGTCTATTTTTACGACTTTTATTCTCCCCTCGTATTCCTGAAAAAAAATCAGAATTAATGTTATTTTATCTCATTTTAGACAATTTGGTAACCAAATCGTTTCAAGAATTGATAATTGTGTACTAAATTGTTAATACAAAACGGTATAACATGTATGAAAATAGAATATCATGTTTTAAAAAGGTATAATTCGAAATTTGGTATTTAATTATGCGAAGATAAAAGTAACAGAGATAGGAATTGGGAGTGAGAAAGAGATGTGAGACCTGAGAAGCCCAATCAATGGAGGGAGCAATCAATTTGCAAGGTCCACACCAGTCTGCCACGAAATCGACCAGAACAGGAAGATCAGACTCCAACACTTCACTTCCAAACTCACTCTGTCCGATGAACTTCGCCGCGCCGCATCTCACGCTGATTCCCCGTCTCCTAGTCGACCGCCATTGCTGCCGCGCCGCTTCCGAACCCCTCAACCGAATTACCCCGACACTCGTCCGTCGTAAAGAACAGATAAACGGACACGTCTGTACACGAACGCCGCTAATCCGAGGGGAAATCGTAGGGGGGATTGGGTGGAGAAGCGTTGTCGATGCCATTGGCGGAGGTGAGATGTTGAAGAGATGACGGATGAGAGTGGGAGAGAGAAGAAGAACAGCTTACCGACACGTGGCCATCCGTAGTTAATCCCGTTAAACCAGGCCAGCCCAACGGTCGAATGGCCCAAGGGCCGAAGTGAATATTATAAGTCAAGCTCTGTTTTGAAATTTAGAGAAAGTGAGGGGGGATTTTGAAAACTTTGCTAAATAAACCGCCAGGCGCCAAGCACATTTCCCCTGCAAAGATATGTCTTGGGACTCCACAAAATCCCAAAAACCACTTACGCACAGAGCATTATTAAAGTCGGCCACCGCAAAGGGAAAAACCCACTGTTGCACGCCATTTCTTGCAGTTTTCACCGCCATGCGCATCATTACTAATACTCTCTTGTCCTCTTCTCCTTCAACCTCTTTTTCATTCTTCCAAGCTTTCCCACAAAGCTCTTCCGATCTTTCATGGCATCGTCGAGTTCGTCATCAATGGGGATGTTGTCCACGGAGAGGAGACTGATTCTCATGCCGAAGCAACCGACGTCGAGCTTGGTTGATTCGATATTCTCCGGCTCGGTAAACAAAGCGGCGAAGATGCTATTAGCGGTGGCTTCTTCGGAGGATGATCTACCTGGAGAAGATAAGAACTGGAGACCCATGGATCATGTCAGGCACTTACTGATGCTTACTATTTGGGGGAATGCTTGGATTCTTCGCACCTTGACCGAGGCTTTTCCTCCTCCGAAAAGTAATTCGTCTTTTATTGAGTTTAATATGGAAGGGTTGATGAATCCAAAGGAACCGAGCTCTGATTCTAATGCCATGGTGGTGCATGGTGGAAAGAGAGTTGCGGGTTCGATGGATTTGGTACAGGCTAGTGATACTGCCATTGGAAGAACTCTTTCTCATGTTTGTTCTTTCTCTCTTTTAAACAATTTGCTATCCCGCAATCAACTATATATAATGATTAATCTTATATATTTTAATTTCGATTTCGCCTTGTGATATACTATTAGGTATTAGAAGTACTAAACCAAATACCCACCACATCGCGTAAATATGAGTACGTGATGGCCACGGCGGATCGAATCCTCACCGAAAACCTCCAGAACGGACATCCGTCCCTTCTTCACGTCAGTCGATCTTCTTTGGCATCTGCCTTCTCTCGCACCTCCGATCTCCTCCGCCGCTCGCTCCGCTCCCCCAACCGCTCCGTTTTCTCCTCCTCATCCACCATCACTTCCAAGGTATAGTTATAGCCTAAATTTAATACATTCGATGTTAATTTTCTAAAGAGTAGTGATGTATGTCTCATAGTATTCTCTCCCATAATTTTTGATGACATGACATGATTTTTAAAATTTGATTTTACATCTTAATTTATGATTTGACACTCTAGTTTATGATTTAACTATGTTAATTTATGGTTTAACATTTCACTAAAGTGTCAAACCATAAATTAATGTGTTAAAAATTAAGATGTTAAATTAAATCCACGTCATTAAAAGATGTGGGGGAGAGTACTAAGGGATATCCAACATTTTCCTTTTCTAAATGGAAGTAACTCATATGAAATAGGTGCTTCATCTCCTCCCACCGGGGCCTCGCCGCCTCTACGATGGATTTCGACTCTGCATCAACGGATTTTTTCCATCGGTGGATAACAATTTTCAGCAGATGAGTTATAAGCCTCCGAGGCATCCAGCTATTACTGGGCCTGAGATTGGATGGTTCGAGTGGGCTGAGGCGGAGAAGCTGGCACATGAATTGTTGTGGATCACTAATAAATTGAGGACGTGTGGAGGTGCGTGCGAGGCTATTGTAAGATGGGCTTTTGCATCGAACTTGGCTCCTCTTGCACTCACGGCCCATCCGCGCGTACAAGCACCCATTGTGAAGATCACGGGTGAGAAATACGAAATTAAATTCGAATCGAATGGCAAGAAACTAAGATATTTCATGAATTTCTCTTGCAGTGATGCTAATCCGTGAGCTGGAACGTGGCGAGTGGCACGCAGCACACGAAGTCCGGTTTGGCATCATAGCATTATGGCTTCCTGTGTTATGCTACGCAAGCAACGGCGTGACCTCTCCGGTCGTGTCGGGTCCGGAGCGATTCGAGACTGAAAAGGCACTCGAAGACCTGATAGGCAGCCTTCCACATGAGGATCAAGAAGTGATATTGGGCAATTGGATGGAGGATTTCGCCGCGTCCGATTCTGATTGGCCTAATTTGTCTCGTTGTTTCGACAAGTTTTGCCGTGTTTCGCGCAAGCAAGTCCTTCTCTTGGAGTGAAGATAAGTTTTTTTTCTACCTGTGTAATATTTGTTATGTACGAAAAATATATGAAGTTACCGGTATTGTATTGACATGTATGGTGCATATTTTGTTGTGCTGTATACATATATGTACTCATAGTCATGCTTATTTTTGTTCTATGTTTGTACTAGATATATAAAGGGGACGAAATATATGTGCATGTATTATTTATATTTTGGGAACTATATTTTGTTCTTTTTAAAATTATTGGAAATTGATATTCTGTTGACGTGTTCCAAATACATTACAAAGTCATTTCTCAAATGAAAAACGCCCATAATTAATATACATAATCTAAATTATAATTTGAGGTAAAAAATGATATGAGGTCCAAAAAAATCAAAATAACAATTGTCAATGAATCACCAATATTATCTTCTATAAAAGTTTTCAAGGACCATAGTACCTCATCCAATTGGCATGAGTGAACATACAAGTTATGTGATCATAGAAAAACAAAAGATATAAAACTGGTTGAAGTTTGGAAAATAGTAGCTCTGCCTTTTCAAGTTCATTACGAGAAAAAAATACACGTATGAAATAGCATTTTGCTAGCATAGTTCATTCGCTGTGTTTCTCTAGAAAAACATGCAATTGTATCATTTTGATAAGGTATTGGAGGAAATCAAATAAAAGAACAGAAAACTCGCACAATTGTATACTATATACGAACGTGTAAAACATATTATTTATCACAAAACATTGAAATTTATGACTATTTTGTCACAATTTATGCCTCGACGACGACAACATTACAAGTTGGCACAATTGAACATCCTCAATTATTAAAACAAAAAATATTGTTAAGAGATTGCATTTATGACATTACTGATGTTCCCGCAACATTGCAATTGTCTAAGAAGATTTTGTATTTCTCCCGAAACAGTAATGGCAGGTCGTGCCATTTGGAATTATCTTTGCATTTAAATGAGGCTATATTTGATGGTTAGAATATTCTAACTTTATGTACTGATTGAACGAGTTATGATAGCATCATAATTATGATAGAAAGGGTCGAAGATTTACATCTCATTAGTATCGCAAACTGAAAGTTAGATTTGAGCGGTAAAAGAAAATGTAAAAATATTATTTTTCAAATGAATTTTATATTTTCGATATATGTAGTATGTAATTTAGTCGATACATTTTGCATTTTATATTTTATACATTATGCACTTTAATAGCGGCACTTTGTATATGCATTGCAAATCCAAATACAATATAGAAAAAAAAACGTAAAAGTAATTGATAAAAGAAAAAACATGCGTGCGTAGAAAAAAAAATAATTGATTTTTTTTAATTGAGGTGAATAACAGGAAATATAATTGTCAAAAATAAGAAAAAAAAAACATCTTTTCAGTTCAATTCAGAAAAAGATAACTCGCGCAATATAACTCTTAGTTAGGTTTTTCTAAAGGACAGTGATATTGACAGGAAAAATAAATACTAGATACAGAAAATTTTATTCAAATTTAGAATGAATTAAAAGTAAAATTATCATTTCAAGTTTAAATTTTCTGTTCCCAGTAATTTTATTTCCTGTCAATATCATTACCCTTTTCTAAATTCAATACTCTAGTAACGAATCACTTTTCATCGTATATTATATAAATTTTTTTTCTGTGGAAATATCCGGAAAAAGATATTCCATATTTGTTTTTCTTAGGTAAATTAAAAATACAGTAAAATATATGGCAATTTCACCTAAATAGCTTGATTTATTAACATAAAAAAGATACCAATTAAGCACAAAAAATCTCAAGGAGGCCATGTGATATATTTATATTTACATGGGTAACCGTGAAATTCTTCCATAAAAACAAAGCTGTTATTTTTCACTCGAGTCCCTTTCTTCTTTATCCCTTTTATCTCCTTTATCCCTTCTCTAAACCCCAACATTAACCCTATTTATGTCCTTAACCCCTGAACTAAACCTTCTTTCTATGCTCAGATGTACTGAGCCTTTACTAGATCTCATCTTTCCATGGCGCTAGCTCACATCGTCATCGGATCCTCATCTCCCTCTCCGCATTGCCCTTGCTTCATCAATGGAGTGGTTACGTGCAGACGGAGAGTTGTTGACGCCGTAACCGGAGTGGGGAAAGGCAGGGAGAGTTTTCCAGTTGAGTTGAAATTGGGGAGTAATTCTAGATACGTGGCTGGTTTGGCTGTTTCTAGTGTCAATGATGTTGCGAGTAGTGTTGACAATGGGCAGATTGTTTCTGAGTTTGGTCTCGAGATTCCAGTTACTTGCTATCAGGTTTTGATCTGTTTTTGTTGATCTTTGAAGTTTCAATTTTGTTTCATCAGTTGAGTTTATTTTATCTGTTTCTTTGTTGAATCTGATGAATTGATATGAAATTACTTCAAACAAATGGAGTTGACATTTTCAAATTTGAATCCTGAAACTTGCTTTATGCAGCTTAAATCTGGATAATTTGAAAATGAATTTCTTTTCGTCATCGTGATCGCGTTTTTTGTAACAATTGCTTAGATTCTAGGTGTATCTGAGAAGGCTGAGAAAGATGAGATTGTTAAAGCAGCAATGGAGCTTAAAAAATCAGAGATTGAAGAAGGATACACCGGCGATGTGCCTTCTTCACGCCAGGTAATCTTTTGCTAATTACACGATTAATTTTGCAAATTAAAATCTTTCTAATCTTCAAGCAGAAAATTTGTAAAACAAAATGCTAAATATCTAATAATTAGCTACCTTAATTACTATTAAACAGGATCTATTAATGGATGTGAGAGATAAGCTTCTATTTGAGCCTGAATTTGCTGGAAACAAGAGAGAAAATATCGCGCCAAAAACCCTATGCGTTCCTTGGCCTTGGCTACCTGCATCTTTATGCCTTTTACAAGAGGTAATATCGTATAATTATTAATTTATAATGCGCATCATTAATCATAAAAATGTATTACCCCATAATGGACCCAAATTTATCGAAAATTTGTTATGCAGGTAGGAGAAGCTAAATTAGTAATGGAAATTGGGCGAGTTTCTCTTCAAAGGCGCGATTCAAAACCATATACTCACGACATTCTTCTCTCTATGGCACTATCTGAAGTAATAATTTCACAAAAATAGGAACAAGATCAGCTTATTGGATTTTAATTTATTTTTTTGGGTCTATTTTTAGTGTTCGATTGCGAAGATTGGATTCGAGAAGAACAAAGTATCTGAAGGATTCGAGGCTTTAGCTCGTGCCCAGTATTTATTAAGGAGCAAAATCTCTCTAGGAAAATTGCCTCTTCTTACTCAGGCAAGTCTTAATTTCTTCCAGGGTTTAGGGTTTTAGGATTTTCTTGTTCAGGGGCTTTTTTGCAAATTCTCTAATAACGACTATCTTTTCCTTTATTTTCAGATAGAAGAATCTCTAGAGGAGTTGGCGCCAGCATGCACGATAGAGATCCTCTCCAGTTCAAACAACACAGAGAGAAGAAGAGGAGCGATCTCAGCATTGAGAGAGCTATTAAGACAAGGGCTCGACGTGGATTCCTCTTGTAGAGTTCAAGACTGGCCTTGCTTCTTGAACCAGGCTTTGAGCCGACTCGGTGCTGGAGAAATCGTGGAATTGATTTCCTGGGAAAAGCTCGCGGAAATGAGGAAGAATAGGAAGAGTATTGAAAGCCAGACTCAGAGACGCGTCGTCGATTTCAATTGCTTTTATTTTGGGTTTATTGCTCATGTTGCTATTGGGTTTTCTACGAGGCAGCTTGATTTGGTATTCTCTGTTTTTTCTTATATACCCTTCAAAATATCAAATTTGTGTTTCTAAGATTTAAAATATATCAAATTTAGTAATTTACGCTTCCGACAATGCAAATTATTACCTTTCTTGCATGAAAAAAAAACGTATCAAGTTTATCTAATTATTTATTATGCTTGAAAAGGTAGATTATAATTTGGGATTTTACAGATAAGTAAAGCAAAAACAATTTGTGAGTGCTTAGTTGCGTCTGAAAGTGTGGATATGAAATTCGAAGAATCTTTCTGCTCGTTTCTTCTCGGACAGGTAAATTAGGACTAATGTACAAATTTAGGCACAATGCAAGGGCTTTTTTGCAAATTTCCCCTTCAATTAAATTTGTCTGTTAATTCTCAGGAATCTGCTACAGTGGCATTTGAAAAGCTTAGACAGCTTGAAATAAACAAAAGTTCAAATCCAAAGAGTTTCGAATCAGATACATTTAAATCAGAAAAAGGGAAAGAAAATATAAATCGCTCACTGGTACGTTATATACACAATTTCCTTCTCCAGTGGCAAAATCGTAATTTTTTGTTCAGTTATGATAAATTTTGCTTCTTTCAAATTATGAAATTTGATAGGAAATTTGGCTCAAGGACTATGTACTCTCTCTCTTTCAAGACACTCAAGATTGCTCTCCTTCATTGGTTTGTTTTTGTAGTTGGAGTGCTTTTTTTTTGTAAATAATAAATAAAATTCATTATTTATGATTCTTCAATTTTTCAAATTTTCAGGCTAGTTTTTTTCTGGGACCAAAAAGGACACTTAACAATTCAAGCCAAAAACTTAAGCTATCTTCTTCTCCATTTAACCCTTTACATGAAAACAAAACCATAAACAAACCCTCTCTTAGTTCTTCAAGTTCCATTAAACACCTCGGAGAAGCCGTGAAGCAACTCGCACCAGCCAGCCAATCAGATCTCGCCACGTCATCACCTGGCACACCTCCCACCTCCTCTGTTTTGAAGCGAAATCTCGACTCGGATCAAATGAGAAGAAATTGGTGGGCTTTTGACCTCGCACAAAGGCTGGTTTTCAGCGCAGTATTAGGATTCGTTCTGTTCGGCACATTTAAATTGTTGAGTTTTCAATTTGGGCGTGCGAAATTACAGATTCAAAACCAAATTAAAAGTCCGCCTCCTTTTATCAGTGGAAGTGTGTGGAATCGATTGGGGAAAGTTTCGGCAATGCTGAGTTTGGACCAAAAGAGATATCCAAATTCGGCAAGCGAGAAGAGATTTGGAAATTTGAATTTGAATATTTGGAGAAAGAGAGAAATGGATTTAGACGAGGCAGAGGAAATTGTGAAACAATGGCAAGAGGTTAAGGCCGATGCGTTGGGCCCCACTCATCAAATTGATGAACTCTCTTTTGTTCTCGACGAATCTATGCTCTCAAAGGTAAATATATTGAATTAATAAATTAGGGTTTCTTTTTTGAAAAAATTCTCTTATTTTTTTTATTAGTGGGAGGAGGTGGCGAAAACAGCGAAAGATCAGAGTTGTTTTTGGAGATTTGTGTTGTTAAAAATGGCGGTAATTCGCGCGGAGATAATTTCAGACGAAATCGGTTCAGAAACAGCTGAAATCGAGGCCTTGCTTGAAGAAGCCGCCGAATTAGTCGATGAATCTCAGCCCAAAAAACCTAGCTATTATAGGTATATATTTCACAATAAAATAGTATATTATACATTATTATACGTTCTTATTGACTGTTTTTTATGTTCTGAAACGCAGTACATATAAAGTGCAGTACAGGCTGAAAAGACAGGACGATAGGTCGTGGAGAATTTGCAGCGGTGATGTACAAAACTTAGAAAAAGAATGAGCAATTATTATTTACCTTCCGAGAAAAACTGACAATACTTCCAAAAGCAAATCTTACAATTTAACTAACCGTTGAAAAGCTTCCTTCCAGATGCATCGTTGCGTTGATTAATTAAATAATTAATTGTTATTTGGCTGGAGTTATTGTAGATTTTTTATATTATCTCAGTTGTAATAATACAAATTCTTTTATTCGTGAAATTTGAGTTGTTTGGATATCTTTGTTAGTGATTTGATAAAATTGTTTATGAATTATGAATTCTTTTATGATTTATGTTTTTTAACACCTATGTATATTGTACGATGAATCCCTTTACATTGTATAGAATTACAATCTAAACTACAATGACCCAAATTGAAAGCCCTACATTTGCTAATTAGTAACTACTGACAGATACGAAATTGCAGGCTAGTGCAATTGATATGATAACAGAGGAGAGATGGTCAGCCTATTATCCCTGGCTGGTCGCATTTCCAGATTACAACTCATGACCTCGTCGGCGTTCACCGCCCTCCGCGGCGCGCTCCGATCTCTCAATCCATTCCGCCGGGCGACTTCCCGTCCACATTCTTTCTCTCCTCACCCTCTCGATCAGCACGATTATCACCAGCTCATGGTCGCCTTTTCTCGGTCCAACGATTCTGAATCGGTCCTGCGGATCCTCCGCCGGATGAAGATCTCTAATTGCCCACCTGACGCATTCTGCTATGGTACGGTCATTAAAGCCCTGTTGGCCTCTGAACGGCCTCTGGACGCCCTCTCCATGTTCGACGAAATGCTCTCAAACGGGATCACTCCTACTCTCCATTGTTACAATCTTTTGGTGAAGGTCTATGCTTGCCATCTCCGAAGGTTTGATTGGGCCAGGGAACTTCTGATATGGATGGACGAGCATGGATTCGAGCCAAACGTGGTCACCTACTCCACTTTGATAAATGGTTTTTGCAGTGCTGAGAGAATCGATGATGCGCTGGATATGTTCGATGAAATGCTTAAGCGAGGGTGTGCACCCAATCAGCATATTTATGCCCCTTTGTTGAAAGCATACCTCTCAAAGGGAAGATTCGAAGAAGCAAAAGAGATGTTCGAATCAATGCGGGTACATGGTTGTAAACCAGATGTGGTTATTTACAACATTCTAATTGAAGGGCTTTGCAAAATTAGGGATTTTTACGAGGTTGAGAGGTTAATTAACACGAGTAAAGAGAATGGGTGGGACCCGGATGCAGTGACTTATAATACCTACATTGCAGGTCTCTGCAATGCTGGTGAAGCTCAAGAAGCTTTGTTTCAGTTAGAGACAATGATACAAAAAGGGTTAAAACCAACAAATATAGGCCTGAACATTCTTCTAGAATCTACTGGGGAGCAAATTAACGTTTCTACGAGTCGATTTCTATTAGAATCGTGCGAAAAATTAGGGTTTCATGTCGATACAATTAGCTACAATACAGTCATGAACCAACTCGGTAAAAAGGGGAGATGGGTCGATACGTTGAATCTATTCACCGATTTATTTAAAAAGGGTTTAAAACCCGATACTTATACGTTTAACATTTTAATCTCTAGTCTCTGTGAAGCTGGCGAATTCGCCATGGTTAAAAACATATTCGGATTCAAAGGTTTCGTACCAGACGCGGTGACGTGTAGCATTCTAATAAACCATTACTACAAATCTGGCGAAGTTAAAGAATTAGGGTTTATACTAAATTACTTAAACAATGGTAATATTACCTCTGATATGGTTACATACAGTACATTTATCGATTGTCTCTGTAGAAGCGGGAGAACATTTGAGGCGATGAATTTCGTGAGAAATATCGAGAATGGGTACCCTACCGAACCAGTTGCGTTGTTGACATACTGGCTGGTTCGAACTGGACGAACTGGAGATGTTCTGAAGCTGTTCGAGGAAATGTCTGAGAAGGGTTTGGTTTTGGAAAACCGGGTTTTCGATAGGGTCATCACGGGATTTTGTAGGAAAGGAGAATGCGAGGGGGAGGAAGCGGCGAAAATGGATTTTGTGCTCGATAAAATGCTAGGAATTTGTTAGGATTTTTCAAGCCCTTTTTTGTCTTAATTTGTTTTTGTTTGTGATTTTTTAAGGTAAATATATAAATTCTGAAGTTTGCAAGGGAATGCATGCAAAATTACTTGAGAGATTTTTCTTCTAAATTTTGTGAACTTCCTTAAAATAATGACTAATGAGATGTGATTTTTTTTTATGAATAATGAACTTATGCATTATGATATGTTTTATTATATCTTTATTTGTCATGTTTTTTTATTTTATGTATTTTATCTTAATTTTCTCATTAACATGTATTGCCATAATTACATCAAAAATTTATATCGCATTATATATCAGCTATAAAGTTGTAGCGTTGTTGTAACGTCCGCTTTTTCAATGCGCTACAAAAATGCCAGCATGACTATTCGAGTAATTCTAGAGACCATGTTCTCGCTACACATTTGTTGCTACATTTGGCCACATAGATAGTTGCATATAGTTTGAACTGTGGAAACGATTAATTACGTCATCATATGATCAATACATAATGACTCACTGACATATAGGCCCATCTTGTAAGTACGTTACTCTCCATTTTTGACTTAACTGGAGAGGGAGGCAGACTCTTCTTTTTCGTCTCTCGTCTATTGTTTCTACAAATCTACAACGAGATCCAGCTCTCTTCTAAAACCCTTCTCCCTCACTGCCTCCTTCAATGAAACCCTGAAAAAGGATAGTCTTGAGCACACCAAGTACCTCGACTGATAAGCTACTTTGCCATAACCATGGGAGCCAATTCAGCAAATCCGTCGTCCAGTTTGGGTTCCATTCTGTCAGCTAAAACTTTCAAGTTGAAGACGAAGCAACAAGAGGTTCTGATCCGTGTCTCGGCTCTGGCCCTGATCTATGTGCTTGCTTTCGTTGTGAGGTTATTCAGTGTTCTGCGGTATGAGTCGATGATTCACGAGTTCGATCCGTACTTCAATTACAGAACGACGCTTTATCTGGTGAAGAATGGGTTCGTGGAGTTCTGGAATTGGTTCGACTATGAGAGCTGGTAAGATTGTTGCTCGATCTATGATTTGTTGCTTTGAAGTTTAAACCATACTATACAATGCTTAATTTTTGTCGATTTAGCTCTAAGATTGTTCTTATAGAGATTCATCCTCCAAGATCAGTCTTTTTTGTGTGATCTGTTATGTAATTAGATTATTCCACTGTTCTCGAGTATCGTACTACAACTGTTAAACCATTTACTCCCACTTTTCTAGCAAAAAAATTACCAAAAAGTATGCTATGATTACTACTTCATATCCGTAAATACTTAATCATTCACCATTTTCAAAAATTGCAGGTACCCACTTGGACGAATCGTTGGTGGGACTCTCTATCCAGGTCTGATGGTGACAGCCGCATTTATCTACCGAATCCTCCATTTCTTCACCTTTACGGTCCACATTCGAGAAGTATGCGTCTTAACCGCCCCATTCTTCGCCTCGAACACAACCATAGTCGCCTATTTCTTCGGAAAAGAAATCTGGGATTCTGGAGCCGGACTTGTCGCCGCTGCCCTTATCGCAATTTGCCCTGGTTATATCTCTCGCTCCGTAGCCGGCTCTTACGACAATGAAGGAGTCGCCATTTTCGCCCTTTTGTTAACTTTCTATCTCTTCGTCAAGGCTGTTAATACTGGTTCTCTCTCCTGGTCTTTGGCTTCGGCTTTTGGCTACTTTTACATGGTCTCTGCGTGGGGAGGATACGTGTTTATCATAAACTTAATTCCTCTGTATGTTTTGGTGTTGTTGGTAATTGGGCGGTATTCTATGAGAATATACGTGGCATATAATTGCATGTATATATTAGGCATGCTTTTAGCCATGCAAATTCGATTTGTCGGGTTTCAACATGTCCAATCTGGCGAACACATGGCTGCCTTAGGCGTGTTTTTCCTCTTACAAGTAAATAATCCTCTCTCTCTGTCCATTTTCTCTCTCTATATATGATATATCCACATAACCAACTTTTATTTTCTACACAGGTATTTTACTTCTTGGAATGGGTGAAATACATCCTAAACGATCCCAAAAAATTCCGCTCGTTCCTTCAAATCACACTAACCATCGCAATAACCGTCGGTACAGTCGCGCTGACAATCGGTACCGCCTCAGGATACATTTCTCCCTGGACCGGTCGATTCTACTCTCTCCTCGACCCAACCTACGCTAAAGACCACATCCCAATAATCGCGTCAGTCTCGGAGCATCAACCCACCGCGTGGTCCTCGTTCATGTTCGATTTCCACATCCTTCTCTTCCTCTTCCCAGCTGGACTGTACTTCTGTTTCAAGAAGCTCTCTGACGCGACTATTTTCGTGGTCATGTACGGACTCACGAGCATGTACTTTGCCGGGGTCATGGTTCGACTTATTTTGGTCGCCGCGCCGGCCATGTGTCTCGTCAGTAGCATTGCCGTCTCGGCTACGATAAAAAACTTGAGCTTGCTGGTCAGAGAGAAGACTAAGACTGAGAAAACCGGCAAACAGTTGACCGGGTCAAAAGCTGCTGCTAAGGTTTATTTCATTTTTTAATAAAAAAGCCCCTGTATTATAATTAAATTACAAAATAACCCCTGCATTTCACCAGGCATCGGCAGAGCAGACGCTTCCATTCCAAAAAAACGCAGCGATCACACTCCTTCTCGGGTTCTTCTACCTCCTGACCCGCTACGCGATCCACTGCACATGGGTGACGTCCGAAGCGTATTCCTCCCCGTCCATCGTGCTCGCGGCGCGTGGCCAACACGGGCGAGTAATCTTTGACGATTACCGCGAGGCGTACTACTGGTTGCGTCAGAACACGCCTTCCGATGCGAAAATCATGTCGTGGTGGGATTATGGATATCAGATCACCGCCATGGGGAACAGGACGGTGATTGTGGATAATAATACGTGGAATAATACCCATATTGCCACTGTTGGGCGGGCCATGAGTAGTTATGAGCACGAGGCGTATGAGATCATGCAGGAATTGGACGTGGGGTATGTTCTTGTGGTTTTCGGCGGCGTTAGTGGGTACTCTTCTGACGATATTAATAAGTAAGTTTGGAAAAATGAAATAAAATTGTAAAAATGATGAGAAATTTTAGAGGTTTTAATTTTTAAATCATTTTTTCAGGTTTTTGTGGATGGTGCGAATTGGTGGAGGAGTATTTCCGGTAATAAAAGAGCCGGAATATCTCGTCAATGGCGAGTTTCGTGTTGACAAGGGTGCTGCGCCCAAAATGCTCAATTGTCTCATGTAATTTTATTTCAATTATTATTAATTTCATTTTGATCTAATAACATTATTCTAATTTTATATTGGATTAATTTAGGTACAAACTTTGTTATTATCGGTTCGGAGAGATGACCACTGAATATGGAAAACCACCGGGGTAAAATTATTTTGCAATTTAATCTTTTTGAAATTTATGTTTTTTTTTATAAATTAATTATAATTATTGAATTGTTGTAGGTATGATCGAGTGAGAGGAGTGGAGATAGGGAACAAAGATATCAAACTCGAATATTTAGAAGAAGCATTCACGACTTCGAACTGGATTGTGAGGATTTATAAAGTCAAACCACCGAAAAATAGGTGGTGAATTAAATGAACGAAGAAAACGAGTATTTGAGAACGAATGTGGTTTTTAGCAAATGAGAGTGAACTTTCAGGAGTAGTTTTGTAAAATTAGCTCGTGTTGTTTTGTCTTTTCATACTTTTTTAGAACAGAATTTGCTCTTGCAGATATTTTTGGGACCAAATTTTTAATCATGTTTTTCCCCTTTTCAATAATTTTGATTTTTCTTATGGTATAAGTATACATATACATATACATATACATATGAATTTACATAAATTTTTGCATAATTCTTTAGTAATTACCCTAAAAAGTGTAAAAAGCAATTTCATGAATTATACAACTTATATGAATAAATAAAGTAAAATAAAAAGTATCCTATTTCCATATCTATATCTTAATTATAAACAGTCAATATTCTATTTCTATATCTTAATTATCCCATTATACCATGTGTTTGGGACCATTGTTTTATACATACATATATATACAACTTATCCGAACAAGTAATAAGTAGTAACTATAACTATGATTATAATATACACTAAACCTTTGCCTATTATTAATTCCTATTTGTTGCCTTGAATTCAAGGACCTCAACTAAAGTTGCAACTGCCAAGCCAATCACAAACCAAGTAGCTCCAGCCAATAAAATCTGCATTTCGAAACTATTCACGATATTAATCGCGACTTCACCCCCGAAATGTTCTGTAATCGCGCTTCCAGATACATTTCCACCTCTATACGCAACGGTCGAGGCTGATATAATCGCCATTGCCAAAGGAGTTCTCAAATCAATCCTCATTTTCTTTGTTACTTTACGCGCCTTTGCATTTTTTGCACTTTGGTCCGTGGAAATAGCATATTCTTGATCTCGTGATGAATTTCTTTTTTCCAGTTCAAAATATACGGATTGAGATGGAAGACTGTGATTCGGACTCCAATAATTTTCGTTGTGGGTATGTGCATTAGGTGAGGGTTTTGTATTTTGAGTTTTTCTTTTTACCGAAGCTTCTAGAAGCTTTTGCATGAAGGGTTGTTTTGTTCGTCTATAAGTTGGGTTGCTGGTAAGCGAGGCTACCTCTCTTGCGATGTGAAATGGTTGCCAATACCACCAATTCGAGATCGATCTTATGCCTTGAACCGCTGAAACTCTCGCTCCTCTTAAGATTTCAGATTCCTGATTTAATATTATTCAAATTAGAAATGATAACTCGTAAATTAAATTAACATGCAAAAATGGTTGAATTTTTTTTACCTTAGATTCGCTCGTCGAAGCCTTTTCTTTCATTTTGTAAAATCGATTTTGAAATTTCTCCACGTCAGCAAATATATTCGAGACACGTGCTCCCACGGTATTCCCTTCGGATATTCTCACGCTACTGCGAGGTTGCTTGGACATCAAGAATTCTAATGCCGCTAGATCAGACCTTTTAACCACACTAACAACGGAACCAAAACAAAACGAAAGTTTAGTTTACAAATTAATCAATATTTTAAAGTTCGAATTTCAACTAAAAGTAACTTTTTTTCTTTCTTACGAGATGCAATCAACGGGACAAGTTTGAACGGCATCGAAAATCTTGTCTTCGGAGTCGGCCCATTGTTGAACAACACGGGCACGACCATAAAGCGATTCGATTGCAAATGTTTTGTTCGCAAACAAAGCGCATTTCAAACAACCTACACACTTTACTTCGTCCACGAACACGGCACGATTTTCAGACTCGGTCCCGAACCAAGCCGAATATAACGGTTTCCCCGTGTACCCTTCAAACTCTGACAATTTCGCTTGCTCCTACAAAATTAAAATTTTAATAGAGGAAGTATTTTTCGAGGCAAATAATAGAGGAAAATGAATCATAATCGAGACCTGATCGTAAACTGCGCGCGAAACAGGATCAGACAGAAAAGAGTAAACCTCGTTCAGCACAATAGCCATGTCATGTCCGGCGGGGCCCGCAACGTCAGGATGACACTTCTTCTGAAGCGCTCTATAAGCCGTTTTTATCTCGGCGTGATTCGACGATCTTTCGATCCCCAATAAATTATACAAATCCGTCTCCATCATCCACGAAACTTTGTTACCGTTGATCGAATTCGACGAGTTATACGATGCTTTGCAGATCGTATGGCGGTGATATGGTTTGTGATATGCGATACTTTTAATGTTGGCCATGGATGGAGAGAAGAAGTTCATGAGAGGAGTGTTCATTGTGAAGAAGAAGAAGAAGACCAGAAAAATGTAATTGTAATTTTTTAGAAAAAATGATTTTTCTTTGAGAAACAGAGATCTTTTTGTAGCTTTATATGATTTTTTGGCAGGATATTTTTGAGGTTTCTCAAAAGTACAAATAAGATATTTTTTATGCAGCATATACTTTTTCTCTCAATTATTATCTACTGGAGATGTACGGTGTTCATGAAAAAAAGCTTGTTAAATTAAATGGACATTTCCAGTTACTTAAAATGGAGAAATAGATATACCTATTGGGGCGCCTATTCGGGTAAAATCAAATTAATCTTAACCTGACACGTGTAATCACTTCCATCTGCACGAATCTTAAAGCACAAGCGACTTTCCCACCCATACCTTCAAACTCGGGCGGGCCCTATCATAGATTCATAAATAAACACAATATATTATATATATTATATTAATATTATCACACAGTAAAATAAACAATTTTTTTTTTACTTAGTCATCATATTTGACCGTCACATTTTTTGTATTTTAATTAACATAATAATTAACAAAAATACATAATTAATAATTGATCAAAAAATATTAATTTGAATAAATAGTGTAATATACATGAAATAAATAAATAACCTCAATAAATCTTGGGGGGAAATCTTGGGGCAGAGTAAGTGACCTCAATAAATAAATAGTGTAATATACATGAAAATAGTATATTTAGATAATATTTGAGCATATAAAGGCTACAGAGAGTAAAGTGAGATTGATTTTAGAGGGACGTGATTGTAACTCAAAATAATTAAGAGGGCCAATTTGAAAAATTGATTTTTCCATCGCCGGCTACGCCCAAAAGCCACGAAGCTCTCTCTCCTCTCATCCGCCATTACGGCCCTCTCTCTCTCTCTCCTCTCCAGTTCTTCCTCTGACTCCACTCTCCAGCTATCACTCTCTGCACAAGCCCAGCCTCGGATCCGCCGCCACATCCATTGCTGACATTCCCGAGGCGATAGCGTTGGCGTTTGTATCAGTCGATTTTTCTTGTGTTGGAATATTGATTGGTTGAGGCGGGTCTAGGGTTAGGGTTTTCCAAACCCGACCCTGTTAGGCCCTACTTATGGGCGGAAAGAAGAATAAGGGTAAGGCGAGGTTCCAGCTTCAGCTTGGTGACTTGGTCTTGGCTAAGGTCAAGGGTTATCCTGCCTGGCCTGCTAAGGTTTCGTTTCTTTCATAATTTGTCTAAATTTTGTAAAAAAAAATTGGTTTTTAATGGTGTGTTAATTAGGGTTTGAGTTATCATTGGTGTATTTATTTTTAGAATTTGAGATTATTAATTTCTCTGTTCAGATAAGCAATCCTGAGGATTGGGATAAAGCACCTGACCAACGAAAGCACTTTGTCCTTTTCTTTGGTACCGGCGAAATGTAAGTTTAATTCATTTTATTGTAGCAAAATAGTTCAAAATATTAGGGTTTTTATAAGAAAATAATAATAATTGTTCAATTTTATCGATTATTGTTAAATCGATATGGATTTGCAGTGCTTTTGTTGCTCCAGGGGATATTCAATTATTTACACAAGAAATTAAAGATAAATTATTATCTCGTCAGAACAAGAAATCTAAAACCTTTGTACAAGCCCTAGAGGAAATTTGCGAGGAATTTGATGAATTAAATGGTAATTCATCGGCCCTAAATTCTGAGACCGAAACCGATACGGATATTGATGAATTGAAGTCTGCGAAAGAGGATTTGGAATCTGAAAAAGAGGATGTGAAATCTGAGAAAGAGGATTTGAAATCTGAGAAAGAGGATTTGAAATCTGAAAAAGAGGATTTGAAATCTGAAAATAAGGCTGAAGAGGAACTGAAATCTGATAAAGAAGTATTCGAAAAGGAATCTGAAAGCAAGGATTTGAAATCCGAAAAAGAAGGATTGAAATCTGAAATTGAGGAATTGAAGCCTGGAAATGAGGAATTGATATCTGGAAATGAGGAATTGTTGAAATCTAGAAATGAGGAATTGAAATCTGGAAACGAGGAACTGAAATCTGGAAATAAGGAATTGAAACCTGGAAAAGAGGTGTTGGAACCTGAAAAGGAGGAATTGCAACCTAAAGAGAAACTAGAAAGCAAGAAATCAGATGAATTGAAAGAGAGAGTTTCAGATTTGAAAAAGGAGAAAATAATAGAGAAAAAATCTAATAAATTAGAGGACCCAAAAGATGAAAAGAAAGCTGTGGAAAATGGTATTATAAAATTGAAAATAACGAAAAGAAATGCTTCCATCGAAAGATTAGATACTAAAATCGAGCCGAAAAAGAGGTTAAACGACAAAGAAACCTCTAGAGAAGATCTAATTAGGGTTAAAAGAGCAAAGCATGAGTCAAACAAGATAGAGGGCGATGTGGCGAAATCTGATTGGCCCTCAGGTTCCACACAAAAACGCGCAGAAAAGAGATGGGTTCATAATGACGAGAAGGAAGAACCACGAGAAAAGAACGAAAACCTTATTAAAAACAAACCATCAAAATTAGTGAATCAATCAAAGATAGAGAAAGATCACAAGGATGAAAAGCCTAACCAAAAACCTGTCCAATTTAAAACCAAAATTGATAAACCCATTGAAGCCAAGAAATTTCCACAGAAAGAGAAACCTGTTGAAGTAAAGAAACCGAATCTCGAAGCAAAAAAAATTCCACAGAAAGAGAAACCCGTTGAAGTAAAGAGACCGAATCTCGAAACAAAGAAATTTCCACAGAAAGAGAATCCCGTTGAAGCAAAGAGACCAAACCTCGAAACAAAGAAACCACAAGTTTCTCTCTCTAAACCCTCATCCCATAATTCCAAAGAATTAATAAAGCAAAAACAAAAAGTAGTGATTAAACAAGAAGAATCAAAACCTAAAAGCAAGCCTCAACAACCTCCTGAAAATCGGTTGAGTATTAATTTCTCAGCCGAGGAAATAATCGAGAGCGATTTCTCACTACAAAGGTATGTTAACACTATAAAAAACATTATTAAATGAATGAAATCTTAATGTTCTTTAAATGATTTTAATTTAACAATATTTAGGGATAAATCGATGAAGGATTTAATAGCGGTGGCTCAAGCAGTGAGGAAACAAGTGCACTCACATGGTGCTTCGAGTGCAATCACGATTCCTCCATCTCTCGCCATGCCACACGGGGTCAACGAGGGTTCGAGTTCTCTGCAATTCTTTCCAATTGCACCGGTGAGGAATCCAGTGAATCCTCTAGAACCTTCACCTGTGAAGAAGCAAGCAGTTGTTGACCACTCAAGCCCTGTCTTCAGGTCTGTATGGGTCTTTTTTATTTTGAATTTTGTAATAAAGCCCTTGCATTATTGAAAATTGCAAGAAAGCCCCTCTATTCTTATGATAATGGTAGGGACTAAAATATTAGTTTCTTAAGAATAGAGGTTTTTTTTTGCAATTTGAAATAAGGTAGGGGGTATTTTTGTAATTTAGCATAATGTAGGGGCTATTTTGTAAATGGTACAGGAAATCTGTCGGATCTTTGAGCTGTGAATCAGAGGCTTTGAGTGCAAAAGAGTTGTTTGAGGGAGCAATGGAGACCTTGACGAGGACGAAAGATAGTATTGGTCGTGCAAGCAAACTGGCTATGGAGTGCTCCAAATTCGGCTTGGAAAATGAGGTATGCGTCCTTGCTTTTCTAGGGTTTATGGTTTAGGTTTTATAATATTAACTGCTCGAAGGATTTGAAATGCAGGTTATGGAACTTCTCATGCATAGATTGGAAATAGAATCCAGCTTTCACAGAAGAGTGGACCTCTTTTTTCTCATTGACTCGATAACTCAAAGCTCTCATGCTCAAAAAGGTAACTCTTGTTATAACGCAAAGCACTTTTAGCTTGAGGGTATTTTCGGTAAACCGTGCCAAAAAAAAACTAGATGTAGGGTTGGATTTAGGGTCTAGGTTTTAGGGTGTTGGTGAAGTGCCTGAGACGAGTATTTCATTAAATGCAGTGGGATGTAACGTACCTAAATTGGGAATCAAATTGGTATTAGCAAGTTTGTGATGATGAATGTGTTCGCGAAAAATTGTTCAGGCTTAACTGGCGGATGCTACATTGGAATCGTGCAGTCGTGTCTGCGTCGCATTTTAACTAATGCTGCTCCAGCTGGACCCGCTGGTCGTGAGAATCGCCGTCAATGCCTCAAGGTAGTTTTCAAACTCAAATGAATAATTTTTTGTTGAATTCTATATTAATGCCCTTTCAAAATATAATTTATAGGTGTTGAGATTGTGGCTAGAGAGGAAAATAATGCCGGAGACTCTGACGCGCAAGTGGATAAACGAACTAAAGGGATCTGGCGATGACCTCATCACTGATTCTTCTGTTTTGAGACCTCCAACTCGTGCCGAGCGCAACATCGATGATCCAATTAGAGAATTGGACGAGGGCTTTCTCGACGAGTATGGAAGGTACAAAAAAAATGCTCACTCAATCTTCTTATTTTATGTGATAACATAAAAGGGTATTTCTGTAAATTCATGTGAAATATATTGGTTTGTATTTTTTTCAGTAATGTGACGTTGGATATAACGAGTTTCTTAACGTCGCCTATTGTCGCAGACGACGAAGACTACCGAATTTATTTCGCCAATGAGAAAACTCTGGATAGAGAAAACGATACCAAGGAGGATGCATCTGTATTATTGGAAAACCCGAGGGATTTAACTGAAAAATGTTCTCCAATTTTAGATTCTCGGTGTCGGAACCCAAACTCTTCCACTGCTACCACCTCTCAAGATCCAGTGCCTCGTCATGTTCACGACCAAAGCAACGATCCATCTGAATCCGTGCCGGGAGATCCGCATCAATCTGTCAATCCGAACATCACTGCATCGAGATGCGTGCCGGACGATCATCAGTTCATTGCATCGGAATCCGTGCAAGAAGAAGATGATCAATTAGGAGAACCTCTTCCTCCTCCGCCGCCACTACCTCCGCCTCCTCCACCTCCTTCCGATTCTCCGCCTGCACCGCCGCCGTTGCCACCATCTTCACCACCGCCACCACCGGAGCAGGAGGAGGAATTAGATTTAGAGTTACCTCCTCCGCCACCTCCTCCACCCCTCCCTGCCGGCCCTCCACCCATGCAAGTTCAACAATTACAATCATCATTTCCACCTGGACCAACACCGCCATTGGCACCGATACCTATGCCCTCACAACCTCCTTATTTCATCAACTCAAACGTAACGTACTTTCATTAATTTAATTTATTATATACATGTTTGTTTAGTTTTTGATGATCATATTGGATTTTGAAATATACTAGGGACCTGGAAATTGTGGAATGCAACCACCACCAAACTTTGCTCCGAATGGACAATGCAACGCTGGACCCGGTCCAGGATACAGCCAAAGCATGTATTTACCACCTCCTCAAATGTCGGGTCCGGGTCCAGGACCCAACTACCCGTATCAACAAGGCAATATGTACCAAGGACCGCCTATGCCTCCGCCAAATCAGCAGTTCATGCAGCCACCCAATTTCGCACCCAATAATTTTCAGCCTTTTCACGGACCTGGTGCATATCCTCCTGGGCCTGGTTCGTATCCTCCTGATGGTTTTCGTGGGCCCAGTCCGTATCCTCCTGATGGTTTTCAGGGTCCCGGTCAATATCCTCCTGACGGTTTTCAGGGACCTGGTCAGTATACGCCTGATGGATTTCATGGACCGGGTCCGTTTCACCCCGATGGTTCTCATGGACCGGGTCCGTATCCTCCTGACGGTTCTCATGGTCCGGGATCTTTTCCACCTGAGGGTTGTCACGGGCCTTATCCACCCGACGGTACGACCTCTTCTCATAGTTTATTTGGATAGGATAAAACTGTGATTTGTAGAAATTCATAAATAGTTAAAGAGTTTTAAGTTTTGTTCTTATTTAAGTTTGGCCTACATATATAAGGTACATTTTTATTAATGTGTATTGTGATTTCAGGATATTTTAGGCCGAATATGGAAAGACCAGGTTACAATCCAATGATGAGTCATCATCAACATCCTCCAATGCAGTGCACGATGCCACCTGGCGGACCACCCCCAGGTTCTTTTTAATTCAATATTTGTATTTTGTGGTTCAAATTCTCATTCTTTGTGTCTCATTATTGTTTTTTTTTTCTTTTTGTTACAGATCATTTTAATCCGCAGATGGGACCACCATGTAGACCAGATATCCCTGCTTTCGACTGCTGGAGGCCTTCATGATCTCATCATGAGGTAATTAATATAAGCAATATTGCCTCTTTATATATATAATCGAATTTGGACTCATATAAGTTATAATTTCAGGGATCCATCATCACTCATATGGCGTGCATTTCACATTATAGTTTTTCTAGACATGATTTTAGGTGCTGAAGCTTATTTTCTGCCTTGGCAGGACAATCTAGTAGTCAACTCGTACTGTAAGCTCATCTTTAAGTTCATTTGTTTTTTTGTTATTGTGGATTTTCACGTGTACCCCTACAAAACCCCAAAATATCACAACTACCCCTCCAAAATGTGAAATATCATGAATATACTATAAAAATACGAGGTATTACTAATTACCCCCCATCTCTTAAGTTTTTAACGAGGGTATATTGGATATTTTGAGAATTTGCTGGGGTACATATGAAACTGTGACATTGGTTTTTGTCAGTAATTTAATATGTTTATCTTTATTGTTAAAGCACTGCAAAACTATTTATGCAGATTTTGTTGGTGTTTTGAAGACGATTTTAAACGCCGTAGTTCTGCTGCTTCTGCGGAGGTATAGTGGAGAAACAGAAAGAAAATAGTTTAGATGATGTACATATAACTAACTTTTTCTTGGTTTTGGGCCGAGATGAATTTTGCATGAAAACCCTCAAAAGAGTTTTCTTTTGTTCATTTCGCGGCAGCGAATATGTATAAGCATAATTTTGTATTTTCTGGATTTTTGATTCTGGTTCGGAGAAAAAAAGAACCTTTTTCCCAATACACCCACAAACTTGTCCCCAAATTTTTTACAGGATGAGTTCTTTTTGTAAAGGGTACTCTTAGTACTTGATTTACTAAAAAGAAAGTTCATTTTTTTTTTTGTCTTATTTCTACACAGAAAGTGAGTTCATTATCCTTGCATTATTATATAGTGAGCTCATTTAAAAGTAAACCTGCTTCACGTCTCTAAGTAGTCTATAGTTGATTTGGTGTGAACAATAACGTTGCAAAATATTCACCCCAACATTCTGAGTTCTCTGAATCTAGAGTTTTCGACGGTAAGTAGATCATAAAAGTTTAAATTTCCAACACCATTAAAATGCCATGTTACAATGATTCAAGATGTATGGAAAGAAAGGAATGCTAGAATATTTCGACAAGTCAAAAAATTATTGCAAATAACGGGGGCAAAGGCGGTAGCGAAGCGATTAAATGGTACAAAGTATCAATTAAGGTCCAAGTAGATACTTCTTTTGTAAAATATACATTGTAAATAGTTTTGAACTTCTTTATAAAGATGTAGCCGTTTTAGTAAATGCAAGAAAATAAAATGAAGGGAACCCTTACTGGGACATTTACCAATCTAAAGAAATTACCACACTAGGGGAGCTGGATTCTATAAAACCAAACATGGCGGTGCTTGACAGAGAGAATCACAATTTACACACTAAGAAAAATTAATCAGTCTTAGAGAACGTACCAATGTATCAAAACTATTTACATCCGTACATTTCCAATCCTATTTACAGAGAAAGAATGATAGTCATCGATTACTTGATAACTACCTCCAATGAATCAAAACAAAAAAATTCAAAATAAACAAAAAAGGCAAGCATTTGCACAATATTTTTCACCAAGAATTATATCTTCTCTAGCACTTTATACACTATCGACCTGCGTTTTCTTTCATTCAAGGCCTGAAAATCTTCATCTTTCTAGTGACGTGGGCCCTACAAAATGGGCATCGCGCAACCGAGGCAGAGCAACCGGTACACAACACGTGCCCACACGGAACCATCGCAGTTTCCACTTCTGAGTTGAGACAAATACGGCAGGACCAAGCTTGCTTTGCTTCAACGGCTTCTTTACTCGCCGCAATAGCCTTCTCCTGTTAAAAAAAAAAAAAAGGTTTCTCGCAAGGATTAATACATACACATGGCAAAAAAGTATAAACAAAAGAAGACGATAGTAAAAGACAACAGTATACTACACAGACCTGCTCTACCAAAAGGGCCACTTGAGACTCGTTAAGCTGATCTTTCAGTGAGAGTGTCGATTGAAGAAGTGATTGTTTCTCTGCATCGAAACTGATCCCCGCAGCCGAGAGCAGGTCATGCACCACTTGCACGACTTCCGAGGCAGATACCTTCCCGTTCTGTACAACCTCAAAATTTCAAAATTTTAGTTTTGCCTAAATCAGAACATGAAAGTAGCAATATGAAGAAAAGAGACAAAACAAACCTGGTTGTTGTGGACCTCTCCTTTGCTAACCCTTCCGGTTGAACTTCCAGCCACATCGCCACCACCGCTGATCTTCTCAAAACTAGGCCCAACACTCGACGAAGAACCATCAACCTCACTTATAGAAGCGCTCTTAAAAGAGAAAACTTGGGTGGACAAAAGCATTTGCTTTTCGCCTAAATCCGTTTCAACAGGAAGCCAATAAATCGCTTGACCAGCCGAAGGCCTCCCATCTTCAGGTACTCTCCCATACCTCAACTTCTCCCCTTCTTTTCCACTCTTCCACGCGATAATTTCCCCTTTGTAAAATGGTCTGAGAGGCAAAAATTGCACTTGTTGTGCGTCCTGAGAGAGTAAATCGCCACCTAATGAGGCATCGTACCGCCCTTTTCTTGTTGCTGCGGTACTTTCAGACCCGAGTTTGAGAATCTCGAGCGATTGTTTCTCAGTACCGTCAGGACAGGCGAATAACGGGCCGATTGGAAGCACCAACGGCATTTCGAGAACGCGACTTATGACAACAGCGATGATGTCATATATTGTTACGAAGCTTGGGGGCTCGGCAATGATAATTTGGGTTTTGGCATTGTTTACAAAATGGACAGTACGATGCTTCATGTTGTGGGGCCAATCTGGTACGGATGATTTCGGTACAACTCGTGTGATGTCTACGCGTCTCGGCAGCAAGAGGAAACGCGTGTTTAATTCCTTCACGAGTTTGAGCTTTTGGGCCGTGTTTTCTAGCGCGTCTTTGATTTGTGACGAGCTAGGGGCTTGGAAGGATGGGAAGTGATTCGTTATGCTGTTTATTAACCCGGTTAATATGTCTTGTACTGATTTGCTCAAGAGCTTTGCTTTTATTTCATTGACCGAAACGGGCCCAATACTGCTCACCACCTCTAAACCCGAGCCTTCATCCAATTCCTGAAAAATAGGACTCGAAAATTAGCCTTTTTCTTTAAACAAGTGAATTCATATGTTTTGAAAAAAAAGAAAGAAATTGAAGTATGAAGTACCTCTATAACGACTTCGGAGAGCTTTTTAATGCCCAGTACTGCACAAATATTTTCTGAAAGACCAGGATGCCCAAATCTTAACCTAGAGGTGTCGATACTAGACAAAAGCCTTGACCCATATGGGTCAACATATACACAGGATGTAGCCGAAACAAGTCTACATCCATCGTCAGGCACAACCAAATCGAAACCCATGTTTTCTGACATCTCGTCAGAGCAAACAAAATTCAGAATCTCCATCACGGCGCGAAGCTCGTTGGGGTTTAATCTCTGGTACCCGCATGATTTCTGAGCGGATAAAAGGAGGTCTCTTGCGTATGGTACCGTGAGGCTCTCTTGCATGCCGAGCTCTCTTAACATGGTAATGAACCCCAAGAAGGGACCTGGGAGTTCAAACGCGAAAGGAGACATGTTGATCGATAACCGTGCAAAAAGAGATTTTGCGGGAACTAAACGCGTCCCATTTGCGACAGGTATGAAGGAAAGTTTCTTCAGCTCAGTTTTATCTGTCACAAGGAATCAATGTTAGTGAAATAGTGAGATGTAAAGAATGATTCTTATACTTACCATCTGCGGATATTGTATCCCAACTCTTGTTCAAGTACTGCAAAACCTCCACAAATGTGCTTTCCACTGATAGTACACCCGACGAAGTAGGCCAATGTGCAAGCGTATCTTCACCATTGTGTTTCCCAACAGTCTGTGATCACGTTTATTAATAAAATACTTATAGCTTGTAAATAAATGAAATAATTAATATGCAAAATAAAGAATGAATTAAAGGGAAACGTAAAGAATGAATTAAATGGAAACCGAAAAAGACCTGGAGATGCTTGAGCACAGTAGAGAAGTCAGGAGGACTCTTCAGCCTAAAAGTTTTAAGAGAATACTCAGGCGGTATAACTCTTTCTCTGGTCAAAATCGGTGCCGAGCTCCACGCAAGAGGCCAGTCCTGGAGCAGAATCGCATCACGATACGAGCAAAATACTCTCTTACCTCCCGTCTTACCCCCAATACTCGGAAACCCCTTTTCGGCAGGTACGAATTTAATCACACTTATCCTATCGCAAAACGGCGTGTCGTACAAGAAATTCTCGAATATTACGCTCACCACCGACTCGGCCAAAACCCACATCTCCATGGGTATTTGGGTTTCATGGCTGCTACTTGAGGGACCCACCTCGAATTCGTCTGTTGATGATGATGCATTATTTTGATGCTTGTTACCCATGGTCTCTATTTTCTTTGCGCATTCCAGTATAATATCGGCTTCGGTGGATGATCTCAGGCCGGATCTCTTTAAAATCCTGATCCAGCCTTCGGTCGTGAATCTGTCTCCAGGGAACCGATCTCGCTCTCCGGCAAACACCGAGGTTAAAACCGGGTCTAACGGGTCAAGCAGATCCTTTGGTTTGAACAAGTTAGTAGAACTCTCATTTGCGTTTCTAACAAACTTTGTTTCCCTCAAGATGTTTACAACCTCTGGGTTCGTTTCGAGAGCTCTCCAGTTACTGTACAAGTGTAACAAGATATCCTCTTGTTCTTTTGCGGTTTTATTGTTAAATCCTGGCAGTGCGAACTGTACTAGCACCTGCTGGTCGGTCAACTGGGCAACCCCCAAAGCCCTGAGAAAAGAATTCGACAAAGGAGACGAACTAGAAAGACACAACGCATTGCTCGGTTGGAAAAACGCGTTAGAAGGGACGATGCAATGATCCGAACCCGTCAAGTCAGTGTAGGTACCAATAATTGTTTTGTGGATTGGGAGCGCCCTCAACATGTCGAGTTCTTCCCTTTGATAATTATGATCCTCTGACTCGAAATCCCGTTCAAAAAGAGAAACAAGCCTGTCACAATCCTCATCTGTTAAAGTGAGTGGATAAGGTAAATTACCGACACTTTTGCATGCGAGTATTTTCGATAATACTGTGCGACTGAGTGATTGAGCAGGTAAAGCCAAGGGATTGTTACATGAGCTATAACATTCAGGGAAGGACACGTCATGAATAGGAATATTTAACTTGTTAAGAAGAGGGAATAACCAAGGATAACTCGTGCTCAGTAAATCAAACGAAGCACGAAGCACATCGACCCCTGTATTACTCGGATCTGAAATCGGCGGCCAGAAAATTATTTGAGCAAATTTGGCGCGACACAGAACAGGTCTGTCAAGATATGCCGGGATTAGGGGCCAATCAGAAAGGAGTAAAATATCTCCATTCATAGACTTGAAAATTCTCCAAAAATCTCTCACCCATTTCGGCGAAGGCCCGAAATTTGAAAATTCAACCGAATTATCCCAAGGAACCCAAGGGGTTCTCATATTGCGAATCATTTTCGACCAGCGCGAACTGAAGAGGGACTTCATGTTGGTTGACAACAGCTCTGGGGTGAACACTTTAAGCTTTAGCGGTTCGTGCATGGCGTCGTTGGAGAGTAAAGCATTCAGAACGGGTTTTTCGAGGCACCGGTGATGGATAAACGTATCGGCCAAAGGAAGCATCACCTGTTGCTGTTCCTCTGTTCCGATCCAAAGCTCGCTTGATCCCAGCCTCGTCAGAAGCTGTGTAGCCGTCGGAAATGGTACGCTTCTCAGATTCACGACCAAAGGTGACATCGTGCTTACATCACCACCAATCCTGTTGTTTGCTCCTCGGCTCATATCCTCAACCACGCCCCGGCTGAAATCATACAAGGCCTTCCCGAAATAAGACACTATCTCAATTGCATCCCCTCCTGAGCTTGTACCAGCACTGGTACCGGTACTGGTACCAGTCTCTCTTCTTGTAGAAACACTACCACCAGTTTGGTTATTGGAATGAGTTGAATCTTCTGGTGGTCGGTATGGGTGGAGGTCGGACAAGCAGTACTCTAGAACATCAATGTACGTGTCGACGGATCGAAGCACAACCGAAGATGAAACCTTTAGTTGATCCCTCACCATCCTAGGCTTAATCTCTCTCACACTAACGCCTACAGCTTGAATCTCTTTTACCAGCTCGGATGGCACAGAGAAAACAGGGTAGTGCTCTTTGATGAAACTGCAAACACTAGCGGACGGTAAAGTACCATTATCTCCATCGTCCGAACCCGGTTGAGCCAAAAACATCCCCTCGTCTACTTTTACGAGATTACCCCCATACAACTGCCAGACCGGCAGATCAGCCAGGCGTTTATAGAAAGGTCTTATAACTTCCGCCACGAGTGATTGCCACTCTGTAGTCTCCTTTGCTTTGATAATTGTGCCTGCTTCTTCCTCTTCTTCATCTTCCTCCTCTTCTTGGCTCGAAGAAGAGGCTTGATGCGTGGATCTCGGCCAAAACGAGTACATCCTATCACCATACGCACGCAAAACGGCACTGACCAACTGCGCTGATCGTGGTTCGAGAGAGGACGATGAAGGGTCCCTGCGGATCTTTTGCAACTCGAGAGCCATCTCCGTGTACGAATCGAGTACGCATTGCATTAGCTCCTTGTTCCATGCTTCGATGGCATCGAGGGAGCTTGTGGTGTTGGAAAATATGTAGCGACCCGCGTTGTGACCCACTAGAAAGTGGCCTAGAGCGGTGACCGGCATGGTTATGGACCCGGATAGAGGAAGGGGAGATAATATATAGCTCGATGAAGGCACGTTCATTGGGTTCCCGTCACGAGATATGTGAGCTGCTACCCCAGCTGCAGGTGTCAAGTTGTATGCGAGATAACGCCTGAGACATGAACCGAAGTGAGGTCATTGCAAGAAAGAGAATAATACAGAAAATTTATATATCTAAATTATGATTCGAGTAAGAGCATACCTATCAAGGGCCATGTTGCGAGTCTGACCAGATCCTAAAGAAAGCACAACAAACCACTTGTCCACATAACTAGCTCCACTTTCGATGACATGCACATCTATTGCGTTCATCTTGACAGCTGAATTAGAGCTGTTGAATATTCTCTTAATTTGCCACTTCCTCCATTTCTTCTCAGAGAATGGGTTTCTAAGAACCGCAGTCAATGGGTCGACAAGCACTGAATAATTCAAGGTTGGCTGAGCATTCCCATCCTCCCACGTTGACAAAGATACCTAAAATGAACGAAACAACAATGATTCAAACCTTTTCAAATCCATTACCAAGGTGATATGAAATCATGAAAACTGATGGGAGACCACGTGCCTGAGAAACCGAGTTGAGAGACAAAAGCGTAGAAGACGAGTGTTTCATAAACTGATCAAAGATCTGTTTGACTCTCTTGCAATTGCCATCCTCAGTTTCTTTCAAACATTTTGCCGATAGAGGCATACGAATGACAGTGGAGTTCGATGCATCCATTGAAGTCTCTTGTGTCACATGCATTGGACGAAACTGATCGCGAAACCTTTCACCCAAATCCGTGCCTACAGATGTTAACCAATATTAGCCATCCAGAGAAGAAATCAAAGGGTTAACAAAGATAACTAAAAGATTAGAAAGATGAACCTCTGAGAGAGTATAATTTAGCTGAAGCCTCGGAACGGGATGAGGCAGTGCCACTATTGGTGAGGCCCAAAGGATCAAACACATAGAAGTAATTGTCTGAGAGAACGGTCAAGAGATCGCTCACAAAGTAGCCACTAACAAGACCTAGCCCATATCTTAGTGTGTTTCCTCTCAATCTCCATGGGGGTGGGAGGTGGAGCCCACACACCTCATCTTGTGTTAATACCGCTCCTTCCAACACCACCGTCAGAGCAGCTCCTTGAAAATCACCTGAACAACAGCGATACAAATAATGCATTTTTAGAATCACATCGAGAAAGAAAGTTTATTAAAGACTTCAATTTGTCAAAGTTCCTATGAATTAACAAACCTACCTAGATTGTGTTGAAGAAGAGTTTGCCTAGGGTGATCGCGTTTATCATGGATGAGGTGTACTTTTTTCGTGCCACAGAAATCAGCCAGCTCCAAAATGTCGAATAGAAGAAAATCACTTTCCATATACAAAGCCAAAAGCTCGCATATTTTCGCATAATCCATACACTTCAAATCTGTCATTAATTCTTGCTCAACTAAGGAAATGCCCCTGAGAGACTGCACCCCCAGCCTCTTCGCCAGGTCATCACCGATGCTCTGGTGTACAAACCGTCTTTCTGTGGTAGTATTATTCATCCACGGTGCATCGTTATACACCAAGCTTCGAGAAGGTACTAGAACCCCGTTTGAATCAGGGATAAGAAGCGAGCTTAATAGAGAATCATGAGGCTGTCCAGATGAAAAAGTATCGGCAAAAGCCTCCAACACACGGTGCACGAGTTCTAATTGTTCCTCAGATAAGGGATCTCCTTTGGTGTCTCTGTCGAGTTGTTGGAGTACTATAACATAATCCCTAGCATCGAATGTTAGTCTCACACCCAGTAAAGAAAATAAATGCCGGTATTCTGCCAGCTCGGATGGTACAATATAGAGGTAGGGTGGATAGTTGACTGGGGAATCAAAGGCAAGTGCCTGTGAAGAGACGAAGCACTCGCCAATGTAAACCCATGGAAAGCTGCCGAGTTCACCTTTTAGGGTTTTCAAACCCTCATCGGTACTAACATAATCTTGCAGTTTCTCATAGATTAATTGTGTCTCTTTTTTAAGGACGGAATCGGCAGAAAAATCTTCTCCGTTCTGTGCTTTGAGGTCATCGTAGCATTTCGAGAGTTCGATTAACTGCGCGCAGAGAACTTTAGCATCAGGATGGTCTAACCAACCGAGCTTTCTCTGGACATACATCGATCTGCATTCACCATCAAGCACACGCATCTTAGCCGAGATGATCCAGGTCTGGGACTTGGGCCTCGTCTCTTTAGGTTTTGCTATTTTATCCTGAGAAGAGAACCAGGGAAGGCCTTCGATCGGTGGGCTAACACGCACTGGACACCAACTAATACCACCAATCTCTCGCCAAAACTCGTCTTCTGAAAGATCGTTCTTGAAATTTGAGAGAGAGTATAACGCATCACGCAGTTCAACCCTCTCGACCTCACTGTTGTCAGTTCCATCGTGTGCATAGCTGCTCTGGTTTGAGAGACTGAGGGAGAGAGCATCCAAATAAAGAAGCACCCTTTGGCCGTATAATACAGCATCAGGGTTGTGAGATTCATGCATTATTGAAACTGATTTGGCGCTGTCAAGCAAGGTGGTGTAACCCAAGGTTTTCTTCAGCCCGAAAAAGGCAAGTAAATCGAGGATTTTGGGATCCAAGAATTCCTTGGAAGGGAAGTAGGTTTCTTTGTACAGTACCTTTCGAAGCTCAGGCATGCGAGGATCATACAGCCTAGAGAGAGAAAAGAGAGCTTATTAGCTGCTAGTTACAAGTGAAAAAAAGAAGAAATTCTGTACCGTGCTGTATTGACATTGCAAGAAATTTACATGAAGGTGAAAAAAAATTAGAAAAATAGATGAATAAAAATTAGAAAAAAATACCTAGAAGGATGAACCCAAGCTCCACTAGCAGTTGAAACAAAAGGGACCTCAGAAACTGCAGCCTTTAGCGAATCATCTCCTTCCATCAAAATCTTCACATCAGAAAGAATCGCCACAAGAAGAGCCGGACGAGTAACAAACTCCGAAATCCTGCTCAGAACATGGTCCTTGTACATCTCCACTTTATCTAGCTCCCTCACATCAAGAAACGATCTCAAAATACTACTCTCCTTCTCCGACTCGGTTCGCACAAAATTCTCATTCAAGATCTCGTCAGGCACCCCCTCTGGTTTGAGCCACTTTTTCGGGTTAACCAAAGAAGTGAGCTCCCTACTCTTGTAGGATTCGAAAATGGGCAGAAACTTGATCACGCCGATCTGCGACAAACCAATCTGATTTCCCGAAAACCACTTCGACTGGAAAATGAAACTTCGGAGCTCGTGCAGCTCCGCAACCGATGCATTTGCGAATAATTGCTTTATCTCTTGCGCATTAACCGCAACCGATTTTATCCCGTTCAGAACACCAGCAGCGGTGGGCTCCTGCACGTAAAATTTCAATTGGGGGTGGTCTATCTGCAAATCTGATTGGAGGAAGCCGAAACCGAGTTTTTTCAAGAGGGAATGCATGTTCTCGCTCCAACCTTCGTCTCTAATCACACTAGAATTCTCCATGAGTTTCATGAGGCTTCCATCCTCTATGGGTAATACAGGCCATTCAGAGAATAATGAAAGGTCGGTGCAAGATAGCTTGAGATAACTCCAAAGAGACCGCATCCAGTCGAGACTTGGTTGACCATCTTGACCAGGAAGCCAAGTCACTTTGCCGGCACGCTGCCACTCAGGCGGTAAAATCCTCGGAAACATTTCAACAAGAGACTCGCACGCAAAGAGGAATAGATTTGATTCCCCAGTTTTGGCAATCTCATGGAGCTTTTCCAAAACACTCTCAGGCACAGAGCGGTCAATGAGAAGATGCGGCACGGAACCCATTACAAGGTCGTTCTCGACCTGTGAGGTGTAAAAGACTCTTTCGCCCTCGCCTCTCTTGCTAAACACAGTGAACGACCCATTTGCCAAGGGAATCAGAGGCAACCCTTGCAATTTATCGGTGAAATCGGGCACGCCCATGTCGCTCAAGCAATATTCCAATACAAGAACAGCCGCGTCCTTGGTGCTAAATGTACGTGGGCGCCGACTCAGCATGTTTCTCAGCAAAGTAGGGCTCAAGAAATATAAATTCGGGCAAGAATCCATGAACTTATCCACAACGAGTTTCGGTAGGGACACAACGGGTATTTCAGATTTGGTTAATGCTTCGTTCAGTTCAGTCACTTTTGAGAAACCAAAATCAGGAAAGACAGATTGCCTTGTAGGGATCCACTGCCCCCCTCGTGCTTCGGTGTACAGAACCTTGAGACCGAGGTCGGCTACATGGCTGTAGAGTTTTCTGGTCATAGAAGACCAAGGTTCCACAGCTACTGAAGTAGGCCAGAATGACAGAAATAGTTCAGTGGGGCCCACCTCTTTTGCGACGGCAGTAAGGAGGCGACCATATGCTGGTGAGGCCACGTCCTCGAGTAATGCCATGTTCCATTCAGACCGTACTTTCCCTCCTCCGGCCATGTCGTTTCCTATCCATATATCCCTCCTGTTAGAAGACAGCTCGAAATATGCATTAACGTGTACTGGCAGAGTTGTCGTGACAGGCAAGGGTAAAAAGCAAAACGCTCTTCCCTCGAACTTTCTTCTATTTTGAGATAAATCCTCTCTTGCTTCTTGATACTTAACAATCGTATCATCACTGATTCCTTCTCCAGTCAATTCTTGTATGCCATTTATTTCCACCGAGTGCAAGTATGCCGCAAGAGATGCCCAAGGAATGAAATTGAAATTACGGTTTTGGTTATTAGAAGCCATCGACAAACGCTTTGCATTTCCGCCACCTATGCACTCACTAATTATCCATGAATGGAGGGAACACGTAGAGGGAGTTCTTTCGATTATCGCAGTTTTTTGACAACTCCAAGGGAGGTCCCGATCTGCTGTCTTGTTCAGTTTGGTTAAAAACTGATCCCTGTTCATTACATTTTTTGGGTTTCCCTTTACAAACGTGAGCATCGGGTCTTTGGTGCTATCACCGGTTTGGTTCCTCGATACATGGTGCACGAGCCGCATTTCTTCATTGGGCCCTTCCTTTACATACAAGCTAATTTTTTTTACATTTCGCAGAAAGAGCAGTGCCTCGGGAATGGCTTGTGAAAAGGAAGAGAAGAGGGACTCCACATCATCGGGAGAGTACTTCTCGTTCTTGATCTGGCTTCTATGAGCAGTCGTTTCATTTCTGAGAGGGAACCGGAACAAAGTACCAGGAAACGACTCTTGCAAGTTGCAACCAAATTGCAAAAACGGCGCAAACTGGTCAGGAAACTGTTCGTAAATCCTTCGCCCAACAAACTTTATCCTTAGACCGGGATGGGAAGGAGAAATACCCGGCAAATACAAAGCATGAGGGTCGAAAATCACAACGTTTTCCCCCGAAACAAACCCGGGAATATCGGTGAAGTGGTACACGCAATTGAATCCGAGACCGAACCGTCCAATCGCAAATGGTTTCTCAAGCTTGCTATCCTGGCCTATGCGGGAAATTGCATAAAGATCCTGAGGGCTGAAAACAGAATCATTATAACAATACAAAGCAGGGCCCTGCCATTCAGCCATTTCAGGGGAGAGTATAGACGAGGTTCCGTATTGGGTCTTGTCTAGTACAAACACGACTTCAGAGGCACGTGCATCCTCTGCATTCTGCACCAGCTCGAAAAGTATACCGGGCCCATCTGCATACATGTCCACAATGTGTTTCAAACGGGTCGTCAGAGCCTCGTGCTGGCCAAAAGCCTCTGCAACCCCAGAGAGAGTCAGGTTCATCGAGTCAGAACTTTCAGCGAGTAACAACCGGCGAAGAGACCTCACGCCTAGCTTCTCCGCCATGTCATTTGAAATATTGCCATGCACGAAATTATGGACAAAGGCTCTATTGTTTTCGTTCGAGTCGAGAAGCCAAGGTGCATCATTGAAAACAAGCTCGGTTGAAGGGCACATCCTAGAAGTGGAATCGGGTAGAAAAATCTGGACTTTGAAATCCTGGAACTGAAATTCGGCTAAATGCTGCACGACCAGCCCAGCCATGCGAAGCTCATTTGGATCCAGCGAGGCAGAACCCTTTTTCGCAGCGATTCGGGACAAGATATTAGCAAAATCAGTCGCACCGAGATACTCTTTTATGCCCAGTTCTAGAAACAGTTCTTTGAAAACCGCTAAATCAACAGGAATAACTCGTATGTAAGGGGCAAGGTGGAGTTGGCCGCTTAGAACAACCTCGTCTGCCTTGGCGAACCCATCTCCCACCCAAATCCATCTAGAACCTTCTAGAACAGCTTTCACTATTTCCATTTCATCAGATCCAACCAGGTTTCTTAACAAAGAGTAGATTTTCGGCATCACAAGGGCTAGTTCTTGCCTTAACGCCTGATCAGTCACAATCTCGTTATTTTTACCCAGTTCAAGCAACTGAGCCGCAATCACATTCCCACTCGGAGGAGTCGACCAGCCCAAAATTTGCGATAAAGCCGAAGAAATACACTCGCCATCTAATATTCTTGAACTGGCAGAGACAATCCACATATCGGATTGCAGCCTGACTTGCTTAGGTGGCGCGACCATTGAGGAAACCACAGGCCAAGGCAGGGCAGGATGAGGCGAGTCGACCAAAACAGGACACCAACAAATCATTTTCAGCTCTGCCCAGAACCTCTCCAGTTCAAGTTCGCGGGGCCGGAATGCAGTCGTGACCCGTACAAACATCAAGTTCACCACCTTGTTCTGATTCTGACCATCAATTAATTTGCTCGGGATCCACTTGGCCGCGTGAAGTTCAAGATAAGAAAGAAGAGCCTTGGCCCTGGAATGAGCATGTGTTTGATCTCTATGCATTAACGATTCAACCTGACGCGCACTTTGGATCAGAGTATCTGTAGCCACCGAGGTTCGTAAACCCAGCGGCAAAAGCATGTCCAGTACACCAGAATCCTGGAAACGTCCAGTTGGGAAGCAGTCAGAATCTTCTAGAAGGGTATATAGCTCCTCAACCCGAGGGTCATAAAGGGATTGAGGGTCTTTCAAACCGCCATTGTTTGTCGGTACGAATTTGAGCACTTTTAAAGATTCTTTCAGTTTCGGCTCCTCCAAGCATAACTGGGGCAAGTCTTGTAAAATTGTCAGCATCACAGAGTCACGAACCTCCGCGTCGAGCTCGGTTAATCTGTTCATAACATTCTTCTGGTAAAAGACCGATTTGCGCATTGTCTCGATCTTGTAATACCTTGTCAAAACATCCTTTTCGGATGAAGGACAATTAATGAACTCGTTATCTAGCAAGTGGTCTGGCACGCCTAAAGGAGGCAAGTATTTCTTATTGCTTGATAAATCGGCATAACCTCCATCATACATTCTGTAGATGGGTAGTTCCCTGCACTTGTTTGTGTCCGAATCAGATAGAGAGCGCCCGACGTACCATTTTGAATCCAAAAGAAACCGAAACAGCTCGTCTCTCTCGTCCGGTGAAACAGTCTCGAAAATAGAAACGGACCGGTTGATATTACCAGTTACAGAAATTAGGTCGAAAATCGAACTAATAACCCCACGAGCATCACCATTGTGCACATATAGGGATAATTGTTTATGCTTAACCCCGTGAATCGGATCCAAAACCTTGCAACCAATCTTTTCAAGGAGATGTTTCAGATTTGGAGATAATGACCCGGCATTGATCAACTTAGAAGATGATAAGGGTCTACGAAGATGCCCAGAAGTAGAGGGTAGTATAGGCCAGTCCGCAAATAAGCCCAAATCATAGGATCTATCCCCAAGATAGCTCCAAAAAAGCTTAAACCATTCAGCAGTGGGGAAAGTGGTACTGGTTTTAGGATTCCACGAAACCTGGGTTTGAAACTCCCATGAAGAAGGGAATAAAGCAGGAAAGAATTGTAAAAAAGCCGAGGCGTCGATCAATTCAATGTTCGCTTGAGAATCACTTGCAATCTGAGAGAATTTGTCGAGTAAATCCTGACCGATACTTCGGTCGATCAGTCGGTCTGAAACGGCAGTCAAAAGCTCGTATTCTATCCCACTGCACATAAAATATGGCCCCCCCTTGGAGAACACCCCAAATTGATTATTTGCTAGAGGAATCAAAGGAAGAGCATTTAAAACCTCACCAATATTCCCTGCCTCTGTATTGCTAAGGCAATACTCCAACAAAACCAGCTTACTATCTTTTACTAAACCAATCAACACCTTGCATCCCTTAAGAAAATTTCGCACTGTTTCGGGACAGACCAGAGTGAATTGGGAGGTCAAATACTGCTTCGAAAACATAGAAACTACATTTTTAGGTAGATTAACCACGGGCATTTGGGCCGAAACAAGAGCCTCCCCAAGCTGTGTACTCTTAACAAACTTCTCATCGTGAATCATCGCTTTAGCCGGTGAAACCCACGTACCTCCATCTAACTGGGTGTACAAAACCGGAGAAGAATGGATGAATTTATAGACAGATTTGACTAGAACAGCCCAAGGCCCCTCAAAAGAACTGCTTGGCCATAGAGAATAGTATAGCTCGAGTGGTAACTTTAAACTCCTTAACCCTAAAAGGAGCTCGTTGAAAAGAGGAGCCACCACTTCCTCTAAGAGAAGCCGGTTCCAATCGGACCGGAACTTCCCTCCTCGGTCCATGTCACCCCCGTACCAAATGTCTCGCCGGTTTGACGAGATCTCGAAATAAGCATTCACTTGCACTGAAAGACCGGTACGGACCGGCAGAGGAAGAAAACAAAATGCACGACCATCCCTAAGCATATTGTCCTGAAAAATTAAAATTCCACCGTAAGTTATTGAGCCTAAATTAAGTTACGAGACGATACTAGGGAATTAACGAGAAAAAAGTACAATTATTACCTCGGGGGTGTCAGAGATGCAAGCCGCAACAGAAGCCCAAGGTAGCAAGTGAAGATCATACTCTTTAGTAGCAATAGAAGCAAATTTACCAATTGTGCTCGAAGAAGAGGCCAATCCTTGCGACAAAAAATATTTCGAAACCCTTTTTTCCACTTTCGCTCCTAGGTACGCCTCGCTAACAAAATCCATCATAAAAGTATCTCTCTGCCATTTTTGCGACTCCCCCGAGCTAGAGAACCTCACGAGTGCCTTTCTATGCCATGCAATATTCTTATCTGGCGATTGCACCGAGCAAGAATATAACATTTTGGGTGCATCTGCGCCAGTCTCCCACACGTACATTTCAACAGAAACGACACTTTTGAGGAAAAGCATTGTGAATACCGCTTCTTCGTAAAGTTGAGAGAGAAGGGCAGAAACGTCATTTTCGGAGTAGGCTTGTTTAGAGAGACGGCTCTTTTTAGCTTGACCGGGGTTTCTTAAAGGGAAACGGAATAGAGTTCCAGGAAATTGAGTCTTCATGTCGCAGCCAAAGGCACGGTATGGTGAGAATTGGTCTGGGTATTTGTTCAAGGCTGAGGAGTTTACATAGTCGATTCTTTTGCCAGGATTTGCAGCTGAGATGTTTGGGAGATAAGAGACTTGGGGATCGAATAGGACTACGTATTTGCCACTCACGAATGAGGGGAGGTCTGTTAAGTGGTATACTGAGTTAAATCCCACCCTGCATTGTTAAAAGAGAAGTACGATTATTTGTCGGAGCATATACATTATTTAGATAATGAAACAAACAAGCGTTGATTAATAAAGATCAATTGAGGTATATAAATTGTTCAGTATAGAGCTATGTGTCTTGCATTGCATTAGAATCACTAACAGCAGTACCATATGCTAATGATTGTAATCACTAACATAGTATCAAATCTAAATGCATGTTTATCAAAAAATTAGAGCCAATTGCATTGAAATACCTATGAATACTTCGAATTTCTATCTACATGGATTTGATTCATTAATATGCAATACAATCATTCACTTCGTTGAAATGCACTAACAAGAAATTATCAAGAAATGAAAAAGAAACAAAAAACTTACCCAAATCGACCAGTTTTCCAAGCTTGAGACTGCTTCTTACTATCTCCGATCCTAGAAATACTGATAAAATCCTCTTCAGTAAATACGGCATCGTTGTACGCAAGAAGAGCAGGTCCCTGCCACTGAGCGAGTCGTGATGACAGGACCGACTCCGATCTATGAGCTCGTCGGTCAAGACACAAACAAACTCTGGTAGCTCCGGCATCATCGGCGTTCTGAATAAGTTCTTTAAGAACAGTAGTGCCTTCGGGATAGTTAATCAGAACCTCTCGGATCCGACGAGTCAGATCGACTCGCTGTCCGAAATCCTCCAGCAAGGCGAGGTCCGGCGAACTGGATGCATCCATCTCCATTAGATTAACAAGTATTGTTCATCTGAGAGAGATCGTCGTAGTGCTTGGTCGTCTTCTTCTTGTTCTTCTTTTCTTTTCTTAGCTTCTTGGATGCAGCAAAGCAAAGCAGCGAAAAAAGTAATGAAAATGAAAATGAATAGACTGATGTATCGCGTTTGGTTTTTGTTGGTCAAGTGCGGAGTGGACCTTTTACTAATAACACCCTGTTATTACTCTATTTACAAACGTATTAGGAGTTAATAAAATAGTGTTAATTGTAAATATAATAAAAAATAGGGAGTGTTTAGTGAAGATGAAAGGTTTTATTTAGTTAATTGTTAGCGTAAAAGTAGGAGTAGAGTATATGAAAGGGTCTTCTAATATGTGCTACAGTCTTTTATTTGCTTTTGTTTGCGAGTTTATCTTGAATTGATTGGTATCATGATTATTATTTAACAAATTTGGAATCGACTTTGAAAATACTTTTCAAACATGAGTAAATTATGTACATAAAAAATATTTAATAGATTCTTGATGAAGTATTTATAATTTAAATTTTTTATTATAGTTAGTTATAAAGTAAATTTATTTGATTATCAATTTTAAATATACATGATAAAATAAGTACTTTTAACAAACACAGACATGCACGAGTAATTGTGTATTATATTATCTTGGTTACAATTTATCCAAACCGTTATGGAGACGGCCCTCAATAGCAAAATTCAGCACTAAATAGAGGAATTTATCCAAACCATTCACATCTTCCATGTTACCTCATCATTAGAAAAATACACATATTAAATAAATATTTTTCTTAAGAAAATAAATAAATAATAGACCTCCTCTTCAAACTGGCATTCGTTTGTAACTACTTCAATTCAGGATAAAAGTGACATTTATAAAGATACTTTTAAAATTGGCGAAATTTTAGTGTATCCTGAAAAACATCAAAATTTCACATATACCCCTTAATAATGTAAAATTTCACAAATACCCTTATAAAATTCTTAAAATATCACATATATGATATACCTCTGTTATATCATTTAAAAATCATCAATATATTTCTAGTCGGTAATATGTCGATTACCTAATTTTTAAAATTATTTTTCTATGATAATAAATAATTGTTGTTCTAAAATAATATTTAAAACCATACAACATCAAATATTGCCAATTGTATCTAATAAATTTTTTTCAGGAATCATTATCGAAATCAATACTATTCTTAAAATTTTAAGTAATCACTATATTTAATATAAAGATAAAACGAAAAAATATTTTGAACGAAAAAGTTAACAAATTATTAAATAAAAGTTTAATTTAGGGGTATCCATGATATTTGAAGAGTTTTATAGGGATATTTATGAAATTTCACGATTTTGAGGGATACACATGAAATTATGATGTTTTTCTTAGGGGGTGTTTGGTTGAAGCTTTGGATTTATAATAGCTTGGCATACTCTATTATGGATTTCATTCTCATGTTTGATTTGCACGCTAGGTAATAAATTAATGACATACTCCATTTTCTAGAGAATAATTGATGGGAATATGATTATCACCAAAATTGATGGCTTTTTTTTTTATTCCCATTAGGAGAAAATATATTTTATTTTCATTTCAAAAAATAAATAGCTCAATCTTTATATAAATATAATCATTTTTACATTATTTTTAGTGTATGTCATGGAATAAATAAATATATCAATCAAACAAGATAATATAGTATGTCATGGAATGATATGCCAAGACATTCTCCAAAACACGAACCATACTCGACAACATGCTATACACAGAAAAAAAAAGAACTAAGAAATAACACAATAACTCGCAGAGAGGATAGCTAGGCTGCAAGGAGAAGCTTCAGAAAAACTCGCATTAACAACAGAGAGACTAATTGACACTAAATAATTCATCTGTTATACTAAAAAAAAAACAAATTAGCACAAAAAGTCACTTAATCGGAGCAATATTCTTTATACTGAAGAAAGATTTAAAACGAGAGGCAGATTGCATGAGCAATACTCTTATTTGAAGACAAGAAATAATGATGATCGTAAGTATTAAGAAATTACAAAATTACCTCGAGACCAAAGATGGGATTTATAAAATTTCTCCAGATTTTAGGATCACATCCTTTATATCATAAATAACACATTTAATTAACATTAAAATTAACACGTATCATATAATTGACATTGATTCGAATTACTAAATATGAATTAATATTAATTAAAATCATTAATTATGTGTTTTCTTTTTAATTATCTTGGGGCAAAGTAAATTTTCTCTTTATATGTACATGTATTTTATTTTGAGGGTAAAATACAATGTATTTAGATATCAAAATTAAATTAATCCAAAATTTTAAAATACACGTTCTTTGAAAATTCTCAAAAGATTCAAAGAAACAGATACCTCTTGCTACGCTTCAAAATTATAGTTGTTATATTTTGTGAAATTATGCATAGTTAATAGTCGTGATTTTATAATATAATTTTTTTAATTTCATACGTATGTGTTATTATTTTTATTTTGTGTTTAAGGAAGATAATAAATATAAATTTAACAAATATTATATTGTCAAATAATATATATTTTTTTGTTTCTTAGGAGTGATATATATATATATATATATATATATATATATATATATATATATATATATATATACATATACATATATACATATATATACATACAGAGGGAGTCTAACATACTTAATTAAGTACCAATGTATTGGTACTTAATACATTTTAACCATTGTATTTGTATTAAAATTTGTATTTTTTTTATGATGATCATGAAATTTTGTGCACATCATGTAATGCACAAATCTCAATGCAAATCCAATGGATTAAAAATATTAAGTACCAAAACTTTTGTACTTAATTAATTAAGTAGGTTAGCCTACCTCATATATATATATATATATATATATATATATATATAGGGTATATATATATATATATATATATATATATATATATATAGGGCTAGGTTCAATGGCCAACACCCTTGTTTGGCCAACTCGGCCAACAACGTTTATTTCTCAAATTATATAAATGAAAATTAAATTTTTACCGTATATATGTAATCTATATCATTTAGATATGTTGTAGAACAAATTTTGTGTCGTTTGCATTTTTCTATCTAACAAAATCGATAAGCTATTTTCATAACCGTCTATTTCGGTATTTTTTTGGATTTCGATGAAAGAAAAGTCGAAACATTGTAAAAATTAATCTATAGTCTATCTATATAATTTAAATTAAATCCAATGAAAAAAATTCGAATTTTAAAATTGATTTCAGGATGAATCATGTCGTAAATATTGTCGTCCGTCAATATCTTTACGTATCGTGATGGAGATGATAAAAATATTTATTTTTCATGAAATTAAATCTATAACATTCTCAAGTGATGTATATCACATCTATGCGGTTGGATTTTTATTTTCATGTATATATTGTGAAAAATAAACGTTATTGGCCGAGTTGGCCAAACAAGAGTGTTGGTCATTGAACCTAGCCCATATATATATATATATATATATATATATATATATATATAATTTTGTAACGATGATGGGTAATTGTTCTCCCTTTAAAGAGTGAATGTTTTTGTGCTCTCACATAGAGCCACCTCATCTTTGACTTTCTATCACACATATTAATATTTATATAATTTTCATATTTATTTTATGATTTGATTATATCCATTAATTTATATCATGTATCCATTAATTTTTTTTTCTTTTGTGATGAAAATAGAGTGGGCTCACAAGTCCCACATCTATTAATTATATATATTAAAGCAAATTTACAATTAGTTCATTACATAATAAGCACTTAAAAAAATAATAAACACACCATACTCCTAAAAATCCCGATTTTGTTTGAAACTAGCATTTAAAATCCTCCACTCAACCTGGAAATTCTTTCCTTGCAAAAGCCAGAAATGAATTCCAGTCTTTTAACCTCCTCTCCGACAAGATTAGAACAAACCCTATTTACTACAACATTCTTTCTCTTACACCCATATCTCCTTCACCATTATCATCCCCTACTCCAACAGTCGTCATCCCTGCCCTTAGCCCCCAATATCACGCCGATCTTCTTCTTCCTCATTCGCTCCTATCACTCTTTCACCATCTCCAGTCCTGTTCCCCCAAGTTGTAAATTTATGAGCATGAACGATATCCCGTCGATCTTGAAGAATAAGATCTATTAGTCGCCTCTCAGAAAGATTTGAACTTTGAAAGATTCTCCGGCACCTCTCTTTCCACACATGAAACACCACCAGTCCAATGATTTGCTTGAGATTCATTGGAGCTTGTTGGCTTAAAATTTCCCGAAATGGATCCAGATCTGATTGGAGTATCAGCCCCATTAAACCATTAATCTTCATCCACACTGACTTCATATAACAACAATCTACAAGGAGGTGATTTACTGTTTCTTCCTTAATTTTGCATAAAACACACTGATTTGCTAATATCCATCCTTTTTTTGTGTGCATATTATCAATCGTAGAGATCTTATTTTGGGCAATTAACCACAAAAAAACATGCATCCTTCCCGGTAATTCGATATCCCAAATTACTTTCAAATCTTCTCTATTAATTCCAGATAATTTGATATAGCACTTTCTAACTTCGAATTTTCTTTTTGAGGAACCAATCCATTCAACTTTATCCTTCTCTGCTTGTACCAATTGGACTGAAATGCAATCCCGGGGTACAGTGCCAATAATTGTCTCTCAGCTTGCAAAGATAGGGGATCTCTAACATTAAAAATGGTATGTATTTCTCTTTCTGAAAATTCCTTAATTAAATCCCCTAATGTTAGATTATAGTTCTGCACAAATGAATATAATTCTGGATATTTAGAACACATCATTTCTCCAAACCAATTATCTATCCAAATATTAATTAACTCCCCATTTCCAATTTGGAATTTAGAATTTTCCCTAAAAACCTCCAATAATTTCATAATATCATTCCAGAAATAGGAAAGTTGTGGATCATAATTAATATAATTTAAATATCAAAAATTCTGAATTTGTCCCACCAATATATTCCATTTGATATTTTCCTCTGTTAGATTATAATACTTCCAAATCCATTTAAACAATACAGAATCATTAAATTTCTCCAGATTAAGTATTCCCAATCCTCCATATTGTTTTGGCAAGCAACAAGTTGCCCAATTAGCTAGATTATATCCATGGTCTTTACTTCCTCTCCACAAAAAATTTCTTCCACACTTATCAATAGCTTTTATCAACCATTTTGGGGATTTAAACACACTAAGATAATATACTGATATAGCAGTCAATATTGAATTAATTAATATTAATCTGCCATGAATATTCAATAATTTACCCTTCCACCCTGCCATTCTTAGTTGAATCTTAGTAATTATCTTTCTATACTCCTCCTTAGCTGGTTTCTTAAAATGTAATGGCATACCAAAATAGGTCATAGGTAATGAGCACATTGGGCATCCAATTTTCTTAGATAAATTTTCCAAAACTTTCTGATCCACATTTAATCCAATTATTTCTGATTTGTCAAAATTTATTTCCAATCCAGATTCATTTCCAAAAATATTTAGCACATGCTTTAGCCTCTTAATATTCAACATTGTTGGCTTTAAGAAGAAAATTGAATCATCAGCATAAAACAATGATGAGACTATTCCATCCATAGGTCTCTGAATATAATCTTTTGCACACAAACCCTCAATTAATCTGGATAATACATCCATAATTAGGATAAACAGATATATTGAAATAGGATCCCCTTGTCTTAAACCTCTCTTAAAATATACAAATTTTCCTGGTACTCCATTTAATAAAATTCTAGTAGATCCTCCTAAAATAGATTTTTCAATCCAATTAATCCAAATATCCCCAAATCCTCTAGCCTTCAAAACTTTAATTAAAAATTCCCATGAAATAGAATCAAAAGCTTTATAAATATCAGCTTTAAAAATCAATAATTCTTTATTTGTTTTTTGAGCCTTGCATAACACATCTCTTGCATAAATATAATTATATGAAGTAGAACTTCCCTTTAAGAACCCTAATTGTATCGTATAACCAATTTTAATCTATTGGCCATAATTTTTGAAAAAATTCTCTGTATAGAGCTCACCAAACTTATGGGTCTATAGTCTTTAACCTCAATTGCATCATTTCTTTTGGCAATTAAGGCTATATAAGATGAATTATAATTTGATAAACCAGCTTTAGCCTCTTTATTTAATAATTGAAATATTTCCTCCTTTAAATATTCCCAATATTTTTGAAACAACTCTCCATTAAAACCATCTGGGCCTTGAGATTTATTTGCTTTCCATTTATCAATTACCTCTTTTATTTCATCCAAATTTATCTCCTGGTCCAAAAAATCCAAATTAATATTATTTTGTTCATATATTTGACCGAAATTTAATCTTCCTCCAACCTCAACCTCAGACTTATGAATATGATTTTTACCCATAAGATTATGTAAAAATTAAATACTATTTTTGATTTATCCTTATGATTTTGGTATAATATTTCTTTCTCCTTCAAAACTGGAACCATCAGCTTATTTTTTTTTTATAGTAGCATGCAGATGAAAAAATCTAGAATTAGAATCCCCTTCCTTAATACATAAATACTTAGATCTTTGTTTCCAAAACATTTCATTTTCTAAAACCAGCATATTGTATCTTTCCTTAGATTTTATTTTAACCCAATTTTCAATTGGATTTAATTCCCTATTTTCTTGTAATGATTCCATCCAATTAATTGTTTTTAAACAATTCATAAGATAAATTTTAATTTCCTGATCTTCTATAATTCCATTCAATTAATCTTTTACCCAAAGCTTCCAATTTTGTATAAAATTCCTCCCAATTCTCTTAAATAGTTGCCTTTAAATGATTAATAATAATTTTATCTGCCTCCTTTTTTAGTAATCATGCATTTTCAAATCGAAATCCTCTATGAATGGGAAAAGAGGTATTTGCAGTATATATAATTGGAATGTGATCTGAAATAGTTTGAGGAATAGATAATTGATTTGAGTTTGGAAATTCCTTAATCCATTCCTTATTGAATATATATCTATCCAACCTAGCATGTGCCACACTGGAACTCCATGTGAATTGTCTACCAAACAATGGAAGATTAATCAAATCCCTATTCTGCAAAAATTCCATAAATAACCTTGTATTAGCAGAATCTCTATCCATACCTCCCCTTTCTTCCTGTGATAATATCAAATTAAAATCTCCAAAAATAACCATGTATCCATTAATTTATATCATGTTTTATCCATTTAACCATTTAATAATTTATTTTATGATCTTTATATCATTTTCTACCTTAATTATATTAATATTAATATCATGTTTTCATATTTATTTTGTGATTAATATTTATATAATTTCCATATTTATTTTATGATTTGATTATATCCATTAATTTATATCATGTAACCATTAATTTATATCATGTTTTACCCATTTACACATTTAATAATTTATTTTATGATCTTTATATCATGTTCTACCTTAATAATATTAATATTTATTTCATGTTTTCATATTTATTTTATGATTTCATATTTATTTTGTGATTTAATATTTAATAATTTATATCATGTTTTACCCATTTAACCATTTAATAATTTATTTCATATTTATATCATGCTTTACGCATTTAATATTTTTTTCATATTTGTTTTGTGATATTCATTAGTTTATGTTAGGATATGATTTCATATTTATTTTGTGATTTCATTAATTTATATCATGCTTTACCCATTTAATAGTTTTCATATTTTTTTTGTGATATTCATTAATTTATTTTATGATATTATATCAAATTACACATTTAATAATTTTCATATTGGTTTTATGATATTTTTTCCGAGAACATAACAAATAACAATTAATAAGTGAATACACAATCTTTTATCTAATACAAACAATTACATTAAAAATCCCACATTGAGCCACCTCATATCTTTTGACTTTCTATCACACATATTAATATTTATATAATTTTCATATTTATTTTATGATTTGATTATTAACCATTAATTTATATCATGTATCCATTAATTTACATCATGTTTTACCCATTTAACCATTTAATAATTTATTTTATGATATTTATATCATGTTCCACCTTAATAATATTACTATTTATATCATGGTTTCATATTTATTGTATGATTTCCTATTTATTTTGTGATTAATATTTATATAATTTCCATATTTATTTTATGATTTGATTATATCCATTAATTTATATCATGCATCCATTAATTTATATCATGTTTTACCCATTTAACCATTTAATAATTTATTTTATGATCTTTATATCATGTTCTACCTTAATTATATTAATATTAATATCATGTTTTCATATTTATTTTATGATTTCATAATTATTTTGTGATAGCTCTCACATTGAGCCGCCTCATCTTTGACTTTCTATCACACATATTAATATTTATATAATTTCCATATTTATATCATGTATCCATTAATTTATATCATGTTTTACCCATTTAACCATTTAATAATTTATTTTATGATCTTTATATCATGTTCTACCTTAATTTTATTAATATTCATATCATGTTTTCATATTTATTGTATGATTTCATATTTATTTTTGTAGGATTATACACACGAATTTAGAGGTTTGCAGCGGAATTATTTCGTATGTATAACCTAATTCTACCCTGGATCATACTCGAAAACCACGAAAAAGGAAGAGTTATTCAGAATTTTACCTCGTACAAGTTAGTACGTGAAGCCTACTTATCCAGATTTCGTGAACCTTCTCCAAGGATTGCTCTTGCACTCCCTCTACTCGTGTCCACCTTGATTTCGTCTGATCGAAACCGCCAACACCGTTCTAGTCGATGTCACGATTATTCCTCTCAAGAACTTGCTCAGAAACTCTGCTCAAAAACTCTCCAGATCTCAGTTTCGGTTTTGTGTGAAAGAGAGAAAATTCGGCAGCCGAATTAGGTCAGAAAATTGGAGAGAGAAGAGAGAGAAAAATGAAATTCTGAATATATATATAGGCAATTTTAGGTTAAATCCGAAATTAGGTTAAGAAACCCTAATTTCAGAATTAAAGCCCAAAACTAAATAAAATCAGAATAAGCCCAAAATTCTAATTAAAATCTAATTATTAGAAATTAGATTAAAATCCTAAATTCTGAGCGGGCCCAGATTATGAACTGGCCCAATTCTGATTGTATATTTGCCTAATTATATAAATTCTTCCAAGTTAATTCTTAAGCCATATTTTCTTTCAAACTCCCTCTTGGATTAAGACTTAATCAACTTGGCCATATGTCCAACATATGTCGTGAGATCTAATCACACGTGATTTCATTTTGGTTTGTCCAACAAACGTATTGGTGAGCATTATCTTGAGAATCCGATATGTTACGAAATCTTGGTGTGACCGTTGTAGGTTCGTCTAAGACTGGTAGTGGATATGGCAGCAATCCACAAGGTATTGCGAGCACTAGACTGCCGTTAATACCTACCCAGAATTAGAACGAAAAAAGGTGGAGAACACCTTTATGAAGATGCAGTACATCTTCATACCTGGCTCAGATAAGTGTTACTAGTCCTCTTGTTCGCGATATCTTCCGATCAATTGAGTCACGGTGAAGTCTAAAACTTCAAGTCATCCTCTTTTCTTTTGATCAGATATACTCTTTTCTCGATAAGAATTAGATTGATAATAACAATGCGAACTCTATTGAGTTCCATCGAGCTTGGCCAAGCATTTCATCAATCTCAATTCAATCGAGGGGCCCGAGAGATATCTCCCTCTATCCTTTTTCAAGGCTAGAAAGGAACAATTCCTATCTTGCAACCTCACATCCTTTGCCTATGCTAAAAACAATACTCAATAATAATCTCTGCTACACAGTTACGCATAGGGTTAATTACATCAAAGCATTGTCTTTTCACATACTAGGTATCCGTGAGATCACTCAAGTATGAAGCACTAAAACGCACTATCTGGATATGAGTTTGTCTCCAATGACTCTAACCATGTCACAAACTCATATAGTGGTCAGTCCAATATACGACGCCGCGTATATTCATATTCTAGAATCGACGCTACCGTCTCAGATCAGTAAAACCTGATCATCTCATCTACGAATATGCCAGTGTATGTAAAAGTCTCCATTCAATGAATGGACTACCTGGTTCAAATCTATGAACAACTTTATACACGAGGGACGTTTTAAAATTATATTCATCCCGTTTAGTGGTTTTACTATCATTCAATTGACGAATCAATATGCCAGACTATGGCCATGCAACATATTATTCTCAACTGACTCGATGCACTAAACTAGAATAAAATTCAAGGTCTATCCGATTATTATAATCGAATAACCTATCACACACTTTCTTGTTATTTAAATTTTTTGAAATATGAAGGTTTAGGTCATATGATGAATAATAATATAAATATCTGTCTCATAAACAAATACAATCCCAATAACACGCCTAGGGCATAATAAATGTTCTCCCACTTGCACTAGGCAGATCAAATCCCCTTATACAATAAGAAACATAAATAAAACACCCCAACTAACACTGCGATAGATATCCCAATCCTATCGCCCTAGCATGCTGCTCATGCTTGGCACGTGATAGTGGCTTCGTAAATGGATCGGCCACGTTATCCTCAGTAGGTATCTTCATTATTTTCACGTCACCTCTCTTCGTAATCTCACGAATCAAGTGGTAACGCCGGAGTACATGTTTGGACCGATGATGCGCTCGCGGTTCCTTAGATTGTGCTATTGCTCCGTTATTGTCACAATAGACATCCATGGGACCCGAGATACTTGGCATAACGCCAAGTTCCATCACGAACTGTCGTAGCCAGACAGCCTCCTTTGCGGCTTCCGAAGCCGCGATGTATTCCGCTTCAGTTGTAGAATCAGCCACCGTCTTCTGTTTGGAGCTTTTCCAAACAATAGCTCCGCCATTGAGCGTAAAGACGTAACCACTTTGAGATTGGAAATCGTCCGGGCAAGTTTGGAAACTAGCATCTGTATATCCTTGGATAATCAGATCTCCTTCCGAACCACCATAGACAAGAAACATATCTTTAGTATTCCTGAGATACTTAAGAACGCTCTTGACTGCGGACCAGTGAGCTTCCCCGGGATCAGACTGATAGCGGGAAGTCACACTCAACGCATATGCGACATCTGGTCTAGTACATATCATGGCATACATGATCGATCCTATAGCCGAAGCGTATGGGATCCGACTCATTCGCTCACGTTCAGCGTCCGTTGAAGGACACTGAGCCTTAGTGAGAGTGATGCCATGTGACATTGGTAGAAATCCTTTCTTGGATTGCTCCATGTGAAACCTAGTTATCACTTTGTCAATATATGTACTTTGACTTAGTCCGAGAAGTCTCCTCGATCTATCTCTATAGATCTTCACACCTAAAATATAGGCAGCTTCTCCTAAGTCCTTCATTGCGAATTGACTACCCAAATATGCCTTAACCTGGTTAAGCATCGGGATGTCATTTCCAATGAGTAAGATGTCGTCCACGTACAAGATGAGGAATACAACCGAACTCCCACTGAATTTCTTGTATACACAAGGTTCCTCGATATTTTGAATGAAACCATACTTTGCGATGACTTCATCGAATCGTATGTTCCACGCACGAGATGCTTGTTTTAATCCATAAATGGATTTCACAAGCTTGCACACTTTATTCGTATTCTTTGGATCGACAAAACCCTCGGGTTGTGTCATATACACATCCTCGGTAAGGTTCCCGTTAAGGAAAGCGGTTTTGACATCCATCTGCCATATCTCATAATCGTGATATGCAGCTATCGCTAGAAGAATTCGAATACTTTTAAACATGACTACTGGAGAAAACGTTTCATCATAGTCTATACCATGAATTTGCTTGAAACCTTTCGCCACCAGTCTTGCTTTAAAAGTGTGTACATTACCATCCATGTCGGTTTTCTTCTTGAAAACCCATTTACACCCAACGGACTTAGCACCATCAGGTAGATCAATAAGATTCCAAACCTTATTATCATACATGGATTGGATCTCGGATTTCATGGCGTCATGCCATTTCGAGGAATCCAAACTAGACATAGCACCTTTGTAGGAGGTTGGCTCATCATCTAGAGTCAACTCATCATCATCATTACTAATGAGAAATCCATATCTCTCAGGTTCTTGACGAATCCTACCAGATCTACGTAGAGCTTGTGTATTAGATTCTGGTTCACCATCCAATGGTAACTCAGAATCTTGTTCCAAATCAACCTGTTCACGTTGTGGTTCTCGAATTTCTTCGAGATCAATTTTACTCCCACTGGCTTGACGATCTAGGAATTCCTTCTCTAAGAAGTGTCCACGTCGAGCCACGAAAACCTTGTTTTCGCTAGGCAAGTAAAAGTAGTATCCTCTAGTTTCTTGAGGATACCCCACAAATAAACACTTGTCTGATCTTGGCTCGAGTTTTTCCGTCAATAACCTTTTGACGTATGCCTCGCAACCCCAAATCTTAAGATAAGACAATGATGGCACCTTGCCATACCATAACTCATATGGTGTCTTTTCAACCGATTTGGACGGAACTCTATTCAGTATATGAGCGGCCGTTTGAAGCGCGAAACCCCAAAATGACTTTGGCAAATCTGTGCGACTCATCATCGAGCGAACCATGTCTAACAAAGTCCGATTCCTCCTCTCGGACACTCCATTCCATTGGGGTGTACCGGGTGGAGTCCATTGTGATACTATACCACAATCTCGAAGATAGTCCTCAAACTCATAGCTCAAGTATTCGCCACCTCGATCTGATCGAATGGCTTTTACTTTCTTGCCCAGTTGAAGTTCTACCTCGTGTTGAAACTCTTTGAATTTCTCAAAAGTTTCACTTTTGTGACGCATTAAGTATAGATATCCATATCTACTATAATCGTCAGTAAAAGTCACGAAGTAGCGATACCCATTTCTAGCCTCGACACTCATCGGTCCACATACATCGGAATGTATGAGGGCCAACACATCTTTCGATCTTTCTCCTTTCTTGGAAAAAGGTGTCTTTGTCATCTTACCCATCAAACAAGATTCGCAATTTTCTATTGACTTTAAATCAAAAGAATCTAGTACTCCATCCTTTTGGAGTCTAGCAATGCGTTTCTCGTTTATGTGTCCGAGACGACAATGCCATGAGTATGTTTCATTTGTTTGAGTAGTATTTATGTTATAAATGGACTGATTATTGTTGTTATTTTCTAAATCCAAGACATATAAACCATTTTCAACTAGAACATTACTAAAGAAAATGTCATTCTTGCGAATAAAACAATCATTAGTACCAATAACTAATTCATATCCATCCGCAATAAGTCTCGAAACAGAAATAATATTCCTACTCAAAGTAGGTACATAACAACAATTATTCAAAACTAAAATAAGTCCATTTGGCAAAGTTAAATCATACGTCCCTTCGGCTAATGCTGCTACTCGAGCTCCATTCCCGACGCGTAAATCAACTACGCCACGAATCAACGATCTTCTACTTCTTAGGCCCTGCATATTATTACAAATATGAGTCCCACATCCAGTGTCCAACACCCATGATGATAAAGTAAAGAAATATGAATCGATAACGGAAATACCTGATGCCGGTGTGTCCGAAGAAGCGGTCTTTTGCTTGCTCTCCCTCAGGAAGATCTCGCAATCACGCTTCCAATGCCCCTCCTTGAGACAGTGGAAACACTTCTTGTCATCCTTGGCTTTCTTGCTCACTGGCTTAGGCGCAACCTTGTTGCCCTGTGCCTTCCTCTTCTTGTTCTTGTTCCCATTGTTTGGACTCTTCCCTTGAACCACCAATACCTCCGAAGTCCTAGACTTCATGTACCGCGGTTTCTTGTCACTTTCGAATGTTCTGAGCATTCCGAAAAGCTGGGGAATGGTCCTTGTCATGTCCGACATGTGGAAATGCGAAATGAACGAATCGAAACTCGGTGGCAGTGACAACATGATCAAATCAGTTTGTAACTCCAACTCAAATTTCATGCCAAGCCTCTCAAGATGATCGAAATATCCTTTCATCTTGAGAAGATGAGAGCTAACGGGCGTACCCTCTTGCATCTTGCATTGCGTCGCATTGCCAAGAGCTTGATACTTCTCCACCCTTGCTTGAACCTGAAACATCTCCCTGAGCTGTTTCATAATCTCGTATGCATCCTGTTTCTCAAACTGAATTTGATATTCAGGAGTCATAGTAGCCAACATGAGGCATGTGACATCATTCGAATCGTCCATCATGGTCGTATATTCGAATGTCTCATCCTCAGTTGCTGTATCCCCTGGCACAGGAGGGATAGGCGTCTCCAAGACATGTGCCTTTCCTTCCTGTCTCAGAACGAATCCCAGATTCCTCTGCCAGTCGAGAAAGTTCTTTCCGTTCATTCGTTCCTTTTCCAAAATGGAACGCAAACTAAAGCGGTTATTACTTGGTAAAGCCATTAAATCTACAATTTTGAAAAATAATGTAATTAATAACGTGGTCTTTCATATATTAAATTCATTTTTAAACAACTTGAAATACCCATTATTTTATCATTTCAAATAGCCCCCACTATTGAAACGGAGATTCGATACCTTAAATCTCATAATGGACAAGATCCCTATTTAACATATTTCTAAGGTGACTAAGGCCAACCACTTAGAAAACAAGTCACGTTGGGTAGGACGGTGTCCAATCATCTCTAAGACGATTCTTGCTTTATTCGCGAGGTCCAGTATTGAGTCCAACTCAAAACCAGAGTATGTGTTCCTCACTCCTTGCCCCAAATACTAGCCTAGCTAGTTAATTGGTCAAGTCCAAACCACAAATGGAGTATCATTCAATTAGCGAATTGACATGTCAGACTAAAGCCATGCAACACGTTAACTCCTAATCAATGCATGCCTTCAATGCTACGTATTTGAAAATATGTGTCAGACTATGGCCATGCAACACAAATAAACAAATACTAGTTTCGAAGGTTCCACTTTGGGAGGCAATTTACTTGATTATTACGTGGGAGGATTTTCTTTTCTTAAAATCATTTATTTAACTTTTATTTTATTCATGCATAAAAACAAAAACAAAACAAAAATTGTACGGTATAGCATATAGGCCTTTTAGTTTTATGAGCAATCATAAAACCCTAAATTCCCAACCCTAAAACCCAAGATGATCTTGTGCTGTTCTTGAAGATCCAATCTTCGTGTTGTGTCGTCTGTTCTTGAAGATCCAATCTTCGTGTCGTCTTGTTTTGAAGGGTCATTTTTCAAAACTAAACCTATTCTACTACAATTTGGAAGATTCACCGATCCCCATATTTAAAATAGTTTACAAATTGGAAAACTCACTGGCCCCCACATTACATACATACAAACAATCACAACACACATACAAACAATCACAACACACATACAAACATTCACAAACAATCATCCCCGTTTTAGGCTATATGCTATACCGAATTGAATTTATAAATTATTGGGCATTTTTGACATAAAAAAAAATTTGTTGTCCAGAATTTTGATCGTACGATCGCAACTCCAAGTTCGATCGAGAAACGATCACAAACAATCATCCCCGTTTTTTTTTTTTTTTTTTTTTTTTTTTTTTTTGAAAATCTGTATTTATTAAAATATATTTAACAGATTCATTTTTGAACATATCCAATATGTCTTTATTACAATATATTCTAAAAATCCAATTTTCAACAGATCTAATCTGTTTTTAAATACAAAATATATTCTGAAAATCTAATTTTTCTGAATTTCCAATTTTATTCTGAAAATCTAATTTTTCTGAAAATACAATTTTAAACAGATCTAATCTGTATCAATTACAATATATTCTGAAAATCTAATTTTCTGAAAATCCAATTTTCAACAGAATTTTAATTATGTAATTTTTGCAATTTAGCCCAAAAATTCTAAAATTTCTCAAATTATAAAATTCTAATCTACAAATCTGAAAATCTAATTTTCGATGGTTTTAACAAGCAATTGCTCTGATACCACTGTAGGATTATACACACGAATTTAGAGGTTTGCAGCGGAATTATTTCGTATGTATAACCTAATTCTACCCTGGATCATACTCGAAAACCACGAAAAAGGAAGAGTTATTCAGAATTTTACCTCGTACAAGTTAGTACGTGAAGCCTACTTATCCAGATTTCGTGAACCTTCTCCAAGGATTGCTCTTGCACTCCCTCTACTCGTGTCCACCTTGATTTCGTCTGATCGAAACCGCCAACACCGTTCTAGTCGATGTCACGATTATTCCTCTCAAGAACTTGCTCAGAAACTCTGCTCAAAAACTCTCCAGATCTCAGTTTCGGTTTTGTGTGAAAGAGAGAAAATTCGGCAGCCGAATTAGGTCAGAAAATTGGAGAGAGAAGAGAGAGAAAAATGAAATTCTGAATATATATATAGGCAATTTTAGGTTAAATCCGAAATTAGGTTAAGAAACCCTAATTTCAGAATTAAAGCCCAAAACTAAATAAAATCAGAATAAGCCCAAAATTCTAATTAAAATCTAATTATTAGAAATTAGATTAAAATCCTAAATTCTGAGCGGGCCCAGATTATGAACTGGCCCAATTCTGATTGTATATTTGCCTAATTATATAAATTCTTCCAAGTTAATTCTTAAGCCATATTTTCTTTCAATTTTGTGATTTGATATTCATTAATTTATATCATGTTTTACGCATTTAATAATTTTTTCATATTTGTTTTGTGCTATTCATTAATTTATTTTATGATATGATTTCATATTTGTTTTGTGATTTCATTAATTTATATCATGCTTTACGCATTTAATAATTTTCATATTTTTTTTGTGATATGCATTAATTTATTTTATGATATTATATCAAATTACACATTTAATATTTTCATATTGGTTTTATGATATTTTTTTTGTAAACATAACAAATAACAATTAATAAGTGAATACACACTTTTTTATCTAATACAAGCAATTACATTAAAAATTCGCAGCGAAGCGCGAACAAATTTTCTAGTATATCTAAAGTGATGAAGAATCTTAGGAAAATTGATATGGATATTCCAATTTTGTACCGATGATGGGTAATATATCTAAAATGATGAATCTCAGGAATATTGATATGGATGTTCAAATTTTGTAACGATGATGGGTAATATATCCTTCATTTTTTATATGTTATGATTATATAATTTAAATTGTTTGTTGTTTGTTAATTAATTTCTTTGTTTATATAAACTAATGACACATTTGTATATGTATCTTATATTTTTGAAAAATGTCATATTGTCATATTCATATCATATATATATTTTAAATTATAATTAATGATGCTGATAAGTCATGATTACGCTAATAATAATAATAATAATTATTATTATTATTATTACTTTGTAAAATATTGAATTGAATTGTTTTTAGGAAAAATATACTTGGTCTCCAAAACTCACTCAAACACTATTGATGCGTCAATCGAGTGTGTTTAAATGGATTGATTAGATTCCTAATTAATTAAATGGATTGATTCAATTAAACGATTAATAATAATTTTATCTGCCTCCTTATTTAGTAACCATGCATTTTCAAATCGAAATTCTCTATGAATGGGAAAAGGGGTATTTGCAGTATATATAATTGGAATATGTTCTGAAATAGTTTGAGGAATAGATAATTGATTTGAGTTTGGAAATTCCTTAATCCATTCCTTATTGAATATATATCTATCCAACCTTGCATGTGCCACACAAGAACTCCATGTGAATTGTCAACCAAACAATGGAAGATTAATCAAATCCCTATTCTGCAAAAATTCCATAAATAACCTTGTATTAGCAGAATCTCTATCGATACCTCCCCTTTCTTCCTGTGATAATACCAAATTAAAATCTCCTAAAATAACCATGTATCCATTAATTTATATCATGTTTTATCCATTTAACCATTTAATAATTTATTTTATGATCTTTATATCATGTTCTACCTTAATTATATTAATATTAATATCATGTTTTCATATTTATTTTATGATTTCATATTTATTTTGTGATTAATATTTATATAATTTCCATATTTATTTTATGATTTGATTATATCCATTAATTTATATCATGTAACCATGAATTTATATCATGTTTTACCCATTTACCCATTTAATAATTTATTTTATGATATTTATATCATGTTCTACCTTAATTATATTAATATTTATGTCATGTTTTCATATTTATTTTATGATTTCATATTTATTTTGTGATTTAATATTTAATAATTTATATCATGTTTTACCCATTTAACCATTTAATAATTTATTTCATATTTATATTAATTTATATCATGCTTTACGCATTTAATATTTTTTTCATATTTGTTTTGTGATATTCATTAATTTATTTTAGGATATGATTTCATATTTATTTTGTGATTTCATTAATTTATATCATGCTTTACCCATTTAATAGTTTTCATATTTTTGTGATATTCATTAATTTATTTTATGATATTTTATCAAATTAGACATTTAATAATTTTCATATTGGTTTTATGATATTTTTTTTTGTAAACATAACAAATAACAATTAATAAGTGAATACATAATTTTTTTATATAATACAAACAATTACATTAAAAATTCGCAGCGAAGCGCGGACAAATTTTCTAGTATATCTAAAGTGATGAAGAATCTTAGGAAAATTGATATGGATATTCCAATTTTGTACCGATGATGGTAATATATCTAAAATGACGAATCTCAGGAATATTGATATGGATGTTCAAATTTTGTAACGATGATGGGTAATATATCCTTCATTTTTTATATGTTATGATGTTATAATTTAAATTGTTTGTTGTTTGTTAATTAATTTCTTTGTTTATATAAACTAATGACACATTTGTATATGTATCTTATATTTTTGAAAAATGTCATATTGTCATATTCATATCATATATATATCTTAAATTATAATTAATGATGCTGATAAGTCATGATTACGCTAATAATAATAATAATAATAATAATAATAATAATAATTATTATTATTATTATTACTTTGTAAAATATTGAATTGAATTGTTTTTAGGAAAAATATACTTGGTCTCCAAAACTCACTCAAACACCATTGATGCGTCAATCGAGTGTGTTTAAATGGATTGATTAGATTCCTAATTAATAATTAAATGGATTGATTCAATTAAGAAGTACCATCAATCCATTTAAAAATCTAATCAATTCCTTGTTTTTATGAGTGAGATATGTACGTATGGGCTTGGACTTGAGTTGGGTTTGAGTTTTTTTTTAATGCCAAGCGTTAGTCTTTGGTCAACACAAATTGTATTTCATAATCCGTTACATATTAAAAATTTCATGTTTTAGGCCCGGCCATAGCTACTTACGAGTCATGAGCCTTGGGTCAGGTTTTCAGAGAGGCCCAACATCTTATATATTAGATTTATGTATTTTTATTTTTACATATATTAAAATATATTAAAATTAAAAATATGATTTCTAAGTAAAAAAATACACGAGACGCATTAGATTACTCCGATTACGATTTTTAATCTTACAAGAAGTCAATAATATCAAATTAATCTTTCAAATCAGTTATTAGTTTTGTGCCATTAATATTTCATTATTGTTTTAAGTTATTATTCAGCTCAATTAATTTGAATTTAGTTATTCAAGTCGGTCATGTCGGTGCCTCTTTAAGTTTCATTTTTAGTCTTTCAAATAATATTAAAATTATAACATTTTTTTTTGTGTCAATTAGTTGCACAGAAATATGTATTTTGAGCGATTCAGCAATGATATTATTCATTCAAAATTTTAATCGCACCAAACTGAACCGGACATACTCGTTAAGAAACCAAACGAAACTCGAATTTTTTTTTTTTGCTCAGAAATGCCCGTAGGCTTTAATATTTCTCAATAAAGGGTTCTTACAATCGTATGACGATTCCAGCATTACCACTCCAATTGAGTTGCCTGGTATCTACTAATCCAAAGCTAGATCCTGTCTTTTCTCGTGACAATTCGTTAAGATCGTTACATACTTAGATCTTATCCTACTATAATTCTAGAACGTACATAGAATTAAGAAGAAACTGAAAAAAATACAAGCGAGTAAGTTGTTTCTTCGTTTCGAATGCACTACGATCCATAATCTTTGTCGATGAGTGTGATTACTGCCTCGTTGCATTTTAGTTTATGAACGACACAAAATTGCAAGGTTCAAAAACGGCAAGGGTCGCGGGATGGCTATGGTCCAAAAGCAAAAAATGACTAATCACCAATGACAATGTGACAAAACCACCTCGAGCGAAAGAAACAAATCATCAAAACTAGAATGACAGCACTCCATAAGAGCCACCTGACACGTCCATCTGCTGTCGTCGTTTCGTCGTGGTGCTTGATCCGACTGTTGTAATAAACTGTCGCCGTCACGTCGAAACTCCGCTGCCGGTCAGACCACCACCTGATTTTTCGTCGAAACTCCACCGGCTAGGCAAAGACGAAGCAGATAAGATCTGCCGGTGTTGACGTGGTCTCGGTGTCCCCTAAATCTCTCTGTCGTCTCGGAAAAACGGGTGGAAGATAAGAGGCGTCAATAATCGCCTGTCCTTTCCGTTTGAGAAATGAATATCAGGTGTGGTTGAGTCAAGAGGTCGAGAAGAGGAGAAGGTTGAGGCGAAGAAGAGTAAAGGACCCCGGGGGGCCGCCGACAACAAACTGAACTATGAGTCTCTTAATTGTTGTGATTATTATAATTATTCATATGTCTTGATTTGTGAAATTTTTCATTATCTCACGTCAATTATTTGATGCTAACAAAACTGAATTAATATTTGTTTAACTACCACTTTATCATTAGGTGATGACTATTAGCAATTTAGCATGTTTGTTTTACGTTAAGGGCACGTTGAATAAAAAATAATGAACTATTTCTGTAGAGTCAACAAAAAAAAAATCATGTCTTAGAATTTGTGAATGTGAATCGTTGTTTTATTTTTTAATTTAACTCTGACTCGATAATAGAAAATCCTGAATCTCCTCCCACTTTCTTGTATTGTCATACACAAAGCATGTTTGCAACAGTTTATTCATGTAATTTGATTTTGAAAATCATGCAAAATTTATGAACAATTCACATCGCATGATTGTACCGATCTTATATACACTGTTTCTTGATGGTTGTACATACGCAAATTATCTAATTACAAAAATCTCCACGAAATAAAAAAAGATAGCGTTGAGATAAAAATGATAGAATCAATAGTGTTTCCTTCAGGATATTGGAGTAAATCAATCTGGGCAAAGACATTGCTCAGCATTCATTCATGATCTAATTATTTTAAGTGACCCGTGTGTAAATTTTATGTAATTTCAAATTTGAGTCTGATTTGATTTTGTTGCAAATACATAAATGTTTTGTGCGAGTTGTTTTCATTGTTGATTAGTTTCAAGGCAGACGGACGCGGTGATCTCTGCCATGTACAAAATTGACTCAGACTTGAGATTTAACAAACGAAGTAATTTAATAACAAGTTTTTTCCTTTTCGTAACCATTCTTTCTGATTTGTTTGTTGGCAGACTTTCTTTGTTACATTTCAAAAATTTATAAATTCTTTATTTATTTTTAGTCGCACCATCTTCTTTACAACACCAAAACCGACATAAAAAGCACACCGATAATAAAAGTCTTCAGTCTAACGCTATGTTCATAACTAGAACATACTATTTTTTTTAAATTTCGATCGATAAATGCATCATATTGATCACTCGGATTTTCGATATTTGTAAAACAGTTTGAAGGGTTAGAAGTTGCATCAATAAGAACATCATTTGTGCTAAAAGTATTGTTTTCATTGGACTCTTCTGGTATTGATATTGTCGACTCATTTAAGTCAATCAAATAATTATTGGAGCAACTAAACATTTTGCAAAATTTTGAATAAAAAGAAGTAAATCATATAGTTTGATAAATAGAACAAACATATTAGGATTAACAAATAATATATTTTGTTAATTTCAAAAATATATTTTCTTAAATTTGAAAATATATTTCAGTTTTGTGAATTAGACATATTGTTTGTCAATTAAAGTACTAAATTTAGTTTTTTCTAATAATATACTAGTTTACAAGCAAAAGAAGATTATTATACCAGAAGAGTATATTTTGGTAAGATGAAGAATATATTTCTGTACCTTCTTCCAAAAACGAAGAAACTTGAGCAAATTTTTTGGAGAAGACAATCAAAACAAAGAAATCTGCAAAATAATTTTCGAAATTAGACCGAGATGAAGAACATACTCAAGAACATAGATAATTTTTTTTTTTGAAAGAAGAACATAGATAAAATTGTTTGAAGTGAATTGATGGAGTCTATTATACTTGTTAAAGTGAATAGATCGCCGGAGTGGATGAGGACAACGTAGGAGAATTGATGTAAAATTGAGAAGCAGCGTAGTGATCGTCGGAGTAGAGAATTGATGCAGAATTGAGACGTAGATTCTTGAAATTTCCTACAAGTGAAGAAGCAGCATAGAAGAATTGATGCAAAATTGAAATCCCTGCAATGAAATTTCCGGCAAGAGGAGGGGTGGTTGACGTTATTGATTAGTGGATCATGCGACGACATACGATATGACTGAGGAGCACGCCGCGGGATCGATTTTAGATTGAATTAATGACGTGAAGTATGTATGCACGGTGTTGATCGACTAATGTCATGCACGCTTAGATTATTATAGATTCTACGTGACACATCTCTCTCTCTCTCTCTCTATATATATATATATATAACCGAATGATCGAAAACTAAATATTTCGAAACCTAAACGATCTAAATCCCAAAATGATTGGATAATGACCCGATCTGATTTGTCTTATTGCTAACTCTACATTTATAGATTATTTTATTTCTTTTAAGATTAAATTATTTTGTGAATTATGATAAATTTCGTTGGTCCTCGAATCGTCGATTCATTGTACAAGTGCAAAGCATGTACATTTCATAGAAAGTTTGTACCCCTAAATTTATTAATTAATCACTAATAGAGAAATATATAAATTATGTCTGGAAAATATTAGTTTGACTTAAATCAATATAAAATAAGAGTTTAAGGCCCCTGGTCCGCTCCACTTATAAAAAAAAAATGAGATTTGCATATATGTTCTTCTAAAATCATAAATATCATATCTGCTCTTCAAAACAACTTTTCTTTTTTTTGATAAATGCTCTTCAAAACAACTATCATATTTATTCTTTCAGAAAAACTAAAAGCATTATATTTGATAAGAATAAGAATTGACGACTCTAAATATTGAGTAAATATAATATTTTAGATTGAGATATTTTTTATTTTTGAAATCGCAAACATGAAATTTTTGTTTCTGGATGGTTAAATATGTAAATTTTCATAAAAAAAACATGAGACACCTAATAATTCAAAAAACAACAGAAAAAAACATCAGGGTCAAGATAAAGGTATCTGATGTATGTTGACATTCCGAAATTTTCTTGCTTGAAATTTCTGGGTGTAAACTTTTAGGGAAATTGGGACAGATATCACATCTTTGTTTTCCTAATCAACATATTTGTCAAATGGAAAAAACTGAACCGGATCCAACAACTCCTCGTCATGAATTGGAATCAGGTCCGAGTTTCACTAGTACGTCGAATCAGGACTAGAGAGAAAGAAGTGCAACGACTGCTATTATTGACCTGTGCTTCTAGTGCTGATGAGAGAACTTCACTATGAATATGAGGTGCGAAGAGACAATTTTTGATGACTTCCAGTTATTGATCCCGGCCCGAAAAAATTACCGACCTCTGGACATGAATGATAACGTCATGTTGAGAAGCTCGATCGTTCAACACCAGTGGCATGGCCCATCTATCATAGGCTGCTCCCCCGCTAGTTAACATAGATATCTATCCTAGGCTCGAAATTGAGAATCTCTTTCCGACCAAGCCAGGCAGACCGGGCCACCATTTGGGATGGAAATGGTTCAGCCCACATGCATCAATTGTCCCCCCTCCACTGCATATATGTGCTATTATGCTACGAGCCCTCTGTTCTGCACATCTAACTTCAATTCTTCTTTCTTTTCTTGTTTTATTTGGTGATGTTGATGAAGCAGGATTTGATTAACATGGTATTTAACAATAGAGACATAATTAACAATTTCAAAATATATGTTAGGAACTTTAAATTGGAATGTATGTTAATTATACATTATATGTTAATTAATTATATTAATGTGTTATTATCATGTTATTATCATGTTAATTAAAAGGGCCTGTTAGGCATGATGTAACTAAGACAATTAGTAGTATGACTTACCGTAAGTGAAATTATTTTCTTGTTTGGCATGATATATTTGATTTAACTTCTGCAGTTGTAGTTACCTTGAGACCTCTTTATTACTGTAACTCAATTTTCGCTCAGAACTACAAGAACATAGTTACATGAGGTGAATAATTTGGCGAAAAATACTGAAAACTATCTCATATATGCTAATATGTTTTATAATTTTTATGTTGTTTCACTATTTTCGTTTTTTTTCAGAAAAATTTAATTTATATATTTTAAATTTGAAAATTTCTATATTGTCTCTTGATATAATATGGTAGTGGAATATTGAGTTTTAGTGAGTAAAATTATGTTTTTTATACAATTGATTTCCGGTAACTCAATTTGCGGAAGGTTGATTTTCTTCATGTAATTTCAAATACGGTCACCCAGACATGTCCTAAGTGTGTTAATTAGAACAACGAGAATGCCGTGGCTGAAATATGGTGGTTGAATAAATTGGCCTCAAATTTTTATAGTACATTATTTTTTTTTCACATTTCCTTTACTTTTTTTGCCCTTTGGATTCCTTGAACAATGTACTAATAAATTGGTAACGAATTTCTTTTCTATGTTAATTAAGTAAATTATGTCTTGACCTAAATAATTCGTCAGGGTAAATATTAGATAAACCTGATAATTAATAATTAACTAGACCAGTTTAAATTAAACAGCAAAAAGCCAAAGTCCAAATCCAAAAACTCGAAGCAAACATAAAATAATAACACAATTCATAAAAAAACAGCAACCCAATTGAATGAAAGAAAGAAACAACAACCCAATTAGAGTTGAATTTTTTTTAATAGAAAATAATAACGCAAATCAACTCGAAACAATTAACACACAATAATATTTCTGAAAAGCTAATATAATATAAACTAATAATCCAATCAAACATATTAGCCTAAGTCATATATATACAACGTGCATGGCTCTAACACAAATTCAAACGTGATCACCACCTTATTCTTCCCTGCCGCCCACTCCTTCAATTCCTCTTTCTTATAAAATCACCATCCAGCTTGAGGAGCCAATCAATAACATCAAACTAATATTACAGCAAATTCCATCTCTCTGATTAACTTCTAAGGGCGAGCCATGGCCAGATTACTGTCAGCCACCTTAGCATTTCTGCTTCTCTTCTCTTTAAGCCCTGCGAAGGGTGATTATGACTACAAAGACGCGTTGGACAAGGTTCTCTTATTTTTCGAGGCCCAAAGGTCCGGAAAATTGCCTTCTGATCAGAGGGTCAAATGGCGCGGCGATTCGGGTCTCACCGATGGATACAATCAGGGGGTAAGTGATAAAACTAAAGTCTCAAGCCGTTAAATTCAAAAATAAAAATCAAATTGATTGTTTGACTAGGCCGACTTGGTGGGAGGATACTACGACGCGGGTGATCACGTGAAGTTCGGCTTCCCAATGGCGTTTACAATAACAATGCTCTCGTGGAGCGTGATCGAGTTCGAGAAGGAGATTATCGCTGCCAACGAGCTCAAATATACTCTTGATGCCATTCGTTGGGGTACCGACTACTTCATCAAGGCCCACAAGGAAACCAATGCCCTCTGGGTGCAGGTAATGATATACTTCGGTCAATACGTGTACCTATATGACATAATGTATATTTAATAATGTGATTAAAAGGCAGTCGTGTGTGCGTGCGTATTTACTTCAGTAATAACAACATATGTTGATAAATTTTGCATATTTTATGGAAAGGTTGGTGATGGAGATAGCGACCATCTGTGCTGGGAGAGAGCAGAAGACATGTCAACACCTCGGACAGCCTTCAAAATCACGACCACTAACCGTGGGACTGAAGTTGCTGCCGAGACAGCTGCAGCAATGGCTGCTGCCTCAAAGGCTTTGAGACCCTATGACTCTTTCTATGCCGATACCCTTCTCTTGCATGCTAAGCAGGTATATATAATTGCGTCTCGGGCATTATTATTATTATATGTCGATTGAGCTTAATTGGATTAAAAGAGAGAGGGAATTGTATGAATAATTAGTGGATTTTATGATACAGCTTTTCACCTTTGCCGATTCCTTCCGTGGGAAATATGACGACACTGTTCAATGCGTCAAGAAATTCTACCCTTCAGTCACCGGTTACAATGTAAGAATTTTTTGTTACCGACAACTCCACATTATCCAGTTTTATAAATTAAACTTTGTTTATATTTTTACCTTAATTATTTGTTTTCTCTAACGTTTCAGGATGAGTTGCTATGGGCAGCTACATGGCTTTTTGAGGCGACAAACGATCAATTCTACATCAACTATGTCTCTCAAAATGCTGCCTGTCTCGGTGGAACTGGGTGGGCCGTCACTGAATTCTCGTGGGACAACAAGTATGCCGGTGTGCAAGTCCTTCTCAGCAAGGTATACGTTAATTCATACATAATTAGATAATTATGTTATATTACATCAAGTTAATTCATGGACAATTAGTTTTTCTTACACAAGTAGTATTACCACAGTATCGCCCTTTATAGTTTATAATCACAAGCTCTGCTCTTGTGAATCCTGAAGTACAAAACTGACATAAAAATAATTTTACTTACTTAAATCAAGAAATTTACTACCAATGATTATTCATGCAACTAAACAAAATTTTAGAAACTGATTGAGGGCGGCAGCGGAAACTACGGTGACTCGCTCAAGCAGTATCAGGCAAAGGGCGAGTTCTTCCTTTGCGCATGCCTTCAAAAGAACAGTGGGCACAATATCAAAATGACTCCAGGTGGATAAAAAAAACACAATCAATTACATCTAAATTATACTTCTAATTTGGACTTAATAGTTAATAGCTAATTAATTATGTGTGTTCAATTAATCAGGGGGTCTCTTGTACGTGGACGACTGGGCCAACCTGCAGTACGTCTCATCTGCAGTTTTCCTTCTCACGGTCTACTCAGACTACCTCGATACAACAAAAGGTGTACTCAATTGCCCTGATGGTCCAGTCCAACCTGCTGAAATCCTCGCGTTTGCCAAGTCCCAGGTATATATAATCGACTAGTAATAGTTGTTTCCCCATAAAATATCCCACAAATTTCCTGCCTCTGTCGCACAAACTCCACGAATTCTTGATCTGAGCTTTTAATTACTTTCGAACTTTTTATCCATATTAGGCGGACTACATTCTTGGCAAGAACCCCAAATCCTTGAGCTACTTGGTCGGTTTCGGATCCAACTATCCCACACATTTGCATCACAGAGGCGCATCGATTCCATCCATTTTCACTCTTACACAGACCCTTGGATGCAGTGAAGGTTTCGATAAGTACTACGATAGCAAGGATAATGACCCAAATATCCTCTATGGTGCTCTTGTGGGAGGACCCGACTCAAATGATGCTTTCACAGATGATCGATCCAACTATCAACAGACCGAACCGACCCTAGTTGGCAATGCTCCTCTTGTCGGGATTTTTGCGAGGCTATCGACATGTTCACAGAGCTGTAAATTTTACTTTTTTTTCCCGCTTAATTAGTTAATTATAAGTTTGAAAATAGACATAATTTTACTTTCTTTGCAGCCACTCCATCTACTAACTATACAACCCCTACGCCCGTCACAAAGCCCGATGGTATGTACATGATAAAAGATGTTTAATCAAATTACTTATGCTAACTATGTAGTAATGCTAGATTTATCATAAAAAGTTTTCAAAAATAAAGTAACCTTAGACATTTAATTACCCCTCTTGCTTTTGCAGGAGATCCAATTCAATTCGTACACACGATAAGTGATAACTGGATAGCGAACGGGGTACAGCAATACCGCCATGTGGTTACCGGCAAGAACGTTTGTAGCCAATCCATAAAATACATTAGTTTACACTTCGATGGTCTTGATGGAACCGTTTATGGACTTAACCCGACAAGTGACAAGAGCACCTACGAGTTCCCATCATGGATCACCGTGCTTACGCAAGGCTCGCAGTTCAGCTTTGTATACATCCAGGGTGGAGAGCCGGCTAAGGTTACGCTTGCCAAGTACACCACAAATTGATGAAGAGAGATTATGAAGAATTTATGTGTTTTGTGAATGTTTATATATTTTGGGGTTTTGTTTTCTTTTTGTTGTGAGATTTTTAATTATGAATGAACCATTGTGATTAACACTCGGTGATTTGGACAATATTGCTTCCTTTGATGTTATTTTTGTAGACTCTTTAATATATGTAATAAGATAAGATTTGAAAATCTCTTGATGCAAAAATATATCATTCGGTACCAATTAGGCAACAACGTTTTGTTGAGGGAGAGTAGCTCACTAATCCATTTTATTCCATGTTTTTTTTTTTTTTTTTTTTTTTTTTTTTTTTTGAAAGAAACCCGTAGGTATTTTTAAAGAAGAAAAGCTCGAAAAAGGAGCCAAAATTGTTTACATAAGAGATCAAAAACAACATAAACCAAACCTAACAAAATAACCTAATCAAAATTACAAAACACCTTACTCCTCGCAGTAACTTAAAAACTTAAACTAAAGAAAGAAAAGTACTAAAATAAAAAGGAAGTAATCTCCCATGTCCATCCGTGGATAAATGTCTCCCCTTATATCAACCTTGGGAAAACCGAATCCTCATAAGTCGTTTGCAACACTCTTGCCAAATTTGCCACTTGATCTGCCTCAGTATTCATATCTCTTGGTATCCAGTGAAAAGTAGGATCTTTTACTCTACGCTTCCACAGTATGCAATCACGTGCATTCCTAATCGCTTGCCATCTCATTGGTCTAACCATATTAGGATCAGAAACCTGGCTTAGTAGGTTTATGACTTCCGAATTATCTGAGAAGAAAGAACAAATTCTATCCGGAAAAGTATCCCCAACAAACGATATTGCATTCTTCATTGCCAAAAATTCCCCTTCCAGGGTATCCATGATAGAGTAATACCCCTTAGCCCTAACATACATTATTCTCCCCGAGCCATTCTTGATTACAAAAGCATACCCCACTCTGCCTGTATTATCCATTGAAAAATCGGAGAAACAAGCCAAGTCCTTTATAATACACAGATGTGGAATACCTAGAGAGCAATCTTCATGGTTGGAATTAGAAATACCTCCTTGTCTGAAACCCATGGCAGCCTTGTATAAAATTTGATTTATATTAATCGGAATTGAGTTGAAAATCAAATTATTTCTGGCTATCCAGATTTCATGCAGGCATTCCATTATAAACTGTACCGGTTTTTGTTGCCTCTGTTGTAACCATTGGTAAAAGAGGATAGTAGGAGTGGTTGTATTCGTCATAGATGGTATGCTTACCTCGATTTCATTCCATAGAGTTTGAATTGTAGTACACTGGAGGAAGAGATGTGTGACCGTTTCCGGTTCTTGTTGACACATAGGGCATATCGGGTTAATGGATACTATTCTTGTATGTAACCGGGTTCTTGTTGGTAATGCATTTCTGAGAATTCTCCACATAAAAAGTTGCACTCTTGGCTGCACCATTTTGATTCGCCATAACCAACTCCAGATTTCATTAGATGCTATAGCAGGTGAGTAATTTAAATCAAGATCAGGGCCCCTTAGGAAATCATAGGCTTCCCTAAATGAAATGGATCCATTTTTGCTCTTCACCCAAATGAGCTTGTCTTCCACATTCTCGTTTAATAACGGGTTGAAAATTATACCCGTCATGCCTAATATTTGGGTGTTACTGAATAGGGAGCTCACTAATGGCCAGTTCCAATCATTATTGATATCATCAAATAAGTCTCTCACTTTCAGTGACCTCTCCCTGATGTTACGTGGTATTCTATCCATCCCCCCAAGAAACCATGGTTGGCCCAATCCCTGACATTTGAGGCCATCACCAAGAATCCATAAACAGTCTTCTTTAATTAAGTTTCTTAGCTCAAGGAAAATCTTCCACATAGACGAAATTTGGTTGGATCTATGAGTATCCCAAATTGTCGACCTTGGTAGGTATTTTGCTTGCATTTGATTGACCCAGAGAGCTTCTTTGTTTGTCATAAATTCCCACAATTTTTTCATTAATAATGCTTTGTTCAAAATACCTAGATCCAATAAGTTTAAACCACCTTTTCTTTTGGGTCGAGTAATCTTGTCCCACGACAACCAAGACATGTATCGGTTCGTATTTTCTTTAACTCCCCAGAAAAAACCTTTAATTATAGAATTAATTTCGTGAATAATTTTTTTCGGAGCTAATTGGACAGATAAATAGTAGATAGGTAACGACTGGAGTACACTTTGTATTAATACCGTTCGTCCAGCTTGTGAAAGAAGTTTTGATTTCCAGCCAGCCAATTTCTGTCTTATCTTATCGATCAAAAAATTATAATCCCTGATTTTAAATCTATCCATCTGTATTGGTATCCCTAAATACTGCTCCGCAGCATTTGCTGATGTAGCTTCAAAAATTGAGATAATTTGGTCTCGGATTAATTGTGGGGTTTGTCCGCTAAACCAAATCTTTGTTTTTGAAGGATTAATTTGGAGTCCAGATATGGATGAGAAATCGGTGAAAATCTGCTGGAAGCAGTATGCCTCATTAGCAGTACATTCGCCGTAAATTACCAGGTCGTCCGCATACATTGAATGCGTTATGAAGGGGCCTCTTGATCCTAGTGAAATACCTTTTAGATTGTTTTTCGCAGCATGATAGTGGAATAATCTGGAGAGAAGCTCTGTAGCTAATATAAATAGGAATGGCGATAAGGGGCATCCTTGTCTGATGCCCCGTTGAGGCTTGAAGAAACCAGATGAACCTCCTCCTAAATTAAACGAGAACTCTGGTGAATGTACACAGCTCATAATCCACGAGATTAACTCCTTGGGGAACCCTAATAGTTCCATCATCTTATGGAGAAATCGCCATTCAATACAATCATAGGCTTTTCTTAAATCCACTTTCATTGTAAAAGACGGTTTCATTGTTCTATTTGTTCTGAAGGAGTGCATTACTTCCTGCTGAAGAATTATATTATCATGAATATTCCTTCCAGCTATGAAACCAGTTTGGTTGACCGATATAAAATCCTTTAGATAAGGTTTGAGACGCGTGGCAATTATCTTGGTTATCACCTTATAAAAGAAATTACACAGGCTAATCGGACGATATTGAGATATCTCTGAAGGATTTGGTACTTTAGGAATTAGGGTTATGCTTGTTTTCCCAAAGGAGCTCGGTATAATACCTTGTGTGAAGAAGGCAGATGAAGCATTGAAAACCATTTCTTTTATTCTACCCCAATTTTGCTGAAAGAATCTGTTATGAAGGCCTTCCGGGCCCGGAGCCTTATCAGGGCCCATAGATTTAACTATTTTTGTAATCTCTTCCTGATTAGGTATTCTGACTAATTCAATTCCATGATTCCTTGCTAATTTTGGTAATAGAGTTGTAATTTGGTGCGGTATTACCTCTGTTAGATCCTTCGGATTAATAGACGTATACAAATCCTTATATACTCTTACAAATTCTCTTCGTATAGCCGTCATACTGGTCAACCATTGACCCGAACTATTTTTTATCGCCTCAATTCGATTAGATCTTCTCCTGTTGACTGTTGTTGCATGATAGAAAGCCGTATTTAAATCACCATTCTTTGCCCAATCAATTTTCGCACGCTGCGACCAGAAAGAATTTTGCAGTCGCAATAATTGGCTATGTTCATTTTGAAGCTTCACTAGATTATGTCCATAGTTTATTGGGCTTAGAGTTAAATCTTGTTGGGCTTTAGTGATTTGTTCCTCTATTTGTTTCAATTTAGAGTTTGGATTGAAATTATAGGTTTTGGCCCAATTTTTAACATCTTTTGTAATAGCCCGAATGCCATTATCCCATTCTTCATGTGTATTATCCTCACATGATCTATCTGCCATGTTATTGAATCCATTTGTTAGCATCCACCAATTTTCCACCTTAAATCTTCTGACATGTTGTTCTTTGGTAGGCTGGGTCTTAATCAGTATTGGATTATGATCACTCGAGATTTGGGGTAAGTGGAAAACCTTAACCAATGGGAAAATATTTATCCAGCTTTGCGTTGCTAAAGCCCGATCTAATCTCTTCATAATCAAATTCGAATTAAATTGCCGGTTCGTCCATGTATAAGCCGGACCCGAAAACCCTAAATCCACTAAACCAAGCGTATGGATAGTGTTAGAGAATGCTCTCATATTATTATCATTCCTATTATTTATTCCACCCCATTTTTCGGAAACAGACACTGTGGCATTAAAATCACCTACGGCCATCAATGGAAGTCTTTGATTCTGCACGTATTGTGCAATGGAGGACCAGATTTGGAGATTATTTGTATGGTGCGGATCCCCATATACTGAAAATAGGATCCACGGCATTTGTCCATTCACTAAAATTCTTGCAACAATAAAGTATCTACTAGATTCCAGTATCGTAACCGAAACGTTCGATTTCCATAACAGCCAGAGTCCTCCAGCGCGTCCAACAGAAGGTACTACAAAAGAGTGATAGAGAGGTAGGGTAGAGATGATGTGGTTTGATCGTGAGACGTTACACCTAGTGTCGAAGATGAAGGCGATATCGACCATGGTGCAGTGAAGATAACGTTTAATGGAATGAATAGTCGCCGAGCCTCCACAACCTCGGCCATTCCAAGAGAAGAGATGCATTATTGAAGCGACGGTCCCGGAGGATCCGTCGCCTTGATTCTCTTGAAGGATGTGGCGGGATAGGAGTTCATCGTGGTGAGTGAGCGATGATATTCCATACTCGCATCATTCTCTGTATGATTGTCGCTGCCTTGGACATGAGAGCATGAGTTGATCGAACGTTTGGATGGCTGGTTGTGTGGGGGAGGGCCAGTATCGGTTTGATCCGGTATGAAATCTCGAGGCACAAGAATGGGTTCATTAACCCATTTACCGAAACGTTTCGAAAGGAGTTGCATGATAGAGTGTAAGGGTTTTGTTTGTTTATTGGCAACCAGCATTAACCTTCTATGATCTTGACAAGTAGGAATCTCATGCCCAATACACCCACAGAAAGAGCAGATACGTTGAAGTTTCTCGTATACTAGAAAAACCCAAAAAGCATCTCCAGATGGTAAGGTGGCCTCGAACTTATCTCGAACTGCCTGAGTAGTCGGGATTAAGGTACGAAACTTGTAGAATTTTCGACCATTGATGAAACCTTGGATCGGGTCTGAGAGTAACGGGCCAACTGTTGCCATTAGTTCTTTAATACCCTCGATAGATAATACTTCGAACTTGTTGGTGTGCAATTGCACCCACCCCTCCAAACTCTCAAAGGAGGCCTCTTGCAATTCTTTCTCGGATTCAACCCTGTTCACAATCACCACATCTCTGCGGTAATTCCAGGGGCTCTTGGTTATCACCCGCAGCAGTTCTTCTTCATTTTGTAGCTCCACCAGGAATTTGTTACCGCCAAGTTCATGAAAATTGGTATTTGGAGAAGTATCCCATGCTCGGATCATGGATGCCGCAAAGGAGTCTTGGAAGATTGGTTTACTCGTTATGACTTTGACCGCTATTGCTAGGTCCCATTTCCTGGTATTAATACCTTTGTGGGATACAGTCACCTTAGGTTGATGACTAGATGATGGTATATGGATGCTCGAAAGTTTCAGAATGAGGTCCTCATCTGAGATGGTAGTTTGATCCATATTGCTTGTTTTACTCGTTTCTGCCATTGAGAAGGAAGTGAGAGGTTTGTTTGTTTTAAAACAATGGAGATTCTGATTATATGAGGTGGTGGCGGCTAGAGCGTAGGAATTAGCTTTGTACGAGAGAAGCTTAATAATATCGGGCTTTGGGCCTAAAATTGATTTTTCTAATTTTGTTTTTTCTGTGTCACTACGTGCACAAATTGGGTGTACGGTATGTCTCAAATTTCGTATTTGATTCGAATTGAAACGTCGGTTTTGTATTGGTTGCTTCTTATCTGTGTCGTAGCCTTTGTTAGTTGGGCTGGGCTGTATTTGGTTTTCATATTTTGGATCTTTGAGATGAGACGGGTCACTTTGTCTCATATAGCAGATATGTGTCTGCTGTAGGATATGGTCATCACAGAGCATGCTTGTTGTCCTTGTCTGATATGGCCTGACGAGGTTGGGAACTGTAAAGCTTTGTCGTCTGCATGGCATTTGTTTTGTCATTTTCGGACCGTTTGAACAAGGTGAAGGTGAAGTTTCTATGTTCATGGCTGATCGATCCTCTAGGATCTTTTCCGATCGTTCTAAGATGATAGTAGGGATCGCACCAGGAATAATATGTGGTTGGTCAATTACTTCAGGGACATCCTCCCAATCTACTAATGCTGGGAATTCGAGATTACCATTGTTGTTGTTTGGGTCATCTGGTTGGTGTATAATTCCTGCTTGGAAGTTAATGTTATCGTTTATCATGTTGTTGTTGGGTGGGGGAGGAGGAGGTGGCAACTCAGGGTCGAAGAGCATTGGTTCGTGTCTTATGATTCGTAGGTCCGAGTAACTCGTCCCATGGGAAAGTCTTACGTAATCGGGTATTAAGTTCGGTGAGTGACTTAACACGTCAACTTCCACAAACCTCTTATCTGCTCCGGTGATCGTGTTGTGCGCAATAGATATTATTCTGCCGAACCCCATAACAGCTTGTTTGAAGTAGTTCATATGCCAAAAATCTAGCGGAAAGTTTCGAATCAAGATGGGGACTCTGAAGAGCTGTTGTGCAGGGATCGTGACGGAGGCAGTTTGCCACGGGAATGGTAGGAGATTTAGTTGTCCTTCCCAGAGATCAGTATCATCAATGACTTGATGCACTCGAACCCACTGAGGTAGTTCAACAAGATAAGCTTCTCGTTCATAAGGGGCGAATTTGTAATCCGGGGTTATGCCACCATAGTTATGGACGAAATATTCATGAACAGTGGCAATATCGACAATGTGATGAGGATCTGTGGACTGTAGCAGCACCGTATTTTCCAGCCTTGCTCGGATCTGTCGATGTGCATGCGTAGGAGAAAGGGTGGCGTAGGTCATATTTGGCCTGATAAGCGGCCAGGGGCCTTGTAATGCCATATGACGTGAGGAGGAAAGTAAGAGAGAAGAAGAGATCAAAAGAGCTAGGAGGTTTGGGAGAGAGAGAAGGGAGAGCTAGAGAGCTAGAGAGCTAGAGAGCCATTAGAGAGCTAGGAGGTTTTCCTTACGAGGTTACAACTACACCATTAGAGAGCTAGGAGGTTTTCACTTGAACCGGGGATTGATGAAGAGAAGCCATTAGGAGCTTTTAGAAATTGATTTTCAATAACATATTCGATGATTTTGATTTACGCTTTTAAAGGACTAGGGAAATAGCCCGCGCTTCGCTGCGGGATATAGTATTTGATAAGAAATAATATAATAAGCAAAAGTAATAATTTTATATATTATTTGATATATTATTTCGTTGCGGGATATATTATTTGATATATTATTTGATAAGAAAATATAAATATTTCTTGCGCTTCGCTGCGATTTTTCAAAATTTTTTATGATCATAAAATAATAATTTTATCTAAAACGTTACAAGTGCAAAACAAAAGTAATCTTCATAAATGTTAATTTAAAAAAAAAAGCTGATATTAAATAGTCTCACAAGTATTATGCAATAAATGCAAATTTTTTTCTTGCTAAAAAAATAAGCATAAATGTTAATTTAAAAGCAAAAGTAATATTCATAAATGTTATGATAAGCATAAAAAAAAATAATACCAGCTCAGGCTAACAAAAAGTATTTTGTGTAAATAGTTTTTTATTAACACTAAAATTATAGTATACAAATTATATTTATTAATACGATGAAAAATTCAAATATTTTATTTAGAACACAAGACATATGTCAATTATATTTATTAAAAATTCAAATATTTTATTTAGAACACAAGACATATGTCGAATAAAAGAAAATTAAAAAAAAAAAAAAGATGAACAGTACCCGGGTGAACAGTACAAAACAGTTCGGTGAACAGTACCAAACAGTGCCGGGTGAACAGTGACAACTGGGTGAACAGTACAAAGCAGTGCGGTGAACAGTACCAAACAGTGCGGGTGAACAGTGAACGATGACGTGGCCTCACCAGGTGCTTGGTATTCAAAATTTAAAGGGAGGAGAGATTTGTGAAGTGATGAATTCGGATTTCGAGACTTGAAAAACAAAATAAATTAAATTTGGATAATGTTTTCAAATATAAATATAAAAAATACATTTCAAATGTGTTTTGAAATTGATTATGTTAATGGGGTTGAGATTAAACATTGAAATCAATCTAAGAGTCACAATTAATTCGTTTTAGCTAAATTTTCCTTACTGTACATCCTGGAAAGGGCAAAGTTGTAATTTTTCTAATTCATTAATTTGCAACTTCCAAGTTCCAAGTTTCCAACCCTCTCCCTCTCCAGCTCTCTCTCATTCATTTAGAAATTCTGTCTCTCTCTCTCTCTATCGCTCTTGCTCGCTCACTAGCCCCAATAACTCTCGTTACTCTCTCTACTGTGACACACACACTCTCTCTCTCTCTCTCTCTCTCTCTCTCTTTCTCGTTACTCTTTCTATAACACGCTATAGTATGACTCCGCGGAGAAAGGTTTCTGTTCTCTGTCCAGCTAGAAGCTAGAAATTCTAGTTCTTTGATTTGCAAGTATACATGTTTCATTTCTAATTTTGGTTTGCAAAAAGTTCTGATTTGAATTCTTTGGTTACAAAGATCAAACATCAATCAAGACTTATCATGTTATCATGTCGAGATAGAACCAACTTTTTTTTCTTTCTAAAAATACAATATATTTTTCAAAAAAAGATTCTAAAACTACAATATATTTTTAGAGAAAGATATTAAAGTCTCGATACCTTAGATCCACTAAAATCTCAATTACTAATTATGCATGAGTGCCCAAAATGAGGTCAGGAAGAAGTTTCGAAAATGATGAATTGTATGCACCTCAAAGACAAGAATTTGATTATATTGATGTTTAATTTAGTTTTATGAATATTTCTAGATCTTAGATGTGTTGATTTGAATTCATTGTTTAAAATACTAAATTACATAACTATTAATAGTAAGTAACCATGACCAGAGAGGAGAAGAAATGATCGGAGAGAGAAAGAAAGAAAGATGGAAAGAAAGGAAAGGAGAAATAGAAGGCAACACATTAAATGGGTTCAACATTTATTAAAAGCAATGGAAAAAAAAGATGTAATACTGATACATACTAAAATTTTCAAAAATTTAGTACCCAAACTACCCTTTTGTCCAAAATGTGTATGATAGAAGCTTTCTATGTTAATAATTGATGGTTTCAAATTTATGTAAAATCATAAAAGTTTATTTCAAATTTTGTGAAGATTATACGTAGAATGTTTTGAAAATACAAAAAGAATGTTTTGAAAAATGATTTCTGATATTTTTAATAATGGAAAATTATACCGTGCACGCACACGCGCGCGCGCACACACACACAACCCCCCCCCCCCCCCCCCACTCATGATGATGTCACCTCATGGTCATCATCAATGGAGGCTCCTTTCCATCTCCAATTTGCACACAAATTTTTCCACTCAATTAATTATATTTTGAATTAACAGTTAATTATGATGTAGTTAACAGTTAATACAAAAACCTCATAAATTAATTATTTCAATTCACAATTAATTCAAAACATTATTAATTGAGTGGAGGATTTTTGAAAGATGGAAAGGAACCTCCATTGATGATGACCTCACGGTGATTCATCATGAGTAGGGGGAAATGGGAGGGCACCATATATGCCCTCTTTAATAATTTGTGCGTTGACCTAGCGGCTCGTGCCGACTCGTTTCGTCTGTGATGTGTGAATTGTACTTTGACATCTTGTTCGAATTTGCGGAAAAAATTAGTTACTAAACGCAATGCAAAATTCTTGACGAATTGAGAGTATGGTATGGGCACAAGGAAGGATATCCAGGTCCTTTAGGCTCTTGTGTCTTCAAATTAATGTTCGGGGTTATATATGGTACCCCTCAAACATCACGCAACACCCTCGATATTGGGGGGGCCAATTCGCATCTCCCATTTTTTGTACCAAAAAATGTATTAACCGTTAATTGAAATTATTATTTTTGTTAATAAATAGTACAATTGTATTAACCGATAATTAACTTCGAATTAACCGTTAATTCAAAATTGAAATAACAAACAATTGAAATTGTTGGGTGCAATTTGGGGTTTCATATATTCACCAAACCCATATAGAGGGTGTTTGGTGATGTTTGAGGGGAAGAGTATAGTTATCCTTAATGTTCATGGAGCTCTGTGTTTCTCCCACAAAATTTGAATTGTTCTTTATTTTAGTTGACATTTCAGTTGAATACTACTTGTACCTTTACTTGTGAAATAAATTGATTTGAAAATTGTAAACTTTATTTAGATTTCAAAAATCCCGGAAAAACAATTTTAGATATATATATTTTCAAAAAAAATTCAATATAAAGATCTTTAAGTTATTACTTTAATAACTTATTTTGAATATTTCGAGAGTTACGATATTACTTTAATAAAATTACGTCTTTAAATATTTTAAGCTAGGCTCACAGCTCACTCACTTCGTCACTATCTAACGATTTTTATTTACATGTTTTCAGTCTAGATATGGATAACACATCACTGGGCGATGTAACACTTACGTAGTGACTACGATAATTTAGTTGTCACCTTATATTTTCATATTTATGAGTTTTCCGTATGCGATAGATGAGTCATTTTTTAAGTTGCTTTCGAGTCACATTTTTGTCTATGATTATGATATATTTATGAGTTTTCATAGCGAAGTATGTAGGCGGGTTGCCGCATCCATTATTTAGGATATCACAGGTCATACAAAATATATGTTTTAAAAAAATAAATATAAAATTAATGTATAAGACGAATTCACATCACGAAATGGATGATGCAATTGATGAAACAAAGAAGGTAGAAATGTGGCAATATAAAAACAGAGGTTTTGTTTGCAGATTCGATCATATTTTTTGAATAATACCGGACACTATTTGTTTAAACTTGTTTGCTTAAACTAGTGTATAGCCTAACGAAGTAAAATAGCTAAGGAATATTCTAGTTTTCCCCTCTATTTCTCCCGCCATTTCATGATGATGTTAAATCTCCCAATTAATATCCTAATCAACAAGGTGAATTAACGATTAATTTCATGTTTGATAAAAAAATAATATGTAATTAGAGTCTCCCTCAATTAATAATTAATTAGAAATATTCAAAAATTAATAATTGTGGATTAATCGTTAATTAATAGAAGTAATTAGTAGATTAATTGTGAATGATGATATCATCATGAAAGTGTGGGGATATCTGGGAACAACTAAGTTCCATAAAATAATTAAAATAATGCTTATAAATATGGCATTTTAAAATTTTGGAAGGATGTATATGATATTTAATTTTTGAAAAGGTAAGATGGATATTTTTGTTTTGTTTCATTTTGAAGAGGTTATATATGCAACACCCCCCTGTTAAGGTATAAATGCACTGCTAGTCAGTTGTATTTTAATTAGATTGTAATTTAGTTTTTTGTTTATTTATCTTTGGCATTTAAAGACTGTAGTTTTCAAATGTGTGTTGCTAGCTCATAAATACTCATATTGGCTCTCAAAATATAATTCCAAGTTAAATTACTCTCAAGTGCAATAAACTATTTTAGTATCATTTATGTATAATATAATTCAAAATTTCGATTATTCAACCTCCAGACTCCAAAACCAAAATAGCATTTATAATCCATAAAATATAAATCTTTACTGCGTCCATAATCTAAAATTCCAAAATAAATCCAACGAACAATCAACACATAAAACTAACGATCTCACATACATAAAAAAAATAAAATAAGAAGAAATACGATGAATAAATACAACCTATATAATATTATACGAGTTAATTAATCTTTCTCTTGGCTTTCGACAATTTAAATTCGACCTACCGGCATGTACAAGTTAACCCTCATATAATAATTCAACCCTTTACTATCGCAAATATTTTTTTATAAAACTGAACTGGTACAACTCGGTACCACCAGCCCAAGGTTAATGTCTGATACGGGCTTAGAATATGGCCATTTTGCGATAGAGCGCCTTACGAGTCGTACGATTCAAACTTTATTACCATTACTCTTTTAATAAAACTGAACTGGTACCACTTGGTACCAGACCCTGTTCATGCCTGATTCGGCCGAGGTCATGTTGTGCAATAAGGTCCCTGAAACCATGGTCAATTTTCTGGAGCATTTTTGGTTCTTTAGTTATTTCTTTATGTTTTTACTAATTAAAAATTAGTGTTTTGGTTACAGTTTTCTGATTTAACCCCTAGAATTGAATATGATTGCAAATCTTTTCACATCTTCTGTTTCCACCATATAGAAATATAGAATTGCAAATGGGATACAATTTATCGCTATAATCGAGCATTATAAACATTGGAAATTTAGTTTAAACAATTTAAAGTAACTTAATCTGAAATTACCCTCTCCATCATTGCTCTGATTTGCTTCAGGGGACAAGTAAGAGGAGATAAAAATACAAAATTACCAAAAACACCCTTCCAAATGCATGTAATTGCAAATATGCATTCAGACCCTTCAAGTTATAATATTTAAACTCAAATGAGGTTTTACTGCATAATTGAGGGCTTAGTTCCTGATTTGTTTTGAATTTGGTTTTCAAATTTCAGTACACAAAGTTAAATTGAAACTATTGGAAAATTTCAAGAAGCCAATAATGGAATAACCAAGCGTAGACAATAAAACATAAAGATCATAAATATAACATAAAAACACAAATTACTAAGTATAATATAATCCCCAAATCAACTACTAAATAGACTAAACTAACTCCATAAATCATTTTTTTTAATTACCAAATAAACTAATAATATAAACTAAAATACTGAATAATTCACACCCCAATAAACTAAATAAATACTTAATTCACATACCCAATAAACTAAATAAAATACTTAATTATTGACATCCCCAATTAACTAATCAATGCATTAAATCAAAATATTTTTCTAATTCTTCAAGTAGAGATAGGTGGCTCCGATTCCAGCCAAAATAATCCCTCCGAAACCTAAATATTTCAAACCTTTCTTTTTCATGGCCTCACTCTTTTCCTCTTCTTCTTTTTCTGCTTTGTTTTGCTCTTCTATATTTTTGATTTCATCCTCAATAATCTTCACCTCCTCTTGATCGTTCGACAAGATCTGCGCATACAATCTCTCTTTTTCTGCTCCCCTCGATTCCATCGCTTCGATGCGTCCAATGAGGGGCCGAGCTGAGGTTGCAATCGATGCATCCATCTTGTCTATCTTTTCATGCGTCTCGTTTTTTAGATCGACTAGACGGTTGAATAAGCTCATATTATTCTCTTGTATACTCATTATTCTATTACTCATTTCAATCTGGGAATTCAGAAGTTGCCTCAACAGAGCGTAGTTCAAGTTAGAAGTTCCTGATAAAATAAAATCATGTCTTTAGTTAAAATAATCTTCAGATAATTATGAATAAAAGATTAAATTTTTTTAATACTGATAATAGAAAATAAACTGTCATGGTCAAAATAAGATCATATTTCTTGATTTGGAATATAGACTTTAGATAACAAACTTATTTGAGTGATTTTATATGTATAAAAAATGGTTGTTATCATAATTAAGAAAGTTTCTCAATGTTGATCATGTGAATTCACTATCTATACCAATTAAAAAACGAACAAAATCAATCTTTCAAAAAGATTAAAGAATTGCTTACCAGATGAAGTGTGTGCCAATGCGGCATCCTCATGGACTGGATGGTGAATGCGTGCCATGCCTGGGTCGTGAGTAAGAGGATTAAACCCTGGTGGAATTGTCGGCCTGACATGAGCAGCTTGTGCAGAAGCTTGAGACCCTCCTGGAGCCAATCGATTAGCACGAAGGTTCTTTTCCATCGCAGGTTTCGCCGCGTGGATCAGATCCATACCAGATTTCTGATAGAACTCCCTTTTATCATCACCAGGTTGTGATGGCGTCACAATCAGCGAGGATCCTCCGTCTTGAAGTTCTTGAATGGTGGAGATCGTCTCAGTGCCACCAACTCCAAGACTCTCAGGAAGATAAGAGTATTGCTCAGCAATGGTGGTGGCAAGATTTCCAAGACTCCCTGGAAGCTGAGGGAAGGATGCGGCAGATGGAGAGAATTGGTGGGCCAATGGTGGCACAACTGCAAATCCATGGCGAGGAGAAAGAGAGATGTGAAACTGTGGAGACGAGGTGCCAGGGCTCGGATGGCCAGAAATGGCAGCAGCAGAGGAGGGGAAGACGGGTCGGATTAAGGCCTGATCAGATGGCCCGGAGCCAGAAAATCTCTGAAGAGAAGAGGGATCAGGAAGGACAGGAGACTTGAGTTTGAACTGAAGACTGAGGGGGTTCAGAGTAAAGGGACTCATCTTCTTTTTCTTGAATTTCAAGAAGTTTGTTGAACTCTGGAAGAAGACGATGCTCTCTTTTTATAGGAGACCTTGGAAAGAAGTTAATTCGGTATATAAACATGACATTGTATTAAATACGTAAACAAGCGATCTATTATGATCTTCTATGATGACAAGAGTGAAGAGGTTCGTTGTTATCCAATGCCTAGTGCAATCAAATTATTAACCCAAATTTAGTTATGCTATGTCGACATATACAAATCATATATCTTATGTGGCGCTTAATCAAGTACAAGCGTGCATTAATAATCTAATAGCCACATTTGCATGCTAACTAATTAAGAACAATAAAAAGAAAAATTAAACAACACACAAAAAACATGACGTGTAGTTTTGATAACCCAAATTTATTTTTATAACCAATGACCAGCAAAAAACCATTTTTGACCAGTAAAGGGATTTTGAGCCTTTTCATAAAAATAAAATAAAAATAAAAATAAAATAAAATTAGATTTATTTGGATATAATGGTATTTGGTAAAAATAATGATTGCCTGGTCAAAAAAAAAAAAACACGGCGGAGTCGTTGGCCATGTCCGAGATGAGTTTTGACTGAGTAAATTGCCGGCGAGTAATTGTTTTTTATTTTTAGAAGATATATGTATGGTGTAATTTTGATAAATGCAAGTTTTTGTGTGTGTGCCTATTATCCATATTGTGTTATAATTATTTATTATTTATAGTGTTTATTATAACACATAGTGTAATAATATGTATAACTAGTCGCTATTATAGTCATTGTTATTTTATACTAGCTGGACGTGCGCAGAAGTTCCGCACGTCTTTGTTAAATTTTTTTGTACTTTTATACATAGTTCTATTATACAGTCACGAGTATCTAATACAATATTTATGAGATGAAACTATTATATGAGTTTATTATATACTTTTTTTATAAGATACTCATAAAATTTAATCCAAAATTTTGAAATAATAATTGGTTTATTTATGTGATCGTACTTGATCCAACCCTTTATTCAGCCGTGCAATTTCAGATCAACCCTTCATTTTTTGTTTCTATTTTACGACTTCAAGCCAATGGATTTGTGACTTTTTTTATAAGATACTCATAAAATTTAATCCAAAATTTTGAAATAATAATTGGTTTATTTATGTGATCGTACTTGATCCAACCCTTTATTCAGCCGTGCAATTTCAGATCAACCCTTCATTTTTTGTTTCTATTTTACGACTTCAAGCCAATGGATTTGTGACCCAGTGGTTAAGTATGAGACACAAGAAATCATATGTTGTGGGGAATTTTGGATTCGAGTCTTATTGGCACTAATGGATAGAAGACCATCGAGCCTTCTCAATTTATTCGTTTTTTTTAACAGTGATGCAACTCCACTTGCATTGCTATGAGTTCCAGTGGCCAATTTCTACGAAAATAAAAAATTTCAAGGGCTTTATTTTAAATTTGATTTTTTTTCCGAAGAAGTTCCTGAGAATATTTATAATTGCATAATTGAAAAAATGTAAATTTTAATATGGACCCACATATAAAATTGAAAATATCAAAATGTGAAGAAATTGCAAATACCTTCATATCAGATCAGATGAAAGGCTTCATTGACGAATCGGTACCTTCATAGATGAATCGGTACCTTCATAGATGAATCAATTCCTGCATAGATAAATCAAATTTGGTCTTTCTCTTCACAGTTGCCATTTCGTTCGCCATCTGTTCCCGTCCCTCATCTCCATATTGTTGTTTAAATAGTGGTATGGCTGTATTTGGTTATATTATATATAGTCGTTTAATTCACAACTTAGACTCGGTACCACTACCGGCACGGGGAATTCGAGTATTGTTTGGTTCTCTTTCAACTTGGATCTTTTCTCCTGGGACTTAATAGGGGATAAATACAATATTCTTCGGAAACTCAAACTGAATCTTAAGGTGTTGAGGAATCTGAAATACAAGATACTATTCGGGAAAGAATGCTAATCAAATCAAGTTTGACATGATAGTTATGCCTTGTGACTAGCAAGTATCGTATAACAAAATGATTAAGTCAGATAACTATCTTGCTAGAAAAATATTCACGGATCGTTCGACTTAATTTGGGTGATCATAATGTCTTATTAGAGACCTCTTATGATTTACGAATTAAGCTTAGTTCGTTGACAAGTTAATCGAACCTACTAGGTCACACCAATGCGTTAATCTTGTTGGACGAATCGATATTCTCTAAATAATATGTATATGTGATATACATATAGAAACAAAATCACTATATATATATATATATCAATGTTTTAAATAATGTGCAGCGGCGCGCAGCGTTTTGACTTTTAATTTAGCGGTTAGCATAAGCGGGAGATATAGCGCCGCTTCACCATCGCAGCGGATTTTGATCAAAATTATTATTTTTATAATACTACGATATGCATATAAACATAATTTAGTAGCCAAATATTATTAATAAATTTAGATTCAATATTTCTTTATACCAACATCACAAATTAACATAAATAAAAACTCCATTTTTGAAAAAATATATTATTATTATTATTATTATAGTTATTGTTATTATTGATTACTATTTTTTATTATTACTTTATTTTTATTATAATGATACCGACAATAGTTCTTGTAGTTATTATCTTATTCTTAGGATAATAATAATAATAATAATTATTATTATTATTATTATGATAGATATTATTATAATGATAGTTATTATTATCGATTGATAACAATAATTATTGTTGTTTAATAATATTAATTATTATTATTAAATATTTAATAACAATAATTATCATTTTATAATAATAATAATAATAATAATAATAATAATAATTATTATTATTAAATTGAACATCGGTGCAGTAATGCAAATAACGAAAAATAGATCTAAAACACAATCTCGTAATTTATTAAATAATGACGCTACAATTTACCTTATATCACAACTTAAACGTTTAGAAAAAGTAATTTATGTTGCCATGCATCTATTATGACATGTCACATGCTTTCATGCCATTAAGTATGTCATGACATGGTCGCAACTTAACAGTTCAGTCATCATTTAATTGATGAAATGATGCAATTGAATCAAATTAAAACGCTACGGAATTTGATTAGACAAATTAAAAATAAAAAATGTAAAACATTTGATTAACCAAATTAATTGACATTTTGATACCAGGCAAGGGACAAAAGATAGATATTTTATAGAAAATGATAGTGACTCTCTATACGTGCTATAATAGTGAATCATGCAACAAAAAAGTTCATTTTATCATAATTAGTTTATAAGTGCTACAATAACGTCCTATTATACAATTGTTATAAAATTATGGCTTTGCTATTAACACATCTTCCACGTTGCGTTGCCCTTACCAGACGCACCCACGTCAGCATTTTGCATATGAGCCGTTCGATCCGAAGACAAAGGCGGAGATTGAATGATGAATTGAATAAACCCGGATGGCATGCACCCTATGACTGACAAGGCAAACTCTATGTTTTTGGACAACGATGCACCGCTTGCGGCTAATTTATTTCCCCTAACTATGATATAATGTTATTTCTTTTTAAATTTCAGTTTCATTTAAATTTTTTAAGTTTCTCATGATTTGTTTTTTTAATACAATAACAACTAGAGAAATTGTAACAAGACGACCACTTAATTTGAGAAGAATTTGCTTGGAGATTTTCTCGTCATGTTTCGAATTTTTAGGTAGGATTATTTCAGACAATAGCCAATTATTCATTCAATTTAAAAATTTTCTTTGTTATTTTTTTTGGTTCTTCTATTTCTGATTTTGGGCCTTTTTGTTTTTAGAATTGATTTTTGATTTTTGATCTATTGTAAATAACTGAAGAGATATATAATTATATATACAATGTAAATTATTTCTGATTTTTTCATCTTAATAGTTGGACCAACTGAGCCAGTGTCATTCTCCATCATGAATAGAAAAGCTTCGCCGCCACCATTAACGAGATCTCTGATTCTTCCTATTCAAACGGAGCAGGCAAATTCAAGTCAAATTCTAGCATGCTCTTCTCCTCCTTGATGATTTCTGGAACCAAAATCTCTGGAGGAGCAATCACTAATGGCTTGTGTCTCCTCATGTGGCCTCCCAACGCTTGTCCAGAGTTAAATTCCGCGCCGCAAATATAACACTGATGGATCTTATTAAACTTTTTCGAAGCCGTACCAGTAGATGAACCAGCTATACTAGTACCGCTAACTGCAGGAGTCGGGAGAGAAATCACGTGGCCAGTCATGTTAAGAGAAGTATCTGCAGTAGTACTGTTGGTTTGCTCTTCGTTGCCAGGTGGAGAGAGCTTGAGCTTCTTATGACTCGCACGGTGACCGCCAAGTGCTCGAAAAGAGCTAAAACTTTTGTTGCAAGTTTTGCACTCATAAGTCGGCTGAACCGGAGGATTCTCAGTCGGGCCCTGAGATAGTAAAATGAGACAATTCGCTATTTCTTCATCTTCATCGGCGAGACAATCGCGATGGCCCGAGCCAGACGTAGAAGCCGTTGTTTCCTCAACGGGAGAGCTTTGAGTTGAGTGATGGGTCGTCGTAGTTCTTGGCCTTTTCGTGCGCTTGCCCTTATTCACTATGTTTCTGATGAGATCTTCTTGATTTTCCATTGGAGGAGGACTGGAGGACGAAATGAGGAGAGTGAGAGAGAAGGATACTATGAGAAGTGAGGGGTGAGTGGAAAAAATGGGGGAGAATAATAATTATATTTATTAGAAATAAGGAGGGCAGAGGAATTGGAATAAAAGAATTGGAAGAGGAGTCTTCTTTTTGTGTTTTGAGTTTGAGATGATGAGAAAGAGAAGAACTGAGGAGAGTGTAAAATAGTCCATGCCGAAGCGATGGAGTAGTTTTTTGACAGCTTGGTTTGTTTTGCTTAAAATAGAGAAAAGATATGCTTAATTAAACCAGTAGGACAACTCGTTCTCAAGCTAAATTCAAGTTAAAGACCTAACAATAACTAACCCTCCAAGACTCGTGAACCGTGAACTTTGAGAGAGAGGAGATAGGAAAGAGAGAAGAAATAGAGAGATTGGGTGTGGGGTTGGCAAGGAGGTCAGAGGGGCAAAAACTCCCAACTGAGAACTGTATCTCACAACAATACTTCCAAGCAATGTTGTAAAACACGGAAAACGGTACGGAACGGTCGGGGACCGTAAAACGGAATTACTGTAAAACGGTCGTAAAACGACGAAAAAACGGTGAAAAAACGATCACCGAAATCGATAATAATTTAATTAAAATTTATAAATGAAACCATAAAAATATATAATAATTCAATTTTTTAATAGTAAATTACATTGAATGAAGACTTTGATTTCAAAAATTACTCACTGACAATTACCCAAATTCTAAACAAACTCATTCTAAAGACAAATTTTAAATTCTTGCCACTGTAATAGAATTGCGAGACTTTGATTTTGTCAATTTGAGCTACTGTAATAGAAGAAAACCAACCACATATTCTAAATTCTAAACTCAAATTCTAAACACAATTATTCTAAATTGAAATTCTAAAGTTTATCCACTGTACCAGATCGAGAAAGCCAAGTCTGTCAGTCGCAAATCGAGAAAGCCAAACACAGATTCGGTCGCGGATTCAGTCAATCGATCGAGAGAGAGAGAAGAGTGAGTACCTAGTCCCGACTCTGACTCTGAGTAGCCTTGCCAATCGATCGATCGATCGAGAGATCGAGAGATCGAGAGAGAGAGAGAGAGAAGAGTGTCGTGATTGTGAGCCTGTGACTCAGTGAGGCACGAGAGAGAGAGAAGAACGTGAGTCTCTGTGTGAGCCTGTGAGGGGAATGAGAGAAGATTAAATTTGGGCCGAAAAATAATTTGGGCCTAAATATTTAGGCCGAAAATAATAAAAATAACCAAAAACCCATCACGTTTGATGCAAAAAACGGTGAAAAACGTTTTTTTCACAAAAAGACGGTCAAACACGTTAAAAAAACGTTTGACCGTTTTTTCAAACCGTCTTGTAAAAAACGGAACGTTTTTCCACCGAAACACCGTTTTTTCACCGTTTTTCACCGTTTTTCACAACACTGCTACCAAGTAGTGGACTAAACTTGTTAGCATTGACACGTTATATGGATGTATACACAACATGGGGATTACCAACTCCGTAATTCCACCACATTCTCGTTTCTCCACCAATTAACCGTCCATTCGTATTGATTAAGAATTACTAATTCATATGTATTCAAATATATATTATATTAATATTAGCTAGTTGTTGATGAAATATTTTTTTATTAATTATTTGGATGATTAGTGATTAAAAAACGATACATAAGATGTCGTGGGGAAATACGAGGACACTGCAAATGGCCTCATTACAAAATTAGAATTTTAGAGGAAAAACAACTAATGTTTTGTTTTGACAGTATTCTTGAATTGATGGGAAAGCGTACCTTTTCCAGTATTACATTCATCATGTGTAGGGCTGCAACTTTAGCTCGTGGCTCGTGGCTCGCTCGAGCTCGACTCGATAATAGTTCGATAATAGCTCGCTCGATATTAACTCGAAATTAAACGAGCCGAGCCGAGCTAGCTCGAACGCTTATTGAGCCGAGCTTGAGCCAGACTCAGCTCGCTCGTATTAAGCTCGAAATTTTTTTGAGCTCGATTTAAAAAATTAAATATTTTTATCATAATTAATTTACATTATATATATTATTTTAATTATAAAATTTTATAAAGAATTTTTTTATCTTCCTAATAATTCCAATTCGGATTACAACTTAGGTCCTAAAAAAGAATTTTAACTAGGGGAGACAAATTAATAATATCAAGTTCAAATCCTATTTTTTTATGTTTTGTGTTGTGTATGTTTGATTTATTATTGTTATGTTTTAAGATATTTTAGTATTTAAAATATTTTATGTTTATTCGCGATTACTACAATTTTTTAATTAAAATTTAAGTTATTTTTTTAATTGAGCTACTGTTGAGCCGAGCCGAGCTAGCTCGAATTAAAACGAGCCGAGCTTGAGCTTGATTTTTCAGCTCGAACCATAATTATAAACGAGCCGAGCCAGCTCGAATAAGTTCCGAGCCGAGCTTGAGCTTGACACAGCTCGCTCGAGCTCGGCTCGTTTGCAGCCCTAATCATGTGAGCATTACATTCAACATCTAACATCCAATTTTATTTTTATGGTTTGGATTAAAAATATAAAAACTGACACGTTTTAAGGAGATGACCTAAAAGTTATTGTAAAATAATAACACATAAATAACTAAATAAAATATAATTTTAAAAAATCTAGCAAAAAAATAATGAAAGAGATCAAACTACGTCACTATATTTAACTGTTCAAGTCAACACACAACCGGTCATATAAAAAATATAAAAAATTGGATTTTCATTTTTTTGTTATTCTTCTAAGAATCCGGAATTTTTTTCTCTTAAGTATTTTAATTATCGAAGTCCAAAACTAAAATTTATTATGTCCGAGTTTTTGTATGGACGCTGTCGTAATAAAATATTTGATGTCATTTAAATATAATTAAATTATAGGGTCCTTTTACTAAAGTTACAAATTATTTCTACCTCATATCAATTGAGAGGATTTGAATACTATAATTTATAAATATTTTCGCGAACACCATATTTTATTTGTTATTTCAATTTATATACTTGAACTTTCTGAAAAAACCTTAGTTTTTTATTTGATCGGATTGCCACATAAATAATAGCATTAACATCCATGAACTTTCAAAAAAAACCTTAGTTTTTTATTCGTTATTTCAATTTATATACTAGAACTTTCTGAAAAAACCTTCGTTTTTTATTTGATCGGATTGCCACATAAATAATACCATTAACATTCATGAACTTTCTGAAAAAACCTTAGTTTTTTATTCGTTATTTCAATTTATATACTTGAACTTTCTGAAAAAACCTTCGTTTTTTATTTGTCCTTTTACAAAATAATGGCATTAACATCCATGATTATTATGCTGTCTTGAATCTATTTTTTATTTATTCGATAAATGAGTTGTTTCTATATAAATAACGAATATACAGATAGTAAAGTTTAGTGGTAAAAATGCGATTCGTTCTATTGAACACCTTAATAGTTAAGGGTTCCTTCAGTTTTAATTATAATTATATTTTTGTTGTTTTGCAAGTTTGTACCTGACAAAAAACAAATACATACATACATTATAATATACTTTCATGATAGTAAATATATATACAAATTATATTATGTACTGGTGCTTACAAGGATTTTCTTTTTTTTGTTATGCAAATATGCATGTGAATTTTTTAAAATATCATATGCATACATATTACATAGTATATAATTTAATCTTTACTTTATGTTTTTACATCATCATACTTATGCAAGAAATATTAATCATACTAATACAATTTAGAAACACTTTTGTGAATTCTGATAATGCCACGTGAGACCATCCATATCTTAAAACACGCTTAATTATAATTATTCATTATTCATGCCCCTTCGTCATGCCTATTCTTTGTGATGATGCCATGTGAGACCATCCAGATCTTAAAAACACGTTTACTTATAATTATTCATTATTCATGCCTCTTCGTCATGCCTATTCTTTGTTTCTTTTCTAGCAACACCAATTATCCTATTTGAAAAATTGAAGGGCAACATGAGAAAAATACCGAATTTTCATGTTGTACTCAAAATACTCCGTACTAAAAACTAACACACATAAATTTTTAGTTTTTAGCAAATTACATAGAAATGCAAAAAGTGAACTCTAAAAACATAAAAAATCAAATATCCGATTTGTAAAAGGTCAAAATTGAAGTGCAACATGAGCAACATACTGAATTTCATGTTGCCCTCAAAATACTCCGTAATAGAAGACTAACCCACACAAATTTTGAGAAACATACTCAATTTTTATGGTGTCCTCAAAATACAAAAAGTGAAGTCTAATACCTTACAAAAATTAATTATTCTATTTAAAAAAAATGTCAAAATTGAAGTGTAACATGAGAAACATACTCAATTTTTATGGTGTCCTCAAAATACTCCATAATAGAAGACTAATACATACAAATTTCTATATTTTCAAAGGTATTAGACTTCACTCTTTGTATTTTTATGAAATTTTATAAGAAATACAAATTAGTGTGTGTTAGTCTTCTATTACGGAGTATTTATAAGACAAAATGAAAATTCAGTATATTGCTCATGCTACATTTCTATTTTAAATTTTTTTAGAAACTAACACAATTGACTTTTTTGAAGGTAAGACTTCACTTTTTGTATTTTTATAAATTCTTTTAAAAAATACAATTTTGTGTGTGTTAGTCTTCTATTACGGAGTATTTTGAGGATAACATGAAAATTCAGTATTTTGCTCATGTTATACTACAATTTTGACATTTTTTTGAGAATAAGATAATAAATTGTTTTGAAAATATTTGACTAAACTTTTTGCATTTTTCTGAAATAAAAAAAAAAAGAAATTAGTGTGTGTTAGTCTTCTATTACGGAGTATTTCGAAGACAACATGAAAATTGAGTATTTTGCTCATGTTACACTTCAATTTTGAAATTTTCTAGAAAATAACATATTTTTTTTTTTAAGGTATTAGACTTCAATTTTTGTATTTTTATGAAATTAAAAAAAAAATACAATTTTGTTTATGTTAGTCTTCTATTACGGAGTATTTTGAGGATAACATGAAAATTCAGTGTTTTGCTCATGACTTCACTTTTCGCATTTTTATGAAATAAAAAAAAATACAAATTCTTGTGTGTTAGTCATCTATTACGGAGTATTTTTAAGATAACATGAAAATTGAGTATTTTGCTAATGTTATACTTCAATTTTGAAATTTTCTAGAAAATCACATAATTGATTTTTTTAAAGGTATTAGACATCACTTTTTGTATTTTTATGAAATTGAAAAAAACAAATACAAATTCGCGTGTGTTAGTCTTCTATTACGGAATATTTTGAGGATAACATGAAATTTCAGTATTTTGCTCATGTTACACTTCAATTTTGACATTTTATAGAAAATTACATAATTTATTTTTTTGAAGGAATTAGACTTCACTTTTTTCATTTTTACGAAAAATATTAAAGAAATACAAATTAGTGTGTGTTAGTCTTCTATTACAAAGTATTTCAAAGACACCATGAATATTGAGTATTTTTCTCTTGTTACACATCAATTTTATACATTTTTTATAAAATAACATAATTTATTTTTTTGAAGGTATTAAGACTTCACTATATTTATTTTTGTGAAATTTAAAAGAAATATATAATTTTGTGTGTGTTAGTCTTCTATTACGGAATATTTTGAGGACAACATTAAAATTCAGTATTTTGCTCATGATACACTACAATTTTGACATTTTTTTGAAAATAAGATAAATTGATTTTTTTGAAGGTAATAGATTTCACTTTTTTCATTTTTACGAAAATATTAAAGAAATACAAATTAGTGTGTGTTAGTCTTCTATTACGGAGTATTTCGAAGACAACATGAAAATTGAGTATTTTTCCCATGTTACACTTCAATTTTTTTACATTTTTTAGAAAATAACATAATTCATTTTTTTTGAAGGTGACTTCAATTTTTTATTTTTATGAAATTTAAAAAAATATATAATTTTGTGTGTGTTAGTCTTCTATTACGGAATATTTTGAGGATAACATGAAAATTCAGTACCTTGCTCATGTTACACTACAGTTTTCACATTTTTTGAAAATAAGATAATTGATTATTTTGAAAGTATTATTCTTCACTTTTTGCATTTTTAAGAAACTTAAACAAAAATACAAATTGGTGTGTGTTAGTCCTCTATCACGGACGGAGTATTCGTAAGATAACATGAAAATTGAGTATTTTGCTCATGTTACCCTTCAATTTTGAAATTTTCTAGAAAATAACATAATTGATATTTTTGAAGGTATTAGACTTCACATTTTGTATTTTTATGAAATTAAAAAAAAAACACAAATTAGTGTGTGTTAGTCTTCTGTTACGAAATATTTTGAGGATAGCATGAAAATTCAGTATTTTGCTAATGTTATACTTCAATTTTGATATTTTATAGAAAATAACTTAATTGATTTTTTTTAAGGCATTAGACTTCATTTTTTGTATTTTTATGAAATTTCATAAGAAATACAAATTAGTGTGTGTTAGTCTTCTATTACGGAGTATTTATAAGACAACATGAAAATTCAGTATTTTGCTGATGTTACATTTCTATTTTGAATATTTTTTGAAAATAACACGATTGATTTTTGTGAAGGTGACTTCACTTTTTCTACTTTTATAAATTGTTATAAATAATACAATTTTGTGTGTGTTAGTCTGCTATTATGGAGTATTTTGAGGATAACATGAAAATTCAGTTCATGTTATACTACAATTTTGACATTTATTTGAAATTAAGATAATTAATTATTTTGAAGGTATCTGACTAAACTTTTTCCATTTCAATGAAATTTAAAAAAATAGAAATTAGTGTGTGTTAGTCTTCTATTACGGAGTATTTCGAAGACAACATGAATATTGAGTATTTTGCTCATGTTACACTTCAATTTTAAAATTTTCTAGAAAATAACATAATTTTTTTTTTGAAGGTATTAGACTTCAATTTTTGTATTATTATGAAATTTAAAAAGAATATAAAATTTTGTGTGTGTTATTCTTCCATTACGGTAGTATTTAGAGGATAACATGAAAATTCAGTATTTTGCTCATGTTACACTACAATTTTGATATTTTTTTGAAAATAAGATAATTGATTTTTTTTGAAGGGAATTAGACTTTACTTTTCGTATTTTTATGAAATTTCAAAAAAAAATACAAATTAGTGTGTGTTAGTCTTCTATTACGGAGTATTTCGAACACAACATGAAAATTGAGTATTTTGCTCATGTTATACTACAACTTTGACATTTATTTGAAAATAATATAATCAATTTTCTTTGAAGGTATCTGACTAAACTTTTTTCATTTTTATGAAATTTAAAAAAAATAGAAATTAGTGTATGTTAGTCTTCTATTACGGAGTATTTCGAAGACAACATGAAAATTGAGTGTTTTGCTCATGTTACACTTCAATTTTGAAATTTTCAAGAAAATAACATAATTATTTTTTTGAAGGTATTAGACTTCAATTTTTGCATTTTTATGAAATTTAAAAAAAATATATAATTTTGTGTGTGTTAGTCTTCTATTACGTATTATTTTGAGGATAACATGAAAATTCAGTATTTTTCTCATGTTACACTACAATTTTGATATTTTTTTTGAAAATAAGATAATTGATATTTTTGAAGGGAATTAAACTTCACTTTTCGCATTTTTATGTAATTTAAAAAAAAATACAAATTAGTGTGTGTTAGTCTTCTATTACGAAGTATTTTTAAGACAACATGAAAATTGAGTATTTTGCTAATGTTACACTTCAATTTTGAAATTTTCTAGAAAATAAAATAATTAATATTTTTAAAGGTCGCATGGGTTCAATTCACTCTTCTTTCAGCTCTTGTGAAATGGTATAGTATATTTTCCCTAATTTAATTGAATGTATGGACGTTTTTGTTGGAATCATGGTTATATATGAGAAGGCAAATACTAGGAAGTATTTTAGTTTTTATCATATCAGTAAGACCAAATTACTTAAAGAGTATTTTTCTTCTTGAAGGTGGAACATGTGTGAGAACGTGTAGCACCTTTTGAGTAAATGAAGTGTTTTTTATTGTTCATTTTCTTTTGATTTAATTTTTTCACATATACTATTTTATGTATGTATGCTCCTTGTGGAAAATACATATTATTTTCTAAAAAGTATATTAAATTCATACTTCTTTAGAATTAGATAATTGTGTGGATGCATAGTTCAGGCTGGTACAAAAAAAACCTTCATTGCGCGCCAGAAACGCCTTTGACATGTTTTATCAATGCATGTTATGTTGATTGTTTTCGGGAAAATACAATGTGCCCTCATCTATGTTGCACGGATACGGATACGGGTAGCGTATCCGGTACGATACGGATACGGCGATACGACAATTTTCAAAAAATCACGGATACGGATACGGCTATATAATTATTAGTTTAATATATTTATATTATATATAATTAATAAATAAGTAATAAATTAAATAATAAATTAATAATATTTTTAAATTAAATATCATGACAATAAATAAAATCAACCAAACAATACAAATATCATAATTTATCATTAACTTGTTTTAGAAATATTTTAAAACTAATATAGAAGTATCCTAAAAGTATCATATATAATTTATTTAAAAATATTATGGGCCAAAATATATAATGGACCGAAGTATCATAAATGGAGTATCTCAGCCGTATCCTGGACGTATCCCCAGCCGTATCCCCGCCGTATCCGAAAAAAATAAATATTAAAATATTCGGATACGCCACGTAGCGTATCCGATACGTATCCGAGCCATATCGCACCCGTATCCATATTGGATACGCGTATCCTCAGGATAATTCTGCATTTTTGAAGTATCCGCGAAACATAGGCCCTCATATATCACCTCAACCCTTGGTGAGGTAAACAAGAAAAATCATATATCACCTCAACTCTTTTAATTACTTTTTATCAAATAATCATTATACTTTTGATAATGTTGTTTGATATTTATTACATTTCTCAGTTAGTTTATTATTTTTTATAAATATATATTTTAATTGAAAAATATCAAAATAACATGTCTCATCATTAAATAATAATAATAATAATAATAATAATAATAATAATATGACGATATTTTTTAGTTTTTACAAATTCGAAGACTAAATAGTCATTTTTTCGAAAGAAGATTTAAGATCAATGACCCCAATAAGAAAAGGGAAATTTTCAAAAAACCCCCTATCTTTTTTGGATATTCTAAAAAACCCCCTATCTTTTTGGAAACTCCAAAAAACCCCCTCTACCAAACTTTTATTTTCAAATACCCTCCTATAGGGGTTAAATCTAACCATGGATGGTGTTAAAAAAATTTTTGACCAAAATACCCTTCTATTTTCATATGCATATTTTTGTTATTTTTTCATTAATTTTATTAGTTTTAAGAAAATTCATAAATAATTTTTAACATATAATGATTTCACAAAAATAAAATTATTAAATGTTATGTTTGTATAATTTTAATATTTCACTTATTATTCATGAAAAACTAACATCAGATAATAATAAAATAAACACCTTGAAAATGTATTGATAGAAAAATATTTCTTTAAACATCTATTTTATTTTTATTTTCGTTCTTCTTTTATGTATGATTTTAATAGATCCATGATATTTTAATTTTTAAATATTTGCAAGGTGTTCTTTTAATATTATTGTTCATCTTATTATTATTTTATGTTATTTTTCAGTAAAAAAATATGAAAGTCAAATATATATAATGTATGAAATATTAAAATTATATAAATATAACATATGATAATTATTTTTTAAAAATTATTATAAGCTAAAAAAAATTAGGATTTTTTTAAAATTAATACAAATAACAAAAACATTATTTTAATTACTAAATATATAAAAAGAAGGGTATTTTGGTCATAAAAAAATATTTAACACCATCCATAATTAATTTTAACCCCATAGGGGAGTATTTGAAAATAAAAGTTTGGTAGAGGGGTTTTTTTGGAGTTTCCAAAAAGATAGGGGGTTTTTTAGAATATTCAAAAAAGATAGGGGGTTTTTTGAAAATTTCCCATAAGAAAAATAATGCATGAATAATTTGAGTTATTTATGTTTTTATATCTAATATATTTGATTCTTCGTATTAGTAAGAAAGATATTTTTGCATAATAATATTCCAATTTCCTAGTTAAAGCTTGCTTACCTCATCAGGCATACATCACTGCTCAGGTCACACCTCTAGTCTCTCATCGTGTGTTTGTTTCTTTTCTCATTTTCCTTTAGCTTCTTATGTAGACCATTTTTAATTATTTGTCAAGGCACTTACTTGTTTTGAGCCATGCTTACATCAAGCAAATATACGTCACTACTGCTTAAATCATCAAATCATAAGCCACATACTATTGTTGCTATCCTTCTCCTCTTCCATCAAACTTTCAATTAAGTCTGCTTTGTTTATACGTTCCCCTAATTTAGTCACTAGTAGCTAGTTGATGTCAAAATCAATTTCATTTTTTGAATTCAATTCAACACAAACTGTTCTCAATCAAAATGTTAAAATCATATTTTTCTTCTCATACTTCATAGTGCATCCTCTCGCTCTATAAAAGACCACGATCCTCCTCTTTGTAGATACACACACACCCCCAACTAGACAGCAATATATCCTCAAAATCTGTACTTCTCTAAAACAACTAGATCTTTCTTTAAGCCATGGATAAGCTCGGAGCCAACGAAGCCAATAGCAACCCTTTGACGCCTCTCGGGTTTCTAGAACGAACTGCAACTGTTTATGGCGATTGCAAGTCAATTGTGTACGATAAAACGGTTTACACGTGGGCCGAAACTCATAGCAGGTGTCTCCGTCTTGCATCTTCTCTTTGTTCCCTTGGTATCACTCGCCTCGACGTGGTAATGATTTTCTTTCGTCAGATTGTTCTTTCTTTTTTGATATTCACTTTGCTTTAATTGCATGAAACAATCTTCTTCTTGCTGTAATCAGGTTTCGGTACTGGCTCCCAACACCCCAGCCATGTACGAAATGCACTTTGGCGTGCCGATGAGCGGAGCAATACTCAACACAATCAACACTCGTCTCGATGCTCGTACCGTCTCCAGTCTTCTCCAACACAGCGAAGCCAAACTCATCTTTTGTGACACTATGTCCCTCCCTCTCCTCCACGATTCCATTCGTCTCCTCCCCTATTCTCACAAGCCACCTCAAGTTATCCCCATCGAAGACCCATATGAACAAAATTCTCATTCATATTCTTTAACTTATGAAAAACTCATCGAAATGGGCGATCCGGATTTTGAATGGATCCGACCGCTCAGCGAGTTGGACCCAATTGTGTTAAACTACACCTCGGGAACCACTTCTGCTCCAAAAGGAGTCGTACACTGCCATCGAGGAATATTTATTAATGTTTTAGATTCCCTTGTTGCCTGGTCGGTACCGTCTCAACCAGTTTATCTATGGACCTTACCAATGTTCCACGCCAATGGATGGACCTTCCCATGGGGCGTGGCTGTTGTTGGCGGTATTAATGTCTGCCTTAGGCAATTTCATGCCACGACACTTTACTCCGCAATCCATGAACAAAATGTTACTCATATGTGTGCGGCCCCCGTGGTCATGAACATGTTGGCGAATGCTCCGGACCGTGTTAAAAAACCGCTTTTGAAACCGGTGCACATATTGACGGCTGGCTCATCTCCACCAGCCACGGTGCTAAACCGTACCGAGGAAATGGGATTCATAGTGACTCATGGGTACGGGCTGACCGAGACAGCTGGCATAGTCATCTCATGCGCGTGGAAAGGAAAGTGGAATAAACTGCCCGCGTCAGAGCGTGCCAAAATGAAAGCAAGGCAAGGAGTGCAAACTCCTGCTGTGGTAAAAGTAGATGTCGTAGATGGATCTAACGCAAAAAGTGTTGCTCGAGACGGGCTAACCTTTGGAGAGATTGTTTTGCGGTGCCCATCTGTCATGCTTGGTTATTTAAAGGACGAGAAAGCAACCAAGGCGGTGATAAAGGATGGCTGGTTTTACACCGGAGACGTAGGAGTGATGCATTCAGACGGTTATGTCGAAATAAAGGTAAAACATGCTTACATAAACAGTCGGTAACTAATATGTAAATATCGGTTTGGTAACTAACTTTTTGATAACTAAAGGACCGCTCGAAAGACGTGATAATAAGCGGAGGGGAGAATATTTCTAGCGTTGAGGTGGAGTCGGTTTTGTACAGCCACCCAGTGGTGAACGAGGCAGGGGTGGTAGCTCGACCAGATGAATTCTGGGGCGAGACTCCGTGTGCGTTTGTTAGCGTGAAGGAAGGGAAAATTGTTCCAAACGAGAAGGAGATGATAGAGTGGTGCAGAGAGAACATGCCGCATTATATGGTGCCGAAAACTATCGTGTTCAAGGACGAGTTACCTAAGACATCTACGGGTAAGATTCAGAAATTGGTGCTGAGGAATTTGGCTAAGGAGATGGGGCCTGCCAAGAAGATGAGTAGGATATAAGTTGCACATTTCTTTCATTCTAATAAAATTTTGCGGCGCACATTTTGCTCATGGGCATTGTAATAAAATTGGTGTACACATTGTAGGATGTAACTATTGGAAGCTTAGGGGGAACATAATGATGTTTGTATTTGATGATGAAATAATACTATGAATTTATATATATGACAAGTATAATTCTCGCATTTATTTTATTAGTACAACTTGAACATAGGCGCATACAAACCCCTTCATTACCGCAAAACATGTACAAGATATGCCATTTAAGATTACTCATTCCTACCTAGAATTGCTGGTTTTATAATTTTCCTTCAAATTATAGCCACCAACCAAATTCTATTCCAACCATTCTTATTTTTTCTAAAGTCTAAAGCGTTGCTCTGTACTATTTTTTTCTAAAGTCTAAAGCGTTGCTCAGTACTATTCCAACCATTCTTATTTTTTCTAAAGTCTAAAGCAGGCGTCCATTGAAATCATATTTCTTTTCCCCATACTTTTCTCCCCTTAATAGAACTAATTCATCAAATGTTACTATCTCGGTTATTTATTTTGACACATGTCCACATGTTACCGTTGTTTCGTGGGTAAATATATAGCACCCCCATGAATACAAAAGACATCATTGATGCGTCGAAGAGTTAATTGGATTGATTAGACATTTTAATTGAATCCATACAATTAAACATTGATTTGATTGTCAATGATCACAAATATGATTCACAATAATTTCATTGTCACTGATCACAAATTAATATTAGTATGAAATATGAATCATTAATAATTTCATTGTCACTGCACAAATTAATATGAATCATACTTCCACTTTCCTTTCTTATTACTCTGATCTGAACATTCTATAACAAATTACACAAGCAATCTAAATAGTATTCCCTATTTAACACATTTCAGCCCAATAATAAAGAAAACATACCTCACTCAACATAATCACATGCGACTCTTCTTAACGGGTCCCATCTCCTTGGCTAAGTTCCTCAGCACATACTTCTGAATCTTCCCCGTCGAAGTCTTCGGCAAATCGCCCCTAAACACAACCGTCTTAGGAACCATATAACGCGGCATCTTCTCTCTACACCACTCCACAATCTCCTTCTCCCCCACACTCATCCCTTCCTTCAAGCTCAAGAAAACACAAGGCGTCTCGCCCCAGAACTCGTCGGGCCTCGCCACGACCGCGGCCTCGTTCACGCACGGATGACCGTACATTATACTCTCGACCTCGACACTCGAGATATTCTCTCCTCCACTTATGATTACGTCTTTGGATCTATCTTTTATTTCGATGTACCCGTCTGGGTGAATCACGCCCACATCTCCCGTGTAGAACCACCCGTTGGGTTTTATCGCGGCCTTAGTGGCGTTTTCATCATTTAGGTATCCGAGCATTACACATCCTCCTTGGAGGACGATTTCGCCCATGGTTTGACCGTCGTGTTTCACACTTTGACCCGTCGTATCTGTTGGAAATATTAAACATATATTAGTGGAATAACGCGTTATCTTAAATCATATTTATTTCTTCTATCAATACCGTCTATAACATCAATAGCGGCCATGGAAGGGGTGCGAACCCCTTGTCTCGCCTTCAGTCTCGCACGCTCTGATGCAGGTAACATGTTCCAGCGTCCTTTCCACGCACAAGATATTGCCAGTCCAGCCGTCTCGGTTAACCCATACCCGTGGCTCACCGTAAACCCCAACGCCTCTGTTCTATGCAATACTGCAGCTGGCGGCGGGGCGCCAGCTGTGAGTACCTGTACCGGACCAGGTAAAGGTTTCCGTACCGACTCGGGTGCATTAGATAACATGTTTAGTACCACTGGGGCCCCACATAAATGGGTCACTTTATGTTTGTTAATGGCTGAATAAACTGTTCCTGCTTCGACTCTCCTTAGACAAATATTTGTTCCGCCCATCACGGCCATTCCCCAAGGAAAGCTCCACCCATTTGCGTGAAACATTGGTAGAGTCCATAGATATACTGGTTGTTTTGGTACACACCAATCGATTAAAGAATCGTACGTTACGATGAATATGCCGCGATGACAATGGACTACTCCTTTTGGGGCGGAAGTCGTGCCAGAGGTGTAGTTTAAGATCATTGGATCCCATTCGCTAACGGGTCGGATCCATTTGAAATTCGGGTCACCCTTTTGAAGGAGGTTCTCGTAAGTGAGGGAGTATTGAGTTTGCGGGGTGGATTGTTCGTATGGGTCTTCGATTGGGATGATTTGAGGGGGTTTATGAGAGGATGGGAAGAGAAGGAGAGCTTCGGAGAGAAGAGGGAGAGAGAGAACATCGCAAAATACGAGCTTGGATCCGCTGTGTCGGAGAAGGACTGAGATTGTGCGTGCGTCTAAGCGGGTGTTAATTGTGTTGAGCACGGCTCCGCTCATCGGCACGCCAAAGTGCATTTCGTACATGGCTGGGATGTTTGGGGCAAGAACAGAGACCTGCAGAGAAGAAAACAAACAAATCAATTGGATTGATGGAACTAGAGGAGAAATTTTTACTTAATTGATCAAAGGGTATTAGCACAAAACAAAAAGGCGCTAAATTTAGAACTGGCCATAGCCAAATGGGGTAAATTTCCTTCCTGGAGCTAAATAAAAACTAAAGGCACGATCATTACCAATCTAAAACTACAAATCACCAACGCAAAAAAAAACCAAAAGAAAATTACCACATCAAGGCGAGAAATCCCAAGAGAAGAAAGAGTAGAAGCAAGGCGGAGGCACCGCCGGTAAGTCTCAGCCCAAGTATACACAGTATCATTGTACACGACCGAGGGAGAATCACCATAAACCGTGGCAGTACGCTCAAGGAACCCAAGAGGGGTAACTGCGCAATTATTAGCTGAATTCGCTCCCAGCTTATCCATTTCTCTCACGACACTTCGAATTTTTCACACTGATTAAACAAAATAGAAATTATGGAAGAATTGTCTTCTTTGAAAAGATGAAGATGAGCATAGCAGTTTTTTTTATTCATTGATAATGGCTTGTGCAGTCCTCTCTATATTACTCTGTAGAGAATAATATATCGGGTTCGTTATCTGTAGTATAATGACTCGTTATATTATTTTCTTATATTAGGAGATATGAAGGATTATTATGTAGCATAGTGTGATGGTTTTCCGAGTCAGTGCGACGTGTCCACATGTGTGGAAATTTAGTTCATAAGACTATTTATATATACTCAAAGTGTTTACTTGTTTTTATTGATAGTGTGTGTATGATTATTATTAGCTGGGGAAATTCGGTTTGTTTACTTTATTGGTAGGGAGCGAAAAAATGTGGAAAGATATGGGTCGATAAATATGCAGGGTTCTAGAGTTTCTAGAAGGTTGATTATGAACCTAATTGCGCTTTCTCGGATATGGGTGAACATCATATACATTCCGAGTTTTCAACAATTCATCACCTATGTCAAGGGATACTTCAAAAACGCAGAAGTATTCTGAGGATACGAATATCCGATACGGATACGATACGGCTCGGAAACTACGGGAATATGGTTGGGATACGTTCAAAGATACGACTGTGATACGTTCAGAATACGACTAAGATACTCAATTTAGGATAATTCGGCCAATTATATATTTTGGCTAATAATATTTTTAAATAAATTATATAGGATACTTGTAGGATACTTCTAGGATACTTCTAAATTAGTTATAGGATACTTCTAGAATAAATTTAGAATATTTTTATGATACTTGTATTGTTATGTTCATTTTATTTTTTGTCATGATATTTAAATTCAAAATATTATTTAATTTGTTATTTATTTGTGGAAAATTTTTAAAAAACCCCCTAACTTTTTTCAATATTCTAAAAAACCCCCTCACTTTTGACAAACTCCAAAAAACCCCCTAAAAGCAAATTTTTCTTTCAAAAAACCCCCTTGAGGTGTTAATTTTTTTTTTGGGACCAAAATACCCCTCTAGTTTTATAAAATGCATTTTTGCTAATAATCTTTAGTATTTTTTTTAATTTAAAAATTTATAAAAATTTCATAATTAATTAATTATATATTAAGTCCTATAATTATATATCAGTTTATATATTTGTAAAATCATACATCGTTTGACCTATAATTTATTTAACGACTAACAAATAATAAAAGTATAAATAATAACAAATGAATTTACTTTTATATGAATGATACATTAGGTCATCTATTTAGAATCAGATTTTTTTGCCAATACATGCACTTGTTATGGGATGAAAATAAATCGTATTTAAGCACTTTCGCCAATCTGTCTGACGAAAGTAAAAAAAAAATTGACAGACTATTTAGCGAAAGTGCTAGCTCTGAAATTCAAACATAATAGTGTTAATTTTAAAATAAAAAATGCTAAACATTATTAAGAAAAATTGTATTTTATAAAATTAGAGGGGTATTTTGGTCCAAATAAAAGTTTTCCCCCAAAAGAGTTAACTTTAACACCTATAGGGGGTTTTTTGAAAGAAAAATTTGTTTTTACGGGGTTTTTGGAGTTTCTCAAAAGTGAGGGGTTTTTCGAATATTTTTGAAAATTTTCCAAAAATAAATTGCTTGGAAGATAATTTGATAATTAAGAAAATATAACACTTAGTATTTAATTAGTTTAAAGAAAAAAGATGTAAGGGTAAAATGGGAATTAACAAAATTTAAAATCTCAAAGTTGACTTATAATTAGCAAAACTTAATGGTAGAGGGGTCTTTACAAAGAGAAGTTTGGAATAGGTTTTTTTTTGGAGATTCAAAGAAGTTAGGGGGTTTTTTTAAATATCAAAAAAAGATGGGGGTTTTTTTTAAAATTTCCCTTTATTTATTTATTATATACAACATAAATATATTAAAATAATAATTATATAGCCGTATATGTATTCGTGATTTTTTGAAAATTACCGTATCCGTATCATATCGGATACGATACCCGTATCCGTATCCGTGCAACGTAGTTCATCACTAGCCCACGGGCCTTCTCATAAAAAAAAAACAATTCATCACTAGGGAAGTCAAATTATTTTAGAATTTAGAGGTTCTTTGGAGGTACGGATTTCAATTTAATATTCAACAAATTAAATAATTTGTTTGGATATCTTTGAAATGTGAAATTAACAAATTAAGATATATTCTTTTTTATAAAACGTTAATTGATATTATTTTTTTTATAAAACCTACTAATCTTAATTCTTCAAATGTCTAGAATGTCAAGATGTTGAAAAAGTCTAGAACTAATAATATACATGTTAATTAAATTTAGAATTTATCACCAATGATCTCATAACTTAGTGATTAATTAGATGCGGATATTTAGAGTGGATTCTTGGGCGATTCTTGGATTTGAAAATTTAAAAGTCTAGAACTTAATTCTCGGACTAGCTGTTTTAGTTAAGACAATCTAGATACTTCATATTTGATTGTCATCTCACGAACAAGAGAAAAGAGGGGGGGAGGGGGGAGAGTATAGAGACTAAATTGCCATCTAGCTTAGGCGATCTTCCTACGTGCGTGCTAAGCTCTCTAATTTTCTTGGATCTTTGTTCAATACACAAAAAAATTATAGCTACTTAATCAATATGAGAGAAGAGGTAAAAATTGTCATTGAGGAGGCTAAATTGCAAGAGCGAAACTTATCCTACATATAAGTTCTGAAGAAGGGTTAATGTTCCAGATTACAGTTCTCACGATTGGATTACAGTGAAAAGAAGAAAGAACACGAGTTACACTAAAATTTCCTCAAACCCTTTCCAAAATAAGTGTTTTAGGTGTTTATCTAGTGAGATACAATTGTCGAGAACCCATCAAGTGTCTCAAATGCATCATATTTGATCATATACAAAAATTATGTCCTCAAAAAAATGATACAAAGAATGTAAAACCTCGATTTCCAGTCTCTTCCAAATCCCCATTTCTCAGTCTTTTCAAACAAGTCAGACATGGAGTTCATCTTAATCCTTCTGCTTCCAATTCTATCGTACTGAACAATCCACGTGCCTCTCAAATTTCTTTGAAAAAACTTGTTACAATCAGAGGCGAATTTTAGTAGGGCCCAGGAGGGATCCCCCCTCCCAACCAATTTTTTTTGCCAAACGGTGTATATATCTAGTGATCTTGGATATTTTATCGGTGTAACTAGGGATGTAAACGGTTCGGATATTATCCGAACCGACCCGAACCGAATCCGCCTAAATATCCGGATCCGAATAAAATTATTCGGATCCGAATTAAATTATCCGGATCCGACCCGGATCCGTTTTTTCGGATCCGGATCCGGATTCGGTTTTGATAATTGGGATCGGATCCGGATCCGAATCCGGATATTATCCGGATCCGAATAACAGTATAAAAACGGATATCAAAATGGATATCCGTTTTTAAAAATTTATTATGTTTTTAAATAACTATGGTCTTATAGACCCAATATAAATTTATGTTTGCATGACTTATAATTGATAAACCAAGTTCATTCTAAAAGAAAATGAATCTTATGTTTTTCCAAATCCTAAAATATTTGACAAATACTTGATTTTGTTTCGTAAAATTATAATGTCCTTTTATGTATTATTTAAGTATTATTTTGATATTGTTTGAGATTCGTTGGTAAAATAGATAGTTATGTTACATACAAAATATCCGTTTGAACTATCCGAATAATATCCAGATTCGTATCCGTATCCGAGATATCCGAACCGAATCCGTATCCGTTTAATATCCGAACCGTATCCGGATCCGGAAATATCCGTATCCGTATATGTATCCGAAAAAAAATACGGATCCGGATCTGGTATGACCACTATCCGAACCGGATCCGAACCGTTTACACCCCTATGTGTAACAGTGTAAAATTTATTATTTGCCTCCAAAAAAAAAATCGTAGTGTAATTTCAGAACCAGTCTTTCATTGACGTAGTACACATTCATGGATTGCGCACACACAAAGAATAAAGCCCGTTCAAGACATATGACACTAATTCTCATTAATATGTCCAGTAATTGCCATATTAATTCCTTCAATAACTAATATTGCAATTAATATGGCATTGGGGGAACGTGGCATACAACAATAAATGTTTACAGGAAATACAAAACGAGAAGATCTAATACCGAATACAAGACAAGAAGAACAAGAAGAAAGGACTCATCCAAATACCGAATACGGTGAACAAATTCAACCTAACGAAGATCTAATGCGAGAGCAAAATGAAAATCTAAATATCTGATGGTTCAATTCGGATATGAATGAAGAAGAAAGATTAAAAAATACAATCGAGCAAACAAATCAAACGAGTCAAGGAATAAATACCTTACGAAGAATTGTAACAAGTTTGGAACATCTCATGGACACCGATATGGATGTGATTTCTGGAGATCCAATAAATCAGCAAAGAACTAGGTTCAGATCTAAACCCCTCATAGGAGTATTCTACTCTTCACATAAGAGGTAGATCGCTTTTATTGGAAGAACTAGGATTTGTCTTTGATCCGAGCTGAAAAATCACAAGGATGGGGAAAGGGGATGAGGAAAGAGAAAAAGAGGAAGTGTGTTAAGGCGAGTGGTCTAAAGGCGGTACTGAGAAGAAGAGGGTTTTATACCTAGGTCAAACTAAAACCTGATTCTTACTTCTGGTTTTCCAAAACTGGGAAATGAAGTCTGGGATTTATATTGCTAGATTTTAAATCAGGAAATTAGAATGTAATTAAGTTTAATTCATATAAATTGTTATTAAAATACCTCCAAATATTGTATGAATATATTAAAATTATTTATAAAATAATATAAGTAGGACTTAAGAGCCTATTATATTTTCTTCAACAACAAAAAAAACAAGGCAGATTACTGTTTATACACAGGTTTTTTAAATAATTCAGAAAATACACACGCCTGGAACGAAATTCCGAAAATACACAATGGCGGAGTTTGTAACTCCGCCAATTCTTAAGCATTAAACACAATCTTTAACGTGCCATCGGGAATTAAAAAATTGGCGGCATTTGTAACTCCGCCACTGTAGCAATTGGCGGCATTTCAAACTCCGCCATTTCTTTTCTTCATTTTTCTATCCAGCGCCTCTTTCTTCTCTCTCCCTCCTCCTTCCTTCATTTTTCTTTCTCTCCAGCCCCCTCTTCTCTCTCTCTCCGGATTTCGATTAGGTATGATTTTTGTTGTTATTTTGTGTTGTAAATGTTGCTAAAATTTGGTATAATCTGTTATATAACTATTGTATGTATCAATTTTGGTTTTTTAGGACCGGTTTGTGCGAAATATTGGATTAACCGGACGTGGTTAGGATTTCGTTTGCTAATCGAGAAATTTTCTCCAAACGAAAGGTACATTTTTCTTTGAATATTAGAGTAGCATATAGTGTATGTAAATGGAGTTTAGGGTTTAGGGTTTCGAATTTAGGATTTAGGTTTAGGGTTTAGGGGGTGTTCGTCAATGGAGCTTTGAGATGAGGGTGTTAAATTAAATAATATTTTTATCAAACATAATATTTATTGTTTTTTTCTTTTTTACATCATAATAATAATTTTAATTCAATATAAAACGGACATTTAATTGGGCAAAAAATTAATTCAATGCAAATATTAATTAATTTAATTATAAAATAATAATAATAATAATAAAGTAAAACATATTTAAAAATTAATACTTATAATAATAATAAATGGCGGAGTTTGTAACTCCGCCAAATATTAATTATAAAAAAATAATACATAATTTAAAATATATTTAGAAAATAATAATAATAAATGAATAATAATATACATAATTTAAAATGCATTTTGAAATTAATAATAATAATAATAGTAGTAATAATAAATTAATCGAGATTTATTGGGTTTAGGGTTTAGGATTTAGGATTTTGGGTTTAGGGTTGAGGGTTTAGGATTGATGATTTAGGGTCTAGGATTTATTAATAAAAAATAAATATTGAATTTGAAATGCTTTAATTGTTGAACAAAATGCAAACTAAAAACTACTAATCCAATTTATTCAGATGGCTAATCCTGGACCAGTGGATTCGTCAGTTCTAACTGATCAGGTGAACCATGTGTCCAACGAGTCTCTCGACAGTTTGATAGCGAAGAAACACATCAGTCAGCACGGGTCTAGTTGGGTCAGTTGGTTCGAGATGATGCGGCATCATGAAATCGATGATAGACTAAGACGGGCTGGATTTTATCTGCCTACGAGATGTGCGTATATCCAGCTAGATCATCCCTTTCTGACAGCACTGATTCAGCGGTGGCGTCCTGAGACTAACAGCTTCCATACACCGCATGGTGAGATTACGATCACGTTGCGTGATGTTTCTTTGCTTACTGGGTTTGCTATAGACGGTAACCCAGTTTATCGAGAGAAACAGATGGGCGATGATCTGCATGCCGATTTCTTACGTTTGGATAACGAATATGACAATGTTCCTAATCCGCCTTCACCACCGCATCCACAAGAACATCCATCTCATCATGAGTCCCAACCACCCGAGTTGAACCCATGGAACGAGGTATTCCAGCCACCTTACTCGGATTACGTATGTACATCTCGCCCTCAGTATGGTGATAGTGGAGCCAGTTCTTCTCGGAACCAGTACGAGTTCTTCAACTCCACTCAGAATGCTCCGAAAGATGATAGTTAGATTTTGTTTTCTTGTGAGAGAGTTGATGGATTTTGTTCATGCTCCGAGAGTTGATGGATTTTGTTTTGTTTGTTTGATGTGGTTTGTTGGATTGTTTGTTTGATGTTTTCATGTGTTTGTTTGTTTGATGTTTCCATGTTAGTTTTACTTTTAGTTTTAGTTTCACTTTTGAAATGAAATTGAAAATAACCAAATTATATGAAATAACCAAATTAAAAAACTTACTACAATCTACTTATACAATAACCAAACTACATGATACAAACCACATGATTGAACCATCCCCATGATTGCAATAACCAAACTATAATATTCAATTATTCATTATTTATTTTTGCAATAAATATATCATATATAATATTTTCTTTTATATAACTACGACTATACTCACATAAAATATAAACAACATAAACTATTATCATCATTTACTTAACTATTAAATATAATTAAAACAACAGAAAAAAATAATACCTGAATTTTGGCGGAATTACGAATTCCGCAAATTACAAAACATAATTATCTCCTCCAAAACAGAATTAATATTCAATTTAACAAATTTAAAATGGCGGAGTTACAAACTCCGCCATTGTGTATTTCCGGAATTACGTTCCAGCCGTGTGTATTTTCGGAATTATTTTTAAAAACCTGTGTATAAACAGTAATCTGCGAAAAAACAATAAATGTTTTAACAGTTTCAAACATTGAACCCCATTGTATCTTTCAAAAGAAAAACTACTATATATTCTTAAATATCTATTAATGTATCTTATATGTTATGTTTAATTTTTACCAGTCTGTTATACATTTTTGTACTTTTTTTTAAATATCAATATATCTTTAAAATGATGAACACCACTATTTCTTATATTTTTAGTATATTTTTCTACCTGCACAATTATTATATTATATTTTATAATTTAGGTGTAATTTTAAAATACCCTTTCAAAAAGGGTATATCATAGAATTGCCTTGTTTAGTATATGAACATGCACAATTATACTTTTTTACTTGTCTAGTATATTTTTTTAATATTAGTGTAGATTTCCTGAATCATATAAAAAAAACATTTTAACCAGATTAACACCCGTCCTCAACCATTACAGTAAAAATATACGTTCTTTTTATTATCAAATGAGGTCACCATATAAATCATTCTTTTCTCACCTCATAATTTCACAATAACAAAAACATTACTGAAAATTATTATAAGTGCATATCAAACAACACATAATACAACTTAAGGACATTTGCGGCGACCACCATGGGTGGTCATGTTAGCATAACAAGAGCAAGTCTCGTAATTACCCGCGGTACCAGGCGGTACACAACTGCACCTCGCGCAACAAGTCCCGCAAGATCTCTTGCATAAATTCGGCCTTGACGATAACTTGCATCTCTCTTGACACTTTATTCCACAATCTAATAGTTAAGAAAATAATTGCATTAGTTTTAATTTATTCGATGTTTATATTAGATTACTTGAAAACAGAAATTATGAAAGCAGGATGATATTGATTGATTAAATTACCAATTTTCGGTCCTGTGATCTCGCCCTACAAGAAATTAAAGAAGACATGAGTTAGGTTCGACATAAAGAAACTAAAAGATGTAAAATAGTGACTTCTAGTTCTTGCATGTAACGAAAAAGGAAGGGCCGTTAATTGTACGAGTTTTTAATTATAATATAGGGATTTTTATGCAAATTTACCTTCTTTGATGAATTCACGAGGCGTGAATTCGCTTGGCAGAAAGCAAAAAGAAGCATAACTAGAAAAAGAGAAGCAATTGATTTGCTATATGAAGCCATGGTATTGATTGATTTGTTTGTGGAAGAACAAGAACTTTTACTTGGTTTGAAGAATTGAAGGAATTGTCATGCTTTTATACGGGAAGAGATAAGTGGTCATATGGAAACAAAATAATTTATTAGGAGAGTTAATTATTGAGGACAAAAATATCATTTAACCTTTTAATGTTTTGTTTTAATAAATTAAATTCTGCTTATATCAGAAATCTAAAATTAGAAAAAAAAACTAAACTGTTTATCTCTACTTTATCTCCTATTGAATGTGTTTATATTCAAGATAAAAAAAATTTGAACAAATACGGAGAGCTTTTAACATATTCAGGATAAGTTAAATGAAAATTTGTGCTTGGATGGATGGATTGGTTGCGAGCGATATGTTGTAGAAAGAATATTTTGAACAAAAATAAAGAAAAAATTCTACGATTAAAGCCCTGATTATCTCTTTGCATGCTACAAATCTGTTCTTTTTGCTACAAATAATAAACTCAGAAAAACAAAATGACGAAATGGTATTTTATTATAAGCATGTTATTTTGTAGAGACTTCTATCATACACTATTTTTCTTATTATACATTAATTTTCAAGGATATTTGAAATAATTATTCTTTTATGAATATTTAAGGTAAGATCTCAAGTATATTAATCAATTAATGTTTGACTAAATTGGAATTTTTTGTTGTTCATTTAAACAAGAATCTCCATAAAAAATAAATTTTATGATACACCCTTTTATAAATATAATAATAGTGAAAATACCCAAAATACTCTTTTAATAGGGTGTTTGATAGAACTCCCCTATTTTTTATATGCTTATTACAATTCAATATTTTATTATTAAATTTTAGAATTTAGACAAGTATTAGCAATCAAATCTTTCCTTAACTTGAGAATTCAAAAAACGGATTTATCAAAATAAATCCGGCATTTCATTTCTCGGGTATTAATATATTTACCTTCTCAGATGGAGGCATAGGGGGTGAATGTGCTTGACATGAAGTGCAAAAAATCATCATAAGAAAGATATATGTAATTGATTTGCTATAAAAATCCATTTGCTTTGAGAAATGAAACAATTATTACAAACAAATTAGGGAATTAAACAAAACAAGGGTCTATTTATGAAGGGATAAAGAGAGAGAGAAAGACGAACGGTTTATTTGTTCATGCATGACTCGTGAACCATATATAATGGAAATACAAGTGTAGACAATATAAATTTGAATTAGTATAATGATTTTTGGTCTGAGATCGCTTGCATAACGAAACCAAATTGTAGTGTGTAGTTCTAAACTCGGAAACTATTATCTTGTAAAGAGAAGAACTCTAGTTCTAATATTGACTCTTGACTAAATTTCAAAAAGTTAAATATATTAATTGGAATAAGAAATTAGTAGAATAATACTGCACGACCAGAATGTTAATTTTTTTTTTTTATGATAAAAATACAAAATTTAAGGATGATAATGCTTATTTCAAAATTTAATTATTTGAATTGACTTATATATGATTATGTATATGTTTTATTATTATAATATGAAAATATAATTATTTGAAAATAAAAATAATTATTTATATTATGTCAAACGATTGGGCGAAACACACTAAATACCAGATGCTTATCTCTTGACCACACTGATTCTGATTAGTTGTTTACCTTAAAAAAAAATTAATGGTACACAACAAGCGATCGTTTGTCGTTGATGATATCGTTTTTACATTTAATATTATATTTCACTACATTTTATAACTAAAAGTAAAGTAAAATTAAATTATACAATTTTGCCGAGTAGTATTTATCAGTGTTGTGAAAGTCGGTTTATATCACCGACTAGTCGGAGATTAATTTCAAGTCGGTGGTTATGCGACAAGTTAAGGTCATGTCTTTCGTAAAAGCCGGCATACTCCATTTGTGCCGTTTTTTCCCTATTTTTTTCGACTTTTGACCGACTAGGTCCATAAATTATAATCATCAAATCACTTATTTTTTGGGCCTCATTTTTCTGACCCAAAAATCACCAACTTTTCCTATTACTAGCCTTACCCCCGCGCAATTGCGCGGGGTTGTTCGGGTTTATAAGTAATGTAATTGAAGAAAATTGTTGTTCATTTTGTGTATGTGACTTTCTTTTTGTAATCATTATTATATGTGTAATTTAGTGTGTTGTGTGCGAGTGAAATTTTGTAGCAAAAATCGTTTGAATATTTTAAGAGCCGGATTTCTTGAATAATTCAAACGGTTATTGCTAAAAAAATTATCTATATTTTATACTTCATAAGCAAAATAAGGAAAAAGAACGAATGAGTCGTCATGAAATTTATTAAGAACCTAATAGATCAGAAAACATTGCCGAAAAAAAGAGTGTTCTTAATTTCACAAATCCTTAATTTCGCTACATATTTAGCACAAATATTTTTCGCCCTTTGTGTGGTCGGCCAACAACAAAGTTTCACGATGTCATCGCTAACCGTTTCGTTCGAAACTTTAATTTAAATTATGTCATGATTATTCGCACATCCGTGATTTGGTATATTTTTAACCCCCTAATTTTTTTTGGATATTGTAAAAAAATCCTCTATCTTTTCGTAAACTCCAAAAAAAAAACTCTTTACCAAATTTTTATTTTAAAATACTCCTTATGGATGATATTAATTTTTTTTTTCCAAAATACCCTCCAAATCTCATATGTAATAATTAAAACTTATTTTTGTTATTTTTTATTTATTTTAAGAAAATTCATAAACACTTCTTAATATGTAGTGATTTAAAAAAATTTAAATTATTACATATTTTGTTTATATAATTTTAATATTCCATTCTTTATTCATAAAAAACTAACATTAAATAATAATAAATAAACATCTTGCAAATATATTCATAGAAAATATCTATTTAAACATCTACTTTTTATTTTAGTTTTCCTTTTATGTATTTTTTAATAGTTTTGTGATATTTTATTTTTAAATATTTGCAAGATGTTCTTTTATTAATATTGTTCAACTTATTGTAATTTTATTTTAGTTTTTAAAAAAAAATAATACATAAGTCGAATATTTGTAATGAATGAAATATTAAAATTATATAACATATAACATATAGTAATTTTTTTTTAATTATTATGTATTACAAAAAGTTTAAGAATTTTTTAAAATTAAAAAAGCATTTTTTTCTTAAATGAATACATATGTAAATTAATTTTTTTTTACAATATCTAAAAATTTAAGGAGTCTTTTGAAAATTTTTCAAGTAAAGTGGTGATAGGGAGGCATAATAAGGTGTTGATGTGGACGCATCAGATGAGAGGAATTATTAATAATGTAAAAAAAGACCGAAATTTAAATTAAAAAGGACCAAAATGTTAATAAAAAGTACCAAAGTGTGAAGTAAAACTGAAAAGGACCAAGATATAAATAAAAAGGACTATAATGTAAATTCAAAAATGTAAAAAAGGACCGATATGTAAATAAAAGAGGATGAAGATGTAAATATGAAGGACCAAAATGTAAGTTTCTAAACTGAAAAGAACAAAAATGTAAATAGAAAGAACCAAAATGTAGTTTTTTAAACTAAAAAGGACAAAAATGTAAATAAAAAGGACCAAAATATAAATAAATTTTTTACAAAGAGGCCCCTGGACAAAAGTTTAATTTTTAAAACTTGAAAGGACTAAATGTAAAAAAAAAGGACCAAAATGCAAATAAAAAAGGACCAAATTGTAAATAAAAAGGACCAAAATGTATTTTTTTCAGAAAAGGACCAAAATGTAAATAAATTATTTTTACAAAGAGGCCTCTGGACCAAAATGTAAATTTTAAGACTTCGAAGGACCTAAATGCAAATATAAAGGACCGAAATGTGAAAAAAAGGACCAAAATGTAATTTTTTTTAAAAAACAAGACCAATTTATGGCCCCTGGACTAAAATGTAAATTTCAAAACTTCGAAGGACCAAATGCAAATATAAAGGACTAAAATGTAAAATAAAAAGGACCAAAATGTAAAAAAATTTCGAAAAAAGGACTAATTTGTAAATAAAAAAGGACCAAAATATAAAAAAAATATTTTTTTTACAAATAGGCCCCTGGTGACGTGGCTGCACCAGGAGGCAGCAAATCCCCTTGCATTATATTATAGATAGATGCCTGTTTTCGCAAATCACTTATTTTTTTTCTATTGCTAGTTTTATTATTAATTCAAATTTAGATGTTTATTTGGTTTAAATGTTTGGTTTGTTTGTTTATTTTAATATTTATGTGAACTTAAGTATATTGTTTTTTGACATAGAATTATGATATTTATGTTCGTATGAATTTTGGATTAGTTTAATTAAAATTTTAAGTTATGATTTTAAAATTTTAGTGATCTCAGTTCTTAATTAGTAATATGTTAAATTATTTGTCGACACATATAGCACAATATATGAAAAATAAATGATTTGCACAAATTACGTAATCCGATTAGTCTCTAACTAATTCATATATTAAATTTTTGTGATCTTTGTCCATTCCGACCCGTTCCGACTTATGATATTTACAATATTGGTATTTATGGTGTTAAGAATGTCTCGATCCATCCAAACTGCGTCTTTTTCATTAACTTTGTTGCAATATGTGGCGTTGCTTATCATAATTAACAACTCAAAATCCACTTTCGCATGTTTCGACAGGTTACTTCACGAAACACACCTCAATTTTGCCAAGCTAACTGTCGAAACAGCTAAATTTGCGAATTCATCAGAACCAACGTTATTCTTGCAAATGAGAAATTTTTGGATGCTATATACATTAAAAAAATCGTATAATTGAGATACATTTTTTTCTTGTAAAGTTATTATATCGAGCTGCTTGCCTAACGTAGTCCCCTAAGAAGTCTTTCTCCATTTGCATGCTTTTAAAACAAACGAAACTAGCCTAAACATGGATCACAATCCTACATAAAAAGGTAGTCATGCCTAATAACATGGGTGGTAGTATACAACCTAGTTTTTGCCACCGATCGCAACCAATGATTTCTCAACATTCAACTTCGCCATTAATGAAATTTCACATTCCCTAGAGCCCACTTGGTTAGTTTCCCAAAATCAATCTACTATATATTTCCTCTCCCCCTCTCTAATTCTTTCTCAATACAGTCATGGGTACCAACAGGAATCCTGAGGCGGAGTGCATGGACGGTGTCGATGAGTCCGAAACTCCATCGATCGAACGAATCTTCGAGAAAGAAAAGATTCCATCATGGAGGGAACAATTAACTTTACGAGCATTCGTAGTCAGTATGATTCTCGGTTTGATGTTCAGTGTGATTGTGATGAAACTCAATTTGACAACTGGTATAATTCCGTCTCTGAACGTATCGGCTGGCCTCTTAGGCTTTTTCTTTGTGAGAATGTGGACCAAATTTCTCGAGAAATTCGGAATGCTTAAACAACCTTTTACTCGCCAGGAGAACACTGTGATTCAGACTTGTGTTGTTGCTTGTTGTGGCATTGCATTTAGTGGTAATTAATTCTTCATCTTCTTCTTTTTTTTCCTTTTTGTTATTTTTTTCTTCATTTGCTTGAATATGTTATAAGTAAATAAAAAATAAGTCACAAACTATTCCATTAACTAATTCATTATTTTTTATCATTGGCTTGTGGAATTCGCAGTGTATGTGTGAAAGTCCACAAATAAGTGAGAAAGTAAGGGCATGTTTGATTTGGTGAATTATGATGGATTGTATTTGGATATTTATAATTTCAAATACAATTCATTGTTTGATTTGATGTATTTTGGTGAAATCATAGATTAAAAAGGTGAATAATGAATACACCAAAAAAATTGGTATTCTAAATACATGGATATAGCTATCCATGCATTTCATTATAATATTATTTTTTCGAATTATATTCATGAATAATAACTATATTATATTATATTATACAATAATAATATAATATAATATAATTTAAAACAATATATAAAATAATAGAATATAAATCAATATAATAGAATATAGTATCATATAGTATAAAATAAAATAATATAATATAATATAAAATAATATAATATCATATAATATCATATAATGTAATATAATATAATATACTATAAACTAATGTATTATAATATAATATAAATTAATATAATATAATATAGTATAATATAAAACAATATAATGTAATATAATGTAATATAATATAACATCATATAATATAACATAATAAGAATTAAATATTAAAATATTGAAATCATGGATTTTAGACCAAAGAATCAAATAAGGAATTGTATATGCATGATTTCAAAATACAACAAATCAACAACTCACGTGAATTATTAAATACATAGATAGTGATATCAATGTATATCAAAATCCCCCAAATCAAACATGCCCTAAATGAAATATTAGTTTGTGGAATAGGTTCTGATATGTGGATTATAAATCCTAAATCCTAAACAATACAATATATCATGTTCTGTATATCCTCATGAAACAAGAGATATATCATGAGCAGGGCCGATCCAGTATGGTCGAAGAAGATCTTTGATGATTATTGGTGACTACACCCTATTGCTAACGGGGTATAAACCCTAAATAAAATCTAAAATATAATTAACTTCTAAATAATTATGAATCACAAATTATAAATTATAAATCGGACCAAAGTACATAAATCAATTGTATCGTGTTAGGAAATTAATTATTTTAATTTGTAGACGTAATTAAACAAATGAATTCAAGATATTGATATGATTAAACTCATAATATACATAATAACTTTTTGGACCATTTTGTAAGAAAGCCCGGTATTGTGCTCTCTCAACTTTTGTCACTGAAATTTCAATTACAAATAGAGAAATTATATTCTTCCCCACTTGTGGGATAAACATCCTCGATGACTTAATTAATTATGTATTAATCGGTCCGTCATCGATGATTTTTATTCCATTTTTGTGGGACACCATATATAATTTTTTAAGAATATCACAAACAATTAAGTTCTAATTGACTTAAATATTTCAATTAAGAATAGAGAAATTATATTCTTTCCCACAAAAGTGGAATAAACATCATCGATGACATCATCAATTGTGTGTTAATCGGTCTGTATCTCTTAAGAATTAATTTTTTTGCTAATTTATTTGTTTGTTAATTGGTCCGTATCTATCATATTTAATTAAAATTAATTTTCTAATCCGATTAACCATTAATCAAATAAACATTATGACGTCATACAAGCGACTCTTTTAGCTCAGAGTTCCGGTCTTTTTGATATTTTCTAAGTTTGGAAAAAGTAAACATGGTATTTTAGAATTTTGGGAGGTTAAGAATCACGTTTAATTATTTTTATTTTTGGAAGTGTACATAATTGGCAAATAAGTAAATCAGCATAAAGGGTATAATAAAATTAAAAATTTTAAATATTGACTAGTAATTTTAACAGAAAAAATTGATGACTCTTTTAACTTCTGGATAAATTGATCACTACGAAAATGATTTTTCTTTGAAGGATACATATGTTATTTTGGTTTTATAAGAGGGTAAAGATGTAAATAATCCCTTTCAACTTATTTCAGAGGCAGATTTTGCAGGGGTTAAGTTTTAACAAAGAAATACTAACTGACCATATAAACAGGGGGATTTGGAAGCTATCTATTTGCGATGAGCGAGACCGTTGCAAAACAATCGACAGAAGCAAATGATGCAATGAATATCAAAGACCCCAAATTAAGTTGGATGATTGGATTTCTTTTTGTAGTTAGCTTTCTTGGCCTATTTTCTGTTGTCCCTCTCAGAAAGGTACTAATATTGTCTTCAAATTTATCATTTTATTCAATAGAACCATTAATTATTCTTTTGATTTTCATTATAAAACTATGTTTTTCTTTACAATAATTGCAGTGATTTACTAGAATATTAATCGTGTATTTTTTTCAGATAATGATAGTAGACTATAAGTTGATCTATCCTAGCGGTACTGCGACGGCTCACCTCATCAATAGTTTCCACACTCCTCAGGGTGCTAAGCTAGCAAAGTAAGAATTTTGTTCGTTTTTCTTGTTTTTCCTTCGTTTTTGTTACTGATCCATGATACGCGTTTTTCTGATTTATTTTTTTATGTAATATTTAGAAAGCAAGTGAAAACACTTGGCAAGTTCTTCGTGTTCAGTTTCATTTGGGGATTCTTTCAATGGTTTTATACTGGTGGCGACAATTGTGGTTTCGCATCATTCCCTACATTAGGCCTTCAAGCATATGAAAGCAAGTAAGAATAATTAAACATACATAGCATTGTAAACTCTTTACGAATTCATTTATTATTTTCCTAATTTTACCGGTTTCTCTAAGGTTCTATTTCGATTTTTCGGCAACTTATGTTGGAGTCGGAATGATATGTCCTTACTTGGTAAACATATCAGTTCTATTAGGAGGCATTATTTCGTGGGGCATTATGTGGCCACTAATAGAGAGCAGGAAAGGTGACTGGTTTCCGGCCAATCTTCCCTCAACTAGCCTTCACGGCCTCCAAGGCTATCGAGTAATTTTCCTTCTCGCCAATCCAAGGATTACAATATCACATTCCAGTATTAAAAAGTCTTCTTATTTTGTTAGGTATTCATAGCTATTTCATTGATCCTTGGAGACGGCCTCTATAATTTCTTTAAGGTTCTTGGCCGAACTATCTCAGCCTTCGCATCACAAATCAGAGAGAAAAGATCGAAAAAGGCCGAGCTACCTTTCTCAGATGACATGAACCCTATAAGCGATTCAGGGGTTTCTTTTGATGACCAACGCAGGATCAAAATGTTTCTCAAAGATCAGATTCCAAATCCCGTTGCATTCGGGGGTTACGCGGCGATTGCTATTGTTTCCATCATCACCATCCCTCACATTTTTCATCAACTCAAATGGTAAAATTTTATTTCTGATAATAACTGAAAAAGGTCATACTTTCATGCAATGTTAACAAATAGGTACCATGTGTTGTTAACCTACATAATCGCACCGGTTCTGGCCTTCTGCAACGCATATGGTTGTGGCCTAACGGACTGGTCCTTAGCCGCCACGTACGGCAAGCTTGCCATTTTCACCATTGGTGCATGGGCCGGCGCGGCCCATGGCGGAGTCCTCGCTGGTCTTGCAGCCTGTGGTGTGATGATGAGCATTGTCTCTACCGCCTCTGATTTAACCCAAGACTTCAAAACTGGTTATATGACTCTCGCCTCGCCACGATCAATGTTTGTAAGCCAAGTCATTGGCACTTCTATGGGTTGCGTAATCGCACCTTCGGTTTTCTGGCTCTTTTTCAAGGCTTTTAAAGATATAGGTGACGATTTTGGTTCATTTTATTTATTTATTTTGCATCACATCTGTCTCTGGTCAGTGGTCATAATTTTTTGAAGGATTTGTAGGCAAACATGCCGTCACTTCAACGAACTGATATTTCACAAATAGCTAATTTTGTAATTACATAATTCCTATACCTAAGAGAAAGTGATCTCGTCATTCACATAATTTTGTTGTCGTAATTTATTCATGATTTTGATTTTAATTACAGGTGTACCAGGTTCGGAGTATCCAGCGCCTAATGCACTTGTCTATCGTAACATGGCAATACTTGGTGTAGAAGGGGTATCTTCCTTACCCAAACATTGTCTCACACTATGTTGTATATTCTTTGTGGTAGCCTTGTTAGTAAACCTTGCGAGAGATTTAATCGGGACGAAATATGCGAGATTCATACCACTTCCAATGGCCATGGCAATACCGTTCTATCTAGGGTCGTATTTTGCCATTGATATGTGTATCGGAAGCTTGATTTTGTTTGTTTGGGAGAAAATCGATAAGGCGAAGGCAAATGCGTTTGGACCAGCCGTCGCATCGGGTTTGATTTGCGGGGATGGGATTTGGACTCTGCCTCAGTCGGTTCTCGCTCTGGCGCAAATTAGGCCGCCCATTTGCATGAAGTTCCTCTCGCGGGTCCAGAATCTTAAGGTGGATGATTTCCTCACAAAACATAGTTAGATGAAGTTCAGTTTGAGTGCTTAAGTTTCATGGTTTGGTTATTGAACAGCAAAATAAAAATATAATTCACCTTAGCTTTAAAAGAAAAATAGAGAAAAATCATTTATGTTCAGAATAATCCAATTTTTAATTAATGGGTAAGAGAGAATTTGTAGTCTTAAATTTCGAGTGATATACTATTTAGAGTTTACAAATAATTCTACATCTCTTTATTATATCAATTATTTTAGAGGCCATATACAGTACCCCTCATTTCCCCCAAACACCCTCTATTCCCTAATTAATGGTTAATTAGAGAAGTAATTAACAAATAGACACTCCGTTAATAATTAATTAATATATAATTAAAATACATATACATTAACACTTCTTAGCTAATATCAATTAACTGTTAACGAATGTATTTTTGTTAATTATCATACTAATTAATTATCAATTAATGGTTAATTTTTGATATAGAAAATGTGATGGGGAAACGAGGGAGTATGGTATAATTATTTTTTTTATTGAGTTATATTGCATTGTAAAAAGGAAATTAGAAATTTCTCGTATGTCTCTCCAAAAATTAGCATTAACAAATTTATCCTTATATTTTTCTCTTTTAATCTAATCTAATTCATTTCAAATTTATCAAAACTTAACATACAAGTTAAAGTTAACAGAAAATAATGTATTGACTAATTTACCCCTATGAACCCTTAACCCGATAAAGATCTAACCCTAAACCCGATAAAGATCTAACCCTTAACCTACCCAGACCCGAGAAAGACCCAGAAGCATTTATCCCCTTCTCCAAACAGTCTACGATGAAGAAGAACAATGGAGACTCACTAAGAACCTCACTAAGCTCGCGATCTCCGCCGATTTTGACGAATCATGGCGACTTATCTGAATCCCTACCCCGTTGAAGATGGCGAATCTCGCCTCGGTGACGATCTAGCACGATTATGGAGGAAAGGATTCGATATGGGTGAAGCTCGCCTCGATTACTATCTGGCGGAGTAAAATGCCGGCACCATCTGGCACGACTATAGAGCAAACTATTGAATCTGGACGAAGCGAAAGGTTAGTAATTTCTATATTTATTCTCTGAAATCTCATCTTGATCTCGTATATTGTAAAATTTATCGATATTTTACAATTGGAAGGTCTAAAATTGCAAAATTCGTCAAAATTTGAACTATGAAGTGTGAAAATTTTCATAATTTGAACTATGAAGCAAACTCAGTTTTCCAATTGGGGTTCATGATGTTTTTTTTTTATTAATGTACACGTATTCTCATTATTTGAACTATGAAGTGCGGAATTTTTCATAATTTCCAGCCAGTAACAAAGAGGCGCATGACAAATGTCAAATTTGGCGTGCTTTTATCAGACAGCCTCAACTCGCCCTAAATTGATGATGAGGATGAGGATGAAATGGAGGTATGTTTAGTAATTATCTGTGCTTGATAATCCCTATTTAAATTTTAAACTAATCTAAATCACTTGTACCTAAATTACTAAATCCTTCGTGAAGGATTTCGAAGCTGACTCCTTCAATGGCAAACAGGAAGAAGGAGAAGAAGAAGAAGAAGAAATATTCCTCGATTCAAGCTTCGACTCGAAACCCGAGTCCAAGTCTCGTCAAAGTTGGGATGAAGAAGAAGAAGAAATATTTCTCGATTCACGCTTCGACTCGAAACCCGAGTCCAAGTCTCGTCAAAGTTGGGATGAAGAAGAAGAAGAAATATTTCTCGATTCACGCTTCGACTCGAAACCCGAGTCCAGGTCCCGTCAAAATTGGGATGAAGAAGAAGGAGACGAAGGGAAGGAGAAAGGCGTGCCAGGTGTAATGAGATGTATCATCATAAACTTTTAATGGTCCTCGTAAATTGTTTCATGTTCTCATGTTGTAATAATGTTGAAATCATGTTGTAATCGTGTTGTGTTCGAGTCATAAAGTTATTTTTATCATGTTGTATCTATGTTGTAATTGTGTTGTGATCGAGTCGGGAAATTAATTAAAATCATGTTGTAATATTTTATAATTATGTTGTAGTCATGTTGTGATCGAGTTGAGAAGTTATTTCAAATTGTTGTAATCTTTGTACGATTCGGGAAGTTATTTCAAATCATGTCATAATCTTGTTGTAATCTTTTTCAAGTTAAACCAATTCAATTTTTTCTCGAGATATATTTGGTTTGTAATTGGTATGTACCAAAAACTGGTACAAAATATTGGGTTAGTAATTTCTCAGAAATTTTATATAACCCTCGTGGTTCTTCTCCAAACTAAAATGATCATATTAAATTATGTCAAAGTAAAATAAACATCAAAACAAAATAATTATGGTAAATTAAAATAAACATCACATATCAAAACAACATAACAAAATCAAGTGAATTTCAAAACAACATATCAAAATCATAACATAATACAATAATTCTAAATTGAAATCACATAAAATCCAAAAATTAAATATTTTCCTCCATTATTGCACCGCTGGCCAAGCTTTCTCCTAATTAAAGAAGCTCCGAGTGTAATATTGGGCAAATAAAGATATCATATAGTGAAAATTTATTGGTCGTGGGCACGAATAATATGGGGGCATGGTTGCAAGATTATAAACTCTGATATGCAGGGACTGAATTATAAATTATAATGTTCCCGCTACACAGGGGCTTTATCGCAAAATTCTCAGTAATACACCACATCGCTTAAATTTCGGAACACTAGTTATTTCATCTGTACAGTGATGAATGCAAGAAAAACACTAATTTTCTTTTCTCTTTTTTCTAATTTTGGGCATGGACTTTTCAAAAGAAATAGATAAACTGTGACAATTTATAACTCAGTCCCTGCATATATAAAAAATGATAAATCTTTATAATAACAAAAAAAATTACATGTGCTCTCGATGCGTGTCCATAAACGAATTTGACGCTGCATATATAAAAAAATGAGAATAATTGACACGCATCTGTTGCCAGTAAGGAGCATGTTTGGTTTATGGTAATCTGTGTCCCTTTAAATCTTTGAAATTACGTTTTAGTCCTTTGGTATATTTATAATTTAGTACCTGATTGTTTTATTATTTTGCAAATCTACTTCTTTTACCTCGTACTTGTGTAATTGCTCCACTATAAGTCTACACCAGATTGAGTCTACAAAAAGAAAATAAATTATTCTTTTGTCGTCATTTTACAAATAAGCGCCTGAGAAAGTTACAAATTACCTTTAATATTGTAAGGAGCTCGTTTGGTTTATGGTAATCTGTGTCCCTTTAAATCATTGAAATTATGTTTTGGTCCTTTGGTATATTTATAATTTCGTACCTGATTATTTTGTTATTTTGCAAATCTATTTCTTCTTTTACCTCGTACTTGTTGTAATTGCTCCACTATAAGTCTATACCAGATTGAGTCTACAAAAAGAAAATAAATTAATTCTTTTGTCGTCGTTTTACAAATAAGCGCCTGAGAAAGTTACAAATTACCTTAATATTGTAAGGAGCTCGTTTGGTTTGTGGTAATCTGTGTCCCTATAAATCTTTGAAATTACGTTTTAGTCCTTTGGTATATTTATAATTTAGTACCAGATTATTTGTTATTTTGCAAATCTATTTCTTCTTTTACCTCGTACTTGTGTAATAGCTCCACTATAAGTCTATACGAGATTGAGTCTACAAAAAGAAAATAAATTATTCTTTTGTCGTCGTTTTACAAATAAGCGCCTGAGAAAGTTACAAATTACCTTAATATTGTAAGTAGTGGGGCGCTGAATCCTCGAAGCAAGTCTCCAACTCGCACACTGCAAATTAACAACTTTTTAGACCCATGAATATAAAATTCAGCCACTCAACCCACCCACAACCCAAAATAAAATAATAAAAAAATTACCATTCGCTACAGAGAGTTCGACTCGCACCACTGGCAAATAGAAAAACAAACTAAAAATCATCAAAATTAATCTTAACAAAATAAAACGAAAAAAAAAATAATACACGGTCCTTTACAATGCGAAGGAGTTAAATGGACACGGTCCTTGTGTGACTTCCATGCAGCAATTCTCTGCTCGCATTTTTCAAAATCGATTCGAATATTCTCAAAAGCGACTGAAATTAGTATATTTTTAGTTTACAATGAAGTCCTTGTATTATGCAAAAATTGCAAAAGGAGGGGTGTATACGTCCCAAAATGAAAAATTGCAAAAAGAGGGGTGTAAAAAAGGAAAACTGACCAAGCATCAATTGGGGTCGAATATACCTTTGAGCCGAGCAATATTTCATTCTTTTGTTCAAATTGGAGTGACAGTGCAAGAAACGATAATCGTCGAAAGACATATATACCACACACTGTAACCACCTGTACAAAATGGAAATTTCCTTCTTTTGTTCAAATTCAAATAATCAGGGGTAAAAAGGTAATATTTATTATTTACTCCATGAGTGAAGGCTCTGACACGGATGGGGAAAGACATAACAAGGCCGTAATCGTCGAGCTCGAGACATTTATTACGCTTATCAAGGAGTATATTTTGCGGCTTTAAATCTCAGTGAAGGACCTGTGCAAGTGACAGTGCAAGAAATGATGTAACCTGACATACAATTGAAGAAACAATGTAACCTGAAATAGAACAAATTAAGTAGAAATCAAGCAGTCAAAATGGTATATTGATGTACCAATCAGAGAGAGCGAAATAAGAAATAAGAAAAGTAGAAGTGGAGAAATGAATTACTCAGCGAATCTAAAAAAAACAGGTATAAATAAATAGGCTATAAGAGAAGTATCCAGATCTCCAACGGTCATATTCAAAATTCGAACGTTGGAATTGCTGAGCTGGATCTAGATCTTCAGACCGTTAGACGCATATGTTATCTCCTCTATATAAGCAAGCCCCTTCATTCTCTCTCGTCAATTGCCATTTTCAGATCTAATTTCTAGCGAGAGCGAGAGCGAGAGAGAGAGAGAGAGAGAGAGAGAGAGAGAGAGAGAGAGAGAGAGAGAGAGAGAGAGAGTCGAACTTACATCAAAACGCTTCCTCTCCAGTCGCGTCTGTATCGATTTATGGAAGAAGCTCCGGCAATGGAGAATCATTACCCACCTGCGACAATGGAGAGTCACTGTCCCAAAAGATGATTCCTCGGCAGAGAGACAACAACAGCGATTCCGACCGCCAGGCAGAAAACAAGCAGGTATATGTAGTTTTCTTCTTTAGTTTCGTCTGTTTTCGATGTCTTTTTGGTTTCTCCTTTCTACCATGAGCTTGGCGTCGTGGCCTTTTCTGCAACAATGGTTTTTTATAATTTTCTTTGTTGCTTATTAGTAAGTAATTCATTGTTATTCATCATTATACAATGTTCCTTCTTATTTGTACTAGATATTTGGTTAATGTACGTTCTACTGAAACCTCTTGTGATTAAATGCTATTATTAAAAGATGTGCTAATTTGTTTTTATTCCATTTGTTAATTATGTGTTCTAAAATCAAGTTGACCAAAAATATGTGTACTAGTCCAGATATTTTTATGATTTTCTAGTTGCTAAATAGTATATTTATGGTGCATATACTTGGCCTTTTTTCCCTTTCGATCGTTGCTTTTTTCCTCCTGATATTTGGTCTTTACTTAATTATGTCATTTTCCTTCTAATTTGCGTGAGACGTGTGTGTATATTTTATCAGAAATGTGCTAACTTCATTTTACTCTATTTTTTAATTAGGCGGTCTCAAAGAAGTTGGGAAAGAAATCTGAACCGGAGAAACAACATCACGAAGGCCAAAAGGGAAACACATGAGCATGCATACTTGTGCAAAATTTCAATTTAACAGCGAATACTTGTGAATGTAATATGTGTGTGTGTGTGTGTGTGTGTGTGTGTGTGTGTGTGTGTGTGTGTGTGTGTGTGATTGTAATGTGTGTGTGTGTGATTGTAATGTGTGTGTGTGTGTGTGTGTGTGTGTGTGTGTGTGTGTGTGAGAGAGAGAGTAGGTAGGGGGTCCGACCCAAAAAAAGGACGGGCCTCGGGGGGTTCCGGTCGTAAAAAAGGGTCGGGCCTCGGGGGGTCCGGCCCAAGAAAGGGTTGGGCCTCGGGGGGTCCGACCCAAAAAAATGGTCGGGCCTCGAGGAGGCGGGGTCCGGCCCAAAAAGGGGGCTGGGCATCCAGGGGGTCCGGCCCAAAAAGGGGTCGAGGCCCAAGGAGGGGGCCGGGCCTCGGGGGGGGGGGGGGGGGGGGTTTCCGGCCCAAAAAGGGGGCCGGGCCTCGAGGGGGGGGGTTCCGGCCCAAAAAGGGGGCCGGGCCTCGAGGGGGGGTTTCCGGCCCAAAAAGGGGGCCGGGCCTCGGGGGGGTTCCGGCCCAAAAAGGGGGCCGGGCCTCGAGGGGGGGTTTCCGGCCCAAAAAGGGGGCCGGGCCTCGGGGGGTTCCGGCCCAAAAAGGGGGCCGGGCCTGGGGGGGGTTTCCGGCCCAAAAAGGGGGCCGGGCCTCGGGGGGGGGGGGTGGGGTCCGGGCCAAAAAGAGGGCCGGGCCTCGGGGGAGGGGGGGGTCCGGCCCAAAAAGGGGGTCGGGCCTCGGGGGGGGGGGGGGGGGGGGGTTCTGGCCCAAAAAGGGGGCCGGGCCTCGGGGGGTGGGGCTTATTCATGCTTGTTAAAATTTAATTATATCCATACTTCATATAAGAATAAAAAAACTCATCAATCTTCTTTTCTGCAGAAAATACTGAAGTTTTATCCGAGTTCACTTCTTGTACTAGTAGGTTTTACTTCGTTTGTCAATGTTTATATAGTTAGCCAGTGTTGGAAATTCAACTTATATGATGAGTTAAGCCAGTGTTGGAAATTCAACTTCGTTTGTCAATTATATGTGTCGAGGAAATACACGGTAGCAAAAAGTAACAATTATAGGATATTAGATACATTGTCCATTTTATTAATTTTGATTAAATTTTGAGTTACTAGAATTTATTGATTATGATTATTTTGTAATGGTTTAGTGATTATTTGTTTATTATTATTGTTCTTATTAGTATTCTATTATGTAGAGGTTATGCATTGATTATGATTATTCTTTTTAAGTGGAATTTCAAGTTTTGTGATATTTTTGCATTTTTAGCTTAATCAAAGTTATTGGTTTTGTAAGTTAATTCGTACCCTAAGTAATTTTGAAACTTTTGCTTTATACACAATGCTATCAAATTTATAATCGTAACAAATTCACGTCCGAAACATTTTGTAACCTACATAAATTCTAAGCTTTTACACGTCTCTCGACTTGGACCCTAACCCCACAAAAAAATGTAACCGAAACTAACGACGGCAATTGACTGTTTAGTACTCGGCAAGGGGCATTTACAACTCCCAATTTGTAGATTTCGGGGAATCATCTTCATCCCAATCTCGATCTCTCTTTGGTTCATCTCGTTCGAGCATGCCTATTTTAGTACAAGAAGAGAATAAGAAAATCAAATTTGGCATCAAGCTAATTTTTTAGAAATATTCACTTTCAACCCCGAAAACCCTAAAACATAAAATTTGATTGAAACTTTAAAACGTAATTTCAATCCTAATTCGTAATTTGTAAAGGCCGAATTAACTACGTGTCTGTCAATTACTGGTATTGTACCGATCACACCTGTTAACTACTGATACTAATACGATCATGCTAGTCAAAACAAGAGAGCGTATAGAAGGTTTACATATTTTCAAAAAAAGAAGGTTTACAAGTACAAGCTTGCAAATAAGAGCCGCGACCAATGAACTCGTCGATGTTTGGGTCCGTTGAGATAAGAGGCGTGAATATTATTTCATCAATGTGATAGATTTTTAGGAAGGGTATGATTGTTTTCATAAATATATATTTAATCAGATTCGTGAATTTAAGATAGGGTTAAATGGATGATTAGTTGACGGAATGGGTATATTTGATATTGTGTTAGTTTTAAAAGGATAAATGTGATAGATTTTTATTTTGAAAGGACATATTTGATATTTATAATTTTAGGGAAAATTATAGTTTGCTCCCAAAATTCACCCATCTTTTTTTAGTGGCATCATCAATTAAAATTGGGTGAAAATATGCGCCCAATTTGTAACGATAACCGAAGTTATCAATAGCACGACAATATATCGTACTAGCCGAAGATCACACCAAAAGTAGAAGAAGAACCGATTAAGAGGAACTTGACAAAACTTTTATTAATGGAGAAAAGAGAGATACAAGATTTGTTGATTGATTGTTGATATTAAAATGACAATACATCCCTCCCTATTTATAGACTAAACTCAAGAGTAACTCATGACTCTTGGACTACTCATGCATGATAAAGACAATACATGCATTATAATAATTATATTCTAGAGTCTTCTAAAGACTCTTTGACTACCCAACTTTTCATATTCTACTAGACTCCATACATGGATCATGGGCCTAGAATATTCTGAATATTAAACAAATGCAACTTCAATTTTAACACTCCCCCTTGAAGTGCATTTTGCTGACAAGTCCCAACTTGGCCCGCAATAGCTCAAATGGTCCTTTGGCGAGAGACTTCGTGAAAATATCCGCCACGTTGTCTTTACTCCTCACCTCCATAACTTCAATAATCCCATCAAGTACCTTCTCTCGGATGAAATGGTGCTCGATTTCGATGTGCTTAGTTCTAGCATGGCAAACTGGATTTGTCGCCAATTTTAAAGCACTTTGGTTGTCGCCTTGAATAATCGCAGGATACGATATTTCTTCATTAATATCTCCAACCAAACGCCTTAACCAAACACATTCTTGTGCGGCAAGAGATGACGCCTTGTACTCCGCCTCGGTAGTAGAAAGAGATACCGAATCTTGCTTCTTGCTACACCATGAGATACACGTCGACCCGCAAAAGAAAACATAACCGGATGTGGACCTCCGATTATCTAAATCACCACCAAAATCCGCATCGGTATATCCATGCAAAACGAAGTCCGAACTCCTCTTATAAAATAACCCCAAATCAAGAGTAGAGTTCACATACTTGAGAATTCTCTTCGCTGCATCCAGATGTGACTTCGTCGGAGCGTGCATAAAGCGACTCACGAGTCCAACCGAAAACGCAATGTCCGGTCTTGTAATCGTGAGATAAATAAGACTCCCAACTAGAGCACGGAATTTTATAGAATCGGGAAGAGCCTTCTCATCATTGCGCGCCAACTTCAAATTCGCATCAAGCGGAGTAGAACACCGCTTTCCGTCTTTCATGCCGAACTTTTCAACAAGCTTCCGGGCATAACCCTTCTGAGAAATGAAAATCCCCCCTTTCGTACCTTCCACTTCCAATCCAAGAAAGTGATTGAGTTCTCCAAGATCTTTCATTTCAAACCGAATTGAAAGTGACGATCAAAGTTTTGCAACTTCGCCTTCATCATTCCCGGTGATGATCATGTCATCCACGTATAGGAGAACAACAACTTGCAAGCCCGCCTTCTTTTTCACAAATAAACTGTGATCCGAGCTTGAAGAAAAATAACCACAAAATTGCAAATATTCAGCAATCTTACCAAACCAAGCTCGCGGTGCCTGCTTCAAACCATAGAGCGCCTTCTTCAACTTGCAAACATACTCCGGATTCGAGTCGGAGATATATCCAAGAGGTTGCTCCATGTAAATCTCTTTGTCGAGCTCGCCATACAAGAAAGCGTTCTTGACATCCAATTGCCAAAGCTTCCAACCAAAAGAGGCCGCCATAGAAATGACAACTCGCACGGATGTCATCTTGGCTACCGGGCTAAAAGTCTCTTCATAGTCTTCACCATACTTCTGAGAAAATCCTCTAGCCACAAGCCTCGCTTTGTAACGCTCAACACCGCCATCAGCCTTGCGTTTTACCTTGTAGACCCATTTGCAAGTAACCGGATCCACACCCTTGGGTTTCGGAACAAGATCCCAAGTTTCATTTCTACCAAGAGCTTGCATCTCTTCATCCATGGCACATTCCCATGATTTGTTTCCTTTCGCCTCATTGAAACACGACGGTTCATCCTCCGCCGAACCGGAAAAGAAACATGAATACGTTGTGACGAAATTCTCGTCTCGGTATCTAACCGGTCGAACAATCTTCCTTGTTGACCTTCTTGGTGGTTGCATGATTACGTCTTCTTCTAGAGGTTGCACTTCTTCACTCCCCCTATCACCTTGCTCGTACTCGTTTGTAGATGAATCTACTGATGATGTTTTTACCTTCGGCTCGGTTGCTTGCAATTCCGCTTCAACATTCGGGACGAATAACGATGACACCTCATCAAACACCACATCTCGAGACACAACAAATTTATGAGTCGCCGGATCCATGCACTTCCACCCTTTCTTCCTTTCATCATAACCGATGAAAACACACTTCCGAGCCTTGGCGTCTAACTTCGTCCTCTTTTCATCTGGCACATGGACAAAACATGGAGAGCCGAATACCTTAAAATGCTTCACACTCGGCTTTTCATCGAACATCAACTCGTGAGGGGACTTCATGTTATTCGGGCTGCACGGAAGTCGGTTAATCACATAAGTTGCACATGCCATGCCTTCCGCCCATAAAGCCTTCGGTAGATTCTTCGCGTAAATCCAACTCTTGCATACTTCAACGAGATGTCGATTTTTGCGTTCCGCCACTCCATTCTGTTGAGGTGTATACGCACACGTCAACTCTCTTTTAATGCCATGTTTTTCACAAAATGAAAAGAACTCCTTCGAAGTAAATTCGCCTCCATTGTCGGTTCGAAATTTCTTGATCTTCTTCCCTAGAACACCTTCAACAGTTGTCCTAAATTCTTGAAACTTCGAAAACACCTCGGATTTCTCCTTCACAAAGTAGACCCACGTGTACCGTGTGAAATCGTCAACAAACACCAACATGTATCGAGCACCCGAATAAGATGGTGTTTGAGTAGGACCCATGAGGTCACTATGAACAAGCTCCAATGGACTGCTACACCTCGAAAGCGACTTGTCGAAAGGTCGTCGATGCGATTTCCCGTATTGACACCCCTCGCACACCTGAGCTTCATCTCGAAACGAAAGTTGCGGAAGACCGTTCACGAGATTCTTCGAACTCATCGCCTTTAACTTGTCCATATTCACATGACCAAGCCTTGCATGCCACATCGACGCACCATCATTGGAACTCATCTTGTCGACGTAAGAAGAGGAAGCTGATAAGACGTACAAATCATTAACTCGCTTACCGACATGAGTAACTTCCGCCTTCACCTCCTCGAAATTCCGAAGAAACTTCACATCGTTTGGACCAAAGAGAACATAATGGCCCGCATCAACCGCATTCGTCACCGAGATAAGATTCTTCTTCATGCCGGGTACATGGTAAACACTGTCAAGAATAATAGATTCTTTACCTTGACTAGAAACAACCACCATGCCCTCCTTCTTCACATGATGAACGGTATTGTCGGCCGTCACAATGGCTTGATTGCCCTTGTACTCGCGGAGAGAAGAAAACTTAGAGTCGTCACCGGTAAGATGATGACCGCAACCGGAATCGACAATCCAATCGTTCTCGTAGTTAATGGCAACCGAAGTTCTTTCCGCCATTAAACACTCCCAATTTTCTCCTTTGGAATTATCCTCCTTATGCGCCGTGTTTCCTCCTTTCAACTTCACGCGACAATTCTTCTTAATATGCCCAACTTTCCCACATCGGTAGCACTTGAAAGATTTTCGAGAGCCATCGTTGTAGGAAGAATACTCCCCCTTTTTACCAGCATTATGATCTTCATTCTTCACGAAGTTGTTCGTCTTTGAAGACACCAAAGCTTGTCCTTCACCTTCGGAAATCGAAGCACCCGACATTTGCCGAGCCAAAGATTCTTGAGACGCCAGCATGTTTTCGAACTCCAACAAAGATGGTTGCTGCGCCCACCCTTGTATTGAGGTAATAAAAGGAACATATTCCTTTCGAAGACCTCTTATAATGTATCGCTTCATTCGCGCCTCCGAGATCGCCTCCTCAGGTTCTAAAAGCGATATCTCCGAACATAAAGTTTTTACCTTCAAGAAGTATTGCGAAACCGAAAGTTTCCCTTGCACGGCACTCGCCAAGTCGTTCTCCAAGAATTGAAGCCGCGCCGTATTCTTCTTGTTGAGCAACTCATCTAGAGTCGTCCAAATTTCACGTGCCGATTTGCACCCCATAATATGTTCGAACAAGTCGTGCGAAATCGATTTTTTCAACACGAACTCCGTCTTCGCATTCGAAGTTGCCCACTCCTTTATGCCCACCGCATTGGTTACCACGTCATTAGCGCCCATGACCGGAACCGGAACAACCTTCGTACCATCAACCATCTCCCACAAATCTTCTCCTTTAAGATACGACTCCATACACGTCTTCCAAATTTTATAATTCGAAGAAGTAAGAGCCTCCACACCAAGTCCACTAACGCGACCACCGAACTCCATCGATGCACTATCGTCTTCTTCACCGAGAGATCTCGAAAAATATCGTTTACCACTCTCGTCGCTCTGATACCATGTAACGATAACCGAAGTTATCAATAGCACGACAATATATCGTACTAGCCGAAGATCACACCAAAAGTAGAAGAAGAACCGATTAAGAGGAACTTGACAAAGCTTTTATTAATGGAGAAAAGAGAGATACAAGATTTGTTGATTGATTGTTGATATTAAAATGACAATACATCCCTCCCTATTTATAGACTAAACTCAAGAGTAACTCATGACTCTTGGACTACTCATGCATGATAAAGACAATACATGCATTATAATAATTATATTCTAGAGTCTTCTAAAGACTCTTTGACTACCCAACTTTTCATATTCTACTAGACTCCATACATGGATCATGGGCCTAGAATATTCTGAATATTAAACAAATGCAACTTCAATTTTAACACAATTTGCACCCCAACTTCTCTCCAAGTAATCTTGTATCCAAAATTTGATAATTTTAATTGAAATTTAATTCATTGCACTAATGATTAGTTCAATTAGAATATAATTAATTAGAAATTAATTAGAGTTATTATTAATTGGAAGAAGATTTCGGATGCAAATTGGAGATCCATTTCTCCCAAAACAAAATCGTGATGTCATGATGAATCACGATTTTGGTGGTGAAATATGAGGGCATAGTAAAAAAACTCTAATTTGAGAAGAACAAATTTGATATTTTGAGATTAAAGAGGGATATACATGATATTACCCCAAAATGAAAACCCAAGAGGTATGTGAGCATTATTTGCTTGTATAGGAACAACAAAGTAAAACTATCCATACTCAGCACCTCCTTTGAACATCACATATTAAATTAAGAAATAACATAATTATTTTTTTAAGTTATTATATGTTCTGATAGAGTGATTTATTTTTATGAAATTGGAGTAAACTTTTATGTCCTATGTCCAAAAAATTCAATAAAACTATATGCAAAAAGTTATTTACATAACAAGTTATTTGTAAATATGTCAATTCAAAAATAATATAAAAAAAGAAATAAAGAGGATTAAGAAAGGAAGGCGAGTTCTATGATAAATTCATTTTTTATGATAGACCCATTTTCAAAACAAAAAAATTGAAAATTTGTTAACTAATGATTTTTTTCGTAAGATTCAATTGTATATTTCATATTTAATGCTATACAAAAGATAAATTTTTATAATTAATTGATAAATACTTAAAATAATTTTAAAATAATTTTTGAAAAAAAAATCCGTGATTAAAAAAATAGATCTATCATAGCACTTTTGTCACTGAAATTTTTTATCTCACTTTTGTGGACACCATATATGTTCTCTTAAGAATATCACAATTAAGTTCTAATCGACTTAAAATGTTTATTTAACACTTAATATTTACAAACGATTAATGTCAATAATAGCAAAATTAAGTTGTGTTTGGAGGTTTTTTATTTTTTGTTAGACAAGCAGCCCAACCTGACGCCATTATATACTACTATTCTGGTCATACAAGCAACTTTTTTTAGCTCAGAGTTCCGGTCTTTTTTGATATTTCTATAGTTTGGAAAAAGTAAACATGGTATTTTAGAATTTTGGGAGGTTAAGAATCACGTTTAATTATTATTATTTTTCGAAGTGTACATAATCGGTAAATAAGTAAATCAACATAAAGGGTATAATAAAATTAAATTTTTTAAATATTGACTAGTAATTTTAACAGAAAAAATTGATGACTCATTTAACTTCTGGATAAATTGATGACTACCAATATGATTTTTCTTTTCTTTTCTTTTCTTTGAAGGATAAATATGTTATTTTGGTTTTTTAAGAGGGCAAAGAGGTAAATAATCCCTTTCAACTTATTACGGAGGCAGATTTTGCAGGGGTTAAGTTTTAACAAATAAATACTAACTGATCATATAAACAGGGGGATTTGGAAGCAATCTATTTGCGATGAGCGAGACCGTTGCGAAACAATCGACAGAAGCAAATGATGCATTGAATATCAAAGACCCCAAATTAAGTTGGATGATTGGATTTCTTTTTGTAGTTAGCTTTCTTGGCCTATTTTCTGTTGTCCCTCTTAGAAAGGTACACTAATATTGTCTTCAAATTTATCATTTTATTCAATATAACCATTAATTATTCTTTTGATTTTCATTATAAAACTATGTTTTTCTTTACAATAATTGCAGTGATTTACAAGAATATTAATCGTGCATTTTTTTCAGATAATGATAGTAGACTATAGGTTGATCTATCCTAGCGGTACTGCGACGGCTCACCTCATCAATAGTTTCCACACTCCTCAGGGTGCTAAGCAAGCAAAGTAAGAATTTTGTTCGTTTTTCTTGTTTTTCCTTCGTTTTTGTTACTGATCCATGATACGCGTTTTTCTGATTTTTTTTTTTTTTTTTTTATGTAATAATTATTATTTAGAAAGCAAGTGAAAACACTTGGCAAGTTCTTCATGTTCAGTTTCATTTGGGGATTCTTTCAATGGTTTTATACTGGCGGCGACAATTGTGGTTTCGCATCGTTCTCTACATTAGGTATTCAGGCATACGAAAGAAAGTAAGAATAATTAAACATACATAGCATTGTAAACTCTTTACGAATTCATTTATTTTCCTAATTTTACCGGTTTCTCTAAGGTTCTATTTTGATTTTTTGGCAACTTATGTTGGAGTCGGAATGATATGCCCTTACTTGGTAAACATATCAATTCTATTAGGAGGCATTATTTCGTGGGGCATTATGTGGCCACTCATAGAAAGCAAGAAAGGTGACTGGTTTCCGGCCAATCTTCCCTCAACTAGCCTTCACGGCCTCCAAGGCTATCGAGTAATTTTTGTTGGAAATAAGTTATTGTTTTATTTGGTGGATATAAAGTGGGGGAATAATATTAATTAATGGAAAGATAGGGGATTCAATCAATAAACCACCAAGGGCAAATTCGCAATGTCTTTATTATCTCACGCACAGGAAATATGGAATTTTTTATATTATCCTCTTAATTTGATACAATACATGATCTCTTTAAATAGAGATTAATAAACATTCCCTAAATACACACCCTTTCAACCATACATCCTATTTATCCAAATTTTAGATACTTCTATTTAAATAAACATTTATTTATGTCAAGATACATCCCCTAATTTAATATGCATCCATCATATTTTCACACTTAATTAATTATTATTCCTGCCCCAAATTATTAATAATAATAATTAAAAAACATTAATTTTAATACTCCCCCTTAATGTTTTTTTCGTTATTTTTTCTTTTTTTGTTCTCGATACTCCCCCATGATTTTTTTTTTCGTCACGCTAGTCTATATATTTTTTTTAAACTCGTTTTTTTTTTTCGCCTTTTTTTTTTAATCTTCATTTTTTCGGATCATCTTTATCGATTCACCGTTTTCCGAATCGTCCTCTTTCCGGATCGTTTTTTTCGTTGAAATTGACTTCTTTCTTCGACATGCCCATACCATCGATAACCGTCGCTCGATAACCGTCGCTTTCGATAATCGTCGCTCGATATCCGTCGTTTTCGATAACCGTCGCTCGATATCCGTCGTTTTCGATAACATAACCGTTGTTTTTTTTTCTTTTAAAGCTAAGGTGAATTATATTTTTATTTTGATTTTCAATAACCAAACCATGAAACTTAAGCACTCAAACTGAACTTCATCTAACTATGTTTTGTGAGGAAATCATCCACCTTAAGATTCTGAACCCGCGAAAGAAACTTCATGCAAATGGGCGGCCTAATTTGCGCCAGAGCGAGAACTGACTGAGGCAGAGTCCAGATCCCGTCCCCGCAAATCAAACCCGATGCGACGGCTGGTCCAAACGCATTTGCCTTCGCCTTATCGATTTTCTCCCAAACAAACAAAATCAAGCTTCCGATACACATATCAATGCAAAATACGACCCTAGATAGAACGGTATCGCCATGGCCATTGGAAGCGGTATGGATCTCGCATATTTCGTCCCGATTAAATCTCTCGCAAGGTTTACTAACAAGGCTACCACAAAGAATATACAACATAGTGTGAGACAATATTTGGGTAAGGAAGATACCCCTTCTACACCGAGTATTGCCATGTTACGATAGACAAGTGCATTAGGCGCTGGATACTTCGAACCTGGTACACCTGTAATTAAAATTAAAATCATGAATAAATTACGACAACAAAATTATGTGAATGGCAAGATCACTTTCTCTTAGGTATAGCAATTATGTAATTACAAAAGCAGCCTTTCACATAACTTCAACGAACTGATATTACACAAAAGGCTGCTTTTGTAATTACATAATTCCTATACCTAAGAGAAAGTGATCTTGCCATTCACATAATTTTGTTGTCGTAATTTATTCATGATTTTGATTTTAATTACAGGTGTACCAGGTTCGGAGTATCCAGCGCCTAATGCACTTGTCTATCGTAACATGGCAATACTCGGTGTAGAAGGGGTATCTTCCTTACCCAAACATTGTCTCACACTATGTTGTATATTCTTTGTGGTAGCCTTGTTTGTAAACCTTGCGAGAGATTTAATCGGGACGAAATATGTGAGATTCATACCGCTTCCAATGGCCATGGCGATACCGTTCTATCTAGGGTCGTATTTTGCCATTGATATGTGTATCGGAAGCTTGATTTTGTTTGTTTGGGAGAAAATCGATAAGGCGAAGGCAAAGCCGTCGCATCGGGTTTGATTTGCGGGGACGGGATCTGGACTCTGCCTCAGTCAGTTCTCGCTCTGGCGTAAATTAGGCCGTCCATTTGCATGAAATTTCTTTCCCGGGTCCAGAATCTTAAGGTGGATGATTTCCTCACAAAACATAGTTAGATGAAGTTCAGTTTGAGTGCTTAAGTTTCATGGTTTGGTTATTGAACAGCAAAATAAAAATATAATTCACCTTAGCTTTAAAAGAAAAATAGAGAAAAATCATTTATGTTCAGAATAATCCAATTTTTAATTAATGGGTAAGAGAGAATTTGTAGTTAAATTTCGAGTGTTGTACTATTTAGAATTTACAAATAATTCTACATATCTTTATTATATCAATTTTTTGAGAGGTCATATACAGTACCCCTCACACCCTCTATTTCCTAATTAATCATATTAATTAGGGAAGTAATTAACAAATAGACACTCCATTAATAGTTAATTAATATATAATTAAAATACATATACATTAACACTTCTTAATTAATATCAATTAACTAAGAAGTTAATTGATATTTTTGTTAATTATCATACTAATTAATCATCAATTAATGGTTAATTCGTGATATAGAAAATGTGGTGGGAAAATGAGGGAGTATGGTATAATTATCCTTTTTTTATTGAGCTATATTGCATAGTAAAAAGGAAAAGAGAAATTTCTCCTATGTCCCTCCAAAAATTAACATTAACAAATTTATCCTTGTATTTATCTTCTAATCTAATCTAATTTACCCACAATTGAAAAACGTATACATAATCATAGACAAATTAGTTCAAATAATTAAATTGTGAAATGATATTATCAATATCATCATATTTATAAGTACTTTAATTTTATTACAATGAAAAACATAATTAATTAACACCCTCGTCACGTAACGCGAGTATTTTTCTAGTTCATTTCAAATTTGTCAAAACTTAACATACCAGTTAAAGTTAACAGAAAATAATGTATAATTTACCCCTATGAACCCTTAACCCGATAAAGATCTAACCCTAAACCCGCTTAAGAACTTAACCTACCCAGACCCGAGAAAGACCCAGAAGCATTTATCCCCTTCTCCAAACAGTCTACGATGAAGAAGAACAATGGAGACTCACTAAGAACCTCACTAAGCTCGCGATCTCCGCCGATTTTGACGAATCAAGGCGACTTATCTGAATCCCTACCTCGTTGAAGATGGCGAATCTCGCCTCGGTGACGATCTAGCACGATTATGGAGGAAAGGATTCGATATGGGTGAAGCTCGGCTCGATTACTATCTGGCGGAGTAAAATGCCGGCACCATCTGGCATTACTATAGAGCAAAGTATTGAATCTGGACGAAGCGAAAGGTTAGTAATTTCTATAGTTATTCTCTGAAATCTCATCTTGATCTCGTATATTGTAAAATTTATCGATATTTTCCAATTGGAAGGTCTAAAATTGTAAAATTCATCAAAATTTGAACTATGAAGTGTGAAAATTTTCATAATTTGAACTATGAAGCAAACGCAGTTCTCCAATTGGGGGTTCATGATGATTTTTTTTTGTATCAATGTACACGTATTCTCATAATTTGAACTATGAAGTGCGGAATTTTTCATAATTTCCAGCCAGTAACAAAGAGGCTCATGACATATGTCAAATTTGGCGTGCTTTTATCAGACATCCTTGACTCGTCCTAAATTGATGATGAGGATGAGGATGAAATGGAGGTATGTTTAGTAATTATCTGTGCTCCTGGCTTCGTAACAGTTTTTTTTAGCTTGATTAATCCTTAGTTAAACTAATCTAAATCACTTGTACCTAAATTACTAAATCCTTCGTGAAGGATTTCGAAGCCGACTCCTTCAATGGCGAACAGGAAGAAGGAGAAGAAGAAGAAGAAGAAGAAGAAGAAATATTTCTCGATCCAAGCTTCGACTCGAAACCCGAGTCCAGGTCTCGTCAAAGTTGGGATGAAGAAGAAGAAGAAATATTTCTCGATTCACGCTTCGAGTCGAAACCCGAGTCCAAGTCTCGTCAAAGTTGGGATGAAGAAGAAGAAGAAATATTTCTCGATTCAAGCTTCGACTCGAAACCCGAGTCCAGGTCTCGTCAAAGTTGGGATGAAGAAGAAGAAGAAATATTTCTCGATTCACGCTTCGAGTCGAAACCCGAGTCCAAGTCTCGTCAAAGTTGGGATGAAGAAGAAGAAGAAATATTTCTCGATTCACGCTTCGACTCAAAACCCGAGTCCAGGTCCCTTCAAAATTGGGATGAAAAAGGAGACGAAGGGAAGGAGAAAGGCGTGCCAGGTGTAATGAGATGTTTGGACACGGCAAAAATCTATGTGAAATCTGGAGATAAATTTTGTAATGATCATTGTAAATTTTGTGTTAATGGTTATATCATTATAAACTTTTAATGGTCCTCGTAAATTGTTTCATGTGAGACATGTTGTAATAATGTTGAAATCATGTTGTAATCGTGTTGTGTTCGAGTCGTAAAGTTATTTTTATCATGTTGTATTTATGTTGTAATTTTGTTGTGATCAAGTCGGGAAGTTATTTAAAATCATGTTGTAATATTTTATAATTATGTTGTTATCGAGTTGAGAAGTTATTTCAAATTGTTGTAATCTTTGTACGATTCGGAAAGTTATTTCAAATTATGTCATAATCTTCTTGTAATCTTTTTCAAGTTAAACCAATTCAATTTTTTCTGGAGATATATTTGGTTAGTAATTGGTATGTACCAAAAACTGGTACAAAATATTCAGTTAGTAATTTCTCAGAAATTTTATATAACCCTCAAGGTTCTTCTCCAAACTAAAATAATCATATTAAATTATGTCAAACTAAAATAAACATCAAAACAAAATAATTATGTTAAATTATAGTAAACATTACATATCAAAACAACATAACAAAATCAAGTGGATTTCAAAACAACATATCAAAATCATAACATAATACAATAATTCTAAAATTGAAATCACAAAAAATCCAAAAATTAAATATTTTCCTCCATTATTGCACCGCAGGCCAAGCTTTATCCTAATTAAAGAAGCTCCGAGTGTAATAATGGGCGAATAAAGATATCATATAGTGAAAATTTATTGGTCGTGGGCACGAATAATATGGGGGCATGGTTGCAAGATATAAACTTTGATATGCAGGGACTGAATTATAAATTATAATGTTCCCGCTACACAGGGGATTTATCGCAAAATAGTTATTTCATCTGTACAGTGATGAATGCAAGAGAAACACTAATTTTCTTTTCTCTTTTTTCTAATTTTGGGCATGGACTTTTCATTAGAAATAGATAAACTGTGACAATTTATGACTCAGTCCCTGCATATATAAAAAATGATAAATCTTTATAATAACAAAAAAAAAATTACATGTGCTCTCGATGCGTGTCCATAAACGAATTCGACGCTGCATATATAAAAAAATGAGAATAATTGAGATGCATCTGTTGCCAGTAAGGAGCAGGTTTGGTTTGTGGTAATCTGTGTCCCTTTAAATCTTTGGAATTACGTTTTAGTCCTTTGGTATATTTATAATTTAGTACCTGATAATTTTGTTATTTTGTAAATCTACTTCTTTTACCTCGTACTTGGGTAATTGGTCCAGTATAAGTCTATACCAGATTGAGTCTACAAAAAGAAAATAAATTATTCTTTTGTCGTTGTTTTACAAATAAGCGTCTGAGAAAGTTACAAATTACCTTAATATTGTAAGGAGCTCGTTTGGTTTGTGGTAATCTGTGTCCCTTTAAATCTTTGAAATTACGTTTTAGTCCTTTGGTATATTTATAATTTAGTACCTGATTATTTTGTTATTTTGCAAATCTATTTCTTCTTTTACCTCGTACTTGTTGTAATTGCTCCACTATAAGTCTATACCAGGTTCTCACTACAAAAAGAAAATAAATTAATTCTTTTGTCGTCGTTTTACAAATAAGCGCCTGAGAAAGTTACAAATTACCTTAATATTGTAAGGACCTCTTTTGGTTTATGGTAATCTTTTTCCCTTTAAATCTTTGAAATTACGTTTTAGTCCTTTTGCATATTTATAATTTAGTACCTGATTATTTTGTTATTTTGCAAATCTATTTCTTCTTTTACCTCGTTCTTGTGTAATTGCTCCACTATAAGTCTATACCAGATTGAGTCTACAAAAAAAAAAAAAATTATTCTTTTGTCGTCGTTTTACAAATAAGCGCCTGAGAAAGTTACAAATTACCTTAATATTGTAAGTAGTGGGGCGCTGAATCCTCGAACCAAGTCTCTAACTCGCACACTGCAAATTAACAACTTTTTAGACCCATGAATATAAAATTCGGCCACTCAACCCACCCACCACACAAAATAAAATAATAAAAAAATTTACCATTCGCTACAGAGAGTTCGACTCGCACCACTGGCAAACAGAAAAACAAACTAAAAATCATCAAAATTAATCTTAAAAAAATAAAACGAAAAAAAATAATACAATGAAGTCCTTGTGTGACTGCTCGCATTTTTCAAAATCGATTCGAATATTCTCAAAAGCGACTGAAATTAGTATATTTTTAGTGTACGATGAAGTCCCTGTATTATGCAAAAATTGCAAAAAGAGGGGTGTATACGTCACAAAATGAAAAATTGCAAAAAGAGGTGTGTAAAAAGGAAAACTGACCAAGTATCAATTGGGTTCGAATATACCTTTGAGCCGAGCAATATTTCATTCTTTTGTTCAAATTGGAGTGACAGTGCAAGAAACGATAATCGTCGAAAGACATATACACCACACACTGTAATCACCTGTACAAAATGGAAATTTCCTTCTTTTGTTCAAATTCAAATAATCAGGGGTAAAAAGGTAATATTTATTATTTACTCCATGAGTGAAGGCTCTGACACGATGGGGAAAGACATAACAAGGCCGTAATCGTCGAGCTCGAGACATTTATTACGCTTATCAAGGAGTATATTTTGCGGCTTTAAATCTCAGTGAAGGACCTGTGCAAGTGACAGTGCACGAAATGATGTAACCTGAAATACAATTAAAGAAACAATGTAACCTGAAATAGAACAAATTAAGTAGAAATCAAGCAGTCAAAATGGTATATTGATGTACCAATCAGAGAGAGCGAAATAAGAAATAAGAAAAGTAGAAGTGGAGAAATGAATTACTCAGCGAATCTAAAAAAAACAGGTATAAATAAATAGGCTATAAGAGAAGTATCCAGATCTCCAACGGTCATATTCAAAATTCGAACGTTCAGAATCCGAACGTTGGAATTGCTGAGCTGGATCTAGATCTTCTGACCGTTATCCGCATATGTTATCTCCTCTATATAAGCAAGCCCCTTCATTCTCTCTCGTCAATTGCCATTTTCAGATCTAATTTCTAGCGAGAGCGAGAGCGAGAGCGCGAGAGAGAGAGAGAGAGAGAGAGAGAGAGAGAGAGAGAGAGAGAGAGTCGAACTTACATCAAAACGCTTCCTCTCCAGTCGCGTCTGTATCGATTTATGGAAGAAGCTCCGGCAATGGAGAATCATTACCCACCTGCGACAATGGAGAGTCACTATCCCAAAAGATAATTTAACGGCAGAGAGACAACAACAGCGATTCCGACCGCCAGGCTGAAAACAAGCAGGTATATGTAGTTTTCCTCTTTAGTTTCGTCTGTTTTCGATGTCTTTTTGGTTTCTCCTTTCTACCATGAGCTTGGCATCGTGGCCTTTTCTGCAACAATGGTTTTTTATAATTTTCTTTGTTGCTTATTAGTAAGTAATTCATTGTTATTCATCATTATACAATGTTCCTTCTTATTTGTACTAGATATTTGGTTAATGTACGTTCTACTGAAACCTCTTGTGATTAAATGCTATTATTAAAAGATGTGCTAATTTGTTTTTATTCCATTTGTTAATTATGTGTTCTAAAATCAATTTGACCAAAAATATGTGTACTAGTCCAGATATTTTTATGATTTTCTAGTTGCTAAATAGTATATTTATGTTGCTAAATGTACTTGGCTTTTTTTCCCTTCCGATCGTTGCTTTTTTCCTCCTGATATTTGGTCTTTACTTAATTATGTCATTTTCCTTCTAATTTGCGTGAGACGTGTATTTATATTTTATCATAAAGGTGCTAACTTCATTTTACTCTATTTTTTAATTAGGCGGTCTCAAAGAAATTGGGCAAGAAAACTGAATCGGAGAACAACACGAAGGCCAAAAGTGAAACACATGAGCATGCACACTTGTGCAAAATTGCAAATTTAACAGCGAATACTTGTGAATGTAATGTGTGTGTGTGTGCGTGTGTGTGTGTGTGTGATTGTAATGTGTGTGTATATGTGTAATTGTAATGTGTGTGTGTGTGTGTGTGTGTGTGTGTGTGATTGTAATGTGTGTGTGTCTATGTGTAATTGTAATGTGTGTGTGTGTGTGTGTGTGTGTGTGTGTGTGTGTGTGTGTGTGTGTGTGTGTGTGTGTGTGTGTGAGAGAGAGAGAGAGAGAGTAGGTAGGGGGTCCGGCCCAAAAAAAAGGTCGGGCCTCGGGAGTGGGGGGGTCCGGCCCAAAAAATGGTCGGGCCTCGGGGAAGGGGGTCCGGCCCAAAAAAGGGGTCGGGTCTCGGAGGGTTGGTCCGGCCCACAAAAGGGCCGGGGCCTTGGGGGGGGGGGGTCCGGCCCAGAAAAGGGCCGGGGCCTTGTGGGGGCGGGGGGTCCGGCCCAAAAAGGGGGCCGGGCCTCGGAGGGGGGGGGGGGTCCGGCCCAAAAGGGATTCGGGCCTCGGGGGGTCCGGCCCAAAAGGGGGCCGGGCCTCGGGGGGGGGGGGGTCCGGCCCAAAAGGGGCCCGGGCCTCGGGGGGGGTCCGGCCCAAAAGGGGCCCGGGCCTCGGGGGGGGGGGGTCCGGCCCAAAATGGGGGCCGGGCCTCGGGGGGGGGGGGGTCCGGCCCAAAATGGGGGCCGGGCCTCGGGGGGGGGGGGTCCGGCCCAAAATGGGGGCCGGGCCTCGGGGGGGGGTCCGGCCCAAAATGGGGGCCGGGCCTCGGGGGGGGGGGGGGTCCGGCCCAAAATGGGGGCCGGGCCTCGGGGCCTTCGGGGGGGGTTCCGGCCCAAAAAGGGAGCCGGGCCTCGTGTGTGTGTGTGCGGCCGGGCCTCGGGGGTTCTCGACTCAAGTAATTTTGTATAATTTGTTTGGAATTAATTGAAAAATATATTATACTTTGCCACCGTATTTCAACCAAACATCGTCAATCTTTTTTAAATTAACATATTTTGCCACTTAATTAACATCCAAATTAACAAAAAATATTGAATTAATATTTTTAAATAATAATTATCATTTCTTAATCCGTATAACTGTTAATTATCATTTCTTACAATAATTATCTTGTGGCATTTATGCCCTGTGATATAATTTTTGTTCTTTTTTTTTTAGATTTAGTATTATTGGAAACAATTTTTTTGAGAAGAACATGAAATTTGCATTTGGAATCAAAAGAGGAAATTTAAAACCTCGCTTTACAGTGTCTTAAAAAAGGTAGAAAAAAGTTCAAATCATAATATAATATTTTCGATAATTTGTAAATTTTGAATTTAAACTTAAATAGAGACAAGCTTATTTATCTGGAAACGAATCATTATCCAAGGAATTGACGCTAAAGGACAATTATATAATATTGAAGTTTCCTATTTGTTTGCTTCCATCTTTAGTGCTTGTGTTAAAATTTAATTATATCCATACTTCATATAAGAATAAAAAATCTCATCAATCTTCTTTTCTGCAGAAAATACTGAAGTTTTATCCGAGTTCACTTCTTGTACTAGTAGGTTTTACTTCGTTTGTCAATGTTTATATAGTTAGCCAGTGATGGAAATTCAACTTATATGAGTTAGCCAGTGTTGGAAATTCAACTTCGTTTGTCAATTATATGTGTCGAGGAAATATATTGATTTTGCTTAAATTTTGCTAATTTTATAAGCAAAATATAGGATATTAGATACATTGTCAATTTAATTAATTTTGATTAAATTTTGAGTTACTAGAATTTATTGATTATGATTATTTTGTAATGGTTTAGTGATTATTTGTTTATTATTATTATTATTGTTCTTATTAGTATTCTATTATGTAGAGGTTGTGCATTGATTATGATTTTTCTTTTAAGTGGAATTTCAAGTTTCGTAATATTTTTGCATTTTTAGCTTAATCAAAGTTATTGGTTTTGTAAGTTAATTCGTACCCTAAGTAATTTTGAAACTTTTACTTTAGACACAATGCTATCAAATTTATAATCGCAACAAATTCACGTCCGAAACATTTTGCAACGTACATAAACTCTAAGCTTTTACAAGTCTCTCGACTTGGACCCTAACCCTACAAAAAATTGTAACCGAAACTGACGACGGCAATTGACTGTTTGGTAGGAATCATCTTCATCCCAATCTCGATCTCTCTTTGGGTCATCTCGTTCGAGCATGCCTATTTTAGTACAAGAAGAGAATAAGAAAATCAAATTTGGCATCAAGCTAATTTTTTAGAAATATTCACTTTCACTTTCAACCCCGAAAACCCTGAAACCCAAAATTTGATTGAAACTTTAAAACTTAATTTCAATCCTAAATCGTAATTTGTAAAGGCCGAATTAACTCCGTGTCTGTCAATTAATGGTATTGTACAGATCAGACCTGTTAACTACTGATACTAACACGATCATACTAGTCAAAACAAGAGAGCGTATAGAAGGTTTACATATTTTCAAAAAAAGAAGGTTTACAAGTACAAGGTTGCAAATAAGAGCCGCGACCAATGAACTCGTCGATGTTCAGGGTCCGTTGAGATAAGAGGCGTGAATATTATTTCATCAATGTGATAGATTTTTAGGAAGGGTATGATTGGTATTATAAATTTATATTTACTGATTTAATAAGATTCGTGAATTTAAGGGTTAAATGGATGATTAGTTGACGGAATGGTATATTTGATATTGTGTTAGTTTTAAAAGGATAAATGTGATGATTTTTTTTTTTTGAAAGGACATATTTGATACTTGTAATTTTAGGGAAAATTATAGTTTGCCCCTCAAATTCACCCACATTTTATTGATGGCATCATCAATTAAAGTTGGGTGAAAATATGCGTCAAATTTGCATCCCAACTTCTCTCCAAGTAATCTTGTATCCAAAATTTGATAATTTTAATTGAAATTTAATTTATTACACCATTGATTAGTTCAATTAGAAGATAATTAATTAGAAATTAATTAGAGTTATTATTAATTGGAAGAAGATTTCGGATGTAAATTGGAGATCCATTTCCTCCAAAACAAAATCGTGATGTCATGATGAATCACGATTTTGGGGGTGAAATATGGGGCATAGTAGAAAAGCTCTGATTTTAGAAGAACAAATTTGATATTTTGAGATTAAAGAGGGATATATATGAAATTGCCCCAAAATGAAAATCCAAGAGGTATATGAGCATTATTTGCTTGTATAGGAACAATAAAGTAAAACTATCAATAATGCTCTGCTCCTTTGAACATCACATATTAAATTAAAAAAACATAATTATTTTTTTAACTTATTATATGTTCTGATAGAATGGTTTATTTTTATGAAATTGGAGTAGACTTGTATGTCCCATATCCAAAAAATTCAATAAAACTATATGCAAAAAGTTATTTACATAACAAGCTATTTGTAAAAATGCCAATTCAAAAATAATATTAAAAAAGAAATAAAGAGGATTAAGAAGAAAAAGGTTTGCCATTTCAGGTTTTCTCATTGAGTGATTTTAAAATAGGTGTTCATCACTCATCAGTATTATAAAACTATAATCACAAAAATTATTTACTAATGAATTTCACTGACTCATTAAGTGCAAGTAAACTTTTTGTAGGTGTGTTTTTATTGGCACATATAATTCTGAACTTATGCTTGATTGTCATGACTGTACACAAAGAGGGACAATACATAATGTCCTGGCAAAGTACTTGATATTCATTTATGGATCTTGTTATTTTTTTGGTACAATGGAGGGGTAGATCTAAGGTGCTTGGCTTCTTTGGGCTTTTGAAAAAGTGGCTTACTTTTGTGTAAAACATCTTCTTTTTTTTCCATTGTGAAATTATCATGGGTAAATTTGAAAAAAAAAAAGGTGTCCTTTCCTCTCAAATTTCAAAGATAAAAAGGAACTATTGATAATTCAATACTGAAATTTCTCTGAACACCTCACCAGTGCATGAAAAAATCTGATTAATTGGGACAAAGATATGCCAAAAATAATTAATTACCATAGAAATAATAATTGGAATTTGTACCTGTTATGAGCATTTATTTTTGTCTTTTAAGAAGAATTCTATGAAAATGGGCCAAAATAGTTTAGGGGCCACTCAATCAGTGGGCTTGTGGGCCTCTTTTCATTTGAGGGCAGTAAAGTGATTTTTGTTAGTTGAGAGGAAATAAAGAAAGATAAATCACGAGTTCTGGTCCCTACTCCTCTATAATGTTATTAGGTACAATCATATTTAATTCTTTATTTCTTACAACAAAAGAGAAGAATGGGTTATATTGTGTATCCTCTAAATTATTAAATATCATGAATATAAAATAAATTTTATATTTCCAATATTCAAAAGTAATTTTGAAAAATAAATACTACTCTTATTATTTTTTTGAAAAACATAAAATATAAAAGCTAAAATATTACATTACTTTTTCTTCATATTGTACTTCATTTTCCAAAATTTTCTCAATTTTGTCTTTTTCATCCGAATTGATCAAATACTCATTTTTAAGACTTTATACAAAAATTGTTTTTTCTCATTTTGACATCATGAGGTAGACGGTAGACTCAATTTCAAAATCAGAGTAATAAATATAAAACATATGTAATTTTTAATTAATTACAATTTGTAATTGATTATAACATTCTATATCACAAAATAGAGATGATTCGATTATTATAAATTTGTAACAATTTCAAGAATTTTTTCAGGCGAGTGAGATGTAAATCAAAGTCAATTACGAGTGCAAGACTAGTAGTGACAATTATTATGTGGCGTAACTGACTTATGCCAACGACGAGAAAGATAGAACAATAAAATTGTAATGATAGATTGGAGAACAAGAACTGTAATAGAGAGAATCGTAATGTTTTGTATACGGCAAGTGCAAGACAAATTGATTACTATATGCATTTCGAGTTAAATTTCAAGTTTGTTTAATTGCGTTATTGTGTTAGTAATGTATATGCATACAGTATAAGATCTACAAAATATTAAGTATTTCTAAATTTTGAGCTCAAACACAATTTTGAAGTCCATATATACAATGTCGTCTCCATAAATTTGCTTACAAAACATCAATATCATGTATACCCTACAAATAGTAGTGATACAAACCTCACATTTTTTTCCCGAAATTTTTCTCACTTGTCACATCACAAGATCTGAATGATTGGTAGAAAAATTGATGGCATACACAAAATCATTTAGAATCTCTCAGTGGTAGATAAGAAAAGTTTCAAAAAAAAAAAAAAGAAGATAATATCATTTCTACAAACATAAAAAATTTCATGCATATTATTTTTTCTTTTTTTTGAAAATTTTGTCAAACTATTATTGTTTTATAATTATTAATTTATATACGAATAAACGAGTAAGAAATATTTAGATATGAAAATATAAAAATATAAAATACTAATTATATATTTTTTAAATATTTATAATATTTTAAATTTTAAAGAAATACACGTTGTACTTTCAAATTATACGGAATACATGGAATACATCTTCAATAAAAAAAATAAAAAAAATCTACATGCAATTCGAAACATTCTAGAGAAGACTAAGAACATGAACTTTCTTTTCCTTACCTTTTTCTCCCACCCACACATTCCCTCCTTTTGCTCAGAGCTGTTTTTTTCTCGAATCAGTGCTCTCTGTGGCCTGTACGACAGTCTGTCCGTGCTGTGTCTCACTGTATTCCGGGCTCCACATCATATGATTATAAAAGTTGCCCTGTTAATAAAGGAAATTATTATGGGTCCCAAATGCAGTGACTTGATTAGAAGGCCACGTTTTTAGCTCCTCCCCATTCATATCCTTACTTGAGAATTGAGATAACCTTACTACATTCAATTGTATTTATCTTAAATTTGAATTTGTCCCAATTTTGATAGATTTTATGCAATTTTAGTATTTTGAAAAACCAGCTGCATTATACTTTTGCAGATTAAAAGTTTTTAATTTATTAATTTAAATTATAGATCTTTGTCAGAATGGAGAAAGAGAATTGAGGACAAATTGGATTCATGAATTTTTTGGGTTTCCAAGTACGGAATCATGAATGATACGTTGAATCAAATCTGTATTCAGAGAATTTGCAGTTTCCAAAAAATTGAATCCTTACAAATGAAATTCCAATTTTGGATCCAAAGGTTATTTGCATCCTTGAAAATAAAGAATTCTAATTCTGGAAATTTGGAATTATAATAGAATTATTATGGATAAATAAACTTAATTATTGTGAACAGTTATTATCAAATGGAAGCTGGAAAAAAATTATGCATCAAATTCAGAATTTAGCTCAAATTTATTAGATCCACAAAGAACTACTTAGGAAAACATGAAACATTCACAATTCCAATTACCGTCCACCTGCAAAAGAAAAAGGTGAAATTTTCACTAGAAACTTGAAAAAAGGGATTGTGAATTGTTAATGTATATAAACAGGAATTCAACCACTCAACCTAGAGTACTTAAAACAAAGCAATTCAAAATCAATATAAAAAGATACAAAATACAAAAAAATCTAAATTATGCTTCATCCAACAATCGTCATTTGAATTCCGGTAAACAAAGATGTGTTCATGTTTTCCATGGACTTTCTTGAACCATCAACAAGTAAATCCTTCACCAATTCCCTCTTTTCACAATTCCACAAGAACAAAAAGAGGAAATCAAGATCAAATTCACAAAAATTCTTACGAGTCCACAGTTCAAGAAAGCCTGTGGAAAGCATATCCACCATCCTTTCCTCTCTCATAGCACAATTCTCTCATAGTTGAAGGACTCCATATAAAGAGAGAGAGAGAGAGAGAGAGAGAGAGAGAGAGAGAGAGAGAGAGAGAGTTGTGAGAGACAGAGCCCCACATCTGCCCTATAAATAAGGAAAGAACGAAGAGAAAGATCAATCATCTCCATTTAGCAAACGGCGATGACGGTCATGTTATTGAGAACAGAGTATTTGGGGGGGAATGGAGGGGACGGTGATTGGAAGAAATGGATAAGAGGGGAGGGCATTGGACAGAGTAACCACCCGCAGAAAACGGGGCGGTAGGGCCGGTACCGTAATTGACCCGTTTTTATTTTTATTATTTTATTTTACTCAAAATAAGGAAAAAAAATTACTTTATTGTTTTACCTATGTGTTTTTTAATATAATTTTTACAAATAAAAATTTGCACACGTGAGACAGACAATGTCCAGCAAGTAAAGGAGATGTACTTTTAGAAATTTTAAAAAATAAACAAATCTTTTTTTCAAAATATATTTCTTAGGGTACACAAAAAATAAATTTCAGTTATATTTCTCTACGTTACAATAAGACGTTTAATTTTTGGAAATTTGGATCCCAAATTTAATGTAAGGATCAGCGGATTTTCAACAAGGAGTTTTCGGTTGTAAAGTGTTCTAGATTATTTGATTTTACGGGTATTTTAAATACATTATTAAATAAAGTTTACATGAATATGCGTATATTTTACCAAGCATTTTTTTTTTTAAAATAATTCTAATAATGAGAAGTTTGCATCCCTATGAGGACCAAGAGTAGTAAAACTCTAAAACCTACTTATTACATCTTATAAACTAATGACTCACTTTATGGAATAAAACCCCTATAATATAAAATTTGCTAAATAATGTGATAGGATAATTTTTTGGAGAAATATAATAAATCCTTGATAAAAATTTGTATTTGATATCCTGGAAATTGAGTATGGATTTTGAGAGTCCAGATTTGAAATCCTGGTTGTAGAACCCTAGGGTATAAAAGTTATCTTCGTCATTCCGCAGATTTGTTCTTCTCTCTCCTTCACTATCGTTACTACTTCTATTTGCTTTTTCTCCGACCGCTAAGACCTCCAAGTCGCTGCCAAGACCGCCAATATGTTACCTTTTGTTAACTTGTATCACCATGCTCCTCCGATCAGCTCTTTAAACATTGTGTTTTCCTAGTTTCAATATTTTTAGTGTAATTTTGAAAAAAAAATCTAAAATAGGATTTCAAAAGAAATTGAGGTTCATTTGTCTTATGCAATATATATATATATATATATATATATATTAAATAAGGGGGCTTCTATCATACATCCATTTCCTTATCATACATCTATTTTCAAGGGTATTTGATGTAATTATCCATTTATGAATAATTAAGGTAAGATATCAAATATATTTATCAATGAATGTTTAACTAAATTGAAATTTTTTGTTGTTCATTTAAACAAAAATCTCCATAAAAAATAAATTTTATGATACACCATTTTACAAATATAATTAATTGTTAAAATACCCAAAATATCCTTATAAAAGGGTGTATGATAGAACTCCCCATTAAATAAATACTATTTCACATTGTATTTTTTATTTTTACATTAAATAATTTTATATAAAACTCATATAATAAATTATAGAACAATATAATAAATATCATGATATAATATTATGAAATATTATATTGTAAAATATTATTTATTTATTAGTTTATAGAATAAATTCAATTATAAATTGTGAGGGTATTTTGGTTCAAAAAAATATAATTTGGATGAAAAATGAAAAATAACACTAGTAGGTGGTTTTTCAAGAATTAAACTTAATCTATAGGGGGTTTTTCAAAAAATCTAAAAGTTAGGGGGTTTTTGAGAAATCCCAAAATAATTAGGGGGTTTTTGAAGAATTCTCCTACATTCTTTATATATTATATATATTTTGGAAGTACAATACATGTAGTATCTTTTAACAGATATATTTCGAGATGTATCATATTTTTTTTACACGGTTAACATTTTGTATAATATTTATACTAGATTTATTTTTTTTGTATAACAAATTATACTTTTTTCTAGGCGTGCATTAGGCAGCCAATAAATTAGAAAAATACTTTTTGTAAAAAAAAAAAGAATCTGTCACGTGGCGTCCCATTGTGAATCTTTGCGGATGTGCAAAAAACTAAATTCGGTCGGCTTGTATGAGAAATATGATGAATATCCTCACAAACAAAGAAAATATCACATATATCCTTACAAACTACAAGAAATATGATGTAAATCCTTCATTATGTATTTGTTTCGACAGTACTACTAAAATATCCTTGCTTCAATGATTTTCATTTTATAAAAAAAAAGTAAGAAAAAAGGTTAATTTAGGCATTGTCTTGAAAACTAAGAAAGTAAGGGGGTATTGATGATGTATCTTGTATATTTCTAAGGTTTTGTAGTGTAACAGGTGAAACTTCATCTTAAATGAATTGATAATCCAATCATACAAGCCACAATAAAAAAAAAAAATGTTGCCAATACGTGTATTATAACAGCTCAGTAATGATTCATGTTTGGTAATTAACAATTAAAAGCACAAACCCATCATGTGGTAGGAAGCTTCGTGTTTTAGTTATTTAGTAATGATTTAAATTTTATAAAAGAAAAGTTTATGATTGCATAAATTTCGGCCATCTAAACATCATGTAAGTGTTACTAATTAATAATACATTTGACTTAATTAATGTAAATTATTATTTTGACTTTTACATTAACCAAGCAAATGACATTTGAAAATTATATAAACCAACAAATTATATATCCTCCTGCCTTTGAGCAGCCCTCTTTAAATAAATTTAGGGGAGAAAATAGATGTCCTTACGTAAAATCAACATTTATTTCATGTATTTACGGCACGTGTTAAATAAAATTTTGGTTGATACATATTTATTATAGCACGTCTCCTGAGAAAATTATAGATGATTTTTTTACGAAAGAACTACCATCATTATTTCAAGTGGTTAAAATTATAGATGATTTTTTATGAAAAACCTATCATTCTTATTTCAAGTGGTTGAATGGATAACATAATAAATTATATATAATAAATTCAATTTTTGTTAATATCAATAGATAAAAGGACAAATAAACGTCTTCTTTAATTAAAAAATGTATTTACTCAGAATTTTAAGTTTGTGGTGCCTATAACATGTGTTAATAAAACAAGTGTTAAATGAAACCCATTATTTAGCACGTCTCTTATCGAACATGCATCAAATACATATGGAACTTAACACGATGTTTGTGAGGAGAGACAACATTCATTACTTAATAGTTAATTTCATTTCATTTAATATCTCGCATGTTTACGACACATACTAAACAAAGCAAGTGTTCAATGAAATTTCGTTTAAAAATAAAAAAAAATTCAGAAATTTCATGTATCTATGACATACGTTAAAATTTCATGTAACAAGCCAAATTTTATATAATATAATATTTACTACCCTAAACCCTAAACCTAAACGGTAAAATTTTGTTTAACTTGTATGTTTGTCTACTATCTGGACCAATATGGGATTTTATGGGGTCTAGAACAAACATTTATTTTCTTAATTTGCATCATGGCGCCAAACTAAGTTGGTGGAACAGTAGTGCAATTAATTAATATATGACACAATTAAGGGTCTGAGAAAGACAAGACATGCTCACCATTATCCTCCATATATAATCTATATAAATCCTTCTTAACTAATTAAATAATTTATTCGCCAAACTAATCTTAAAAGGCTTATCTCTCTGGTCTCACTCTCCCCCATTGGTTGGCTTCTTTAGTTAGCTCCCTCCATGTGCTCCTTGCATGTTATATACTTAAAAACATATATCAGAATGCATTTTATATATTTTCTAATTTCTCTCTACTTTGCAATATTTTGTTTATATAATTCATTGCCCCTCCCGTCCCTATTAAGATCCGTCCCCGATCTCGATTGATAAATGGTCATATTGTAAAAAATGCGAATATTTTCAGATTTGACCTAACTCTAAATATGTGAAATATATTGTGAAAAATCATGGAGAAAAATGGTCTTGTCCAGTGCGGATATTCTAGCTATATATATTGTTCGGCGAAAATTTTGGAGGGACAAAACCCCCTCCCACGCCTATTAAGATCCGTCTATGATCTCGATTGATAAATGGTCATATTCTAAAAAATGCCAATATTTTCAGATTTGACCTAATTCTAAATATGTAAAATATATTGTGAAAAATCATGGAGAAAAATGGTCATGTCCAGTGCGGATCTTCTAGTTATATACATTGTTCGTCGAAAATCTTGGAGATACAAAGCCCCCTCCCGCCCCTATTAAGATCCGTTCCTGATCCCGATTGATAAATTGTCTTGTAAAAAATACCAATATTTTCAGATTTGACCTAACTCTAAATATGTGAAATATATTGTGAAAAATCATGGAGAAAAATGGTCCTGTCCAGTCCATCAATGGCATTAGTTATATAGAAGAAGCATGTGGGAGTGTATATGATTTGAGCTGTAAAGGTTTGGATGCAATTGCATGGAAGCGAATGGAGTGAGATATAATCACATGAGGCATCATGAGCTTTCCTGATCAGCTCTAAATCTAATATATATCAGCTCTTTTATTCTCTTGCCTTGCTGGTTTTGCCTGCTCCATTGGAGGCAATCACATACAATTATATGCAACAGTACAACTCCAAAAGATTAAGAAAGAAAAAAAAAAAAAATTCCCTTCCTTTTCCATTATTAGTGTGTGATTCTGTGATCTCACCGATATTTCTTTGTGAGTTTTTTTCTCAGCCCAGTTAAGTGTTATTGGGCCAAACTCGACCATTGAGAGGCTTTTTCTTTTTCAGAGAAAGCCCGTGTACTTAAAAAGAAAACAAAGTCTTTTAACTTCCCATTCCTGAATATATTTTCCGCATCGAACTAGCGGGAATTGTGTCGGGGGACATTTCAAGATAAGTCGTCGACATCTTGAATCTTCACAGGTTGCTAATGCCTTTGAAGTTGATTATGTAAGATTATAAAGTAATTTTACACAACATGCTCTCGCAACAAGATGTTGATCATATGTTGAAATATTATATTCGTATTATAAAATCAGTTTAACTTAATTCAATCCACATCCTACAACTCATCAGCATGCTGTCAATCATGTTACAAAAGCATGTTATGTATGATTACTAAAGATTATATATAATAATCGATCATATTTTATATACATTTTCATAATATTCTGTAAGATTATATATTTAACTTTGACCATGTTATTCAAAAATTACATAAAAACAATGATCGACTTCTTGTGCACAAATAAATTTGATCCAATAAAAACATATAGTTCATAGCAATTTGTGTATTGAGAATTAATTAATTCAAAAAAATCTACAATAACATTTATTATATTTTCTTTGAATTATAGTCTACTTATATATTCTTTATGTCTAATATTTAAACAGTAATTATGAAATTATTTGTATAAACCCCCAAAATATCAGATGCCCTCTTTTGAAATATAAAATATCATGAATGCTCCTACAAATAGGAAAATAACATAAATTACTAAGATTATTGGACGCTTATCCAAGATTGGTTGTAGAGTAGAATACGAAGATATACTTCCTAGTCTAAAATGATAGTGTAGAAGGTGAAAATTTGTGTTAGTGGCATAATTATAAGTGGATTTAGTGTCATTAATAAAGTATATATAAAAGATTGTGCCTAGATTCAATGCACTAAGCATATATAAAAAAAAATACACCATGTGGTTCTATGAGAGCTTCGAGGGAGAGGTTTGATATTGTACCCTCATTTGATATGTCAATCGAGAGTGTTTAATTGGATGAATTATCACTTAAGTCCATAATTTATTGAATTAATTTAATCAAGTAATTTAATCAATTCAATTAAACATTTTCGATTTTCGATTGCCGTGCCCACCCTCACCCCCATAAACAGGGACGGATCCAGAATCAACATAAAAGGGACCGAATTTTATAGGAGGGGCCGAAATAAAAAAAATCAAACTTGAACTCAAGACCTTTCATCTTTCAAACATCAATTTTATCAACAGACTACTCTAATCTTTGTAAAATACAAACAAATTAATCATGTTTATTATTTTCAAACAAACAAAATGAGTATTTCTTCGGTACACCAAATCTTTGTCAACCGTTCATTCTCTTTAATCCAACGATCCAAATTAAATTAACAAACCGGCCAAAGTTATTGAGCCGGTAAAAACCCTTTTTCATTTCTATTCAGCCGGTTGGCTATAATGAACGAAAAGGGTAAAAGAGTAACTTATCCTTCTTCAATCAATTTTCTCTCTTCAATGATACGCACGCGTCAATTAATTTTCGTAACATGATTTTGTTCATTTGTTGGGTTGGATTTTTTTTTATTCAAATAAATAACATAGGCTACTCATCGCCCAAAAAATTTCATACAAACAAATATATTACAAAATCAATACAATTATATTAAACAAAAATTTTACTATCATTTAAAAATAAATATTACAAATTAAAATATAACTGATTTTCAAAAATGTGTAAAACAAAAGAATATGAACACTTCTTAATTCGAACCAAACTTTGTATAATTTTTTTGTGCCACATCATCACACTCATGTCAATCATTAGATTACAAAATGTCACAAAATTTTAACCATTAATTAATCATTATTTTTTATAATCATAATTTTTTTTAGCCATTTATATGTCCATTATTTTGCAATATGTTTTAAATTTTCTTAGAAGTCCACATTATCATATATTATTGACGTGAACTATTATTATTTTATAGGTCACGTTAGATTAAGTATTTTCAATCGTTTATCATTTCGCACAAGATTACATTGTGCATGCTATGGAAGATGAACAGTTTATGTATGAAATACAAATAACGTAATATGTAATATCATAAAACATAAAACATATATTAATATTATTTTTAGAAATTTAATTTTAAAAATCCATCAAATATATTCGTTTCAATTTTCTCTTTATTTTGACATTCATATTACCATAGTTCATATAAATTATTTTCTATAATATGAATTTCTAAAAATATTTGGTAAAAAATATAATGCCAAAAAATGCATATTTACATAATAAAATTTTCAGTATCATATTCACATAATAGAAATTTTAAGTATTATTATTTGTTGTTAGAAAAATTATAACTATAAGAATTACATATATACTACGTTGATTATACATGTATTTTTAATTGAACAATTTTCATATTTAAATTTTAAGAAAGTAATAAAAGTTAAAATAATAGTTTATCCATTTAAAAAACTTCTTAAATTTATAAACACCTATCAAATAATATTGTTATTTTTTAATATATGTGAATTTTATAAAAACAAAAATCATACTATATAAATATTTTATGTTTATGTTAAATTAAATTTTGATATTATTTATTAAATTATTTTCACTATTAAGTTTGATATTATTTATAAGTTTCATTGCATTTTGAATCAATAAAAATTTAGTAGTAGTATATTTGATGATATGTTACTACATATGTCGTACAATTCATTATTTTTATATTTGATATTGTATGAAATATTATGAACAAAATTGATATAATATTTGTTGCTATGTTTTTTCGTAAAACTTTGTTATACCTCCTATATTATTTTACTGCAATGACACTACTATAAATATTATTATTTGATTAAAAAACTAGTTTTTTGCTATCATAAAGTAAAACAATTTTAAAACATATACAAAATCTTAACATTAATGTACTTTATTTAGTATTTAGGGTTAATATAGCATTGGTGCTACGACATATTTTTTATGCCATTATATTGTTTTTAGTATTTATACATCATTTTAATGTTATTTTCGTGTTATTACTTTAATAGTAATTTATCATATATTTTGTAATGCTTTGATTTATTATTTAATAGTATATTACACAAATAATATATGATTGTATTTATATTATTATTTTATTTTCAACAAATATTTTGTATACCAATTATATTTATGTTTTGCGTAAAATATTATTTTTTATTATTGTGTTGTATGATTGTATTTATATTTGTTAATTGGTTTAATAAAAACATACAAGAAAGGTATTTTGGTAAATAAACATATTTGTTATCCGATGCGAAGTGAGGTATCCACTAGTTATTTTTTCATTCTCATATATCATTTTTAATATTAATATATCATTAATGGTACAAATATATTTTTTGTGTTATTAATATATTATTTTAATTGCAGTACATTACACTAGTATTAAGCATTATATCATTTTTTAGTGATCATTTATGTTACTATTGCTGAGGTATTATATCATTTTTACCTATTATACACTTGCCTGAAAATATTCCCAACATGTCATTTTTATTGTTTTAGGTTAATATTTGTTTTTCTGATAAAATATTGTTTTCAATTTTATATTTCATGACAATATATTATTTAAATTATTAACATGTACTAATATAATACTTCCAATATACCAGTAGTAATATATAATATAATCAAACTTACAATTATATATTTTTGCCACATGAATATCAATGAACCATCATTTAAGTAACACATATTTCCTTTCCCAAAAAAGAGGTAAAAGTTTGGTCAACTGTTCTGAATGTATCGTTTCCCAAAAAGCAAATTTCTTAACTTATTTATCCATTAATGAACCGGTTAAATTTTATTTTCCTATAATACCCTTGTATGATTGGAAGGCCACGATTACATCCATCTAGAAAGAAACAAAAATATTAGGTGTATGGAAGAATAACTCAAACAAAATTACCTTATTTTTTGGCTAACACATCGGTTCTTGATTTCATAGGGGGAGGGCCTCCCGCTCGGCCCCCTAGGCCCGCCACTGCCCATAAAAGGTCATCCATGGAGAAAGAATATTTTATTCTTTGTATAAACAATAATTAACTTCTAGAACTAACATTACTTTACTCTAGATAATTAAACACTCTTGTTTGGCCAACGCCGGCCAACACCACTTATTTCACTAAATCTAAATATTATAATCGAATTTTAACCGTATAGATATGTTTTATATCATTTAGATATGATGTAGAATAAATTTTGTACAATTTTGATTTTTGTATCTAACAATATCGATAACATATTTTCACAACCGTTCATTTTGGTAAATTTATAGATTTTCATGAAGAGAAATTCGAAACCTAGTAGAAATTCATCCTTAGCCTATCTATATGATTTAAAATACATCAAAACCAAAAAATCGAATTTCAAAATTTATTTAATGATGATTCATGTTGTAACTATTTTCGACCGTTAATTTTTTGCAAGTATTATAATAAGTATGATAGAAATTTTTATTTTTCATGAAATTGAATCTACAACATTCTGAAATAATATAAATCATATCTATACGGTTAAAATTCGATTCTCATGTTTAGATTTAGTGAAATAAGTGGTGTTGACCGACGTTGGCCAAACAATAGTGTTGGCCATTGATCATATCCACATATATATATATATATATATATATATATATATATATATATGAGGGAGGCTAACATATTTAATTAAGTACCAAAGTTTTAGTAATTAATGTTTTTTAACCATTGAATTGCATTGAGATTTGTGTTTTTTCATGATGATCATGAAATTTTGTGCACATCATTAAATACACAAATCTCAATGCAAATCCAATGGTTAAAAAACATTAAGTACCAAAACTTTGGTACTTAATTAAGTATGTTAGTCTCTATGTATATATATAATATTAAAAAGTACAAAATCGATATATTACTGATATGATTCGATATGAATATGTTATATCGATCATATTGTTTATCGGTCGCCAACCGATATGTAAGTAATATGTGATATTGTAGTAACTCAGTTTTTATAATTATATTTTTCGATATGCTGCCGTTGCTTATAAAAATAAGACCAAACCCCTGGTTTTATAGTGAATCCGGCATTTCAATTTTCGACAAATGTAACGAATCCAAGTTCTCGGATTTAATGGGAACCTGATAATTAGTTCTTAGCGCTTCATTTAGCATAAAATAAGAACTAATAATGACTTCATTAGTGCGTATTTGCAAATTAGTAGTCCACCATTCTCAATCTTCCTTCTAATTTCCAAGTCTCTTCTATTAAATTTCCATTTTACAGCTTCTCTACTCCTCTCTCTCTCTCTCTCTCTCTCTCTTCATGAAGTTTTGAATTTTGATTTTTGACCGATTCTTCGGACATGGCTGAAGACCAAAGACTAAAGGTGGATTCTGATCTCTTTATACCTTCTCATTCTTTGATTTCTCTTGTTTTAGCAAATGGGTTTCACGATATTATAAATTGCTTCTTATCTCGCTATTTTTAGTTCAAATCTTAGATTGTTTTCTTTAATTTTCGTACTGGAGTCGATTGTGTTGATATATTCTGTTTTGCGAATTATTAGGGAATTCCACTTAGTGATCTGTCCATGGTTACGAAATTGCAAGCTAATTTACAGTGTGATTATTGCGGCAAGATTTCATTTTGTGCTCCAAATAAAAAAAAAATTAACAAAAATTACGATGACTTGCTTAGAATTATCAGAACGCAATTGCACATAATTGAGCTTTTGTTGGAAGTTTCTCAAAGAATTGATCTTTTTGTTCTTTCTACAAGAATTACTAACACAATTGAGCTTTTATTTCTTGAATTCACCAATTAAACTACTATTTGGGCATGACATTCATGTGTAACCCCAATTTTATTTTATTTTTTCAAGTAGAACAATGTGTGTAACCCCAAAATTAACCTCTTTTCTAATACAGGAGCGTAGCGTAACATCAGTACCAAAGGAATTACAGGTGTCATGTTGGGGCTGCGGATTGCGACTCGTGCTGGAATCCTATTCCCCAGTTTTCAAATGCGGGTGGTGCGGAGCAGTAACACAGCATGACCAAATTGTGAAAAAGGATTCCTGGTTTTTCTCCTTCTGGAGACGCGCCAGAGATAGACTCTTCACTACCGTCCTCCTCATCTTCATTATTTTTATCATCTGTAAGTTACCCTTCCTTCAAATCTCCCAAATAAAAACAAAGACACTATACTATAATATTGCTAAATTATGGAATTTGCCAAAAAAAACCTGCCTTTTATTTATATATCAAAAAAGACCCCGTGTTATTAAATTTTATAATTTAGGCATAAGGGAGTGTTTTTCATTTTTGCAAATTACCTAATTATTATGATTGTTTCTTTTTAAACAACAATTGCTAATAATTAGGGAAATTTGCAAACAAGCCCTTGCCTTATACCTAAATTGCAAAAGGCCCCTTCATTATTGGTTTGATAATTATCGGAGTTCTTTTAATTTACAAAGAATTGGACTTTTTTTGTGCAATTTAGTCATAATGCAAGGACTAATTTGCAAATTTCCCTATTTTTGTAACCAGCTGGAGGAATATGGGCAATATATCCAATCATATTCGCCACGAGTAAAATAACAGGAGTATTTCACTTGACAATAGCTGCAATTCTATCCATATCCACTATCTCCACACTCTGCATGGCCGCATTCAGATCTCCGGGCCCGCCACCAAGTATAATTTGGGGCAGTTATCCGAGCATCGGCAAAGACGGTCTGCAAGATTATACTTTATGCATTTATTGCGAGAGGCCCAAACCGCCTCGAGCTCACCATTGTCGATCTTGCAGGACTTGCGTCATGGACATGGACCACCATTGCCCCTTTGTAAGCCCCATTTTTAATTGGCCAAATTTCATATGTACCCCTACAAAGCCCCACAATTTCATGTATACCCCTGCAAAACGTGAAATATCACGTACCCCTACAAATTATTATAATTTCATGGATGCCCTTTTAGTTAGATTTCTGTTAACTATCCGTTAAGATTATTACTGCTAATTTTTGCTTTTCCAATTTTACCCTCTATGTAAATAAGGAATATAATTTATGTCGGAAAAATTGAAAAAGCACAAATTAGCGGCAATCTTAAGGGATATTTAACCGAAATCTAACAAAAAGGGCATTCATGGAATTTTAGTAGTTTTGTAGGGATATTCATGATATTTCACGTTTTGCAGGGGTACACGTGAAATTTTGGGGTTTTGTAGGGATACATATGAATTTGGCCTTTATAATTTTTCCTTTATATATATATTTTTTAATTATTTTTTTCGTGTAGATTGGGAATTGTGTGGGGGCGGCAAATCACCTGTCGTTCATATTATTCCTCATATCGGTAATAATAAGTTGCACGTATACAATAATAATGTCGGTATATTGCGGTCGACAAGTGTGGCCCCCGATCAAATTAAACCTCTTGGATTTATCGTCAAACCCTAATTCCATAACTGTAACGAAAATGGTTCAATCGGCACTCTCCTCTCTCGCCAGCTCGCTGCTTGAATTGTCGACTCAAGGTTTGATTTTGATGTATTTGGCTTTCGCGAGCTTTTCGGTGGAGATGGGGATTGCGTTGTTGCTGTGGCAGCAAATGTCGTTTATTTATGAAGGGAGCACGTATTTGAGCAGTATTAGCAGTAGTAGCGCGCAGAATAATGTTGGGGGATATGGGGAGAGAGGGTGGAAGAATGTCGTGAGGTTCTTTGGATGCCCTTATGCTGTTTCGAGATTGTTTTGGTTTCTTGGATTTGGGAATTCGGGAAAGTTGATTGCGGATGGAGAGTCCGGTTCCAAGACCTTGTAAATGTTTTTTTTGTTGTTCCATTTTTGTGTAGTACACGGATTTTCATTTCTTCATTTTCGTTCCCCTTTTTTGTATCTGGTATATTGTGCTGTAAACATAGTTTTCTTTATTTCTGCTTGTATTTAGGAGGGACTACACCACACTACAAGAACCAAAAGAGTTATGTTTCTAAGAAAAATTAATATGGTAATCATCTTTTATTCAGGTAATAAATAATACAAGACCCAGAAGTACAAAATTCAAGATCATGGTTTAATTAATTAATGATGTTCTTGGTAGGTGGTGGCAAAATGGATTAGGTTTTCAATGTTCATATAAGAAGAACCACCCTTTTCCAAAGCTTCCATGGCCTTCTCCTTCAACCCTCTAACTCTTCTCCTCTCTTCCTCTCCATTCATTATCTTCTCCAGTGCTCTCGCCACATCTTCTTTTGTCACTCTCACCTTATCTTCCTTCTTCCCTCCCCATTCCATCACGTCTCCGGTACCGACACTAACTCCTATCTTAAGCACGTCTACAAAAAATATTATAGACCCGAGAATTCAAATGTGAACATGTTCATTATCTCTAAGAATTAATTTCATATGAACGATAACTCGTATCGTGTTTTTTTGTGAACGCGATAATCCATCTAACAATAGTGAGAATTGAAAAACACGGTTCCTAGGTAAACCGAGAATCCGTTTTGAAAAACTCGAGAATTGAAAATTTGATCATAGTTCAAGATAAATCAAATCAAGAATTAAATTTATGATGGAAATGAAGTCCAGGACTTTGGTAACCTGGTAATGCATTTCATAATCCCGGAACCAAAATCTCGAGTTCTTTCAATACAAACCGTTGGATTAAAAGTGAAGGAACGAGATATCCGAGACCGATGACTGAACGGATAAGAATTTGCCGGTAAAGCGCTTCGCGGAAAGCATTGCGAGCCTCTCGTTTCTCTTCGCGCTCTGCAATGGCGATTCCATACGCCAGTTCATCACTCACTCGATTTGATTCCTGGTTGCTCCAACCCAACAAAGGTAATTCTTAATTTCCTCATTGTGTTTGCTTGATTATGCTTAAAAATATAATTATGAAACAGTTTGCTTTGGTTTTGTCGCAGGATTGTTGCATACCAGAAAAATTGGTTGGATGAGAGTCTCTGTAAGTAAATTATTTTTTATCTCTTTACCAGTATACTGATTATATTGAGAAAAAGGAAATGTGTATGTGTACTGATTATATTGAGAAAAATCAGGACCAATCGAAAGTAGCGAAAATCACGCATCAAGCTTCAGCCTTGAGCACTCCACACATTGCTCCTGTTTTTCCACCACACGAAGTGCTACAGAGTTTGTTCATATCAGATCTCGACCCTTCAACCGCAAAGGTCGCAATTGGATTCGTCGGTCCATTTCTCTCGGCATTTGGGTTTTTATTCGTCGCAAGGATTGTCATGTCTTGGTATCCTAAAATCCCAGTGGGGGAATTTCCTTATGTTCTAGCATATGCTCCTACCGAGCCGATCTTAAGCGCTACGCGAAAGGTTATACCGCCTCTTGGAGGAGTCGATGTGACGCCAGTTGTATGGTTCGGATTGGTCAGCTTTTTAAACGAGATTTTAGTTGGCCCTCAAGGCCTTCTTGTACTCCTCTCTCAACAAGTCTAGTTTGTAAGTTCGAATTTTGTTTTTACCATACAAATTTTGAAGTTGTAATGATTTTGTTGGAACACTTTGTTGTTCATAATGAAAGTATGAAGTGATTTATACGTTTAGACTCGCAATAGTAGTTAGTGTATATTGGAAAAAGAATATATGAATGTGGTGAACAATTATTAGTGCAATTTTGAAAGCAAGGTTCTATTTTCTTATATTATTTTGATGGTACTATTTATTTGGTTCCATATTATTGTATAATCTAGTAGTATACTAGTATGGTATCTGTGTACCGTACCAAATGATTATGAATAGTTTCAAGCATGTTAACGTTACAATTTATTGCAATGCTTGAACGTATCTACTATAAATGTGAATATTTACTTAATTATCTTATATATATATTATTCGAATTCATTATTTGCGATGTTTAGAAATGGGTCGCGGAATTTACACGCTATCTCCTCAACGGTGGAGATCGAAATCTACGGTCCACATTGTCCTAAATTTCTAATAAAACCCTTTTACCCCACTAATTAACCCTAATCTTCATTTTAGCCTCCCCCATTTATCCCAAACCAAGCCGCTCTAACCCTAATAATCGAATCAAAATTCCTCCATATTTGGCTATTTTGACGAGCTTTATATCCTCTACTCTACAAAAGTTTGGTTTAATCAAAGGTATACTCTTTGATCACGTTTTAATTTGATGTAATTATGAATAGTGTGGAGTTTATTTCTTTGTTTTCGCTTTCAATTGGTTAAATTCCTTTTTTGTTGTGCAGATCAGCATCAAATAAGGTTAAATTTGAATTCTTTTTGACAATTTTGTAGATTGATTTTTAAGGATCGATCTGATTTTGTTTATACTTTATTAAATATTAATCTTAGTTGTTTTAGTATTTTTTTGATCTATAATTGTGTTACCATCTATAATATTCTCTAACTTGATGTCAATCATCAATTTTATTAATTTCTGCACTGTTTTATTTGTAAATAATTCATTTTGCATGACGTACTTCTAGATGTGGGGTCCTATCGAGGCAGATATGATTAGATCGAGTTTGAGTCTTGTGCGCTTCAGGTCAATTCAGAGTCGAGATTGATTATATCAGCTTACAGTCATTTAATTTTCAGGTTATTTGGGTCTGATTTTTGGTCGAGTCATTTTCGGCCCGAATCTGGCTTGCATTCAGATTGGATCAGATTTTGGATCATCTGACTTTCATGTTATTTGCAATATTTTTTTTTATTTACCTCGTTGGTCATACTCAAATAATTTATGATATTTTAATTGCACTTTATGTCGCCATCATAAATCTCGATTTAAGTATTATATTCACTGTTATAATTAGGAAATTTTTGTTTACAAATAGCTCATGATACACAACAATTTTACATTTAAAATGTCATTCACATGCACAGTCAGAAATTCTTTTACTAATAAATATAAATAGATTATAATTAAAATTACTACTTACATTACTCTCTTTTTTTTCTTTTTTTTTTATCAATAAGAATGGAGAGACTCGGCCTGGGCCGAGGCCGTGGCCGTGGCCAACTCGCAACTGAAGAATCACCTGCTTTCGACATTGGCTTTGGTCGTGGACGCGGGCGTGGCGGGCATGTACCAAATCCTCAATATCCATTAGGCCAACAACCTGGGCCATCCAATCGAATCATTATCCCATCCCCACCTTTCAATTTCATGCAGTGGATGCTTGAATCCCCAATCGACGACTTGCCCGAGTCCGAACCACTCCTCGAAGCACCAATTCAAGACTTGGACCCATTCTTCGATCTAGGAGGATCCGATTCTCACTACGCAATAGGCCAACAAAATGAGCCATCGAATTCAACCGTTGTTTCATCTCTATCTGCAAGTTTCCTCGAGGAGGAGCCAATTCAACACCTTCTCGAGCCGCGTTCGACCCTGCAAGCTTTAATGGATGGGTTTACCGAGACGAACACATTCCTCGAAGCACCAATTCAGGAAGTGGATCCATCCCTCAATATTAGGTATACTAATATATACTAACTAACTTGGAATGTTCTTTTAACCATTGTTTAACTTGTTTTCTTTCAAGGCCAACGGAGAGAGTCCAAAGCCAAAGCCAAGGCCAAGTTCAAGGTCGTGGTCGAGGTCGAGGTCGTGGCCAGCACGAAACTGAGCAACGTATATCAGGAGTAGGCCGTGGTCGTGGCTCGAGAGGACGAGGCCGTGGCCGTGTTGGACCAAGTTCTCATTTAACATTAGGCGAACAATCAGGGCCGTCCAATCCATCTAGGGTTCCATCTCCCCCTTCAAGTGTTCTCCAAGATGATCCGATGCGACCTGATTCAGACCCGCCCTTCGAGCTAAGGTACACTTCCTAATCTTCTTTTTACGAAATTCAATTCTTCAAATATCTCATTAGGTCAATTGAGTTTTATCATCTCTTTTTCTCTTTCCAGAACAATGGAGAGAGGACGAGGCCGAGGACGAGGGCGAGGTCGTCCTCGTGGTAGCGGCCAATGCGCAACAGGCCCAGCTACATCTAGAGTTAGCCGAGGCCGTGGTCATGGTCGCGGTCGTGGTCGTGGTCGTGGCAGGCTCGGACCAATAGCCGAACAATCCGAACCATCCAATCCATTCCCACTAGTTCCATATTCACCATCAAATTCTGACACGGACGACTCAGATCCAAACTCATCCATATCCAGAGTTGGCCGACGTGAAGAATCAACCGATTCATCCGATTCATATATAGTTCCATTTTCATCTTCAGATGATGATTCGGATTCGGATGCTCCGATTCATTACGGTCACGACTCGCCTCAGGTGAACTCGCCCAACTTGCCTGAGGAGCAGGAGAACCCACCCAACGAAATCATCCTACCGCCAGCTGTCCGTCCGCCTCTTTTCACCAAACAAGACAATCATAGATCGGAATGGGTTATAAACGACGAAAATCCGAATGCTCTGACAGTCCGAAAGCACAACGTTAAAAAACTCAACTACCATAAGTATTACCGAAAGTACCTCATCAAGGCCGGTTTCTACGGCCTCCACCGAATCGGCTACGTTTGTTCTGATCGTTCTTTGATCACTGCATTAGTAGAGAGATGGAGACCAGAAACCCATACATTTCATTTACCCGTGGGGGAAATGATGGTCACTCTTCAGGATGTAGCCGTACTCTTAGGATTGCCTATCGATGGGAAACCCGTTGTCCTAGACCGACCCAAATACGAAACATATGAATATGATGAAATGATTCGTAAATATCTCGGCCATCCGGTGGATAGTAAAACATTCCGCTCTAAGACGGGTATTAGCATACGGTGGTTAAAAAATAATTTCAATAAATTGAGTGATAAGAGGGATCAAGAGACTGAAGAAGCATACGAAATTAGGGTTCAATGTCATGTTCGTGCGTTAATTTTAATGATGATGGGGTCTTTACTCTTCACGGACTTATCGGGAGACTCCATTTCGGTTGAGTACCTTCCGTTTCTTATTGATTTAGATAAAGTGGGCGATTATAGTTGGGGGAGTGCGACTTTAGCGTATTTGAATAAAGAGCTTGATAGAGCTTGTCATATCGGGACGCACCAAATGGGCGGCCCCATTTTATTGCTTCAAATTTGGGCTTGGGAGAGATTCCTCCCGGGCCGGCCCGAAACGCGAAATGGCGTGGCAAAACCAAGGTTAGGCGGGTATAGACACAAACCGGAACGTCGATCCCCTTATGGATATAAATGGTCCGGTCTACATGATTGGACCAAGAACCCCGTTAGGGTTTTAAAGTATTATCGAGATGAATTTGATTTTCTTCGCGAGTACCAAGTGAATTGGACACCGTATTCAGATAGCGACCTTAAGAAACTTCCCCCGATTTGTACCGCCTCTAGCCATTTATGGACTTATTCGGGTCCGTTAATCAATCTTTGGATCGTGGAGCCTCATAATCCACGAAGGGTTATGCGACAATTTGAATTATATCAGAATTCTCCTCCTACCCCTTGTGCGTTGGATTCGTTCAATTGTAGCACAAAGAAATCGGGGAGACCTTCTAGTTGGGATATCGAGTATAGAGGATATCTTGCACAATGGGCCAACCGTGCAAACTCGATTCTTGAGGAACCCAGACCTTACGATGAAACCACTTACGATAATTATATCGAGTGGTTTGCAAATAATTCTAGACTTTATCTCCAACCAGAAAGAGCCATGAGGCTGCATAATGGTCCACTTCGCGATCTCTTGTATCAAGTGCGAGCATCTATTACGCATCAAACGGTACATTCAACAATTAACTTTTTTGTATAATCGATATTAATTATCAATAACTAATATTTAGTTCGTATTTGTTTCAAAGGCGAAGAAGGTAAGGGAATTGGGAGCGGTGTGTAAGAACAAAATTAGGGAAGGCGAGGAGGAGAGTGTGAAGGAGTTCGCTTTAGAAATCTTGCGCGGACTCAAAGACGTGCTTGATGTTATTGGAGAGTTTGTTCCGGGCGAGATAACATTTGCACCGTTATATGAAGAGAATCAGGAACAAGGAGGACGGCGAGGAGGAGGAGGAGGAGCAGCAGGAGGAAGGAAGAGGCGGAGGCTGAGAGGTGGCTGAAGAGCGAAGAATGTGTGATTTGCTTCTAGTACTATTATGGACTTGGTTTTATTATATTTATGTTTGGTTTTTATATTGTGAAAGACTTGTTTGCTTGTGTTTTGTGTTGTCGTGTGTGGTCTTGTGAGATTAGTGTGGTTTGGAACTTGGTTTTATCTTTTGTTTGGAGCCGTAAGACTGAAGTTATGTTGTGTTATGTGTTAAAAGTTAAAACTGAATTGAAGTTTGGTGTTTTGTGAAAATAATATTCATTTGAAGAATTTTAGGCTAAGAATATATGAGAATAATAGAACTATAATTTGCAGTTTATATGGGATTTTTAAATTTTCAGGGAAGGTTTCGACTTGCGATTTTTACGAAGTGCGGATAAAAAAAATCATTCGAACATTAGAATTGCAATAGTTAAATGCACATTTAAAAGTCTGCTGACATGTTTATTTCATCGAAAAATGCGCATCTAAACCCTAAATTTGCAACCATGAACAAATCACATAACAAACAAAACAACATTATTATTATTATTTCAAACAAAATATCAACCAATCATATATCGGATAAAAGGAAATCATTCGCCAGCATAACCTAAAAATAAAATTAGAACCATTAATAAAAGCCACGAAAATCAGTGTATTTAATAACAAAAAAGGAATATACCTTTTCGCCAAGCTTGAATGCAGGAAGGCCTTTGTAAGGGCAACCAGCACATCTGAACGCATCTCCAAGCCCGCACTACAAAAGACAAAAAAAATTGAATTAATATGAAGAAAAACATTATTATTATTATAATAATAATTATTAAACTAATGATGGTTTAGAGAATTTACACTTCCACAAGAAGATTGAGGATTATTAATTTGTTCGGCAGTTAACCCTATTTTCTCCACTTTCGTCTCCTCCTCGGCACGGCCACAAGTACAGTTCTTGCAAGCTTTTCTCGTGCTTCCTACTTCACAATCTCCCACTAAAATATAAAAATATCAATTATGCCCCTAGAAAAAGGGTTGAAATGGAAATAGTAAAATACGAGGGCTTTTTTGAAATAAAAGGTTGAAGAACGTACCAACGGGGAGTACTGGCTTTTTCAAGTCGTCTTCGGTGAGGAGACTGTCTTCATCGATTAATTCAGAATCATCATCAATTTGAATTTTGGGGAGGGGTTTAATTCCGATTTTGATAGGGAAGGACGATCCAGTTGTCCAAGATGCCTTCTTGCCCTTAATCTGGAATAACAATTTTTTTAGGGTTCTATAAGCATAATTGACCAGATATGTATGTAATTGTTGAGAAACGATTGAGACATGGTAAGTTACCTGAATGGATTGAGGATTCTCAAGTGCTTCAACATCAATGAATCCTGAAACAAGTAGCTTGCGTTCGATTTGGGGCTGTGAGACCGAAAAAAATGTTTTCGTTAATTTCTGCAAACATTAATATTTTCATATTTATTTTTGTAAAAAGAAGACACTACCTTGGCTTCTTTGTTAGAAAGAGGCGTACTAAAGAAGGTCTTTGCACCAGGTTTTAACACGCGGTTAATCTCCTTAACCCAATTATCAGTCAAAAATTCGGTTTTTGAACAGAAAGCAAATACAGAATTGAACGATTCGTTTCCATATGGCAGCTTCTCTCCTGTTAATTATACAATAAATCTTAAGTACAAGTCTTCACAAAGATTCAAATCACAAGTTACAAAAAAGATATCCAAAAAGTTCAAATCTATCATTTTAATTTTTAAGGTTCAATTTGAACAAGTTCATGAATTCCACTAGATCAGCAAATTTCAGAAAAAAAAATTGTAGATACGAAAAGAGAAACTTACCTAACAATCCGCATTGAGTAATAATCACAGCTTCATTTTGATCAAGCCCCTCTGAACTCAGATCCGCAATTGCACGAAGGGACAAGCTGACCTTATCTGTTACAACAAGTATCGTCGCCATGTAAACCTAACACCACCCAAATTCGACACAAAAATCAGAAAAAAGAACAACAAATCGATAATAAAACCTACACAAATCGAGATTGTAAAGAAAAGTACAAATTCTTACTGGAAAAAGGAGATTCCAACAACAATAGAAGGTGGAAAAGTTGGTATTGAAGAAGAGAATAAATGAACTAACAAATTTGAAAAGAAAAGAATTCCAGAGCTTTCGGTATGAGATTTAATGAATATATAAAGAGAGGGAAGCAAAGTAAAACCCAAAAACTAACAAGTCGGCGGGGAGACCGAAGAAAATAAACAAAACCGCCTTCTTGGAAAAGAAACTAATGCCTGCACCCGGTTCATAAGGCCGTACATTTTCAATTTGGGCTGTGGGCTTTTATATTGGACTAAATTATTAACACTAAATTATCAATTTGCTTGGGTATCATGTTTTATATACATTCAAATATAAAAAAAAAATATAATTTCGATAATTCTCAAAAAAAAAAAATCAATCTTTTATCGAAAAAAATAACCATTTCTGTTCGAAAAATATAGCACGTATTGAAGGGAGATACCACTTCTTCAATTAGTAAATATAAAGCATATACTTGTAATAACAAAATAATAAACATTCCATCTATATTTTAGATGATAATAATCTAAGATTATTTCCAATCATGTTTAATACAAAATAATCAGAGTTTAATCCTATCATCTTCGTATAAATTCCCTCCTACCAAACTCAGACCAACAGAAATGACACCATTCACTCAAAAAACCGTCTTCTTCGTCTTGCCTATCACGTTTGTTATTTCTTTCATCAATGCAACTCGAGCATTCTACGTGTCGCGTGCGCAAAGCCGGCTTCGGCTCAAACCTAACATTTATCGACCCAGAAAATCACCACCAAAATCTAACCCATGTTCTCCCCAGAACCACACATCGCATCGACTCCCTTCTCGACCCGACAACAATTCGTCCTCCTATGTTCCGAAACCCATATGGCTACTATATGTCTATGTAAGTTTAGGGTCCGATACACATTACAACTCGACACATGCGGTGGCTTGACTTGGACTCGGCGTCATCCCTGCAATCCATGCTTTCAGCAGATAGAACCCGTGTTCAATCCTGATAATTCTCGGACCTTTTTACCCATCCATACCGTTGCATTAACAATAAATGCCACTTCAATATTGGGTACGAACATAATTCGAACATGACATGGTCGTGCAAGAACGAGTTCATCGTACCCGTCTTCTACATTACCCCGACTCGAGCTTGCACTTCCTTGACCTACTTGATATCTCTATGGGAGATCATCGACTCGACATGCCTCGAGATACATTTTCGACGTGCCGATGGTCAAGGAGGGTGCATGATCGACACAAGGACACCGACCTCTGCATTCATACAACCAGCCTGGGATACGATTCAACGCTTCCTCGTAGAGCATTTCAGCCGGTACAACATTTATCCAGTACGTGGCCCCGCCACACTCTGCTTTCCAATTAAAGATGGGGATCGGAGGTATTTTCTTCCCATGACGATGCATTTTCGGGACGGTGACAATCTATTTCTCAAAAGAGACAAAATCTGGCTGAAAGAATTTTTTGCAATACGCTAACGTTTAATCGCCATCTAACTGTGATTGGTTTTTTTTTTTTGAAAACTAACTGTGATTGGTTACATGCAGCAAATAAACACTAGGGCCGTGGTGTGTATGATTTGCCGAAGGGCTTGCTATCTTTTGCGCAGCACGATGATGTTAATTATGTTTTTTATTGTAATACAAAATTATGATAAGAATGACAAATAAATTCATTAATTTATGATTATTTATATGTTATAATTATTTTATATTATGATAACAAAAAAAATTCATATTTTTTTATCAAATATTTATATTTATATTAGTATTATTGTATAATAATATCCGAAATATAACATAATTTTACGAAAAAAAAAACAGAACAATAAATACACAAGATTCACTACACTTCGTTTGTTTGTGATTAATTCAAAATCAAATAAACAACAAATAAATGGAAAAAAATAATTTGAATGTAGTAAAATAAAAAAGGGACATTGCCTAAAACTTTACAAAACCTTAAAAAACCTCAATCACCAATCTCACAATCTCATCTTAACCCCCAAATAAACCTTAAAAAACCCCAAATATACAAATATCAAGATATTAATAATCTACGACAAATATTAAACAAACAAACAAAAATAATAATAAACACCTTAATTAACATAGTCTTGGCATACCCTTGCCACTACTAGTATGATGGCTCGAACGATGACTGAACGATTTACTCTTGCCCATTTTGGACATTTGCCCTTTCATCTCTCTACAAACCTTCTCCAATTCAATCACTCTATTTTGCATTTTGTACAAATTGAGCTTCAATTCTTCCTTCTCATCCATGTCCTCTAATGGGTTGGATCGAATGTTAGTGGGTTCGTATCTGGCGTGGAGTCTTGGAGTTTCTGATGGGTCTGGTCGGTTTTGCGGGTTTGAGTTGGTACTGATTTGGAGCTTTGATTGTTGAGAGGACAGAGCTTGAACTGCAATTCCTGGTGGAATTCTTCGGTTTTTGGCTAAATCTTTGCATGCTTCTAATGTGAGTTTTTCGTAATTTAAACACCTACAAAGATTTGTTCTTTCTTCGGCCGATAGATTTGAGTGTGACTGTAAATAGTATTAACAACACTAATTGTTAAAATAGTAGATAAAATTGAATTTTTTGAGAGTATTTCTAGTATTCGTGAATTCAATGGCATGTAATTTTCTTGTGAGGAAATCAATGGGGTACGAGATTCATCAATTTCATGGAAATTGCGAGTAAAGGCATAAAGTGCAAAAGGCACAATTTCATGAAAAGCAAATACAGACTAAAAGACACTTTATCTCAGGGTTTTTTTTGCTGAAAGTACTAAAAAGAGTGAAACTTTTTGAGTTGTAATAATCTTAAATCTGCAAATTGAAGTAAAAGAAGAGAAGATGACCGAGGCTATTCTGTCAATATCACTATCCGAGGCTATTATGGGGTTCATCATTAATCTATGATTTAAATCACCAAAATCATGCATTAGTTTTCCTAGGAAAAGTGTACTTAAAAGTACTCATAATCTATCTGTCTGTATCAAAAATCTATTAAAAAACAAATATTTAGAAAAAAAAAGGTCAAATATATTAATTTCAAGATGGTATTTCAAAACAAAAATCTTTCAAAAAATGCCTATTTGAATCACAAATTAACTGACATGTATACTAAAACTGTCACATCAAACTAAACTCAAATTGATAAGTTCAAATTCATTTTAATAAACCTTAAAAAAATTATTACCTCAAGGTAGATATCTAAGGCTCTATAGACTCCATCATAGCACTCTCGCGCCGAATCAGGCAAGCTCTCTGCCAACCCTAAAAACTTCGTCACTTTCAACCCTTGATCCGGCGAAATTTCCCCCAAATATTTATCAATCAACCTCCCAACTTTCTTCATTTTCGGCGAAGGTCCCTCTTCTTCTTGCGAGCTCACAAAAACCCTAACCAGTCTCAAAACCAAGTTCACGTCGTAAACTGCACCGCCTTCGATACTGCCCGATACCAACAAATCATCTAATGTAGCTTGATCGAGGACCAACCCCATTAACCTCTCCAATTTGTATCTACATTCGCGACTAAGTCCTAAATTCGACACCACCCTTAAAACCCAGAATAAACCTCGGCATGAAAATGCGGTTCTTCCCATCAATACCACTCCATGTACCGTAGTATCTGCCAAGCTGGCGTACTCGGCTTTATACATTAAATATGGTCTCTGTGCCGCTACTCTCAAATAATGCAATAGAAACCTTGTTAATAAAAGGTTTTTATTATCACAACCATAGGCTCCGAGCAATCTCATCATTTTCTCTATGACGGGCGGGGCCAAGAACGTCAGATCATCGAACCACCATTCTCTGTTTAGACAAGGTTTCATCGAGTCAGGGGTTTTGGTCGAAGAATTAGAGTGCCTAAACCCTAATGTATCTGGAGATGAAGATGAGGAGGAAGAAGAAGGCAATGGAGTCGATGCACCGCCACTTGCTTGTAATTGCAAAAACGGTATTTCAGAATTTGCCGAGATTTTTGTAGACAAAGCCGAGATTAATCTATCGACGAGACCTGATCGGTCTGCAATGGAGAAAAAGTTTTCGCAGGTTTTTAGGGACGTTAAAATATCGGTCCAAGACCAATAGAGAATGCCGTCCATTAGAGCCTCCGTTTGGGTCAAGAGATTGCATGGAGAGAATTCTTCGGTCATTTCGAGAAAGAGAGCGGAGCAATGGAGGAGAGAGATTGTCGTTGGCGTGATCGGTATTCTGCCATTGTTGTAACAAAATCTCGAAATTAGCTCGAATCCTTCGGGACCACCTGGAAAATCTGAGATTTTTAGGCCTTGGTTTTTGGGTTGTGATTTCTTCTTTTCTTGCTTCGCCAATTTCTTCATTCGGCCTGAGTAATTGCAAATTACTTTCTGTACAAAAAATTGAATGTGAAAATGTGAAAAAGAAGATATTTTACGTGTTCTATTTCTTTTCTTGGGTACCTGATGGAGATAGAATGTGTGTTCGCCATTGATTTGGACCTTGAGATCACAGAGCTCCTTCATGGCTAATTGTGGATGCATAGAGAGAGAGAGTGTGTGTGTGTGTGAGAGAGATTATAATTATAACTTATGTATAAAAAGAAAGGAATTTTATTTTTGATGAAAATAGAAAGGGAAGGGGTTAAATTATATTTTCTGACTCTGCTTGAGTGCAGAGAATTTGCTTTATATCCTCACAGTTTGCTAAAAAACAAAATTGGGTCCGCACTTGTGAGGTACCTGTTTCATTAATCCTAGTTATTTTTCTTGATGTTGTAAATCATTTTCTTTTGTGTGTGTATCTTTCACGCTTCTCTTCTTTACACGAAGACCCATCAAATGATTTGGATTTTACTACAAGAAAACATACCTTTCTGCATGTGAGAGTTGGTGCTAAACCTTTCTTCATGTGTTCGATTAAAAACTTGCAACTAAAAAGCCTATTAAGGAATCAGTTTTGGACAAACAAATAAGAGGCCATATACAGTACCCCTCATTTCCCCCACACCCTCTATTCCTTAATTAATGATTAATTATTGAAGTAATTAACAAAAGACACTTAATTAACTGTTAATTAATATATAATTAAAATACATATATATTAATATTTCTTAATTAATATCAATTAGATGTTAATCGAATGTATTTTTGTTAATTATCATGCTAATTAATCATCAATTAATGGTTAATTGGTGATACAGAGGATGTGGTGGGAAAATAAGAGGGTATGATATGGGGGGTTATATAATTGCCCCCTAAAACTCATCCAAACATTCTTGATGCGTCAATGGAGGATGTTTAAATGGATTGATTAGATTCCTAAATGAATTGATTGGACTCCTTAATTGAATCAATCCATTTAATCATTGATTAGGAATCTAATCAATTCACTTAAACACCATTGATTGACGCATCAATGTGCCGTTTGGTTCGAGCTTTGAAATATGTCTTGAAATATTATATGCCAAGGAATTTCACTCCATGGAATAGTATTCCATGACATGCACAATAGTCATGTTTGGTTCATACATCTTATTTTCCTACAAATTTAGAAACTATGTGAAATAAATAATTTTTTTGGAATAATTTTAGTTTTTAATATTTGAAGAGATGGGATGTCCATGGGAACAGAGAAAAGCCACCAATTTTGGTGGTAATCATATTCCCATGAAATATGCTCATGGACATCGTGTATGACGTTACTTTATTACCTAGTGTCTGAACCAAACATGGGAATGAAATAAATTATGATGGATACCAAGACATATGAATTCTAAAGCACGAACCAAACGCCCTCCAAGGGTGTTTGAGTGAGTTTTGGGGGCCATGTATATTTTCCCTATGGTATAATTATCCAACAAATAATAAAGGTGAAACTATTAACTTTAATTCATGATATCTTGGTGGGGGATACGAGTTTCTTGTTTCTTAGAATACTGAAATGCAACTTAATAATATTTCACTTTCTTTTTTGTGAATGCTTCATTTATAGGAAAATAACAACTTTTAGAATTATTCATCAATATTCTAAATGTACATTTGGAATATTCTAAACATGTTTGGACTGCCAGCAGAGGTGGCAAACCGAATCCGAAAATATCGCCTGACTCGTCCGAGGTCTGACTCGCCCGCGACCTAATAAATTTAGAAAAATCAGACTACCGAACCCGTCCGATCTGAACCCGAAAAATCCAATCCAGAATTGAGCAGGTGTTACATATTATTCTGACCAAACTCAGCTCGAATCCGAGTTGTCCGAAATCCGATAAATCCAAGACTGACAAGCCTGACCCCAATTTGACCCTATTCAAATCAATTCAAGATTCAAAATTTATCATTTTCATATATGTTTGACATTTCAAAATTAATAAAATATTTATTATTAATAAAAAAAATCACAAAAAATCTCATAAATATACTAATCATGTGAATCTTCAATAATAAATTCACATTTCAATATAATTTTAAATTTTAAAATTAATAAAATATTCATTACTAATTGTCTTTGTTCACAAATCAATAAATTCATAAAAATAATAATCATGATCATAACAAATTACAAAAAATTTAAATTCGGACAATGGATATAGTGAAAACAAATCATAATAAATGATAAACAAATAATTTATATTGTGAAAACAAACATAACAAGTTAATAAACATAGTTACACTAGAACATCATTTAAACTGCGAATACTCTTGCTTTCTTTGATAAAAAAAATAAGGTGGATAGTTGTTTGTAATTATAGTTGGATCATGAATTTACACATATTTTGGTCTATTATTAAGACTCAAATAAAACCGAATTTTTTTATTACTCCATTTATTATTTAACAAACATCGTAGTCGTATCCCTGTTCGATTTTGAGAATTATTATTTGTAATTCAAAATGATAGTGGACTCGAAATGAATTCCATGACAATTTTTTTTAATGTAGTATCAAAATAAAACTTTGATATTTCACAATAACTTGTTAGTTAATATCATATTAATTACATTTTTCAATTTGGATAATAATTTAATTTTATACCCAAAATTTAGACAAAATTGATTTATACATCATTTATGAAAAACCGACACAACCCGAATTCCGACAGAATCCGATTCCCGAACGAACCCGCATCCGATTAAATCCGAAATCTCGATTTAACTCGAGTATGAATCACCCCGAACTTGAAAAATCCGACCCGGTTATAATTTCAACTCGAAATTGATCTGTCCAAATATGATCCGAACAGAACCCAACCTGATCGAGTTGACTTAACCCGAAGAGATCCAAACCAAAATTAACACGAAACCCGCATGGGTCTAACCCGAAACCACCTGCTTGCCACCTCTAACTACGAGTTTGTATTACGTGGAACACATGAAATCGAAAATCATCGGTAAGAAAACCAAGGAGTAGCTACGACGACACTGTCAAAAGTTAGAAAATATTCATCATTTAATATAGTATGATTGGTAATTTATAATGTTTTTACTATTTTCTTTAATTTAGTTTTGTATATATGTTACTATGTACATAAACTTTTATTTTATTTAATATATTTCAAGTAGGCAATTGTCTCATCTTTCGTTGAAAAAAAGGAAAATGACAACTAATCATGGCTTGAATTGAGCAAATGAAAGTAAAATAACCAATATCATGGTAATTGGTAGATCGAATATACCAAAGTAGTGGCTTATGTGTTGCCACGTCCTCATTGATACAAAATTAACTTGTTCAAAGTTTTCCAAAAGACATTTTCCTTTTGGATTTACATGAAGATGATTTGGTACAAGTTTAACTTGTTCAAAGTTTTCCACAATTCATTGTCCATTTGGAATTATGTGAAGATGATTTGTATATGATTAGGCTGCAGAAACGAAAGAAGAAGCCAAATGCATCCAGATCCTTTACTTTTACTTTTACTCCAAAAAATCTCATAGAGAATTGAGCTTTCTTCGCCATGACTCGACTCAAAATGGGTTTTGACCCCTTCTGTCACGACTCTGATTTCTCTGAGTCTTCAGTTTGTAATGTATAAATTCGCACATAAAGATAATTTGCACGTACCCTATAAAGCCTGTTTTTCAACCTAATCTAGCTGCGGATTACCTTACAAAATCTTTTACATGTAGGTGAATCTCTTATGAGTAAAGCCCGTGTGTGTTTTCTAAAACATTCCAATTTACAAATAACACCAGAATTATGTTTGAAGTAGATGGAGACAATTTGAAGATCTTCTCATCTCACACTCAACTAACTAATTTATGATCCATTGTCAATCTTTCGCTTTTTACTGGACTGAAAATAAACCAAGACAAGAGTTGCCTCGTCTAAATTTCCATTCCACCAATCTTCATCAACCCGTTACAAACGATTCTTTTTATCCTAAAAAACCATTCCCGATTATTTATCTAGAATTATTTTTACGAATTTGCCACAACACGCCGGCTTGACGCACTCCAAAGAGTAGAAGGCGGAATGGGAACGGGCAACACTCCGAATGCATGCATTGGAACAGGGACGGAATCAGGATGAAATAATAGGAGGAGCCGGAATGACAGGGGGGCCGAAAACGAGTAATTCAATACAATTTTTAACCTATAAATTATCATAGCATATATAGTTTCCCTATACAATTTTTAACCTAAAAATTATAATTATAATAACATATATAGTTTCCTTATATATACATGTGTCTGTAATTTCATGACGGGGGGCTTGGGTCCCAGACTCCCAGCTTGTCCCCTAGTTCCGTCCTTGTATTGGATTGCACCCAAAAATACATTGGAGGCCAATTTATTGAAGTGCAAAAAACATTTCTACTATTTTTGACCATACGCAAATAAAAAAATTAACTTTTCTATCCCGAATCGAAAAATTACAAGACTGCCTAGTCTCGCAGAAAAGTCGCATGTTATCCTTAGGTAAGAGACTTACTCTAGTACACTCTACACTCGGTGCTTAACGCAATACTCACGTAATACATGCAAACACTATTATTTTCGAAATGACTTCTTTAACCATATTATAAAAAGAGGGCATTTACTTTACCCCACAAACCCTCTCTTCCATTCTCTATGCTTATTTCGAGGAGGGTTAGTGAATTAATTAGTAACTCAATTAATACCAAATTTGACTATACACGTTCAAATTAACAAAATTCGTTTTTGTGTGTTAATTGGATTACTAATTATCCTCACCAACCCTTCCTCGAAATACACATAAAGGATGATAAAAAGGAGATGTGGGGACAAAGTAAAATTGATACACAAGTGTGATTTAAACTTTAGTTGACATGTTATATATATATATATATATATATATATATATATATATATATAATAATAATAATAATAATAATTATATATATATGCTTGCTAAGGTGAATCCGAAAAAAAATCCACGCATGCAAAATATACTGATAAAACTAGCAAAATATACTATTCAAATTAGCAAAATATATTGATGAATCCAATATGTTAACATAGTTCAATTGAGAATAAAATAATATATTTTCAATAGTATATTTTGATAAATACAAGAATATATTTTGCTAATTTCAATAGTATACTTTGGTCTTTGGATTTTTTTGATGGATTCTTGTTGTCATATATATATATATATATATATATATATATATATATATAGAGAGAGAGAGAGAGAGAGAGAGAGAGAGGATGACTAAGATACTTAATTAAGTATCATGAGTTTAATATTCAGGATTTTATGATCATTGAATTTACTTTGAGATTTGTGTATTTAATGATGAAACCAAAATTTTATGAATTTCATTAATGACGAGCACAAATTTGTATAGATATCATCAAAATACATATCACAAAACAAATTCAATGGTCAAAAAATCTTAAGTACCAAATCCATAATACTTAATAAATATATTACTAATCAAAATATATTTACAAGATATTTACATTGATTGATTGATTGTTCTACAATTACATGATGTTTGGGAGATGGTCTTGAGTTCAATACCCTCAAGCCACATAATTTGATTTTTTTTATTTCGGACCCCCTTATAAAATCTGGCCCCCTCCTATATTTTAATCCTGGATCCGCCCCTGCTTACAAGTATTACTAACATTAACTAAGAATTACTATCCATGACTTACAATTTAATTTATGAGATTAAATCTAAACCAATCACAAGAAATCAAAACCTAAACACATACTAAAAGTCGGGGAGTTCTATCATACACCTTTTAAAAATGATATTTTGGGTATTTAAAAAGTATATCATAAAATTTATGATTTATAGAGATTTTTTCTTTAATAAACAATACATATTTTTTATTTAGTAATGATTTATTGATAAATACACTTGAGATATTACCTTAAATATTCATTAATTTATAATAACTTAAAATATTCTTTGAAAAAAAATGTATCGTAAGAAAAAATATGTATGATAGAACTTCTCCTAAAGTCAATTCTAAAAAAATATATTGAGAGGATGTATGTTTTTGTGAGTATTATAACATTTTTTTGAAGGAAGTGAGTATTATAACATTGATGCACGATTTTTTGTATTATTTCTTTATTCAAGAAATAATAATAATAATAATAATAATAATAATAAAGTACATGAGTCCATGACAGAGTTATGTTAAAGTAATGATAAGAACACATAAATTAATCATAAATTTGACTCAAATGCTTACGTTTGTATTTGATTTATGGTTCATACATAAATAATTAATATTATAAATTTATATATTTATGTCACATTTGTGGTTGGTTTATGTGACTCTATCATTATTCGTTATGTTATTAGAGTAACAAAATATCAAAATAGATGATTATTAATGTAAGTTGTTAGTTACTTTAATTCATCGATCAAGTAGCAGTTAGCATAGTCCAGGTATTAAAACTAGGGGTATTTATTCTGAAGCCGGAATGCTCTTTTTGTTTTTCCCCATTCATAATCAAGTGAGAGGATTGAAGTTGGTGCTCTATCTTGTTAGTCACGGCATATTGATTGGACCTTCGTGCAATCACGGGATCTTGTTTTGTTTAATGTACACTATCATCTCCTTTGTTTTTCATGGAAGTCGATCCTCCCTCGACAAGAATCATTATGGTGGTTCTGTACAAGCTTTTAAATTTTGGGTAACAAAATCGATTTCAGCATAAATCGATTGAACATTTGAGATAAATTCATATGAAACTCGTGAGTTTTGTGATAGGCCAAAACATGTCATGTTGATGAATAGAAGCTTGTTGTAGTGTAGTCATTAATGAGTCATATTGATCTGGCTGGATCTTTTGCATGACTGATGGGATATCTCTATCTGGTACTATACATATACACCAAAACATTCTACATAGGCCATTTACCCTGCTATCACCATGGGCGGCCCATATGTAAAATCAGGAAGTCCGGACTTCGGAACCAAAATTTTAAGATGTCTAAAATTTTTGAAAAAATAATTTATTCAATTAAAAATAAATATAATTACCATAAAATTACTACATATCATAAGAATTCATATGATTTATTGGTACAACATTTGTTTTTTAAAAAATTGGCTTCGGATCCTAAAAACGTTTGGGCCGGTCCTGACTATCACATTTCACCATCGAACCCTCGATTTTGTGATTTTGGAGTCATATGACGAATAACGTCGCGAAACATTTAATTTATTTTAGATAAATTAGACTTGTGTCTTATCTTAAATATTTTATCGAACACCATTGTTACTTTTGTTTTTCAAAACTTAAACTCTTCATAAATTAAGATTGCATTATATCTTAGACATGTCATCGAATATTTTGACTACAAATAGTAAAAAACATTTTATTAACACATCCTTGTATTTTTTAAGGCCTATGGCCCTGAATGCACACTTGTCACCCGGTCATGCACCCTTTATATTATAATTAACACAATTAATTAATATGATAATTAACAAATAATATATAATTAACATCCCCTCAAATCATTAATTCTAATTAATATTAAGAATATGTTAAATATATGTTTCTTGTTAATTGTATTTTATTTAAGGATTTAATTAGGATATATAGGGTGTGGCGGTTAAATGGGAGGGGACAAAGTAAACATCTTAACAAAGAACATATAATTAACATCCACTCAGATCATTAATTCTAATTCTAATTAATATTAAGAAGATATTAAATATATGTTCCTTGTTAATTGTATTTTAATTAAGAAGTAAATTAGGATATAGAGGAATTTTTTTGACATGTAGTATTTATAAAAGCCCAATTTGTAAGGAGAGCTATGTTTTCGTCAAATTTGCAAAATTAACTCTTTCGCCAGGCCTCCTGACGAAAGAGATTTGTCTTTCAATGTTTAATCATTTATTTTGCACGTTAACTTGAAAAAAATATATAATTAAGCCACTTTCGCCAAGTCCTTTGGCAAAAGAGGCAAATAATATATTATTATTATATTTTATATTTATTTTTATTTTAAAATAGCAAAAAAAAAAAAAAAAAAAAATCTCCAACAAGTTCATGTTCAGGACTTTTCTGTAAGATTTTAAGGACTTGTATATAAATTTGTCATTACTTTTTACTGGTATGTCAAAATTGAATTCCGTTTGTTTTGTTAGATTTGTTATTGTGTGAAGAATGATTGTGTGAAAAATTAGCATTACGCAATTTCTATAAATGATTGTGTGAAAAATTATATAAATATAATTTCTTCTTTATTTACATGTTTGTGCATCTTTTTTATATTTTTGAAATTTGTCTGTATATAAATTTGTCATTAATTTTTACTGGTATGTCAAAATTGAATTCCGTTTGTTTTGTTAGATTTGTTATTGTGTGAAGAATGATTGTGTGAAAAATTAGCATTATGCGATTTCTAGTGAAAAATTATATAAATATCATTTCTTCATTATTTACATGTGTGTGCATCTTTTTTATATTTTTAAAATTTGTCTGTTTAATAGGAAAATAAAAAGATAAAAAATATTTGGATAATTAGGTTCAATTGCTATCAAAATTTTCCATTTTTGTTATGTTTTGTAAAATAGATTTCACTAATTTCTATATCTTTTAAAATCATCAAAATATATCATGTTTAATCATTGTGTCTAGTTTTTTCAGAATTTTATTTCAGTCAATTTCATTTATTTTTCTATTTATTATGATTTTTAGAAGTTCATCTTATTTTCATTTTTAAAAATCATATTATTAAAAAAAATGTAAATTCCTCTTATATTATTATATGATACATCTTACCGAATTCTAATTTTACCGAATGCCTTTGAAATAAAATGAAATAATTTGTTATGTCAATTCCATCAAAGAATTGTAAAATTGTAAAATTGTAAAATGAGATGTTCAACAAGCAATTGTAGAATTGTAATGTTTGTCTCTCCCCATCTCAGCAAGACTTTCTTTAAAGGTTGTAGAATTGTAAGAAAAGTGATTGTTCTGAATATCCTAAGCCCTAAAATCTGAAAATAGACTTCTTTTGAAAAATTTATAAAGATTTCTTATAAGAAAAGTGAGCATCATATTCATAAGTTAATAACATGTATTTAATGATTGTTCTGAACAGAGAACTCACATGTGGCATATGTACCAGTTCAGTACAAGGAATTCTGATCCTTGGTACCGGTAGGTCCTTTTGCTTCTGAAGCATCGCTGTGTTTACTATTTAACTAAACAATTTTTGTTTGTCTATTCTCTTTCAGTTTGCTTGTTTTCATGGATGACTATGTTCATTCTGAACCTGTCTGTTATGTTTAGATCCAACAACAATAATAGCCTACTACTCCCGGGGAGTCCCCCAATCAAAAACACAATTATATATTATGTACCGAACTCTGGTTTCAGTGTCTCAAAACTCGAATATCTTTCCCAGACTCCACTTCATCCAAATTCTCGAGTTTGCAATATCCGAAATCTCAGGTTCCAGCGGATCAGTATTCCGACGCTTCGGATTCCAGTATCCCCAATCTCCAACTATTCATTTCCAATATTCCAAATCTCATATTCAAGTATCTCACATGTCAGGTTTTGCTCGTAATTTATGTTACATGGATACATATACGAAACAGATACGGATACGATAATTTAAAAAAAGTCCCGTATATAATACATTTTATATATTATTATTTTGATAAATTAATAATATAGTCAATAAACTAATAATTCAAGTGGTTGAGTCATGTGATATAAAAAAAGCGATCGCTTTCGTTACTGATACATAATTTTTTTTTTTATGTCAATGGAAATCGAACTCACAATCTCTCACAACATATTTTTTTTGTGCTTCACACGCAAGTTGTAACATGTCAAATCTTATATTTCCAGTATTTGAAATCTTGGATTCTAGCATCCCATCCCCGATATTTCAGACCTCGGTTTCCTCACACCCGGATATGTGATTTTCACTTGTTCCAAATCATGGGTGGAACGATGGATTCCAAATACCGGTTTGTGAGCAAACTCGAGATTTGAAGTCTCGTGCTGTCACCCAAGTCCAACTCCTCCGGAAACGATTGTCCCAGTTCCTTCTCCCCAATATCGCCTGCATTACTGCATAGGAGGAACTCGGTTGCCGGTACTCCTCTCTTTTGAACGGTACGTCTCTTTCTCTCTCTCTCTGATCTCGTGTGTTCTGTTGCTTGTCGAATGCGGCAATACCCATGAAATTTTTTGTATTCGCTTTAATACCAAAATTTTGTGCAAACAAGTACAATACATAATTTCACTGCTAACATGTTATAACTAAATTCAGTAATTTCAGCCATTAATACAACAACAAAAAAATCAATCATGCAAGGAGGCCGAGTGATTCTGAAAGGATGGCAACAAGCAGCAGTTGCAGTGGGGTCTGCATTGGGCGCATTAATGGATCCGAGACGAGCCGATTTAATTGCTGCTCTCGGCGAAACCACCGGTAAACCAGCTTTTGAAAGAGTACTCGCTCGAATGAAAAACAGCCCTGAAGGAAGAGTAAGTACTAAATATTTATCAATTATATATCTATAATACCCCCTTTATGATTTGAGGCAATTTGGTGAAGGCCAAATTTCCCATTTTATGTGGGTATATATGATATTATGACAATTTGCAAAAACTGCCATTTTGTTAATTCAGCAAATACTTTTGGATCGGCCACGAGTAATATCCTCGCAAGTATCACATGCATGGGAAATGCCAGAAAACACATTCGGAGCCGAATACGCGAAATTCATGGGTTCTAGAAACTTCTCTCCTGACGACCGGCCTCCCGTCCGCTTCATGGATTCTGACGAGCTCGCCTACGTGGCGACTCGGGCTCGTGAAGTTCACGATTTTTGGCACGCATTATTCGGTCTCAACACGAACTTGATTGGCGAAACGGCGTTGAAAGTGATCGAGTTTCAACAAATGATGCTTCCCATGTGTTTTTTGTCTGTAGTGGGGGGCGGTGCGAGATTTAACGAGAAGCAAAGAGGGGAATTTGTGAAGCATTATTTGCCGTGGGCGTTGAGGGCGGGAATGAAGTCTGAGGATTTGATGTGTGTTTATTATGAGAAACATTTTGATGAGGATTTAGAGGTGTTTAGGAGGAAATTAGGGATTGAGGTTTTTTCCCTAAAATGAAAAGGAGTACTTTTGAAGGTTTGACATGGAATTTTGAGATTTTATTTGTTTTTAAAGGTATGCTTTTAATTTCAAGGTTAGTTTATATAATTATCAATTTTCATATTTTTGATTCGTTATATAATGGTTCGGTTGAGAAATTGATGTTGTTCGGTTTAGTGTCTTCGAAACCGATTAAAACGAACCGACTGAATTATATTTCATTTTTCATATTTTTCTACTATGTTGATGTTTAAAATATTAAAATTTATTATAATAATATTTATATTATTTTTTTATAAATTAATTATAAGTTTAATTAATAATTTACATTTTTTTTTCATATGATAATATTTCCTACTCGGTTCAACCAAATAAACATAATACAAGTTCGACTTTATTCAGTTCGGATTTAAATTAGTTCATAATTTAATTCGGTTAGTTTTATTTTGAGTTCTAAATTTATTTCGGTTCGGTTTTAAATCAGTTCAAAATTTAATTTGGTTCGGTTTGAACCGAACCGGCTAAAAGCACACCTCTAGTTGTAGTCCAAGAAGGCTTCATAATATATTTCATTAAGGATACATTGATTCCCTAGTTCCTCAGTCTCTGTGGTGTCGGCGGATAAGTTCAATCAATTAACCCCTTTTTCCTTGCCAAATTCCAATTCAATTAGGTTGGAGAATAATCTATCAGAAGAAAATAGAAAATAAAAAACAAATCATGCCTTTTCATGCACGATTTGGTTGTAGGAACCACCGAATTCGCTATCCCATCTTCAAGGCAAGGGAAAGTTTAGCTAGAACACGCGCTACAATGGTGACTTTCAGCTCAACCTATCACCCACATACCGATGAGCAGACCATCCAGACATGTTATGGTCGTGTGCGATTATTATGTCCAATGACTGGACCATCTACACTAAGCCGAGTTTCCCCACATGTTTAGACCTTGGTCACCATCATATGAAAAATTTCGTAATAAAATTGATTATTCTCAATTTCTTTTATATCGAGAGATTCTAGAGAACAATCTTCTGCGAATTTCCATCATAAAACCCCTTGTGCCTTCTTCTCTCCGAATTTACATTCAGAAATATTGCATGCCGAAGTGAAAGAAAATAAAACACATCAATTAACTTATATACAATAAATAAAAAGAAACTTGAGAAAATACAATATGTCTAGCTATATTATTGAGCATGACCAACCAAAGAAGACAAAAAAATCAATTACAACAATAGATAGATATCTCAAAAGAATTAAAAAGAAAATTGTTCGTTCTACTTACATCCCGCCAAAGAAATTTACACACGCAAACTCATTCGCAAAAGAAAGAAACTCCCCCAAAAATTCAACACACACAAAAGAAAAAAGCACACACTCACTCACTCACCCAGAAGCAGTAGTACACAACACGCACCTCATTCTCGATTCCTCAATTTCTCTCTCCTCATCATCCTCATCCTCCTCGTCCTCGTCACTCTCACTTACTCTCGCCTTAATAATATTATCCAATCCATCTTTCAAACACATTTCATGATACGTGTGACAACAAAAAAAGGCCACCACCGAAAAATCTTCGACAGGATACGGTTCGAAGCACAAACAACACTTCCTACCTCCTCTCGATTTTGACTTCACCACGTTCATTCTAGAAGCATTAGGTTGAGAATCGAATGCTGACGTGGCGGTGTTGGATTCGTTCTGGGGATGAGAGTCTTCGTCTTCGCTTCCTAAGTGGATGCCTCTCTTTGCCTCGTTGTAGTATTTGACCAGAAGATTCACGCAGTCGGCCTTGTACAGAATAAAATGTTTTTTAAGGGCCTTTCGGTAATTTTGATGAAAATGTTGAAAAATAGTAAATTATGAAATGGGCGTACCTTTAAAATATCGTTGCATCCTTGACGGAGAGAAGTTTCGGTTCTATAGTCTGTTATGATTTTCACAAGGCGATCTCTTAACCTGTCACAATAGAGATATTAATTTATGAAATGAATTATTAAATTTTTTGTTTGGTTAACAATACAATTAATATCTTAAAAATATATTTGCTTGCCTAGGTATTTCTAATCCATCTGGAACCATACTGACAATATAAAGAGGATCCAAGTGGCCAACAGTGTGCTCCAATAGCATTCCGACCTGAATAATTCCAATTTTTGTAAGGGTAAATTTCAAATGTTCAGTTTTGGAAGGGTATATATGAAACATTGAAATTATACCATTTCGGGTTTCTGGAGACATTGTTCGATAAACTCGTCCCATAATTCGTCATCATGCTGTTCAGTCACAAACTCCACGGCCTTGAATAGAAAATCACAATGCAAATAAAATATATCAATAATTGAATCAAGTAAAATTACCCCTTTTTCTTATGATAATATTTTTAACACACCTCTTGAATGTCTTCTAATTTGTTAATGATTATAGAAAGGGCTTTTTTGGCATTTCCCGTCCTTCCTAGAACATATACTTGTTCTCTCACTAGGTCTTTTTTCGAAAGAATGTCGTATGCTTTGTCAAGATGATAATGTTGACTGGTACGAAGAAAAGTAAGCAACATTCTTGGATCATATTCTGCATAAAGTTCCACCTACAGAAAAAACACACATAAATATAATTTTAGTTTTTAATTCGAGATTGAATTAGGGTTTTGAAAAAAAGTACCTGCATGTCGTGGTATTCTCGTCCAGCATCTACATCGGTTTCGAACAAAGCGTGCAAGTAGAGATGAAGAAAGAATCTCTTATCTTTGTCTTTGGAGTTCAAGAATTCCTCTACAATATCAAACGGTGCAATTGTGTCTCTGTGTTGGATTAACAAGTACACTGTTTTTCTACTGTCTAGTTTCATTAGCTCAACAACCTACATTAAAAGTTTATTAAGAAATAAAATGGTATTAAATAAAAGTTAATTAATATTTGTCATATATACCTTTTCGTGAACGATGCCATGCAAGTTATGCTTCTCGATGTAGTTGAATATTGAAGGCTTCAATAGCTAAACAAGAAGAAGAAAAATGAATGTTAAAATTTTCTGCAATATCAATGCAAGTACAAAGAGTTACGCTTACATCAGCAAAGATATAAAAAGCCTTCTCGTACTGCGAATTTATTGTGTATAACTCTGCCAATGCCTACAAAAAAAAGACAATAAATACAAAAAATTAATAATAATAAGTTTGTGAATTTGTTTTACCTCTTTTAATGCATCGGTCATGGATGAAGAATTAAGTTGAGGCTCAATCGCAGAAATAACGGGCAAAGCAGGGTATAAAGTAGAAGGCCAAGATTTAATAGTCGATAAGAGAAGATTATGATGCAATGGATTCGTAGCCAACGCAACCAATGCAATCTCATAAGCGGTTTCTTTGAGTCTAGGGTTTTCGGTAGGAATGTACGGTACCAACACAGGGAGCTGGCGTAATTGCGCGAAATGAAAAACCCACCTATTCATTTTTTGTAAAAAAAAATACATTTTTTTATTAAATATTAACTGAAATCAAATTAAATAAAGTTCGAAACCTTTCCCAAGCAAAGGCAGACCCGCGGAGCAATTTAGGACAACGCATAGCGGCTTCAGCGTATTTCCTTTCTATGATTAATACGTCAAGGTATTTTGCTCCGACCTGAAATATGTATACATATAATAATTGAAATTAATCGTATACAAAGTTAATAAATATTTGATTTTGTTAGATCCAATTTTGCCTCTTCGAGAACTTCGGTGGGGCCTTGACCGGCTTCGGCGGCTTCGAGAGCTTTTTCGTGAAATCCATGGTTAACAAGCCAATTAATGTGATCTTCGGCATCTCTAATTAAGTTAAATTAAATTAAATTAAATTAATTGCATTTTTAACAAACTAATTAATATAAAAAAAAAATTATAAATTTGTAATTGTCACAAGATTATTATGTTTATATTTATGTACCTAGGTCTTGCAATGACTATATCTTTAGGAGAGACGATATAATATATAGGTTCGTCCCCAGCGGCCCATTGGCCACCTGCGTAACTACTCCCTACAAATCAAAAATGAGAACTATTATTAAATTGTAAAATATTTTATATTCAAATTAAAATAAAAAATTTGAAATGATATATGATTGGACCTGTAAAAGGAGCATGAGCAAGAACATAATCTTTGGCTTTATAATGTTCATAACCATGTACTGGTAATGCATCTGTTGTTATTTCCTCATTTTTCCACGTCACTATATGAACTTCTGGCCTTTGAGCCGTTCCCTAAAAAGCATAAAATATTAAAATAAAATAAAATAAAATAAAACATGAAATTGAAAAATAAATTTACCTGTCTTGATGGTACGCTAGACCCGTTTTGTTCCACGGGTATATAAGAAAGCACCACAAGAGCATCTCCATAAGGGGCAATTCCGGAAATATGATAACTCGTTTGAAAAGAGGCCACGATATCCACGTACTTAGCACTAGACATCGTTCTATTCAATTTCAACCCATTAGGGTTAGGCCTAATGTTAGGGTTTCCTCCGTTTGATTGGTTTGCTCCTCTAATTGCTGCTATTTTCACACTCGTTCCCCACCCAATCACCAACAAAGTATCATCCTGTATAAACAAATTATTAAATAATAAAGTATATGGAAATGAAAAAGTATAAGATAAGAAGTTTGTTTGAGTATATACCTGCCAGACTAAATGAGGGCGTAGAATTTCAGGGCGAGGACTTCCTCGTGGCCGCTCAATAAATGCAATTCTTTGATTATTAGCCGTATCATAAACTTTTACCCCCAAATCATTAGCCCAAGCAATGAGATTATTTCTCCACTTTACTGCATGAATTGGTCCTTCCCCGTCATGTAATACCTGATTTGAAATTATCACAACATTTTAGGACCAAATTGCTAAATTTTATAAGATGGAGCGTAGTAAAGAGTAAAGACGAACCTGTTTATTGTATCCAAGCCAGTTCTTGAAGCTCAAGAAGAGCTGGCCAGCCAAACCGCCAGTTACGAATCTTTTAGAAGATTTTCTGGAATAATCAGGATCTAGAGATATGGCTTTCATGGGGCGATGGTACTCGAATTTCAGTTTCTCGTCTGTGAATAGACTGTTTATCACTACTGAACCGTCGTCAGAGCAACTCGCAATGTACTCTCCTTCTATGTCGAAACTTAGGTCGTTCACTGAAGCTGAGTGCGCATGAAATTCTTTGATCTGAAAATTTTGGAAATTTTAGTAAAATAAAAATGTCAGTACAAGAATGGAAAATCAAGGATTCAGCTATTGCTTTGCTTATTGATCTACTATCTTTGCAATGAATTCTATACTCAGTCACCACAAATGATCCATATCAGCATTCCCCTAGTGGTCTTTCCCAAATAAAAAAAAATCAAAATTCGTTCTCAAATGACAAAAAATTCAAGCTCAATACCTGATTGCCCTGAAAATCAAGGATGTGCACGGTACCATCATGAGTACCCAACGCGATCATACGCTCAGCAACAGCAATCGAAGCCGCCATATCATTCGCAAGAATCGATTGTAAGCTTCCGCCCATCCGTTGATACTTCAATCGCGGCTCCTCCTCTTCCTCATCCTCTTCTTCCTTCGTCTCCTCTTCCTCCTCCTCCTCCTCCTCTTCCTCCTCTTCTTCTTCCTCTTCTCTCTCATCATCGCCCTCGTGTCCGGCGACGCCGTTCTCCGGTGAGTGCTCGGAAGTCATTGTGATCGGGATTAGATCGCCGGAGAGAAGAGGGGTGAATTTGTTACAGCAGACTTGGTCTCTCACAGATCGGTTGTTTGTCGTTAACGAAATAATAATGTCTTAATTCTTAAATACTTCTTTCTTTGGGCTTTATTTCTGCATTATTGTTTGGCGATATTATGACCTTAATTAAGTGCCGCTAGCTCCATAAGCCAACAAAAACATGACACGTTGATTAATTAAATAATAATAAGTTTATAACTAACGAATTATTACGACTATGGGTTCTAACATCGATTTTCTTTTTCTTTTTTACATAAATTACATGTATTGATGTAAAGAATATTATCATAGCCTATCCGGGATATCTCATCTCATTGTTTATAGTTAAATGAAATAATTTGACTATTTAGGCCACGTGTCAACCACTGAACCGACCAGCATATCTTTACCGACATATCAGGTTATAATAACATCATCTTGCAAGTGATATCTATATGGGCCACACAACAATAGATAATCACACATTAATTGCATACTTTTGTTCTTTTAAAATATCACATTTATTATTTGGGAAACAAGATAAGATACAGACATGAACATCAAAAGACATACCGACTCTAGTTCAAATGTTTAATATAACATACCATTAGTGTTTTCAATATGTCAATAGAGAAATGGAATATCACACAGCAGAGAAATTCTAAATTTCTAATACATTCCCTAATTGAGAGCACACTCCAAAATGATAAAATACACAAAAATAACCTTTTTTCTATTTTCTTTTTCTTTTTAAGAAATTGCCAACTAAACCGTTTTTATGTCTGTCAATATAATTTCTCATTCAAACCCTCTTAAAAATCACCGAAATTAAATTTAGAATTTTACTTGACGCCAAAAGAGGCCATTAAATCTTCATACTCTGGGTCCGCTTCTACTTTATCCTCTTTACTTGGTCTACTCGGCCCTGAAGTGGGGGAAAACGGGTCATAATTGTTATTATTATTTCGTCCAGGGCGTAACGGAGGCCTGAAATTACGACCCATGCCACCACCATTATCGGGTCGGGTCGAATTATTCCAAACATGACCCGGACCAGCATGTGGAGGCATTGGAGAATATCCAAATGGATCCATTTGGGCTCTCGGGTATTGAAACCCGTGATGGATTGGTGGACCCGTTTGGAAATTAAACTGATTTGGTGGATTTTGAGGTATGGGTCTGAATGATGGCGTGTCTGGTCTATGAGCCTGGTAAGTGAAATTATTGGAAGCTGGTAAGGGAGGTCTCATTGGATGCGGAGGATTTGGTGTGGCCATTCGCGTTGCTTGTATGGGAGGGTAAATAGGGGGACCATGCATAGGCTGAGGTGGCATGTTGTACATTGGAGGTGGCGGACCACCATGCATTTGTACCGTTTCATAAGGTGGTCTATGTGGACCGGATACATGTGGCATATGAAATGATTGGGAATTGGGGAAATGATGGTGAGGTGGTGGTGGTGGTGGTGGTGGTGGTGGTGGGCCGTAGTTTTGAGGTCTGTATGTAACTGGAGGGGATTGTCCAGTGTAAGGATTGAACTGGAAAGAAGGGTCGGGTGAAGGGCGGGGCATAACTGGAGAGGAATGGAAGACTAGAGGGGCATTGGGGCTTGGTGGGGCCCATGGGGAAGGGTAAGATGGGAATTGTTGAATAGTGGGTTTAGGATCTACAAACAACGTTGGCGTTGGTGATGAAGAAGCCTGAACTGGAGATGAAGTAGCCTGAAAAGATATAATGCTTAATTTTTTAAAAACATACTCGTAGTTACAAAAAAAGAGAGTATATAATTCGATGAAAATGAATTAATTACTTGGGCGAGGAGTGATTCAAGAAGGGAAATTGCAGAATCGAGTTTTTTATATGTTTCGGCATATACGTCAACATGTAGTTCTTCATAGGCACTTTGCCCTTCATTTATTTCTGCTTGGGTAATTTCATGCTACATGAAAATGAAAAAACGAAAAATAAATAATGATATAACAATAATAATTAGTGTCAATTATGCACAAAATTGTTTAGGCACGAGTTACCTTCTCTCCTGTTCCTTTCATGATTCCATGAACGAGCACTTTAGCACCAATTTCCTGAATTTAAAAAGAAATGGTAAAATGTTAAGAAACACGTAAAAGGGATAATAAAATTGATAAATCCATCGTTAATAATTACTAATTAGATTCATACATCTTGAAGCCTCTTTTGTATATTGCTTTCAGCTCCCAATAGCAAATAAATAAAATTACATCCAGGATGTTCTTTCATCTACAAATACAAAAAATTGTTTGAACTTTGAGGGTTTATTTCGAAAATATGGTAAAATACAGGGTGTGATTCGCAAAATAAAAAGTTATGCATACTGGGATAGGGACTTTAGCCTCTTTAAGCAATGGCTTGTAATCCACTGGAGGCTTGAAGCTTGGGTTCGAACTTAAAATTTCACCTAAATAGAATGAAAAAAATGGAATATTAGTTCAATGTCATGAAAACTTATACTTTTTAATTATGCCTTTAATGAATAAAGTTGTAATAAAGAAGTTACAAACCAATTATTTCTCGCCTTTCGAGCTCCAGTTGTTCTTGAGTCTGCAAAATCAAGAATATACCAAAATAAGAATTCTTATAAATTTATTTAAATCTTATCCAATTTAGATTCAAGCTGATGCTCAATTGTGCAATTAAACCCGACAAAAAATTACAATATTAACTTCAAATTACCTCTTTGTCCATTTCTTTGTTTTGAGAATCAGCATGCGAAGGCTTTGAAGGTGAACCTGCGACGTCATATTCTCCAGTAGTATGCTCTCCAGTATCCTCTCCAGTGGTCCCTTTCAGCAGCTTGTTGATTTGGCCCAATCGAGTCTGCGGCATTTAATTATGACTTAATAACCACCGGGAAATTGGAAGCCTCCTAATGTGAAGAAATTCACAAACACATTAAATTTACGCATGCATTTTTTGCGATACCCCCCAAATTAGATTTATCCTAATAAAAAGGATCTTTTCAGCTCTATTCTTTCTCCTTTTATGGTATCTAGATTTGGTACCTCAAATTTGACCCATTTTAATAATTTGGTTTTGTTGCCTTCTTTGGAAAGAAACTCAAATTCATTGAAATCATATAATTTGGTAGCTACAAACAATAATCTCTGTCTAACTTGGTCACGACATTTAATAGGAGGCCTCAGAGGAAATAAAAGCAATAATTATTAGAAGATATAAAAGTTCTCAAGGCACCATTTGCGAATATTAAATAAAAAGTAAAGTAAATATAGTACAGAGCAAGAATTCAATGATGTAGTAATCCCAAAAAGGAAAATCCCAAAAAAATGCAATGTAAGTGAAAATATGATACTATGATAATACAGAAAACAACGTACCTGATACGCAAGTGCTCTTGTTTTCCTAACAGAGGGGTCAAGGGTAAAATCGGAAATCCACTTAGTCTTTCTCTGAGCTCGTTTTCTTTCTTCCTTACCAGATCCATTCTTGAAACCGGGTTTGAATACAGGAATCAAAGAACCGGATAATTTGTTTTTGGGAATCACAAATCCTGATTTTGTTTTGGTTCCGAAGACGAGCGAGACTTTCAATGGAGCCGAAGTTGATTGGTCATCTTTAGTAGCCATCTTGTTATTTTCTCAAATTCTCCTTTTCAGATAGCCAGCATTTGTTCCTCTTTGGAAATATATATCTTTAATGATTAATTGTGAATTTCAAATCAAAATTAAAGTAAGACCCTAATTGGTACAGTACCGAATTTGGTACTAATAATCCTAACTAAAACTTGGTCTGAATCAATAATTAAAGAATAAATGAAAAAAAAATAGTTTGGAACTCAGGGATTGGGGCTTAGAATTCTTCAACGATCAAAATTGAATTGAAAAACCAGAACAAAAGCTACAGAAAGAAAAACAATACTAATCGTAAACAAGTACGCTAAAAATACGAAAGATAATTGAGAGAAAGATCTTCATGTGGTACCAGTGACGGCGTAGCCGATTCTTCTGAGGACTGGTGAGAAGCGAAGGATGGATCGATCAGAAAAAGCGAGAGAAATTGTTCAAATACAAGGACAAGGCCATTCTGGGGAGTCTAGGGTTCAGATAATGGTTAGTTTCGGGTTTGGATTTAACCCGGCATCAAAAATCTAGGATTCTTGGCGGCCCGGGATATAGAATCCTGCAGTTATGTTTAAGACGGCTGCAAGGAACTCGAGATTTGGGATGTTGAAATCCGAGATTTGAAATCCTGCAGTCCCGTCTGGTTAGTACTCGATTATATAATTATACTAGGTTGATTCCTGCACGTTGCTACGTTGCTGGGGATGGTAAGCAGTCCTGCCCAAGGGCAAGCCTATCAAGTTCTTGGGCTAGAGCATCATCAAATTAAGCAACACCATATTAAAAAAAAATTATAAGTATATATATGTTAATTTTTTATAAGTCCAAATATTAAATAGTTCAATCCAATAAAATATGAAGTATTTTTTTTTTTCATCTTTCTATCCCAAGTCATCCACGTTAACTTCACTTTCTCCTCCCTCTTTGACGGGACGAAAATGATATATTTTTTCATGTTTTCGAGTTTGGTTTGTATATGATTCATAAGTTTGAGCTGCAAACGCGAACGACATCTCTTTCTCATCTCATGGTTATTGTTAACAGTCTTATTCTACAGCCGGAATATCTACAACAATAATGGTTTTAACAGACTTCTTCATTGGGCTTCAGAAATACATTTGGGCCTTTATATTCAATTTATTATTATTTATTATTTGGGCTTTAGCTGTATGTATATTGTATAGTTAAATCACGTGAGATTAATGGTGTAGATTGAGTCAGTTAATTAAACAATTAGTGATTCTTAATCAACCCACTAAGTCAGGTATCTAACTTGTGATTGGTTGATGTTTGTATAAATAGAGAGGAAGAGATCATCAATTGCTATGTTGTACGGATACGGGTAGCGTATCCGATACGATACGGATACAGCGATACGGCAATTTACAGAAAATCACGGATACGGATACGGCTATATAATTATTAATTTAATATATTTATATTATATATAATTAATAAATAAGTAATAAATTAATAATATTTTTAAATTAAATATCATGACAATAAATAATGTCAACCAAACATAACAAGTATCATAAAACTATCATAAATTTGTTCTAGAAATATTTTAAAACTAATATAGAAGTATCCTAGAAGTACCCTATATAATTTATTTAAAAATATTATGGGCCAAAATATATAATGGGCCGAAGTATCATAAATGGAGTATTCAGCCATATCCTGAACGTATCTCCAGCCGTATCCTGCCGAAAAAAAAAGTTAGAGATGAAAATGGCGGCCCAAAATTTTTTTTTTTTTTCAATAACTAAATAAAACCACTAATAGTTTTTTTTATTGATAGGAGAAGATAAATTCATGGTTCATTTACTCGGAAGAGTCAAGTCGGACTATTTTGAGTCAAGTCCGACATGTCTAAGCCGAGTTTTGGCTGAGTTAATTACCGTTGAATCTTTGATTTTAAAAAAAAAATAAAGCATAACTAAAAAACTTCTCTGATATCTTGTATCATGATGTATTTATAACCACTCAATCAAATCCAAAACATTGCATGGTTATTACAGGCAATAGATACATAGATTAGTTGAATTTGAGTTTTTTTTTCAAATTAGTTTAAAAATCATACAAAACATTACAGCTCAATTCAAAATATTTCAAAATAATTTGGGTTTTAATTTTTGTCAAGGAAAAAATTCCATTTTATAATGATCTTTTTTTTTTACCAAAAATCTGACTTTATTCTCTGAGTCTTGATCCGAGTCAGCCGAGTCTCGAGTCGGTTTGGGCTATCCGAGTCCGAGTCCGATTTCGACGTTCAAAACCATAAATAAATGTTATGATGAACATTATTCGGTAAAATGAGATCATTTAACAAAAACATACAAAAGAAGAGGATTACAAATTTTAGACCTAGAACAACAAAATAAGATCATCTCGAGCTGACTCGAAAGACAAAAAACGCCAATGTAAGTGAAGGTATTTGTGCGGTTTCTAATATTGAATAAAATGTTTATTGTTGAACTGAGAATTGACATACAATAATAATTGCAAACTATGTGGTCGGCAATTTCTAAAATCAACACATCATCTGTTTATTTGTTATTTTGATGCGAATAACATACCGAAGAATCCAGTTAGTATTAATGACAAAGATGAATTTTCAATGTAGACTATTCAATAATACATTTATTCAGCATAACAAAAAGAACAGTTGAAGAAATAAATAAATTTTATTTGATCTTCTTTACCTGAACAGTTGATGATTATTGTATACATTTTTTCTTTATTTTAATATATCAAAAGACTACGGCTTATTTTCAACAAAAAAATAATGCATTTATTCAAATTTTGTAACATTGAATATTTTGTTTAACCCAGTAATCATCGAGTCCTTTTTCAAGAAATAAAAGTTTGTAAATTTGTGGGCCAAATTAAAAACAAGCCCACTCCAATAAAAACATGACCATATTCGATTAATAAAACTAGGAAAATATCCCGCGCTTCGCTGCGAATTTTACTACATAACAAATCAATGTGCTCTATTACATAATTGTTTCCCATTGCATTTTAACTTATTCATTATTGTTTTTGTCTCGATAATAAAAATAAAACATATTCATATAAAATAATTGTAAGTAGATAAAATAAAGTTTCAACACATCCACGAAAGATAAATAACTGAAATTCTCATTATTAATTATCATGTTTACCAACCAACATATAACATTGTAAAGCAATATATATATATATATATATATATATATATATATATATATATATATATATATATATATAAGAAAGATGAAAATATATATGAAAAAAGATAAAAAAAGAAGAAGTGAGGTTGACATATTGATGTGTAAAAAAATACTTTAATGGGAAATGATGTGTGGAATAGAATGAGGCCATGCCAGCCAGTACATAAAATTGGACAATTAACCTATATAATAATATCTGGACTTCTATACATGAAAGTTTGAAGAGAGGAAAACCTAATTTTTGTGGTGACCTCATCAATCCTCCAAATAATACTTGTACATGTATCACAAAAAATTGTTCAAATAAAGACTTTTTTGGTAACAATGAGACAATATATACTTCATTACCTCGAGTTCAATAGAGAGAAGTTGGTACAGATCTCACCAATTTCTTATTTCAGGTCTATTTATCAAAAACAACAAAAAAAAGTTAAATATCTTACATTAATATATATGTTATCATTAGCAAATAACACAAACAAAAGTCATTTTACTGAACATTATATTTTAGACACAATCAAACCTTGCATAAAAGTTCTAAATAGCAGTTATCCAGAAACAGCCATGACGAAGCCCTCAAAAGTCAAGATCAATGACTCTTACAAACAAAAAGAAAAAAATATATTAACTAACAATAATACTAATGATTATTTTAAATAATTACATTAATTTGTACAAAGTTACTTCTTTTGATACATCCAAGCCTTGTTTACAAATCCTAAAATACCCAAAATCAAGATGGCTCAGAGTTTTTTACAAGGGTAAATTTGATATTTTTGAGTTTTGGAAGGGTATATATAAAAATTCACCTCTATATCACCTTGCATAAAGCTTTGAACAGCCATGATTGAGAAACAGTGAGACAGTATGCTATGCCATCATATGGAAACAGTGTGACAATGTGCTATGCTCAACCTGTCAACATCAATATTTCTTACATTAATTGCATACCAGTTATTTTTTCTCATCTCCAAGTAGCCGAAAGTCGAATTTAAATGCATATCTTTGCAACTCTAATATTATGTATGATTTTGTGAAGCTCATCTCTTAATTTGCCAGACTTATCCATATAACACTCTTCTAGATTTCTCCTAATGCAACTCTACGAAAAAAAATTAATTCACACATCAAGAATCAAAATTAGGTCAACTCAACTAACTTGTATAGTCTAATCAAATACAAGAATTATTTCTGTCCAATTTGCAGTTCTGGAGTTTCAGCCTCATTTGTTGTTTTTCTTCAAAACAATATCATTTCATATTTCCAAATGAATTCAAAAAATTTGAACAAACAAAATTAGAATTAGAATTAAGAAGATTCAAAATCCTAGTCATTCCTACAAACCGGGCCTTAATTTTTAGATTTGCATGTATTCATTTTCTCTTGGTTTCTATTGAGAGCCCTACCCTAAAAGCTTGTATTCAATAAGTTTTTAACTAAAAGCTTGTAAATGTATTTTTTTTCTTAAATTTGTAATCACTTTTGACTCAATTCTATGTCACTTTTAGTACCATGCTATAAATAACGAATACCATAATAGTTGGTATTTACCAGTGCATTATTTACTGGTACCAAAAAATCGTATGAAACTTCGATTCACTAAATTATTTCTAGTGCTAACTAATTATATATCCATTGAAACGAAAAGGACATTTGGTACTCAGTAGTCGTAGCAGAGCTTAATTAGATAGAACCGAACAAGGTAAATTAGTTATCCGGTGGCCATTTAGATGGTTCAAAGTTCAAATTGAGGCTTAAAACTGAATTAGACATACCTCGAATTTATGAATTAGATGACTTCAATTTGGGCTTAGAAAATAGCAACAGAGTGACCGCATCATCTCCCTCCCTCTTGCTTACCTCGTCTTTCTTCAACTTGGTTAACGGGCATAAAGTTCTGAAATAAAAAGAACAATATTAAACCATAAATAAAAAAATGTAAATCTCAGTTCTAAATAAAACTGTAAATAGAAAACAATGCGTGAAAGGCCTAACTTTTCCATAATGATTAAACTATAAATCTCAAATTGTACATTTGCACTTAATTTGTCTATACAAAAAAAAAAATTAATCCAATCGAAGCACAAAATAACCAATAAAAGCAATAAATATACTTTCAATCCACCAGGCAAAGGAGTCCAAATAAATTAAAGGGAAAATTTGATATGTAGCCCAAAAAAGAATGGAAATACCCTAAATAGCCAGGAAAGTTTGAAAATTTGGAATATAACATTATATATTAATTATATATTAAGTTAATTACTAACGTGTATTAGTTATAACTATTATATTCCATTAAAATTTATTCCAATTAAAATTTGGAATATAAATATTATATTTAATTAACATGATAATTAGAACATATCATTAAATATCCATTAAAATTTATTCCAATTGATGAATTCGAATAAATATTAATTATATATTAAGTTAATTACTAACGTGTATTAGTTATCATTTTAATTAAATATACAAATTAGAACATAGATGGTGTTATGGTAAAATCTGGGGAAATATATCAAATTTTGAAATCTCAAAGTTGAGAGATTCCTCTCGACTTTTCAAAAGCCGAGCGGTTTTAACACGTAATTAACAGGAATTTAAGACGAAAAGCTGTTTTATAATCTGTCGACTTTTCAAAAGTCGACATCTCTCCATCCTCTCGACTTTTCAGAGTGTTATATTCCAAATTTTCAAACTTTCCTGGCTATTTAGGGTATTTCCATTCTTTTTTGGGCTACATATCAAATTTTCCCTAAATTAAATCCCGCTTGTAGTGAAGAATCGAAGTACAAAAAAACTAAACTAAATTCAGCAGGCAGTGGAGTGACTTATAAAAAAATAGAACTCATGAAACCGAGGAAGAGAGTTGAGAGATCGGAGAGCTTACTTGTGCATGCCCTATTTTGCCGCCGGTGAACAGCGATGCTCGCTTCCTCGCTTCTATGAAGCTCGTCGCAGTGGCATTGGAGAAAGGACCGTCAAGTAGTGTTCCATCTGTCGCTTCTCGGCCGCGGAGAGGGCTCTGTTGCCGTCTCTGTCGCTTCTCGGCTCTGCGATCCACCACCGTCTCCGATGTGTTGAGCGCCTCTCTCTTTTTCTCCCTCTCTCCATACCCGTCGCTCCATTCTCTGGGAAGAAGTCCATGTTCGCTTCGCCGTCCTCTCTCTTTCTCTGTCTCGCGCTTAGGGTTGGATGGTTTAGGGAAAGAATGGGTTGTGGGGTCGGGTTGAGACTAATAGAAGTAACGGCGTGTGTATGTTTTGGTTGGGATTGATAACAGTAAAAGGGAGACAGTAAAAGGATACGTGGCTTTCCATGGCTGATCCAAATTGTAGTAAATTTAATGGGAGGGGTTAATTTAGAAATCGACTAATTAACTTCCATGATTTAATACATAATTAATATTTATTCGAATTTATAAATTTGAATAAATTTTAATGAATATTTAATTATATCCTTTAATTAGTACGTTAATTAAATGTAATTGTTCTATAATTGAACATTCGACGGGTACATTTTGGGAAGTGATTATTTTATTTTTTTAAAGTTACTGACAACTTTTTTTTAAAAGAAAAAAATTAAAATTTATTGCACTCCAAAATGTACCCGCCGAACTCTCCATTATTGGACAATTACATTTAATTAATGTGATAATTAAAACATATAATTAAATATTCATTAAATTTTATTCAAAATTATGAATTCGGACAAATATTAATTACGTATTAAGTTAACAGTTAACATGTATTAGTTATCATTTTAATTAAATATTTTAATTAGATCATAGATGATGTTATGGTGAAATTTGGAGAAATATATCATATTTTCAATTGTAAATTTACAACTCAAATACACACGGCGGGATTTAAAATGTTGTTAGGGGTTATTTTTGGAATATTATAAAAAAAGGTTATTTTTGGAATATTTTCGAAAAAAAGGTTATTTTTAAAATTTTGATTCTAGAAGGGGTTAAATGAAGAAATGCTCCTTTAACTTTTTCTTAACATGCCACATTACGAAAATGAGTTTCTTTGAATTATTGCTATTTTTGTCAGATTGACTTTATTTACTATTTCTCAATAATTGTTATTGTTAATCAAAGCCAATCTAGTCAATCACGTACCTATCAAAATGGGAGACAATTTCTCCGTGTGCATATATAAAAAAAAAAAGATGTTGCTCGCAAGAGTCAACATGACTAAATCGAGAGCGATTTCAATTTTATTTTATCAAATGACCACTATACTCTTGTTAATGATAAATTGATGATTGATATTTCTTACATTTATCTATTAATTTATCATTTTTCATAAATCATGCAAATATACAATCTTTCGTATATAACAAAATATTTTTATTCTTAATTTTTTTCATCATAAAAAACAATTAAATTGTAACATGTCATATATATTTAAATATGAAAATTAATGTATATTTGTTTGATTTGTTTTTTTCATAATATTAGTAAATTTTATTTTGTATTATTCATGGAAGATATAAATACTAGTATATAAGTAAACATCTATGTTGCACGGATACGGATACGGGTATCGTATCCGATACGAAACGGATACGGCAATTTAAAAAAAATCACGGATACGGATACGGATATGATTATATGATTATTATTTTAATATATTTATACTGTATATAATAAATAAATAAATAAATAAATAAATAATAAATTAAATAATATTTTGAAATTAAATATCATGACAATAAATAAAATAAACATAACAATACAATGAAAGAAAATATGGCTTAAGAATTGACTTGGAAGAATTTATATAAATAGACAAATCTGCTGTCAGAAGTATGTCCGTTCGGAACGAACTTGGAGTGCGTTCGAACGGACTTTCCTATCTGAAGTCAGAACAGTGTGCGTTCGAACGCACACTTAAAGTGCGTTCAGAACGGACTTAAGTTATATATATATGAAATTCTGATTTCGTTTTAGGTTAAGTCTTTTTCTGACCTAGGGTTTTGAGCCGTCGTTTCTCTTCTTCTTCTTCCACAGAATTCAGATTAGATCTGAGAGATTGAGAGGGAGAATTGAGAAAAGGATTTGAGAGATTCAATCGTGACGTCGACTAGAACGGCGTTGGCGATTTCCGATCGGACGAAATCGAGGTGGACACGAGTAGAGGGATTGCACGAGCGATTCTTGGAGAAGGTTCACGGATTTGGAGAAGTAATCGACACGTACTAACTTGTACGAGGTAATTTTCTCCGAAACTCTTCCTTTTTCGTTGGTTTTAGGGCGTGATCCCGGTAGAATTAGGTTACGCACGTGAACTAATTTCCGCTGCACACTATGATAATCGTGTGCGTAACCCTACATACAAGTATCGTAAAAATATCCTAAATTTATTCTAGAAGTATCCTAGAATTAATTTAGAAGTATCCTAGAAGTATCTTAGAAGTATCCTATATAATTTATTTAAAATTATTATGGACGAAAATATATAATGGGCTGAAGTATCCTAAATGGAGTATTCCAGCCGTATCCTAAACGTATCCCGGCCGTATCCTGCCGTATCTTGTCGTATCCCCGCCGTATCCGAAAAAAATGAATATTAAAATAATGGGATACGTCACGTGGCGTATCCAATACGTATCCGAGCCGTATCATATCCGTATCCGTATCGGATACCCGTATCCTCAGGATAATTCTGCATTTTTGAAGTATCCGCGTAACATAGGTAAACATTAATCAACGTAAATATGGGTATAATGTTCATTTGATTAAAAAAAATTAAAATCACTCTCACTTTAACCATGTTAGCTCTCGCAATAACATCATCCTAGAAAAATTAATTTTAAATGGAATTCTGACATGTAAAATATGTAGAAAATCACGTCTATCACTATATATAATATGCATATAATAAAATTTAATTCGTATTATCACATTATTAATACTAACTGGATTAAATTAAAAAAACAAGAAATGTGATAATTCATCACTTCACACATCGTTATATATGATAATTATCACGTCATATTTGAACGATCTAGTCATTAATCAATGAACATAAAACATAATTGAATTAAATTAAAAAAAAAAAAGAAATTTGATCGATCAAATTAAAAAAATAAAAGACCCGCTTCCGATTCGTTGCCCGTAATCCCACTCATTACTTATAGGAAAATTATACTTGGCCCCCAAACTCCAAAAAAGTGTCTTGATGAGGTGGCAAAAATGAGTTAAGTGGATTTATTAGCCTCTCTAATTGACTCGATTAAATATTAATTGACGCGTTTAATTGATACGTAAATAATTTATAATATATTAATATTAATACATGTTAATTGACGTGTCAATTCGATTAAACAGTCAATTAAATCGCGGATCGAGTCAATTAATAGTATTAATCAATCCATTTAACTCACTTTTGCGACCTGATCAAGGCATCTTTTTGGAGTTTGAGGGGCTGAATATATAACCCCTTACTTATCCTATGTTGCACGGATACAGGTACGAGTATCGTATCCGATACGATACAGATACATCGATACGACATTTCTTGAAATTTTTAGGATACGATACGTTATATATGTATATTATTTAATATTATTTCAATATAATATATATATATATATATATATATATATATATATATATATATATATATATATATATATATATATATATATATATATAAATAATTTTATTAAATTATTATAAAAATCAAGATGTTGTAATATCGATTTGGATATTTTACGAATAAATAAAGTAAAAAATAGGTGATGTAAAATACTATTGAATAGTAAAAGTATTGAACATTTTTAAATTGAGGAAAAAAAAACAATGGGTCAGCCATATCGAAACTGTATCCCGCCGTATCGGAACCGTATCCAGCCGTATCGGAAATGTATCATGTCGCATCGGAAACGTATCGGTTCAAATTTATATACTAAAATAGTCCGATACGTCACGTGACGTATCGGTGCCGTATCGGTGGCGTATCCGTATCCGATACGTATCCGATGCGGATACGGTTCGTTTTTTGAAGTATCCGCGCAACATAGCTTACATCAGCCTATCAACGATTATTGTAGAGTTGTAAATTTGTGGGCCTCTGAGTCTTTTTCAAGAAGAAAGTTGTAAATTTGTGGGCCAAACTGAAAACAATCCCACACAATTAAAATCAACCAAATTTGACCAATAAACCTTGATCATAAAATCAAATTAACCGACAAATAAGTTCAGCGATGACTTTTCTTAGCATGTGGCTTTACCCAAATGTTTGTTTGAATTATTGTTGATTTTTCTCTGATTAACTAGGCATAAGTGATTACTACTCACTGCTAATAAAATCTATATCTATAATTATGTATGAATGCAGCATGTAATAAATCCAAAAATATCCACTAGTTTGGAAAAAATATAATCAGTAATAAGATGGAGCCATCCTTCGTGTTTCTTCTCTCTGTAGTGATTGCATGCATGAATTCGATCATGGCAAATGGGTGTATTGACATCGACTATGACTATAATATATGAACATTGAAATAGTAGATTGACATCGACTACGACTATAATATATGAACATTGAAATTTGTATTTTGCCATTAAAATGATATAATTAGAGTAGTATATGTATATTGATACAAAGAAATAGTACAATAACACTGAAAATAATATATTAATATTGAAAGCAATGTATTTATAACAATAATGATATATTTAAATTAAAAATAATATATCGATAATAAAACCAGTATCACGAGACCAGTGGCGGATCTTGAACCATATTCTTGGGGGGGGGGGGGGGGGGGGGGGGGGGGCGAAATATAAACACAAAAAATAACACAAAATATTTTTTAATTTCAATTGTTAGCTAACACATAACACAAAAAAGAGGAGCAATATTTACCCACTCCCTTATTTTCTACTTATTTTTGAGCCTCATCATGAAGCCACATCATCATCCTTAGCATGATTATTAACTATTAGATTGGGTGATGTGGCTTCATCATATACATTAATATTATATTTGATCATTTAAGACATGCATTTTGTATGACTATATGTAAGTATTCATTTGAACCGTTAGATGTATTGATGTGCTTAAATCTCAATCACTAAATTTTTGTTAGATTTTTTGAAGATCATATTTTGTGTAGTCATTTATGTGTCATTATTTTACACTATGTTTTAAGCATTCTTAGAAAGCTACATCATCATACATTAATGATGTGGACTATTATTATTGGTTAGCTTCACATTAGACCATGTATATTCAATTGTTTAACATTTCACATAAGATTACATGATCAAATGTGAATGCAATAGAATATGAAAAGTTTATATATGAAATACTAATAATTGAATATGTAATATTATAAAAGATACAACATATATTATTATCATTTATAGAAATTTAATTTTAAAAATTCATCAAGTATATTCATTTTAATTTTCTCTTCGTTTTAACATCCATATTAACATAGTTCATACATATCGTTTTTCATAATTTCAATTTGTAAATATATTATGTAAGAAAATATGCAAAAAAAATTACAAATTTACATAATAGATATTTAAATATTTTATTTGCATAATATAATTTTGAAGTATTATTATTATTTTTTAAATTATAACTACAAGAATCTCATATAATACTAAGTAGATTATATTTTTGTTTTTAAACAAACAAATTTAACATTAATTTTCTCAAAAAATAATAGAATTAAAAAATAGTTTATCCATCTAAATAACTTCTTAAACTTATACACTTATGAAATAGTATTGTAATTTAAAGAAATACATAACTATGTGTTTCTTAAAATAACTTCTTAAACTTATACAATTATTTTTTACTATGTGTTTCTTAAATCACAATTCACAATATATTTCATTATTTTTTTGGGGCAGAAAATTAACGTAGATTTTTTATTTCGACATATCAAAATACATAACTATGAATAATATATACTATATGTTCAAAATTTTTGGGGGGGCGATCGCCCCCCGCGGCCCTTTATAAGATTCGCCCCTGCACGAGACAAAAAAAAGTTAATACATTGCTTCCAACATTTCAAAAGTTGAGGATTATTTCTCAAATTTACAAAAGTCGAGAGGTAATTTTTTTTTTGAAAAAAAATATGACCACTTTTTGCAAAGTCTGACACTTTATTTATCTCTCGACTTTTGTAAAGTCGGAAATGTTATTTTTGATATTTCGAAACAAGATTGTTCTTTTAGGGGAACCGGAAACATTTGGTGTCTACAGATGAATTTTTCCCATATATTTATTCTATATTTCATTCTACCAGCTATTAACGATTAATGTAGAAGTTGTAAATTTGTGAGCCACTGAGTCCTTTTCAAGAAAAAAAGTTGTAAATTTATGGGCCAAATTGAAAACAATCCTACGCCATTAAAATCACCACCAAATTTGACCAATAAAGCTCAGGAGAATTTCTGCATGTAACCCCTTTTAGAAAAAAAATTCAAAAACTAACCCCCTTTTCGAAAATATTCCAAAAATAACTCCCTTTTCGCAAATATTCCAAAAATAACTCCTTTCGGGTTTTTAAATCTCGCCGCTACAGTGTTTCGGGATTTTAAATCCCGCCGCTACAGTGTGATACAGTGTTTTGAGAAAAAAAAAATTTATTCTCCTTCAAAATGTACCCACCGAATTCTCCATTATTTAACTATTATATTTAATTAACGTGATAATTACAACATATCATTAAATATTAACTAATATTTATTCCAATTTATGAATTCGAATAAATATTAATTATGTATTAAGTTAATAGCTAACAATAAAATTAATATTTATGAATTCAAATGTACCCACCGAATTCTCTATTATTGAAATATTAATTATGCTGTTAGTTATTAACGTAATACATAATTAATATTTATTCGAATTCATAAATTGAAATAAAAATAAATATTAATTACGTATTATGTTAATAGTTAACAACAAAATTAATATTTATGAATTCAAATGTACCCACCGAATTCTCTATTATTGAAATATTAATTATGCTGTTAGTTATTAACTTAACACATAATTAATATTTATTCAAATTCATAAATTAGAATAAATTGGAATAAATATTAGTTAATATTTAATGATATGTTGTAATTATCACGTTAATTAAATATAATAGTTAAATAATGGAGAATTCGGCGGGTACATTTTGAAGGAGAATAAATCTTTTTATTTCTCAAAACACTGTAGCGGCGGGATTTAAAATCCCGGAACACTGTAGCGCGAGATTTAAAAACCCGAAAGGTGTTGTTTTTGGAATATTTGCGAAAAGGATGTTATTTTTGGAATATTTTCGAAAATGGAGTTAGTTTTTGAATTTTTTTTCTAAAAGGGGTTACATGCAGAAATGCTCCTAAAGCTCAATCCTAAAATCAAATCAGACGACAAATATCTCGATGACTTTTTCTGAGAATTATCCTTGCACAAAACTACGCGTCCACCAAAGTTAGTCACTTTTTCTTCCTGCCCAATGTCTGTCTGAACATTATAAGGAGCATTTATGCATATAACCTCTTCTATAATCAAAATTCAAAAAATAACCTCTTTTCTGAAAATATTTCAAAAATAACCTCTTTAACGATAATATTCCAAAAACAATCCATAACGAGTTTTTAAATCCCACCAGTTCAAAATTCAGAATTTTAATTGAAAATATGATATATTTTTCCAAATTTTACCATATCATACTCTGTGTTCTAATTAGTGTATTTTATTACAACGATAACTAGTACATGTTAGATGTTAACTTAATACGTAATTAATATTTATTCGAATTCATAAATTTGAATAAATTTTAATGAATATTTAATTATATGTTTTAATTATCACGTTAATTAAATATAATTGTTAAATAATGGAGAATTCGGCGGGTACATTTTGGAGCGTAATAAAATTTAATAATTTTTTCAGTAAAGTTATATTTAAAAAAAAAATTATTTCCTTCCAAAATGTACCCGCCGAATTCTCCATTATAAAACAATTATATTTAATTAACGTGACAATTAAAACATATAATTAAATATTCATTAAAATTTATTCAAATTTACGATTTCGAATAAATATTAATTACGTATTAAGTTAACAACTAACATATACTAGTTATCATTTTAATTAAGTATACTAACCGAGATTATCCAAATTTTACCATATCATAATCTATGTTCTAATTAGTATATTTTATTAAAAAGATAACTAGTACATGTTAGCTGTTAACTTAATACGTAATTAATATTTATTCGAATTCATAAATTTGAATAAATTTTAATGAATATTTAATTATACGTTTTAATTATCACGTTAATTAAATGTAATTGTTCAATAATGAAGAATTCGGCGGGTACATTTTGTAGCGCAATAAAATTTAATAATTTTTTTTCAAAACCGTGTGTGTCAGAAAATTATATTAAAAAAAAAGTTATTTCCTTCCAAAATGTACCCGCCGAATTCTCCATTATAAAATAATTATATTTAATTAACGTGATAATTAAAACACATAATTAAATATTCATTAAAATTTATTCAAATTTAGGAATTCGAATAAATATTAATTACGTATTAAGTTAACAACTAACATGTACTAGTTATCGTTTTAATTAAATATACTAACCGAGATTATCCAAATTTTATCATATCATAATCTATGTTCTAATTAGTATATTTTATTAAAATGATAACTAGTACATATTAATTGTTAACTTAATACGTAACTAATATTTATTCGAATTCATAAATTTTAATAAATTTTCATGAATATTTAATTATATGTTTTAATTATCACGTTAATTAAATGTAATTGTTCAATAATGAGAATTCGGCGGGTACATTTTGGAGTGAAATAAAATTTAATATTTTCTTTTTTCAAAACGACGTGTGTCAGTAAACTTATATTAAAAAAAAATGTTATCCCCTTCCAAAAAATGTACCTGCCGAATTTTTCATTATAGACCAATTACATTTAATTAATGTGATAATTAAAACATATAATTAAATATTCATTAAAATTTATTTAAATTTATGAATTCGAATAAATATTAATTATGTATTAAGTTAACAGTCAACATGTATTAGTTATCATTTTAATTGAAATATATTAATTAGATCATAGATGATGTTATAGTAAAATTTGGGAAAATATATCATATTTTCAATTAAATTTTTGAATTTCAACTGGCGAGATTTAAAATCCCGTTATGGGTTATTTTTGGAATATTATCAAAAAGAGGTTATTTTTGAAATATTTTCAGTTATTTTTTGAATTTTGGTTTTAAAAAGGGTTACATGCAGAAATGCTCCAACAAATAATCATGTGCCACATCATAATTAACTTTATCATGGCTGTCGAAAATCTATAAGTATGTATGAATGCAGCATGTAATCAATCCAAAAATATCCACTAGCTTGGAAAAATATAACCAGTAACAAAATGGAGCTATCCTTCGTGTTTCTTCTCTCTGTAGTGATTGCATGCATCAATTCGAACATGGCCAATGGGTGTCTCGCGGTGGAAAGAGAAGCACTCCTGGCTTTCAAAGCCGGTATAAACGATCCTGGCAACCTTCTCTCGTCCTGGCATGCTCAAGATTGTTGCAATTGGTGGGGTGTCGTCTGTGACGACAAAACGGGTTATGTAATAAAACTTAATCTTAGCAATCCATACAACTCAGAGTTGGCTTATATTTATTCCGGGTTATCGCCCTACACATGGACCGGTGAGATAAATCCTTCTTTACTTGCTCTGAGATATTTGACTCACCTAGATCTTAGTATGAATGATTTCTCTGCAATCAGCATACCCGATTTTATCGGTTCGTTTGAAAATTTGATTTATCTGAACTTCTCTTTTATGAAGTTCACTGGTCATATTCCTTATCAACTCGGAAATCTCTCGAAACTCTCTTATCTCGACCTTGGCTGGTCTATGTTTTCCGGTATGTTCCCTCCTCAGCTAGGAAATCTCTCTCGTCTTCAATTTCTCAATTTAAGTACACCATATCCTATTTCCAATAATCATGTTCAGGACATTTCATGGATTACACAGTTGTCTTCTCTAAATGATCTCGATATGAGTGGCTGGAATCTAAACAACACCAATAACTGGTTAGAAATTAACAAACTGCAAAACTTGAAAACATTGATCTTATCCTCGTGTAATCTTACCGGTGAAAGTATCCTACCATATCATTCTTATGTTAACTTAACATCTCTGAAAACCCTTGAATTATCAGAAAATCATTTCAACATTGAGTTGCCTAGTTGGCTATGGAATCTTACTTCCCTATCCCGTCTTGATCTAAGTTTTTCTGATTTTATCGGAATTGTGCCTGATGCACTTAGTAAATTGGTGTTGCTTAATCATCTTAATTTAGGCGGAAATGTTTTCAATCCAGGGTTTCTTGAACCGATTCAGAAACTGTGTCATCTTAAAACAATACATTTGTCTTCCTTACAAATCGAGGAAGATATTGGTACGTTAATCAGAAAGTTGAGTTGTAACTGGTCCCAATTAGAGGAGGTTGTCCTTCCTCAGAACAACCTCCGAGGCAATTTACCGAGCTGGATTGGACAAATATCAAATTTATCTTATTTGGATCTCGGCCATAATTCATTGTCAGGTCCTCTCCCTCATGAAATCGGGAGTCTATCCAAACTATCGTATTTGAGTTTCACTGCTAATTCATTATCAGGTCTTGTCCCTCTTGAAATCGGAAGACTTTCCAAGCTAAATAATTTAGATCTTTCCTCTAATAATTTCTCAGGAATACTTACTGAAATCCATTTTGCAAATCTTACAATGCTTGAGAGTTTGTCCTTGAACAACATGCCACTGGAAATTAAATTAAATGACAAGTGGATTCCTCCGTTTCAACTTGTTGTTGTATTTTTGAACTACTGTGTCTTAGATAGTTTTCCTGGCTGGCTTCGAGGTCAAACAAGACTTCATGTGCTCGCGATGTCGAACAGTAGCATTTCAGGCACAATCCCAACCTGGCTTTGGAAGTTCCCAGTACAATATGTAGACTTGTCTTATAACAATTTGCGAGGAAATCTACCTGTATCTCTGCCATCCACACAACTAGTTGAGCTTCATCTCGAATCTAACAATCTTGAAGGCCCATTACCGTTATCTTATCCACTAGAGCTAGAATCATTAGAATTATCTAACAACAAGTTAACAGGGCCGTTACCAAGTGTAATGAACGGGACAAACTTGAAATCTTTTCTACTCTCCACAAATCAAATTAACGGTACCTTGCCATCTTATATTTGCGAAATGACAAGCCTAAAAATCTTGGATTTATCACACAATGAAATATCTGGAGAGCTTCCTATTTGTTGGAAAATGTCAGAATTGCAGCTCTTAGATTTATCTAATAACAATATTACGGGACGGATTCCTAATTCCATTGGCTCTTATCGGAAACTTGAGTCATTGCAACTTGGTAGTAATAACCTTAACGCTGAACTGCCATCAGACCTACAACTCTGCAAAGAGTTGATCTTTCTTGATTTGAACATAAACAATTTCTCGGGGAAAATACCAACATGGATAGGAGAAAAGTTGCAAAATCTAGTAGTTCTTGCTTTGCGGTCAAACATGTTTAGCGGCAAAATCCCTTCAAACCTCGAACAACTGGAGAGACTTCAAGTTCTTGATCTTTCTATCAATGCACTTACAGGGTCCATACCCAGTTCTTTGGGTAACTTCACTAATTTACCCACCCCCTTATTTTTCACCTATCTTTAAGTCTCCTCATGAAGCCACATCATCATGGTTATTCATGATTATTGACCATTAGATTTTGTGATATTTATTCATCCTATAGACTTTTTAGTGATGTGTTTTGATCTAAACCATTGATTTATTTTTTAGATTTTTTGAAGATCATATTTTGTGTAGTCATTTATGTGTCATTATTTTACACCATGTTTTAAGCATCCTTGGAAAGCCACATCATCATACATCAATGACGTGGACTTATATTATTGGTTAGGTTCGCACTAGACTAAGTCTATTCAATTGTTATCATTTCATACAAAATTACACGATCAAATGTGAATACAATGGAAGATGAAAAATTTATATATGAAATATTAATAACTTAATATGTAATATTATAAACATACAACATATAGTAGTATTAATTTTAGAATTTTAATTTTAAAAATTCAGCAAATATATTCGTTTTAATTTTCTCTTTATTTTGACATCCATATTAGCATAATTCGTACATACCATTTTCGATAATTTGAATTTGTAAACATATTATGTAAAAAATACAATGCAAAAAGTGCATTTTTAGAAAATAAATTTTTAATTATTTTACTTACATAATAGAAAATGGAAGATGAAAAGTTTATATATGAAATACTAATAACTTAATATGTAATATTATAAACATACAACACATAGTAGTATTAATTTTAGAATTTTAATTTTAAAAATTCATGAAATATATTCATTTTAACTTTCTCTTTATTTTGACATTCATATTAGCATAGTTCGTACATACCATTTTCCATAATTTAAATTTGTAAACATATTATGTAAAATACAATGCAAAAAGTGCATTTTTACAAAATAAAATTTTAATTATTTTAGTTACATAATAGAAATTTTAAATATTAGTATTTATTTTTAAAAAATTATAACTATACTAATACCATATAATACAAAGTTGATTATATTTGTGTTTTCTATCAAACAAATTTAATATTAATTTTTTCGAAAAATAATAGAAATAAAAAAAAAGTTTATCCATCGAAATAATTTCTTAAATTTATAAACACTTATCAAATAAAAATGTTATTTTTAAAACTATAAAATTAAAAAAAAAATCATACGCTATAAAATAATTTATATTTATGTTTATGCTAAATTAATTTTTTATATTATTTATTAAATCACTTGCAATATTAAGTTTGGCATTATTTATAATTTTCATTGCATTTTGAATCAATAACAAATTATTAGTAATATATAATTAATAATATGTTATTACGTATGTTGTATGATTCATTATTTTTATATTTGATATTGTATGAAATATTGTGAATAACAATGATATAATATTTGTTGTTATGTTTTTTTGTAAAATCATGTTATAACTCATATTATTATTATTATACAATGAAATTAATACAAGTGCTATTATTTAAGAAAATAAATTTTTTTGTCTTCATGATGTAAAATAATTGTAAATCATATACATAATCATGGACAAATTAGTTCAAATAATTATATTATGAAATGATATTATCATTATTATCATATTTATATGTACATTGTATTACAATGAAAAACATAATTAATATTCTCGCCGCGTAGCGCGAGTATTCTATAAATTAAAATAATTAAGAACATATGAATAATCATATTATTATAATAATATTCTATAGATAAATGAATTCATCGATAAATGAATTCAAATAACTTTGTTTGAAGATGATATTATTAATATTATCATACAAATATATAATTATATTAGAATGAAAAACATAATTTACATGCTCGCCGCGTAGCGCGAGTATTCTCCTAGTATGAGGAATAAAACACTTCATTCAAATGTTAGTGTGAATGAGGAATATAATCATCTTTTTTTTGATCAATCAGACGAGTACTTTAACACTTTAACCGTAAATATGAAGGGACAACAACTATATTACACCCGAACTCTCGGCTTTGTTAAGACCATAGATCTATCAACTAACCATTTGAGTGGAGGTATTCCAGAGGAAATTGTCGCCCTCCACGGTTTAATCAATTTGAATTTGTCGGAAAATCATTTATCCGGAAGGATTCCTAAGAATATTGGAGAGATGCAATCCTTGCAATCTCTTGATCTTTCCACCAATGGACTCTCGGGGTCTATTCCTCAAACTTTGTCGGAATTGTATTTTTTAAGCAGCTTAAACTTATCGTATAACAACTTATCTGGAAGGATTCCGTCGGGAAGACAATTAGATACCCTCAACGGCGCATCGATATATGAAGGAAACCCTTATCTTTGTGGGCCCCCCACCGGCAGGAGCTGTTTTGAAGGGGAAGCAACTAGCACAAATAATGAAGTGAATGGAGATGGTCATGACATGATATGGCTTTCCGTTTTTGTCGGACTCGGTTTTATTATAGGATTTTGGTGTGCTTGTGGTGCTTTGGTGTTTAAAGTAACTTGGAGGATAATCTATTTTCAGACAGTTGATAAGTTTTTTGATGTCGTATATGTACAATTTATGCTAACGATAAGAAAAATGAAAGAAATTTATAAATAGGTCAATGTAATTCACAAATAAATGAATGTATGTGTACAATTTATGATGTAAAAATTTTACAAAAAAGTGAATGTAATTTATAAATAAATAAATGTTGTTAACTTATTATGTGTTGGTTTGGCAATTTATAAATAGGTGAATATAATTCACAAATAAATAAATTATGTTACCTCGTTATGTGTTGGTTTGGTAATTTTGTTATGTATTATTAATTTTACTATCAAATAATAGTAGCTTACATCATTAATCTACGATAATGTGACATTTTAGAAATAGTCGAAGTTGAATAAAATAGCGGATACAAGAATATCTATAAAGAAATTATAGACACAAAAATATGATTCAAATTTTATCAATTTCTAACTAAATGAAAATTTCAACATCTTCTTTACTGCAATAACATGCCACTTCACCTAACTTTGTCTCGCCGAATCTAACATATGGATTATCTCAAACCTTAATTTCTCTCGCACCCCCGCTAGGAATGTAAATAGAATAGGGATAACATTATTTGTATAGCTGATATTTCTTCGTCTAGAGCGGTTACTCATGATATTGTGTACGGTATCATTAATTAGCTTTTAACTGATGCTATTGATTTGTAATTCAGTTATGAAATAAGAATCCAGGTTTTTTTATAATTTCCACAAAATGCAAGGAACTTTTAGCTAATTTCTCACATTTTTTGTTATGTCTTTCCATAGGGGCCTTTTAATTCTGATTCTCATCGGTATGATTTTGGTTTTCATCAAATTAAATTAAGGAATAAGAACTGAGGTATTTTATTATGACATGATAAACCAGCATAATTGAGGGCCCTTTTAGCTGCTTCCATTTTCTTCGCGAAGAACAAGGTAAAACTTTTATATCGATTTGTTCGGAAAATTGTAGTTTTATTACTATTTATGTTTGAAATTTCAAAAATTAATCCAAATTTCTTTCATTTAATTCCGAATCATTTGATTAGTCAATCCAATTTTATTTATTTCGTCAGATATTTGAGTCATCTAATCTGACATTTGATCAAAATTCAAAATCTTAAATCCAAATTTCTTTCATCTAATCACAGATCCTTTGATTAACCAATTGAATGTTATTTCTTTGCTCGCATATTCGAGCTATCTAATTTGACCTTCGATCAAAACCAGATTTCCCGTAAAAACATTTTCTTCTGATTGTGAACTGGACAGCACGTTCGCCGAAGCAGGTAGATTACGATGTCATTTTTTTTAACAAGCCATACTTTCACGTGTACCCCAATAAAGGCTCAATATATCTCAAACACCCCTCTGAGATGTGAAAATATCATGATTGTCTTGCGAAATATGACAAATATAACCACCATTCCTCTTATTTTTTTATAAAAAAAATACCGAAACTACCCATTTTCTCATTTATTTATATTTTTGAAAAGAGGTCGGCTATTGCCGAGCTCAATGTATGGAATTAATAAGTGTAGAGTCCCAAATTACATAATGTAACCATTACGGAGTAGATTAAAATTGCAAAGATTTAGAAATAGTGAATGTGATTGAATTAGACAGAGTATGTTTGTAATTCAATTTCCAATTCGACAGTAGCCTTTCATACTCCTTGTTGGATGTTTGCTTGTAGCCAGGCCCCTGATTCCATCATAGCCTTGTTGAGTGTTATATACCTCGGTTTATTCCGGTCATTGAAAATTCTTGAGTTTCTTTCTTTCCAATCATTCCATGCCATCGCAAAAATCTTGCATCCCATTGTTTCTTTTGAACCTTGTTCAAAGTGTTCCTCGTGTCTTTCTATAACCCTATCGGGTCAAAAATCAGTGAGGGTTTATTTGCTCGAAAATCCGAGAACAGTTTTGTCCACATACTTGATACGTAGTGGCAATTCCCCAGAAGGTGTGTTGTTGTCTCGTCGCATCCGGTGCAGTTGTGGAAATGACCTCTATTTGGCCAACTCCTTTTTTGTAGATTCTTATTATGCACTTACTTAAACCCATGAATCTAATTATGCACTTACTTAAACCCATGAATATTCATGTTCATATGACATATATGTTATGGTATGGAGATTTTTTGGAAACCCGAGGATTAGGAAATTTGAAAAATGAAATCTTGAAGAGATAATAAAATTCTCCATATATTGTTATTGCCATGATTGAATGGTAATTAATGCAAATATTATTTTCTTGTATTGGGTAGGAGTTTAGCTATAAATAGAGGGCTAGGCTAGAGTTTTATTCATTCCAACAAAACACAAACAATTGTATTCTCTCTTTCTCCAGTATAGTAAAATAAGTTTGAGTGCCGGCGGCCGTGGTTTTTTCCCATAGGAGTTTCCACGTAAAAATACTTGTGTCCGTGTGTTGTTCTTGTGTGTGTGTTTGCGGCGACGATCCTAACAAGTGGTATCAGGGCAAAGGTTAAGGTTCGAGCAGACGAGAGATGGACGAGAACAAGGTTTCGGTATGTCGGTTCGATGGGCGAGACTTCGGTTACTGGAAGATGCAAGTAGAAGCGTTGCTATGCCAGAAGGACCTAGAAGAGACGCTATTCGAGACAATGCCGGAAAGTATCACGGACGAAGGCAAGTGGAAGAAGATGAACCGCAAGGCGCTAAGCTATATCCAACTATCGCTGGCCAAGAACGTGGCGTTCAACGTAGCGAAGGAGACGACGGCTTTCGGGGTCATGAAGGCGTTGTCCAACATGTACGAGAAACCATCTTCGCTAAAGGTTGGAGAAAGATCCAACGAATTATCGGAAATTACATTTAGATGTAATGTTCCGATAAGTTCCGAGGCAAGAAGAGGCTATCGGTATTTTGTTACGTTTATGGACGGTTAAAGTAGATATGAAAAAATTTATTTAATGCGTGCCGAAACGGAGACTTTTGAAATGTTCAAAGAGTTTCAAAAACGAAATACAAAATCGACTAAGCAAGAAAATCAAAGCTTTTCGATAGGATCGAGAAGGCGAGTATTTGAGCTAAACCTTTCGATAGGATCGAAGAGGCGATATTTGAGTTATGAATATTGATGATCATTTATGATTGTGGAATCGTTTCACGATTGCCTTTATTCGGAACATTGAGATGTGTCCGAAAAGAGGAAATGAACGCATGTTGGACATGGTTCAATAAATGATACGTCAATAGGCCCAAAAATATTTTGGGGACACGCCCTTGAGACAGCGGCACTAATGAATGGTTGCATATAAGATATGGACCATAAACCTTCTAATCGGTACAAAAGACGCCATATGAGATATGGATCGGAATGGTTCCGAAGTGGTCATTTGTACAGATTTGAGGATGTGGGTATATTTCGAAATTTGTTTCGGTTAAACTCAATCCCAAATCTGAAAATGGTTCGTTTATCCTTAAGGAAACTAAAGGGTATTAATTCTAACGTCCCGACGAAAATGAGATTTTCGTGGCTCGAAGAGATGCCTTCTTGGAGGAGGACTAGATGCGCACAAGTTTGGAACTTGGTGCCATTTATCTCTATGCGGGCTACTGGGAGTAGAATAAATCTCGAAAGAGTTCGGGATTTGAAAATGAACATTGTACCGATGAAAGTTGACATGGCTTCATCAAGAGTTGATGAACGCAAGTCGAACACACAAAGGAATTTTTCGTAGATCAAGTAGGCTATGTCATAAGCGGGTAAATACGGATTTATCGTGGCTAATGGTGATGGATCGAAATCATATGATGATTCGATATCCTACAAGGATGCTATGAAAAGTTGATTCCACATGACATGGTGTCATGAAATCTGAGATTCGATCCATGTAAATTATCAAGTTCAGAACTTTATTTCATTACTTTCTGGGTTAGACCCGTGAAACGTGAGTGGGTTTTTTCAAGATGAAGAATCTACATGGATAGGAATACACATATATGTAAAGCGAGGCTTTTTGCGAAGAGTTTCATGCAATTCATAGTCGGACTATGAAGAAACGTTTTCGCATGTTGCCATGCTTTCCCATTCTCGAAATTCTGCTTGCCATAATCGCATATAATGACTATATGATGTGGCAAGATGGATGTCGGAACCGAATTTCTTAACAGAAATTTTATTAAAGGACGTGTACTTGACACAACCTTACGGTTTTGTCGATTCATAAGAATCGGAATAGGATATGCATGCTTTAACGATCCATATGATGGATTAGAGAAAGCTTCTCGGAATTGGAATATTCGTTTTGAGGAAGTTATAAACTGTTATAACATTGTCGGAACGAATGAAAACTTTGTGTAAACATGAAGGTTAGTGGGAGCCGCGTTATATTTCTTGTAACGACATAGAGCGTCTAATTCACCATCAATAAAATTCATGGGAATCACACGAGTTTGAATGTAATGCGATTACATGAGACTAACTCTTGTGAATGTATAATGGTTATACATATATATACATAATTGTTATGTGTATTTAAACCCATCGAGATTTGTATTGATAGCGGTAAAGTTTATCCTTGAATACTTTGCGAAAGAATTCAGGATTTTATTTTATCTATAATGGTGTGGAAGACGTGTTGGTTATAAAGAATTATAACAACAACCGTTTCCAAAGATTTAGCACGTCGAAATATGTAGCACGACTTTCGATCACAAAGTGTGCACATGTTTTGCTTAAATGAAAACACGGTTATGTGGAAAGGTTCCACAAGACCAATAGTTAGTGATTCTATTTACGGAGGCGAGTATATTGTGGTTATTAATCGCAAAAGGAAGTGGTATGGATCGAGGATACATGACCAAACTCTAGTAGTCACGAGTTATCGGATTTATGGTTGTTTATTGCGTGAGACGCAATAGTACAAGTCACAAATGCCGAGGTCACAACCACTTCTAGTCAATACTCAGAAAATTTTCATTTGATCCATGAAATTTTGTGAAAAGATGTGATCGGAGATATTGGAAATGTTCCAATATAGATGATGATTAACACTAGCGGGAACGTGCGGACCCGTTTACAAAACCGCTCTCTCTAGTCGCGCATGACTGTCATGCGATGACTATGGGTATGGAGATACCTAGAGAAGGAAGAAGAGAGTAGAGTGTAGTTATCTAAATACGATAGTCCTCGCAGGTTATGGGTATGGAGATACCCATAGGTAAACGTTGTATCACCCAAATAGTTAGTCCATATGAATGCATCCCTTTTAAAAATTTTGTTTACTTAAATTAATATGCATTCACCTTATATGAAAACTGTGTGCGGGTTGTGTAATATGATTGTTACATGAACCCTGATTTGAACTTGTGTGGACGCCGGCATAATTGATGATTATGTGCAGCAAAACCGTCACACTTAAAGTGTCATTTCTAAACATCCCTAGTCGCGGATTAGTTTGCTTAAGAGAGAAGCATTTCTATTATCAGATAATAGACTGGACGTGTACACTAGTACGTTTGCCGAGGAGATGATTATGTTTTGCTAATCATGGGACAAGGTGCTTGTCGAATCGGGAACGTAGATATATGTTAGGTTACATGTATTGGATATGACCAAAGCCGCGAGACCATGACATGGTTTAGTCCTAATAGATGGACTTGCGACGGATGGGGTTTTAGGTTCTTCACACTTGAGGGGACCATTGATTGCGTTACGTGCGTAACACAATGCTTTGATATGACTTTACGCCTACCGTAACAGAGGGCCAAAACGGTCATCATTGGGTATTGTGCGAAACACGGAATTCAATATGAGTCTCCAAGATAGGAATTGTTTATTCCGAAAGGAAGAGATATCTCTTAGGCCGCTCGATGAATTGATTAACGAAATCTCTGGCCAGAGTCAATGATATTAAAAGTTAATATCGATTGTAATTTGTTAACTCAATTCGGAATCGGGAAATAAGTATAGTTAATAAAGACATAAGGATGACTACCACCATGCCTTTTGATTAACGGATATCGCAAACAAGAGAACTAGTAACCGCTATTCGAGATAGGCACAATGATCACAATCATTTTTCGTTTTAACATGGGTAGCCATGATGGAGTGACTAGATCCCGCTCATGGGCTTGTAGTGCCATGGAAACGGCCTACTGCCATCGTTAAACGAACCTACACGGTCACACAACGAGTCGTACTATGTCGGGCTTGATTGCAAGTTTTTGCACATAGGATGTGCATGGCTTTAGCGTATATGATACGCGGGCTAGATTCTCTGATATAGTGTATATGTGATATACATGAGTACCTTTTAGGTAGATCTGAAACTGAGTGGGAGACTGAAGGAAATACAGTTTTGGATCAACGCTAAAATGGTACGTAGGACAAACGAACGTACGCGTTCGTGGGCATACTAAACAGATTAGTAAAACTGGTATAACATTCAGTAGGTAACTCCGATTTGAATTATTCAAATTGGGTTAGTTAGACAATGAGATTATATAGAACTTTCATGTTGTAAGATTTTCCATTTGAGCGACGTATCAGTGTCGTTCTAATCGAATACCGAAAGGGTGCGACGGTTTGACATACAGTCAGTAAAATGGGCGTAACTTTCGGGTCCGAACTCCAATTGGGCTGGATCCAATTGGGTTGGAAAGATAATAAGATTATCTACAACGTTCGTAAATGTTCAAAGTCGGTTGGAACGATTTGATATTTTCGTTCTGACAGAATACTGAAAGGGTGTATGTAGTTTTCTGTTTGAAAAGCTGTATAGAAGATATACATACCTTTTGGCCCATCCTTATCCTATGGAGTATATATAGGATATTTCTCTCTCTCTCTAAAAAAAAGTTCAGTGCAGATAATTAATGGATTTTATCCAGAAATTATGAGACTCTAATCAGATGATGAAAGAGTGCGAAGAGATTGAGAGAAAGAGAAAAGAGGAGAAAAGAGTTTTCTCCGTCTTAGAGAATCGAAACGCAATCATGGAAGTTCGCCGGTGCATCGTCTAGGCAGATGCATTCGCGACCGAGATGCTACGACTCACGGTGGATACGGGTAGAGGAGCGACATATGTGGCTCTTCGTTGTGATCAAACCGGAGAAGTAATCGAGTAACGGGCTGTGGAAGCGTGCGGGCATGGAACGCGCGAAGACAACCGGAAACGCGTCAAGATGGTGGGAGACGTGCGGTATGGGACGTACGGGCTAGTCACCAACGTGACACCGAAGGAAGAGAAGGATGCGAGCGATCAACCCGTCGTGCGTGATCAATTTCACGCTGGTAATCGTCTATCCTACTTTGCATCGTATCCTCGATATCGAAGCGTGATCTTATATTTTGGGAACCGGACCGGGCCTTCATATGCGCTGCGCGGGCCCGGAGACGGGATAATTCCCTTCACAAATGTTGTCACTGAGCAAGACAGAGACGACGCTCTCGTTTTATGCGTCGACAACCCTGTCGAGTCCTGGGTTTTGGACTCGGGCGCATTCTTCCACTCAACATCGCAGAAAGATAAGTTCTTAAATTTCAAGACAGGAGATTTATGAAATGTTCACCTAGAATATGGAAAGCCTTTGAGCGTATCGGGCATAGGTGATGTCCAGATAAAATCCAGCAACAAATTTAGATGGATCTTACGAGGAGTTCGGTACATTCCCGGTCTGAAGAAGAACTTGATATCCGTCGGGCAGATGGATAGCGAAGGCTACAAGACGGTGTTCGGGAACGGGTCGTGGAAGATTGTAAGGGGCGCCATGGTGATAGCGAGAGGTACGAAGACGGGAACCCTCTATCTTACCGATAATAGAGGAGATTGTTTGGCGTTTTCAAGAGCAGCGACTGATCCGATGTTATGGCACAATCGGCTCGGTCACATGAGTCACGAAGGGATGCAAGTGTTGATTTCCAAGTGTCTGTTACCGAAGGTAAAATTGGTACAAACCGGTTTCTATGAGAACTGCGTGGTTGGCAAGCAAAGACGGGTTAGTTTTTCGAAGGCCGGACGAGAACTCAAGATGGGGAAGTTAGACCTGGTGCATACCGACGTGTGGGGGCCAGCTCCGGTCCAGTATATCGGGGGGTCACGATACTACGTCACCTTTATCGACGATTCAACCCGGAAAGTATGGATCTATTTTTATTAAACACAAATCTGACGTGTTTAATGTGTTCAAAATGTGAAAGGCAGAAGTCGAGACCGAAACCGGCTTGAAGATGAAATGCTTGAAGTCGGATAATGGAGGGGAGTACGACAGTGCAGAGTTCAGAGGGTTTTGCGCGGAACAAGGAATCAAGCAGATTCGGACGGTTCCAAATCGACCTCAGTAGAACGAGGTGGCAGAACGGATGAATCGAACTCTGAATGAAAGAGCAAGGGCGATGCGATTGAATGCGGGATTGCCGAAGATGTTCTGGGTAGATGCGATTAGCACGGCCGCATACCTTATCAACCGTACTCCGATGAAATCCCTTAACCTTGAGCTACCTGAAGAGAAATGGAGAGGAAAGAAGATTTCTCTTGGTCATTTGCGAATTTTTGGGAGCATCTCGTATGTCCATATCGACGCAGAGAAGAGGGACAAACTAGACGCGAAGGCCCAAAGATGTGTGTTAATTGGTTATGGATCGAATTACTTCGGTTATCAATTTTGGATCGAGGAAGGTCGAAGAATAATTCGGTCAAGAGACGCAACCTTTAATGAAGAGGAACTCTACAAGAACAGGTCCGGTTCCGGAGGCGAATCGAAACCGGAGGAGTGTGTCCATGAAATCACGAACAATGACGAGTCGAGCGAGCCCGAGGAAGACGAGTTTTCGGTCCAGGATGTGACTGAAAATGGGGATGAAGACGTGCCTGAAATCACGCAAGACGAAAGCCCAGAAACTTCGATTTTGAGACGATCAATCCGGAGAATTAAGACTACTAACCGTTATTCACCATCACTCCATCATTTGTTGCTAACTGATGCGGGTGAACCAGAAGGCTACCGAGAGGCGGTACACGGAGGTGATTCGGTCAAGTGGGAGCGCGCGATGAAAGAGGAGATTGCGTCTCTCCGGAAGAACAATACTTGGAAAATGACCCTGTTGCCAGATGGCAAGAAGGCGCTGCAAAACAAATGGGTCTACCGAGTGAAGGACGAGTCAGATGGCAGCAAGAGATACAAGGCGAGACTGGTAGTCAAGGGGTTTCTTCAGAAGAAGGGAATCGACTACACGGAGGTGTTCTCGCCGGTAGTGAAGCTGACGACTATTCGCACGGTGTTAAGTATTGTAGCAGCGGAGGATTTGCACCTCGAGCAAATGGATATCAAGACGGCGTTCCTTCATGGCGATTTGGAGGAGGACATATATATGGTGCAACCTGAAGGTTTCGAGATCCCGGGAAAGGAGGATCTTGTGTGCAGGCTTAAGAAGAGCTTGTACGGTTTAAAGCAGGCTCCAAGGCAGTGGTACAAGAAGTTCGACAAGTTCATGTGTGATCGTGGTTTCCGCAGGGGTGATACCGACCATTGTTGCTACTACAAGAGCAGTGGAGAAACATACGTTATATTGCTTTTGTATGTTGATGATATGCTCATTGCAGGTGCGAACATAAGGGAGATCGACAAGCTCAAGAGGGAGTTGTCGAGAGGATTTGAAATGAAGGATTTAGGAGAGGCGAGCCAAATTCTTGGAATGCGAATTACTCGAGATCGAAGAAAGGGTACTCTCACTATGTCGCAAGAGAAGTACATTAAGAAGGTGCTGATGCGATTCCGAGTAGATGACGCCAAGCCGAGAAGTACCCCACTCGGCGCACATTTCAAACTCTCCAAGGCGCAGTCACCGAAAACCACGGAGGAGAAGAATAGGATGGAGAACGTGCCGTATTCATCGGCAGTGGGTAGCCTAATGTACGCCATGGTGTGCACGAGACCCGACATTTCTCATGCAGTGGGAGTCGTGAGCCGGTTCATGGCGAACCCCGGCACCGAGCACTGGGAGGCGATTAAATGGCTACTGAGATACTTGAAGGGCACCGCAAGCATGACACTGTGCTACAAGAAAGGCGGCACGAGTTTGCAAGGCTTTGTAGATGCTGACCTAGGAGGAGATGTGGATAGTCGGAAGAGCACTTCCGGTTATGTCTTCACGATGGGAGGCACGGCTGTGAGTTGGATGTCGAGATTGCAGAAGTGTGTGTCGCTATCGACAACGGAGATGGTATGACTCTTGACTTTTCTGAATGAGATTGGGAAATATCAAGGATGCAAGACACTTTACACCGACAGTCAAAGTGCCTTATGTCTCGCGAAGAATCCGGTGTTCCACTCGAGGACCAAGCACATCCAACTGAAGTATCACTACATCCAGGAACTTGTGAATGACGGAGTCTTATCGCTGGAGAAGATCCAAGGTGCCAAGAACGCTGCAGATATGTTGACCAAGGAAGTCCCCACCGACAAACTGAGGCTGTGCGTCGCCTCAGTGGGGATGGTCACGTAAACCGTGGGAGCTGTCGCCGGACTCAAGGATGTCTCTCTCGGGACAGGAGAAAAGGATATTGGTGCAAAAGTCTCCAAGTGGGAGATTGTTATGGTATGGAGATTTTTTGGAAACCCGAGGATTAGGAAATTTGAAAAAGAAATTCTTGAAGAGATAATAAAATTCTCCATATATTGTTATTGCCATTATTGAATGGTAATTAAGGCAAATATTATTTCCTTGTATTGGGTAGGAGTTTAGCTATAAATAGAGGGATATGCTAGAGTTTTATTCATTACAACAAACCACAAACAATTGTATTCTCTCTTTCTCCAGTGTAGTAAAATAAGTTTGAGTGCTGGCGGCCGTGGTTTTTTCCCTTCGGAGTTTCCACGTAAAAATACTTGTGTCCGTGTGTTGTTCTTGTGTGTGTGTTTGCGGCGACGATCCTAACAATATATCCTTATACATACAATTTTATCGTTGATCAAAAATTATATTTCCTTCATTATCTTCTTTTTTCTCATGCACGCTTTCCCAAGCATTCGTTCTCATCTTGTAGTTGATTTATTTGATCTTATCATTACCTCATAACTGCGGATTAAATTGATCTAAATATTATTTAAAGACATAGCACATATCTATCTTGGAGGAAAGAGAAATATTGGGCACCATAATGTTTGGCTTCTTTTCCGAACATGTCTTTTTACATCCGTATCATTTGGCTTCTTTTCTGTTATCTGAGTTGTGCATTTTTTTTTGCCAAAGTGTTGTGGTCGAGTTCTTTTTATCAAACAATTACATCAGTGATTTACTATCAAAACGACTTATCAAATAAGTAATAAAAAATATTAAAAATCTATAATTTACTTTTCACATAAAATTCAATCAAATCTTTAACGTTTTAATTTGATCATTCAAATTCCTTAGTTTTTTTTTTTTGTCAGTTAAGCCAATTTACTTCAATAGAATCTTTTCAACCACTAACTAGTGATTGGGACATTAATTACGACGTATTAAATGATTTGACAACATATGTCATGACACATTTGATGATGTGACAACATACGTTATTTATGGTAATTTTTCAAATAACCCACTAGCTTTTCTTGAATTTGTAAAAAAAATCATAACTTTTGGAAACTCCGAAAAAATCCCCTATCAACAAGGTTTCGTTTTCAATAACCCCCTACAGGAATATTTCATGGTGTTATAATTTTTTGGACCAAAATACCCCTCTATTTTCCATATTTAAATTTATTAAACTTTTTATTATTATTTTATTAATTCAAAAATCTTCATAAATATTTTTTTAACATATGCTAACTTTAAAAAACTATATATCATATACATAATTTTAATATTGTATTTATTGTATATTATTTCATATAAAACTAGAATTAAATAATAAAAGAAACAACGATATACAAAATATTCTTTAAAACATCTTGATAAAATAATATTACTTTAATATTTAGTTTTAATTCTCAATAGTTGTTAATAAAAAAAGAGGAATTTTTGAAGTGTAGATAAAACAAGTTTGTGATTTATCAAAATAGACAAGAAAGTTTAGAAAATTTTGAAATAACACTCTCGACATTTGAAAAGTTGAGAGCTTGTATAATTCCCAACTTTTGAAAAGTCGGACACATTAACTCCCTAACGACCTCCTAATATTGTTAATAAAATTCACTTAATTTTGATTAAGCTTCGACTTTTCAAATGTCGAGAAGAATAAATCCAGTCTCCTACACACGGTCCATGCACACATCCAACACCATCATAAAACATCACATGTTTATTTTGTTGGTGTATATGGTGTAAGCACAACAAGGTTTAGGGGTGAAGATTGAAATTGTTGGCTCATCTCCTTATCTCCCATCGAACTATCTGTCTTCGACACAGTCATTTTCCTGCCATGCTCTCTCCTCTCTATTTTCATTCTTTACCATTTCTGATCTTCATCATGTGATATCTGAAGTGGTGGTGTGTGTATTGCGACCTAAAACCATCAAAGACGTTAAAGACCTTCGAAGAACAAAAACAAGAAAGAAGTCACAATGAGGGCCATAGAAGACGATCTTTATCCATATATGCCTAGCTCAAGATCAAGCGTGTCGATGCAACTTAACCGGTGTTTCGCCGCGATAAGCACCACGATCCTCCGGGTCATCTTCTTAATTATATTAACTGTTTCATTTTTTAGTTTTCATAGCTTTGTTGATACCTCGTCGAAATATTTTTTTTGCTTCGTGGGAGGAATGCATTGGGAACGCAAGATCCGAAATACGGCAAAACCGAGAAGACCCGCTTATGTTGTTTTGGTTACTGGCGTATCCAGTTTCGTCGACAGTTATGTGTCGCAAGCTCTTCGTGGGAGGGGTGATGGTGTTGTTGAGATGGAATTATTGGATACACACCCTCCAAAAATCATTGGATGGTTTATGAATGAACTAACATTTTATCTCAATTAGCTTGTTGCATAATTTTTTCTCTCCTTTGCTTTTTTCGAGAAATTTGCCTTATATATCTTCATGCTCATGTTCTATGTTCAAACAACGATTCACTGATAGTTGGTACATTTGAATAAATTTGAAATTTTAAGCCTCTGTTTGATTATTCAAAATAAAGTAGCTGAAAATACTAATATCAAAATTTACAAGGACTAGACAATAATGTACCTGCCATGTTAAAAAACACGAATCAATTGAGAAAAATCTGTCTGGAGCTTATTCTAGCATTTTCTCGCACTATATGCTAAATTTTTATGCTCATTTTTCAGAACCTCTACAAGATCAAATTCTGTGATATTAATGAGACACAAGTATATTTTACAGAGAGAGATATTTACTTAAAGTTTCCCGGTTTTAGCCATTGTGGCACTAAAATCATTTAGTACTTTTCTTCACTTGACCCTCCACGTGGCCCTTCACAGCAATTGTATTTGACCAGCTTTTGAAAGACTGGATTTATGCTTCTCAACACTTCAAAAGTCGGAAGCTTGCTCAAAATAAGTGAATGCCATTAAGAGAGGTAGGATGTAGTTATGAGAGTTAATTGGTCCGACTTTTCAAAATTCGGAAATGATAGAAACCCTCGACTTTTCAAACGTCCATGATGTTATTTTCAAAATTTCCGGTCTATTTTTATAAATCGCAAATATATTTTGTCTACAATTGAAAATTTCCCTAAAAAAAGTTACTACAAAACAAGCTGCCGTAATCGAATTAGCTGTTGAAATTTAAAGTAACGACAATATTATTTTAGTGCTAGTTTTAATGTTCATTAAGTAATTGTTAATTTGACAAGAAATACTATTTAGTAAATATTTTTATTAACAACTATTGAGAATTAAGACTAAATACTAAAATAATATTAACATGTCAAGATATTTTCAGGAATACATTTTATATCGTTTTTTAATTTAATGCTAGTTTTGTATGACAAAATATATAACAAATAGAAGATCAAAATTATGTATATGACATGTAGTATTTTTAAATTAATATATGTTAAAAAATCTTTATGGCGATTTTAAATTAAATAAAATACTACAAAAAGTGTTTAATAAATTTAAATAGGGAAAATAGAGGGGTATTTGGTCCAAACAAATTGTAACACCATGAAATACTCCTATAGGATGGTAATTGAAAATGAAATTTTGTTTGGAGGGTTTTTTGTTTGGAGTTTCCCAAAAATTGGGGGTTTCTTACAAATTCAAGAAAAGTTAGGGGGTTATTTGAAAATTTCCCTTATTTTATTTATACGCATTAAGATAGATCTACTACATCATGTATGTTTTTTTTAAAAATAATATTTTTTGCTTCCGCATCATAGATTGTCATAGTACAAATTAAACGGTCCAGTCATTAGATTAATGAATCAAATGATCCAATTGAACCAAATTAAAAAAAATAAAAGACTTGATTGATTAAATTGAAAAGTTAGAGATTTGATTGGAAATTAGATGAAGATGAAAATGATGGCCCAAAAAAATATATTCTTTTCAATAACTAAATAAAACCAATAATAGTTTTTTTTATTGATAGGAGAAGATAAATTCGTGGTTCATTTACTTGGAAGAGTCAAGTCGGACTCGGCCGAGTCAAGTCGTACTCGGACATGTCTAATCCGAGTTTTGGCTCAGTTAATTACCGTTGAATCTTTGATTTTTTAAAAATAAAAATAAAACATAATTAAAAAACTTCTCTGATATCTTGTATCATGATATATTTATAACCACTCAATCAATCCAAAACATTGCATGGTAATTACAGGCAATAGATACATAGATTAGTTAAATTTGAGTTTTTTGTCAAATTAGTTTCAAAATCATCCAAAACATTACAGCTCAATTCAAAATATTTCAAAATAATTTGGGTTTTAATTTTTGTCAAGGAAAAAAATCCATTTTATAATGATTTTTTTTTTACCAAAAATCTGACTTTATTCTCTGAGTCTGGATCCGAGTCAGCTGAGTCTCGAGTCGGTTTGGCTATCCGAGTCCGAGTCCAATCTCGACGTTCAAAACCATAGATAAATGTTATGATGAACATTATTCGGTAAAATGGGATCATTTAACAAAAGCATACAAAAAAAAAGAGGATTACAAATTTTAGACCTAGAACAACAAAATAAGATCATCTCGAGCTGACTTGAAAGACAAAAAACGCCAATGTAAGTGAAGGTATTTGTGCGGTTTCTAATATTGAATAAACTGTTTATTGTTGAACTGAGAATTGACATACAATAATAATTGCAAACTATGCGAATAACATACCGAAGAATCCAGTCAGTATTAATGACAAAGATGAATTTTCAATGTTCAACCAATAATTTTACTAATTGTAGACTATTCAGTAATACATTTATTCAGCATAACAAAAAGAACGGTCGAAGAAACAAATTTATTTTATTTTATCTTCTTTATCTGAACGACACGTTCATAATTATTGTATACATTTTTTCTTTATTTTAATATATCAAAAGACTACGGCTTATTTTCAACAAAAAAAGAATGCATTTATTCAATTTTTGTAACATTGAATATTTTGTTTAACTCAGTAGTCATCGAGTCCTTTTTCAAGAAAAAAAGTTTGTATATTTGTGGGCCAAATTAAAAACAAGCACACTCCAATAAAAACATGACCATATTCGACTAATAAAATTTAAGAATCGACTAATTAACTTCCATGATTTAACTTTTTCTTAACATGTCACATTACGAAAATGAGTTTCTTTGAATTATTGTTATTTTTGTCAGATTGACTTTATTTACTATTTCTCAATAATTGTTATCTATTAATAAATATAATGCTGAACAATTTCCTGCCCCAGCATTCAGTCACGTCGCCGTTACTGTTCATAAATGATGTTACTGTTCATGAATATTTTTTTTTTTTGGGAAATTTCAGTAAATATAGGGGCTTTTTAAGATTTTTCTATGTTATAACAATTTCAGTTTTTTAAATGTAAGGGCTTTTTAAATATTTCTCATGCGATATCATTATTTTAAAATTATTATAGGGGTATATATGGTAATATCAGATTTTGTAAGGTTATACATGATAATTTCAGATTTTTTAAATATTTCTCATATTGTATCATTAATTCAGAATTTTTTATAAGGATAAATATGATAATTTATGTTTTTTCCAGAGGTATGCATGCTAATTTTTTATTTTTTCAAATACAGTTTTTATTTTATTCCACATATTACATCATTAATTTGAGATTTGTATAGGGATATATATATGATAATTAATATTTTTGTAGGGGGATACATCATAGTTTCAGATTTTGTAAAACATAGAAGCTTTTTGTGATAGTTCTCAACTTCTCATATTATATCATTAATTTTCGATTTATATTAGGATACATATATGATAATTTCAGTTTTTTGATACATGTTAATTATATATATTTTTCAATTTTTTTTTAATATTTTTCATATGATATCATTACTTTCATATTTTTATAGGGTTATATATGATAATTTCAGATTTTTGTAGGGGTATTCATTCAAATTTTAGGTTTTTTTTTTTAAATATAGACTTTTTATATTTGTCAAATTATATCATTACTTTCATATATTTATACGGGTATATAAGTTTCATATTTACTAGGGATATATGTGATAATTTCATTTTTTTTAAAAGACAGGGTTTTTTTGAAATATTTGTCGTATTATATTATTTTTTGTAGATTTTAATGATAATTATAATTTCATAAGTAAACCATATTCGGAAAAACGTTGGGACTTTGCTATATTTCGGAAAATCGAAAAGAGAGAAAGAAATTCGGGACCTTTGCAGGGCCAGGGTAATATGGTAATTTTATTCTGACTCGAGACCATGATTTTGGTTATGATTGGTGCAACCGAAACGAGTTCGTTCAGGCAGAATGGAATGGCTTTGAGTGCGAGGGAGATGGAGAGCAAAATTAAACCCACAAGGCTACATAAAAATGTCCACGATACTCAGTCGCATTCCGCGAGGGTTATTTTTGTCATTTACAATATTTTGATTCTAAATGTTGATAATTTCTTTCGTGTTTTAGGCAGAATGGAATGGTTTTTCAGTGCGAGGAGGTGGAGATCAGTATTATACCCGGAAGACTACTTCAAAATGGCCACAATACTCAGTCACATTCATTGAGGGGTAATTTCGTCATTTCCAATATTTTAATTATGATCGTTGATAATTTCTTTCATGTTTTAGGCATAACTTTTATTGCGAAGAGATGGAGATCAGCATTTAATCCAGAAGCTACTTTGAAATGGCCGAGATACTCAATTGCGATTTGTATTCATCGGATCTAAATATTCCGCGACAATTCAATTTTCACAAGAAACTACACTCAATTACAACATCACGTAAAGAAATATAATCTATCAGATACAACATAAAAAAAATGAAGTTAAAAAAATAATTACACAACACAAAAAATAATCGTTATTAACTCGAGAACTCCCGCGCAATTTGCGCGGGGCAAAATCTAGTTGTTAATCAAAGTCAATCAAGTCAATCACGTACCTATCAAAATTGGAGACAATTTCTTCGTGTACATATATAAAAAAAAAGATGACGCTTGCAAGAGTCAATATAACTAAATTGAGAGCGATTTCAATTTTATTTTATCAAATGACCATTATACTCCTGTTAATGATAAATTGATGATTGATATTTCTTACATTTATATATTAATTTATCATTTTTCATAAATCATGCAAATAAAATCGTTCATATATAAAAAATATTTTTATTCTTAATTTTTTTCATCATAAAAAACCAATGTTTTAAATTGCGATATTGCGGTCCATTGCGCTCGGGATATAATTTACATATCATGGCCGATATTGCGCGATATTGCGGTGATATTGCGATGCTATTTAGTTGTTTGCGGCATTGCGTTTTATTAATATTTATTGCGATTTGCGTTATTGCGGCGCAATTGCGCCTTAATTTAAATCACTGTAAAAAACAATTAAATTGTAACATGTCATATATATTTAAATATGAAAATTAATATATATTTGTTTGATTTTTTTTTCATAATATTAGTAAATTTTATTTTGCATTATTCATGAAAGATACAAATGCTAATATATAAGTATAATAAATATTAATTACCATAAATACGGGTATAATATTCATTTGATTAAAAATTTTAAAATCACTCTCAGTTTAGCCATGTTAGCTCTTGCAATAACATCATTCTAGAAAAATTAATTTTAAATGGAACTCTGACATGTAATATATGTAGAAAATCACATGTCTATCACTATATATAATATGCATATAATAAAAATTAATTCATATTGTCACATCATTAAATATTATTATTATGGATTGTCACGTCGTTATATATGATAATTATCACGTCTTATTTGAACGATCTAGTCATTAATCAATGAACAAAAAACATAATAGAATTAAATTAAAAAAACAAGAAATTTAATCGATCAAATTAAAAAAAAATAAAAGACCCGCTTCCGATTCGTTGCCCGTAATCCCACTCATTACTTATACGGAAAATATACTTGGCCCCCAAACTTCAAAAAAGTGCCTTGATGAGATGGCAAAAATGAGTTAAGTGGAATTATTAGCCTCTCTAATTGACCCGATTAAATATTAATTGACGCGTTTAATTGATACGTAAATAATTTATAATATGTTAATATTAATGCATGTTAATTGACGTGTCAATTCGATTAAACGGTCAATTAAATCGCTAATCGAGTCAATTAATAGTATTAATCAATCTATTTAACCCACTTTTGCGACTTTATCAAGGCATCCTTTTGGAGTTCGAGGGGCCGAATATATAACACCTTACTTATATCAGCCTATCAACAATTATTGTAGAGTTGTAAATTTGTGGGCCGCTGAGTCTTTTTCAAGAAGAAAGTTGTAAATTGGTGGGCCAAACTGAAAACAATCCCACACCATTAAAATCAACCAAATTTGACCAATGAACCTTGATCATAAAATCAAATTAACTGACAAATAAGTTCAGCGATGACTTCTTCTTAGCATGTCGTTTTACCCAAATGTTTGTTTGAATTATTGTTGATTTTTCTCTGATTAACTAGGCATAAGTGATTACCACTCATTGCAAATAAAATCTATAAGTATGCATGAATGCACCATGTAATCAATCCAAAAATATCCACTAGCTTGGAAAAATATAATCAGTAATAAAATGGAGCTATCCTTCGTGTTTCTTCTCTCTGTAGTGATTGCATGTAGTCAATGAGCCCAAAGCTTAGTTGGTTGAGTGTGAGACACAAAAACTCATGTGTTATTAGAGATTGTGGGTTCGATCCTCATTGACATCAATGATTGGAGGACATATGAGTCTTCTGCATTTATTATAAAAATAAATAAATAGTGATTGCATGCATCAATTCGATCATGGCAAATGGGTGTATTGACATCGACTATGACTATGACTGTGACTATGACTATAATATATGACCATTGAAATAGTACATTGACATCGACATCGACTATAATATATAATTAGAGTAGTATATTGATACAAAGAAATAGTACAATAACACTCAATATAATATATTAATATTGAAAACAATGTATTTGTAACAATAATGATGTATTTAAATTAAAAAAAATAGTGATTGCATGCATCAATTCGATCATGGCAAATGGGTGTATTGACATCGACTATGACTATGACTATGACTATAATATATGACCATTGAAATAGTACATCGACATCGACTATAATATATAATTAGAGTAGTATATTGATACAAAGAAATAGTACAATAACACTCAATATAATATATTAATATTGAAAACGATGTATTTGTAACAATAATGATATATTTAAATTAAAAAAAATAGTGATTGCATGCATCAATTCGATCATGGCAAATGGGTGTATTGACATCGACTGTGACCATGACTATGACTATAATATATGACCATTGAAATAGTACATTGACATCGACATCGACTATAATATATAATTAGAGTAGTATATTGATACAAAGAAATAGCACAATAACACTCAATATAATATATTAATATTGAAAACAATGTATTTGTAACAATAATGATATATTTAAATTAAAAATAATACATCGATAATAAAATCAGTATCACGAGACAAAATAAGTTAATACATTGCTTCTGACATTTCAAAAGTTGGGGATTATATCTTAAATTTACAGAAGTCGAGAGGTAATTTTTTTTTTTTTTGAAAAATAATATGACCACTTTTTGCAAAGTCTGACATTTTTTTTATTTCTCGACTTTTGTAAAGTCGGGAATGTTATTTTTGGTATTTCGAAACAAGATTGTTCTTTTAGGAGAACCGGAAACATTTGGTGTCTACAGATGAATTTTTCCCATATATTTATTCTATATGTGTTCTATATTCATTCTACCAGCTATTAACGATTAATGTAGAAGTTGTAAATTTGTGGGCAACTGAGTCCTTTTCAAGAAAAAAAGTTGTAAATTTGTGGGCCAAATTGAAAACAATCCCACGCCATTAAAATCACCACCAAATTTGACCAATAAAGCTCAATCCTAAAATCAAATCAGACGACAAATAACTCGATGACTTACTTTTTCTTAGCATGTCGCTTTACACAAATAGTTTTTTTTTGAATTATCCCTGCCCAATGTCTATCTCAACAAATAATCATGTGCCACGTCATAATTAACTTCATCATGTCTGTCGAAAATCTATAAGTATGTATGAATGCAGCATGTAATCAATCCAAAATATCCACTTGGAAAAATATAATCAGTAACAAAATGGAGCTATCCTTCGTGCTTCTTCTCTCTATAGTGATTGCAGGCATCAATTCGAACATGGCCAATGGGTGTCTCGCGGTGGAAAGAGAAGCACTCCTGGCTTTCAAAGCCGGTATAAACGATCCTGGCGACCTGCTCTCATCCTGGCATGCTCAAGATTGTTGCAATTGGTGGGGTGTCGTGTGTGACGACAAAACGGGTTATGTAATAAAACTTAATCTTAGCAATCCATTCAACTCAAAGTTGACTTTCACTTTTGCCGGGTTATCACCCAACACATGGACCGGTGAGATAAATCCTTCTTTACTTGCTCTGAGATATTTAACTCACCTAGATCTTAGTATGAATGATTTCTCTGCAATCAGCATACCCGATTTTATCGGTTCGTTTGAAAATTTGGTTTATCTCAACTTCTCTTTTATGAAGTTCACTGGTCATATTCCTTATCAACTCGGAAATCTCTCGAAACTCTCTTATCTTGACCTTGGCTGGTCTATGTTTTCTGGTATGATCCCTCCTCAGCTAGGAAATCTCTCTCGTCTTCAATTTCTCAATTTAAGTACTCCATATCCTATTTCCAATAATCATGTTCAGGACATTTCATGGATTTCACAATTGTCTTCTCTAAATGATCTTGATATGAGTGGCTGGAATCTAAACAACACCAATAACTGGTTAGAAATTAACAAACTGCAAAACTTGAAAACATTGATCTTATCCTCTTGTAATCTTACCGGTGAAAGTATCCCATCATATCATTCTTATGTTAACTTAACATCTCTGAAAACCCTTGAATTATCAGAAAATCATTTCAACATTGAGTTGCCTAGTTGGCTATGGAATCTTACTTCCCTATCTCGTCTTGATCTAAGTATTTCTGATTTTATCGGAATTGTGCCTGATGCACTTAGTAAATTGGTGTTGCTTAATTATCTTAATTTAGGCGGGAATGTTTTCAATCCAGGGTTTCTTGAACCGATTCAGAAACTGTGTCATCTTAAAACAATACACTTGTCCTCCTTACAAATCGAGGGAGATATTGGTACGTTAATCAGAAAATTGAGTTGTAACTGGTCCCAATTAGAGGAGGTGGTCCTTCCTCAGAACAACCTCCGAGGCAATTTACCGAGCTGGATTGGACAAATATCAAATTTATCTTATTTGGATCTCGGCCGTAATTCATTGTCAGGTCCTCTCCCTCATGAAATCGGGAGTCTATCCGAACTATCGTATTTGAGTTTCACTGCTAATTCATTATCAGGTCTTGTCCCTCTTGAAATCGGAAGACTTTCCAAGCTAAATAATTTAGATCTTTCCTCTAATAATTTCTCAGGAATCCTTACTGAAATCCATTTTGCAAATCTTACAATGCTTGAGAGTTTGTCCTTGAACAACATGCCACTGGAAATTAAATTAAATGACAAGTGGATTCCTCCGTTTCAACTTGATGTTGTATTTTTGAACTATTGTGTCTTAGATAGTTTTCCTGGCTGGCTTCGAGGTCAAACAAGACTTCATGTGCTCGATATGTCGAATAGTAACATTTCAGGCACAATCCCAACCTGGCTTTGGAAGTTGCCTGTACAATATCTAGACTTGTCTTATAACCATTTGCGAGGAAATCTACCTGTATCTCTGCAATCCACACAATTAGTTGAGCTTCATCTCGAATCAAACAATCTTGAAGGCCCATTACCGTTATCTTATCCACTAGAGCTAGAAGCATTAGAATTATCGAACAACAAGTTAACAGGGCCGTTACCAAGTGTAATGAACGGGACAAACTTGAAATCTTTTCTACTCTCCACAAATAAAATTAACGGTACCTTGCCATCTTATATTTGCGAAATGACAAACCTAAAAATCTTGGATTTATCACACAATGAAATATTTGGAGAGCTTCCTATTTGTTGGAAAATGTCAGAATTGCAGCTCTTAGATTTATCTAATAACAATATTACGGGACGGATTCCTAATTCCATTGGCTCTTATCGGAAACTTGAGTCATTGCAACTTGGTAGTAATAACCTTAACGGTGAACTGCCATCAGACCTACAACTCTGCAAAGAGTTGATCTTTCTTGATTTGAACATAAACAATTTCTCGGGGAAAATACCAACATGGATAGGAGAAAAGTTGCAAAATCTAGTAGTTCTTGCTTTGCGGTCAAACATGTTTAGCGGCAAAATCCCTTCAAACCTCGAACAACTGGAGAGACTTCAAGTTCTTGATCTTTCTATCAATGCACTTACAGGGTCCATACCCAGTTCTTTGGGTAACTTCACTAATATGAGGAATAAAACACTTCATTCAAATGTTAGTGTGAATGAGGAATATACTCATCTTTTTTTTGATCAATCAGACGAGTACTTTAACACTTTATCCGTAAATATGAAGGGACAACAACTATATTACACCCGAAATCTCGGATTTGTTAAGACCATAGATCTATCAACTAACCATTTGAGTGGAGGTATTCCAGAGGGAATCGTCGCTCTCGACGGTTTAATCAATTTGAATTTGTCGGAAAATCATCTATCCGGAAGGATTCCTAAGAATATTGGAGAGATGCAATCCTTGCAATCTCTTGATCTTTCCACCAATGGACTCTTGGGGTCTATACCTCAAACTTTGTCGGAATTGTCTTCTTTAAGCAGCTTAAACTTATCGTATAACAACTTATCTGGAATGATTCCGTCGGGAAGACAATTAGATACCCTCAACGGCAACGGCCCATCGATATATGAAGGAAACCCTTATCTTTGTGGGCCCCCAACCGGCAAGAGCTGTTATGAAGGGGAAACAACTAGCACAAATAACAAAGTGAATGGAGATGGCCATGACATAATATGGCTTTCCATTTTTGTTGGACTCGGTTTCATTACAGGATTTTGGTGTGCTTGTGGTGCTTTGGTGTTTAAAGTAACTTGGAGGATAATCTTTTTTCAGACAGTTGATAAGTTTTTTGATGTCGTATATGTACAATTTATTCTAAGGATAAGAAAATTGAAAGAAATTTATAAATAGGTGAATGTAATTCACGAATAAACGAACGTATATGTACAATTTATGATGTATGAATTTACAAAAAAAAAATGAATATAATTCACAAATAAATAAATTATGTTACCTCGTTATGTGTTGGTTTGGTAATTTTGTATGTATTATTAATTTTACTATCAAATAATAGTAGTATACAAGATATATGGTATACTAAAAATATTCAAGATTCAGTATAAATTAGTTCACATCATTAATGTGAGATAATGTAACATTTTAGAAATAATCGAAGTTGAATAAAATAGCGGATACAAAAATATCTATAAAGAAATTATAGACACAAAAATATGATTCAAATTTTATCAATTTCTAATTAAATGAAAATTTCAACAACTTCTTTACTGCAATAACATGCCACTTCACCCAACTTTGTCTCGCCGAATCTAACATATGAATAATCTCAAACATTAATTTCTCTCACACCCCCGCTAAGAATGTAAATAGAACAAGGATAGCATTAACTTTAGAGTCAATATTTCTTCGTCCAGAACGGTTACTCATGACATTGTGTACGGCATCATTAATTAGCTTTTAACTGATGATATTGATTTGCAATTTAGTTGTGAAATAATAATCCAGGTTTTTTTATAATTTCGACATAATGCAAGGACATTTAGCTAATTTCTCACATTTTTTGTTATGTCTTTGCATAGCGGCCTTTTAATTGAGGGCCTTTTAGCTGCTTCCATTTTCTTCGCGAAGAACAAGATAAAACTTTTTTATCCATTTGTTCTGAAAATTATAGTTTTAACTTTTATTACTATTTATGTTTGAAATTTCAAAAATTAATCCAAATTTCTTTCATAAAATTCCGAATCCTTTGATTAGTCAATCCAATTTTATTTATTTCGTCAGATATTTGAGTCATCTAATCTGACATTTGATCAAAATTCAAAATCTTAAATCCAAATTTCTTTCATTTTTTTTTTGAAATAGGAAAACCTTTCGGTTGTTCCTTAGCTTGTATTAAAAAGAAAAGTGATTACATAGTTTGTAAACAATAATACTTAAAGAAAACTAGTGTCCTCCTATGTTGACAAAGGAATGACTCTATTTGTTCGTAGTTTTGTCCATTGAATCGCTTCTTCGTATGCATTTTGTGCTACTAATTGTGGTTGAAGAATGCGTCCATCGAAGATTATAGCATTACGTTGCTTCCATATGGCCCAATTAGTCGCCGTCCACATCGTTTCCCATGGTGCCTTGTCTTCTTGGTTTAGTCTCTCTCGATTTGATAGCCATGTTTGTATGAGGTTTTCTTGGTTAAACATTCTTATCGGAGCCATTGAAATTCTTTCTATTTTTCTCCATGTTGCATTCGTGAACGAGCATTGTAAGAATAGATGAACGGAAGATTCTTGTTCTCTTTTACAAAGTGGGCAAATATGATCGTTTGGGAAGCCTTTCCGTTCGAGAACATCCGCCGTGTTTAGTCTATTATGGAAAGCAAGCCATAGAAAAAAATGTATCTTTGGTGGCACCTTCATCTTCCAAAGGTCATTTTGCCAATAAGATAGTATTCCGGGATTTCTAATGAAGTCGTATGCCGATTTGCAAATTTCTTTCATTTAATCACAGATTCTTCGATTAACCAATTGAATGTTATTTCTTTTCTCCTGATTTCCCCTAAAATTATTTTCTTCTGATTGTGAACTGGAAAGCACGCTTGCCGAAACAGGTAGATTACGATGTCATTTTTTTAACAAGCCATACTTTCACGTGTACTCCACAATAAAGGCTCAAAATATCTCAAACACCATCTGAGATGTGAAAATATCATGACTGTCTTACGAAATATGACAAATATAGCCACCATTCCTCTTATTTATTTTTATAAAAAAAATACGGAAACTATGCATTTTCTCAAAGAGAGGTCGGCGATTGCCGAGCTCAATGTATGGAATTAATAAGTGTAGAGTCTCAAATTACATAATGTAACCATTACATAGTAGATTAAAATTGCAAAGATTTAGAAATAGTGAATGTGGTTGAATTAGACAGAGTATGTTTGTAATTCAATTTCCAATTCGAGAGTAGCCTTTCATACTCCTTGTTGGATGATTGCTTGCAGCCAGCCCCCGATTCCATCATAGTCTTGTTGAGTGTTATATACCTCGGTTTATTCCGGTCATTGAAAATTCGTGAGTTTCTTTCTTTCCAAACATTCCATGCCATCGCAAAAAATCTTGCATCCCATTATTTCTTTTGAACCTTGTTCAATGTGTTCCTCGTGTCTTTCCATAACCCTATCGGCTCCAAAATCGGCGAGGTTTTATTTGCTCGAAAATCCGAGAACATTTTTGTCCACATATTTGATACGCAGTGGCAATTCCCTAGAAGGTCTGTTGTTGTCTCGTCGCATCCGGTGCAGTTGTGGAAATGACCTCTATTTGGCCAATTCCTTTTTTGTAGATTCCTGACCGTAAGCAATCTATTGAGAAACCATAGCCATGCGAAAAAATTTATTTTTAAAGGATTTTTTGTTTGCCAAAGGGTTTTGTTCCAACTAGGTAATTATTTTAAATGATAGCAGATTTGGAAAAAGTGGCTGTACGGAGAGCTACACAAAAGGGCGATTGGAGCAAAAAGTGCGACTAGGAGGCGACAGCACAAGAAGCATGGCAAAACTAACTGCCATCGCTGGAGAAGATGGCTGGACAACCATCTGCAAGAGCGTCAAACTCAAGCATGCGAGAGCTCCGGTCATGTCAAACCAGAGATATAAGAGGATAGGGCCGGCCAAACGGGTTGGCGGGTAAGGCCCAGGTCTAGAGTCCAATTTTTTTAGGGGTCCATTTTTTGATAGTATGGTATGTTTACATATATGTAAGTATTGATACTAATATAAATAATTATTGGACAATACAAACCCAAACCCATAATAACTAATGTTTACACACGGACCCAACCCGCAACCCATTTATCCAAACCCAATAAAATAAATACTCCAATGCTCTTTCTCTCTCTTCGGGTTCCATTTGAAAACAAAACAAAAACTCTTTTCTCTTCCGCCTGAAACAGAAACTCGACGGAGAAAAGAAGAACGATGCCAAATCCACTGCCGCCCGCGCCTCCTCCTGTCGCCGGAGTGCCGGATTCCACTGCCGCGCCTCCTCGCGTCTCCTGTGTCATGAACCGAGTTGATTTCGAACTCAATTTCACACTAAATTCACTCTTTATTGATAGAAATAAGGATTACAAGGGGTGGATTGCAAAATTGCTTTCCTTCGCAATGAAGAAGAGGCTCTTCACTGAGATCTCTTGATCGTACAAACTCAAATGAGTATCCTACACGATAATTTCCCCTTCCCCAGTACTTTCTATTTATAGAAACACACTAACAAACTCTGACAACCTAGCTGGCCACTCAATACTCGATTTTTCTCCCATAGACTCGGTGCATGCTCCCATGTATACTCCTCCTTGTTTTGGTTCACAACTCCCTGTCTATTCAAGAAGAGTCTTCACTCCCGGCATATTCTTATTTCAAATGAATTATTCAGATAGGTCCCTCATTTTATTTAATTTGCACAAAAGACCTTGGGTCATGACAATACCATCCCCTCTAAAACCTCGTCCCGAGGTTTAATTTTCAGGAATTGCCGGAGAAGAGAGTCGTAACCGTCTCAAGCTCTCGAACTGAACCCGGTACTCGACCACCATCTCTTTGTGTCTCCGATTATGGAACTCACCCGATATCCTCATTAATAACAGATCCTCGAAGCATCGCCACATATTTCCCGTAAATTTGGCGATTTCCACTCGAGCTTGTGCATTGAACTCGATACGAATTTTCAGCCTTGAGGATTTATTTCCCAGCCAACTACGAGGAATTTCTCCTTCACTTTCTGGTATGTTCATGCGATGTCGAAGTGACAGATCACGATTTTGGGAATATGTCTGAAAATTAGGGGTGGAATTGAAAAATTTGCTGGATTCTACACCTTGAGGTGGAAGAACCCCCCTGGCTGAGATCCCTTCTTCCCAGATGTAAGCCGTTTTAACCCCTTTGTCGCGAATCTCTGTCGAAATGGTCTAGTCACGGTCGTCGTTTAGAACTCGTCGATGAATCTGCTGCTCGCTGGATTGTGAGATGTTGGCAGCTTGAATCTCCTCAAGGTTCTGATGCACCAATTGCACCTCAAGCGACTCAAACTGCCTTAACCCTTCGTTATGCTCAACGATCTCAGTGTCGATCTTGTTTCTACACTTCGAGCGACTCGTTTCAACTGGATCTGAGCAATTGCCATCACCTCTAGTGGTGGATTTGTTCATCAGTTGAGCAAACATGGCACGCACTTCAGCAAATTGGGAAGCAATGGATGCTTGATTCTCGTCAATATTGTGGTGGATTCGCTTCAGATCGTGCTTGATCTGTTGGATCTGAGTTTGCCGCTCCAAGGAATCTCTCCCCATCTTGTGGATCAGATCCTCTTCACCGTGACCTTGCTTTTTTTCCATGATCTAGTGCTCGGCGTTTTGGAAGGAGGACGTGAAAGAAATACAGTTTCGGATCAACCGTAAAAGTGTACACAAGGATAAACGAATGTAGTCGTACATTCGTGGCCATAACTTTCAGTGGGAAAATCCAATTAGAATGGTTCAAATTGGGTTAGATAGATAATGAGATTATCTACAACCTTCATATAGAAATATATTTCATATGAACGAAGTATAAGTGTCGTTTCTGTGAAATACCGAAAGGGTGCAACAGTATGACATACAGTTAGTAAAACAGTCATAACTTTTGCATACGAACTCCAATTGGGCTGGGCCAAATTGGGTTGAGTAGATAATAAGATTATCTACAACTTTCGTGTTGGTTGATTTTCTGTCAGAGAAATTTATCAATTTCGTCTGGACAGAATACTGAACAGGTTCATACAGTTTTCTGTGTGAAAGGGTGTATATTGGATATACATGCCTTTTGGCTAATACTTATCCTATTAGGTATAAATAGGATTTTCTCTCTCATCTTCACTAAGGAATTCAGAAGTAATTCAAAGTAATATTCTGCCCAAGACACAAGAAAAGAGCAAATTCAGATTTGATCTTTTGTGAGTGAAAAGGCACGAAGAGAGATTAATAGAGAATCGATCGAGATCAAGCAAGTGCACCGATACATCGTCTAGGCAGGTGTATCCGTGTCCGGCGTCTTCCGACTCAATGTGGATACGTGTGGAGGAGCAACACTTGGGGCTCTCCGTTGTGATCGAATCGAAGAACGGGAACGAACGGTGAAGGACGCACGGTGTGGGACGCGCGTAAAGTCACCAACGTGACCGGAGGAATAGGTGGCAGCGATCAACCCTTCGTGTTCCATCAATTTGGAACTGGTATGGATCTAACCTTCTATTTGCATCGTACCCTCGAAGTCGTGGCGTGATCTCGGGAATCGGGGAATCGGACCGGGCCTTCATTCCGCTGCGCGGGCCCGGGGTCGAGAATATTCCCCATCAGGACGAACTGAATCTGATACCAATTGTCATGAACCGAGTTGATTTCGAACTCAATTTCACACTAAATTCACTCTTTATTGATAGAAATAAGGATTACAAGGGGTGGATTGCAAAATTGCTTTCCTTCGCAGTGAAGAAGAGGCTCTTCACTGAGATCTCTTGATCGTACAAACTCAAATGAGCATCCTACACGATAATTTCCCCTTCCCCAGTACTTTCTATTTATAGAAACACACTAACAAACTCTGACAACCTAGCTGGCCACTCAATACTCGATTCTTCTCCCATAGACTCGGTGCATGCTCCCATGTATACTCCTCCTTGGTTTGGTTCACAACTCCCTGTCTATTCAAGAAGAGTCTTCACTCCCGGCATATTCTTATTTCAAATGAATTATTCAGATAGGTCCCTCATTTTATTTAATTTGCACAAAAGACCTTGGGTCATGACATCCTGCTGCCGCCGAACTGCTCCTGCGGCTCTGTCTCCTAACCCTAAAATTGATTTTGGTACTTTCTTTTTTTATTTATTTGATTTTCAAATATATAACTAAACTTTGATGGAAAAGAAGAAGACCTTGATGTAATCTGTTGCTATAATGAGCATATACAAATCTGATTTTCGAATACGTAACTAAAATTTGATTTTGGTACTTTCTTTGTTAATTTCTTTTACATTGTGGCTTGAATGAGCATAAAATTTACTGAGGGTATGTTTTAAATATGTACCATTGATGACAATTTAGAAAAAGAAGACCACCTTGATGTTTTCACTCTTTACTGAGGGTATGTTTGATTTTGGGTATTTTGGAGAAAAAAAATGATTTTTGGTACTACTTGTTTGTATTTGTGTCTTGGTGTGTGTGGGACCCACAGTACAATGACTAGCTGTGTCTTTCATGGAACCATTGATGACAAATTTACATTCTTAAAATCTTTATAATTTAACTTGATTAGTAAAATTAAACCATGTTGAACTTGATGCAAACAATGTGAATATTCTGATATTTTATAACTTAAATGTTCAAAAATTAGATTTTCAAAAATTAGATTGAAATTTGTTGATTTGTTTTATGTATTTATCTTATTTAGGAATTAGATGGTTCCATCCGGTTATCAAAAACGAAATAAATAAATAAATAATGGAGACATTGATCAATTCTCAAAAGGGAGCGATCAACAAATTTTTTGCGACAACTTCGGTCGAAGATAACTTGGAGAATGAAATTGACGCATGGATTGAAGACGAAGAATTGAGGAGGCGTGGAACGAGGCTCAAGTAATGGCGGATGAGATGGGAATTGAAGTGAAGTTTGTAGAGAAACGTGATCGTAAAAGAAAAAGACAATTTGATGAAAGTAGTAGCAAAGACATAACACGCTCGGCTAAAGAATCATTTAGAGTTGATTATTTTTTATTTATTGTCGATCAAGCTATTTCATCGTTCAATTCTAGATTCAAGCAATTCGAAGACTATAAAAAAAAAATTGGTTTTTTGTTCGATTTGGAAAAGGCGTGTGCGAGTGACGAATATTTTGAAAGAAGAGTAATATTTAAATGCAAGAAGAGTAATATTTAAATGATAACAATAATTTGTAATGCTAAAATATTAAAAAGTGAGTTTTGTTTGTTTCATTTTGTATGGTTAAACAAATATTTTTAGAGCTCATTTACCGTGCCCCTGAGTTTCCCCCCAGATTTAACAATTGGGGGGAAATGATATATATCTCCCGATTGATATACCCCGTCATTTGAATTGATGGTTAATTGAAATTATTAATTATATTGATGACTAATACTTTTATATTAACCGTTAATTACATTTGAATTAACCATTAATTCAAAACACAATTAATTGCTAATACAACGGAGGGTGCAAATTGGGGGATCGTATTAACCCTCAAATGCACTATTCACTCCATCCGTACGGATCGAGGATGCTTTTGTGCATTTGAGGGGCATGGAAGAATTATCCATATTTTTATTGTTGTTTAATTTTTTTTTTTTGTTGAGATGATAATTAAGGGGTCCGTTCTCGATATGGGTCTCGGGTCTTCGAAAACTCGGGACCGGCCCTGTAAGAGGAACTACATCGACGATCCACCCAATACTCCCCATCATGCTTCACAAAGGTACCTCTGTCAAACATACAATCACAATACCCAAACCCATACACGAAGATCATACCGATCGTACCGATAACAAACTACCCATACCAGCTAAAGCAAACAAAAATACTATTAATGTGAAAAATTATAATTATTGTTTTTTAATTGGGTTGGAATTTGTTATTGCATTGAAATAGACAATTTAGGAACGGCTGACTTGATCTACTTTGTATTGGATTTGTGAACTCGATTGGTTCTGGCATTTTTTGTGATTGAAAATTGATGTCGTATAAGTATTTTTGTTGCTTAAAAAACCATGTTGTGTATTGCAGACATTTTTGATGGGTTTCCAAGCATAGATCATGCTGAATCATTTGTGAGAAGATATTTGATTCGAGGAATGCTTCAATACACCAATTTTTTTTGGACCGAATTTACCATGTAAATCTTGAAAATAGGAATGAGCGGGTAAATTTCTCTTTCAGCCTGTTACAAAATTATTGTAGCCGGTAACCATGTAATTAATTAAGGGTAAATATGTAATATCATTGAGTAAGAATTCTAAATCCTACACACGGCATTTAGTTGTCTTATAAGCTCCTCTCCATTTTGTTTATCATAAGCAGCTAATATCATTTAGTAATATCATGTCCACAATGGAGACGAGTCATATCTGCAATGCGCACTCAGTCTCATCAATTAATAGCCAAGAAAAAGGAAATTTAAGTGAAAAATAATACACGTCTCCTATGCACAAATTTTGGTTTCAAACTAGATACAAATCTCATCGTGACATAAACTAACATAATAATTAATATTAATTAGATATGTTAATTTCATCATGACATAAATTAAAAAGAGATATATTCTTAATTACATGTACTATCATTGAAATTGAACAATTCGAGAATAAATAAATATAACTATTATCTTTTAAAAATTTCAGATATATATTTCATTCTTTTTATATTCATATTTTTTTATTCAAAATTTTGACTTTGCTTTTGAGATTTTGTATTTACAATTTGTAATGTTACTATACCAATTAAACAATGCAAATTTATCATTATGAGCTCAACATAATAATTTTGTGTAAATATATATTGCATTGTTAATGTATAATTTTCAATATCAATTCATTGATCCTATTTGTTAATATATACATTTTCATGTCAATGAATTATTTGTTGGGTTAACAATTTCCGGCGATCAATGTATCGTTCTTCGATACTAATATACTATTTTCAAAATTAATACATGTCTCTTGCTATATTCAAAATGGTATATTAAATGTGCTAAATTCAAAATAATATAGTGATGGGCATGTAAGAAATTGTAATGACTAAAATAATATATTCGAATTATTTTGACTAGCAAAAAGATTTATACGAGTCAAAATAATATGAATATAATTTACTAATTATTTAGTACATCGTATTTACTCCATTATATTTTTTTTGCATGTACGCCACTATATTTTTTAATTGAGCATTATTGAATACATTCAATTAACAGCTTTTTAAAGGGATACATGTCTCCCATATCACCAAATCATTTATGTTTTATTGAATACATTCAATTAACTTTGTAACTAATACATATATCTTATCATTAACAATTAATTGAATACATAATTAATATTAATTTCAATTAAAAAATATATGTATTCCCCAAAATTTCCCGTTGAATTCTCCATATATTAATTATCACTTAATTAACATAATAATTAAAAAATATATCATTAATAATTAATTACTATTGATTTAAATTTATGAAGTCAAATCAATGTTAATAATGTATTAAATTAATTGTAAATAATATAATATCATTAGTTACAAAATTAATTAAATGTATCCATTAAAATATAAATGATTTGGTGGTAAAATCTAGATACATGTATTCCTTTTTCAATTAAATTCTTCACCGGGTTTATAAAAAACTGTGGTTATTTTTGTCAAAAAATATCCCGATTTAATTATGATTTAAATATAACTAATCAATCTGATTTATTGCAAATAGTGAAGTAACTTTAAAAATACTAAATTATTGCTAATTTATGTTACTCATAAGTGAATATATTATTACTATCAAGATACTACTTGTAAAATGTTAATAGATAATTTTTAGTGATAATATTATTTTTAATAATATATTATTTGCAGTGACAATATATTATTTTTAGCACTAATATACTATTTGGAACATTAATATATTATTTCATATTAATATAATGTTATTTATAGAGAATTCTTCGAAAACCTATTTTTTGGATATTTTCCAAAAATCCTCACATTTTGGATATTCCAAAAAAAATCCTCAAATTTAATTTTTATTTTGAAATATTCCTTATAGGGGTTAAAAGTAACTTTGAATAGTGTTAAATATTTTTGGACCAAAATAATTTTCTATTTTCATATTTAATAATAAAAAAACACATTTTGATATTTTTTTATTAAACATAGAAAAATCATAAATATTTTATATTTTTTATAATATATAATAATTTTTAATAGAAATAATTATATGTAATATTTATATAAATTTTAATATTTCTTTTATATATTTTAGCACTTATATATTGTTTAAGTAAATATTTAATATTTATTGCCACATATTGTTATTTCTAATGTTCATATGTACCGTTCTTAGTGTTAATAAAAAACAATTAGTGGTAATATATTGTTTTCAATTAATAATCATTTTCAGTGATAATCTACTGTCTTAGAATACTTCGACCGATTATATATTTCGGTTCATAATATTTATATATATGTAATTTTATAGGATAGAATAGGTCTAGGTGAAGTTCAGTTTTGGATCAACGCTAAAATGGTACGTAGGACAAACGAACGTACGCGTTCGTGGGCATACTAAACAGATTAGTAAAACTGGTGTACCTTTCAGTAGGTAACTCCGATTTGAATGATTCAAATTGGGTTAGTTAGATAATGAGATTATCGAGAACTTTCATGTTGTAAGATTTTCCATTTGAGCGACGTATCAGTGTCGTTCTAATGGAATACCGAAAGGGTGCGACGGTTTGACATACAGTCAGTAAAACGGGCGTAACTTTCGGGTCCGAACTCCAATTGGGCTGGATCCAATTGGGTTGGAAAGATAATAAGATTATATACAACTTTTGTAAATGTTCAAAGTCGGTTGGAACGATCTGATATTTTCGTTCTGACAGAATACTGAAAGGGTGTATGCAGTTTTCTGTTTGAAAAGATGTATAGAAGATATACATACCTTTTGGCCCATCCTTATCCTATGGAGTATATATAGGATGTTTCTCTCTCTCTCTCATAAGTTCAGTGCAGATAATTAATGGATTTTATCCAGAAATTATGAGACTCGAATCAGATGATGAAAGAGTGCGAAGAGATTGAGAGAAAGAGAAAAGAGGAGAAAAGAGTTTTCTCCGTCTTAGAGAATCGAAACTTAATCATGCAAGTTCGCCGGTGCATCGTCTAGGCAGATGCATCCGCGACCGAGGTGCTAGGACTCACGATGGATACGGATAGAGGAGCGACATATGTGGCTCTTCGTTGTGATCAAACCGGAGAAGTAATCGAGTAACGGGCTGTGGAAGCGTGCGGGCATGGAACGCGCGAAGACAACCGGAAACGTGTCAAGATGGTGGGAGACGTGCGGTATGGGACGTACGGGCTAGTCACCAACGTGACACCGAAGGAAGAGAAGGATGCGAGCGATCAACCCGTCGTGTGTGATCAATTTCACGCTGGTAATCGTCTATCCTACTTTGCATCATACCCTCGATATCGAAGCGTGATCTTGGATTTTGGGAACCGGACTGGGCGTTCATATCCGCTGTGCGGGTCCGAAGACGGGATAATTCCCTTCAGTGGTATCAGAGCGATCGCTGAGATTCGAGGGTCGAATCATAGTCGTATATTGAATATACGCACGGGTTATCAAAGTTCGTACCCGTTTGCATGAAAATTGGTGATTGAAAAGGAATTTCGATTAAAATCACAAGTGAACTCACTAGAGATCGGTCATAGGATGATTGAGAGTATCTAGGAATGATCGTGAAAAGAGTTTCACGATCGATCGTTTTCGAAACGATGAAAAACGAAATCAAAATCAGGGCAGAATTGACAAAAAAAAAACGCACGGTCAGTCATGACGCACCAGTGGTCAGTCATGACGCACCGAGCGGGTGCCACGGAATTGCGGGGTTGCCTTTGGTCAGTCATGACGCACCGATCGGTCAGTCATGACGCACCGAGCGGGTGCCACGGATTCGCGGGGGTGCCTTTGGTCAGTCATGACGCACCGATCGGTCAGTCATGACGCACCGAGCGGGTGCTGTTTGTCAGTCATGACGCACCGATCGATCAGTCATGACGCACCGAGCGGAGGCTGTTGGTCAGTCATGACGCACCGTTTGGTGAGTCATGACGCTAGGGCCCCTGGAAGTTTTTGATGTTGGTCAGTCATGACGCACCAAACTGTCAGTCATGATGGAAAAAATCCTGTGTAAAGAGTTACATGAGGTAGTGCATCATGACGCAATTTATGGTGCATCATGACGCACAAGCCCCTGGTTGCCAGATTTGTTTTTGACTACACACTTCGAAAATTCGTATTCTTTGCACCAATTTATTTCATATTTATTTAATTATTATTTAGAATAATTTAGTCTCCATAGATAGTGCATATGCATTAGAAAATCTTGTGATGGTGATATAATATGATTATGTCACGAAATATAACATGCATTGGCATGATCCCTCATAATATTTAAGTCATGGAAATGCCTTCCATATTGACAACCACTATGATCGGTAGTACGTTTCACATGGGTTAAGGCCAAAGCCGACATGGGTTATTGTGGTTATTGACGGGGTGGCAAGCGTTAAATAAGGACTGATAAGGGTTAAGGCCAAAGCCGACTTATTAGTAGTTTATTTGAACGATACGTTGAGTATGGTTGTGACTTAACCGTTCAATCCAATAAGGGTTAAGGCCAAAGCCGACTTGATTGGAGTTCGGGGCATTGATAGGATGCACACATGGAACTGGGATTGTATATGATACGATCCATCACCGAAATCCTATAAAGGTTCAAGAGTCGCATTGGATGCGATTGGATATAATCCTAACTAAATAGCGAGATCGCACCCGTCTGCCAAAGCAACTTGTGGGAGGATCGTGATATATGGATCTTGGATGTTATGGACTTGGAGTCCCATATCGGTATGAGGGTTACCGATTCGATAAAAATAACATTATCATATATTCATCATATAAGCATATAGATTAAGTACGCATGGTTAGGAGTTAATCTACATCATCCGTTTAGAATTATGATTTCTACCAACACCAAATATGTCGATGAGATCGATATGATAGATGGCTTTTGGGCCGGAATTGCCATGATTAACCTTGATAGTCAGAGAATAGTTCTTAGACTTAAAGGGACGTGTTGGACACAAATATGACAGATTCAGGGCTCGAGGCTTTGGCTTTAGAGAAAGCCGGGTTCGATAAACTTTAAGAAGGAATCGAACGATATTACGTGCCTTTTGGTGGCATGTATAGACGCATATTCTCAAAATTGTTTTAAGAATTCGGGTGTATATGAAAGTAAAACACAATGCTCATGAAATAGTTTCAAGAGCTAGAGCGCGTTGAATGATTCAATGCGGCTCATAGAGTAGGTCAATTTCGAGATGCCTTATGGGTCTTGGATTAACACTCGTGTGTTGATGGTACGAGATTTGATCTTCGTGACCGAATATCATATGTATTCGATAGATAAGTCGATCCCGAAATTGCATGAGATGTGATTTAAATTTGAATTGGAGATGCTCGGAGCATCCGAGGAATCCAATACATTCAGATGCGTGGATGTCCTTGTAATTCAAAGGCGGGATCGAAAGAAATAAATGTCTAAGGGTATTTTGGGAAAATGTTTTCCAAACAGAAAGTTCGGACAAAGAGTTGTCCAGTCTTGGCCATATAAACGAGATTCGCGTATCTAGATTCCATATGATGGATTGCTAGAATCATTCGAATTAGATTCGATTGATTAATGCGATACTTATTTATTAGGCAAGACGACAAAGGTGGGAGAAAGATCCAACGAATTATTGGAAATTACATTTAGATGTAATGTTCCGATAAGTTCCGAGACAAGAGGAGGCTATCGGTATTTTGTTACGTTTATGGACGGTTAAAGTAGATATGAAAATATTTATTTAATGTGTGCCGAAATGGAAACTTTTGAAATGTTCAAAGAGTTTCAAAAACGAAATACAAAATCGACTAAGCAAGAAAATCAAAGCTTTTCGATAGGATCGAGAAGGCGAGTATTTGAGCTAAACCTTTCGATAGGATCGAAGAGGCGATATTTGAGTTATGAATATTGATGATCATTTATGATTGTGGAATCGTTTCACGATTGCCTTTATTCGGAACATTGAGATGTGTCCGAAAAGAGGAAATGAACGCATGTTGGACATGGTTCAATAAATGATAAGTCAATAGGCCCAAAAATGTTTTGGGGACACGCCCTTGAGACAGCGGCACTAATGAATGGTTGCATATAAGATATGGACCATAAATCTTCTAATCGGTACAAAAGACGCCATATGAGATATGGATCGGAATGGTTCCGAAGTGGTCATTTGTACAGATTTGAGGATGTGGGTATATTTCGAAATTTGTTTCGGTTAAACTCAATCCCAAATCTGAAAATTGTTCGTTTATCCTTAAGGAAACTAAAGGGTATTAATTCTAACGTCCCGACGAAAATGAGATTTTCGTGGCTCGAAGAGATGCCTTCTTGGAGGAGGACTAGATTCGCACAAGTTTGGAACTAGGTGCCATTTATCTCTATGCGGGCTAGTGGGAGTAGAATAAATCTCGAAAGAGTTCGAGATTTGAAAATGAACATTGTACCGATGAAAGTTGACATGGCTTCATCAAGAGTTGATGAACGCAAGTCGAACACACAAAGGAATTTTTCGTAGATCAAGTAGGATATATCATAAGCGGGTAAATACGGATTTATCGTGGCTAATGGTGATAGATCGAAATCATATGATGATTCGATATCCTACAAGGATGCTATGAAAAGTTGATTTCACATGACATGGTGTCATGAAATCTGAGATTCGATCCATGTAAATTATCGAGTTCAGAACTTGATTTCATTACTTTCTGGGTTAGACCCGTGAAACGTGAGTGGGTTTTTCAAGATGAATAACCTACATGGATAGGAATACGCATATATGTAAAGCGAGGTTTTTTGCGAAGAGTTTCATGCAATTCTTAGTCGGACTATGAAGAAACGTTTTCGCATGTTGCCATGCTTACCCATTCTCGAAATTCTGCTTGCCATAATCGCATATAATGACTATATGATGTGGCAAGATGGATGTCGAAACCGAATTTCTTAACATAAATTTTATTAAAGGACGTGTACTTGACACAACCTTACGGTTTTGTCGATTCATAAGAATCGGAATAGGATATGCATGCTTTAACGATCCATATGATGGATTAGAGAAAGCTTCTCGGAATTGGAATATTCGTTTTGAGGAAGTTATAAACTGTTATAACATTGTCGGAACGAATGAAAACTTTGTGTAAACATGAAGGTTAGTGGGAGCCGCGTTATATTTCTTGTAACGACATAGAGCGTCTAATTCACCATCAATAAAATTCATGAGAATCACACGAGTTTGAATGTAATGCGATTACATAAGACTAACTCTTGTGAATGTATAATGGTTATACATATATATACATAATTGTTATGTGTATTTAAACCCATCGAGATTTGTATTGATAGCGGTGAAGTTTATCCTTGAATACTTTGCGAAAGAATTCAGGATTTTATTTTATCTATAATGGTGTGGAAGACGTGTTGGTTATAAAGAATTATAACAACAACAGTTTCCAAAGATTTAGCACGTCGAAATATGTAGCACGACTTTCGATCACAAAGTGTGCACATGTTTTGCTTAAATGAAAACACGGTTATATGGAAAGGTTCCACAAGACCAATAGTTAGTGATTCTATTTACGGAGGCAAGTATATTGTGGTTATTAATCGCAAAAGGAAGTGGTATGGATCGAGGATACATGACCAAACTCTAGTAGTCACGAGTTATCGGATTTATGGTTGTTTATTGCGTGAGACGCAATAGTACAAGTCACAAATGCCGAGGTCACAACCATTTCTAGCCAATACTCAGAAAAATTTCATTTGATCCATGAAATTTTGTGAAAAGATGTGATCGGAGATATTGGAAATGTTCCAATATAGATGATGATTAACACTAGCGGGAACGTGCGGACCCGTTTACAAAACCGCTCTCTCTAGTCGCGCATGACTGTCATGCGATGACTATGGGTATGGAGATACCTAGAGGAGGAAGAAGAGAGTAGAGTGTAGTTATCTAAATACGATAGTCCTCGCAAGTTATGGGTATGGAGATACCCATAGGTAAACGTTGTATCACCCAAATACTTAGTCCATATGAATGCATCCCTTTTAAAAAATTTGTTTACTTAAATTAATATGCATTCACCTTATATGAAAACTGTGTGCGGGTTGTGTAATATGATTGTTACATGAACCCTGATTTGAACTTGTGTGGACGCCGGCATAATTGATGATTATGTGCAGCAAAACCGTCACACTTAAAGTGTCATTTCTAAACATCCCTAGTCGCGGATCAGTTTGCTTAAGAGAGAAGCATTTCTATTATCAGATAATAGACTGGGCGTGTACACTAGTACGTTTGCCGAGGAGATGATTATGTTTTGCTAATCATGGGACAAGGTGCTTGTCGAATCGGGAACGTAGATATATGTTAGGTTACATGTATTGGATATGACCAAAGCCGCGAGACCATGACATGGTTTAGTCATTATATATGGACTTGCGACGGATGGGGTTTTAGGTTCTTCACAATTGAGGGGACCATTGATTGCGTTACGTGCGTAACACAATGCTTTGATATGACCTTGCGCCAACCGTAACAGGTGGCCAAAACGGTCATCATTGGGTATTGTGCGAAACACGGAATTCAATATGAGTCTCCAAGATAGGAATTGTTTATTCCGAAAGGAAGAGATATCTCTTAGGCCGCTCGATGAATTGATTAACGAAATCTCTGGCCAGAGTCAATGATATTAAAAGTTAATATCGATTGTAATTTGTTAACTCAATTCGGAATCGGGAAATAAGTATAGTTAATCAAGACATAAGGATGACTACCACCATGCCTTTTGATTAACGGATATCGCAAACAAGAGAACTAGTAACCGCTATTCGAGATAGGCACAATGATCACAATCATTTTTCGTTTTAACATGGGTAGCCATGATGGAGTGACTAGATCCCGCTAATGGGCTTGTAGTGCCATGGAAACGGCCTACTGCCATCGTTAAACGAACCTACACGGTCACACAACGAGTCGTACTATGTCGGCTTGATTGCAAGTTTTTGCACATAGGATGTGCATGGCTTTAGCGTATATGATATGCGGGCTAGATTCTCTGATATAGTGTATATGTGATATACATGAGTACCTTTTAGGTAGATCTGAAACTGAGTGGAAGACTGAAGGAAATACAGTTTTGGATCAACGCTAAAATGGTACGTAGGACAAATGAACGTACGCGTTCGTGGGCATACTAAACAGATTAGTAAAACTGGTGTAACATTCAGTAGGTAACTCCGATTTGAATGATTCAAATTTGGTTAGTTAGATAATGAGATTACCTAGAACTTTCATGTTGTAAGATTTTCCATTTGAGCGACGTATCAGTGTCGTTCTAATGGAATACCGAAAGGGTGCGACGGTTTGACATACAGTCAGTAAAACGGGCGTAACTTTCGGGTCCGAACTCCAATTGGTCTGGATCCAATTGGGTTGGAAAGATAATAAGATTATCTACAACGTTCGTAAATGTTCAAAGTCGGTTGGAACGATTTGATATTTTCGTTCTGACAGAATACTGAAAGGGTGTATGCAGTTTTCTGTTTGAAAATGTGTATAGAAGATATACATACCTTTTGGCCCATCCTTATCCTATGGAGCATATATAGGATGTTTCTCTCTCTCTCTCATAAGTTCAGTGCAGATAATTAATGGATTTTATCCAGAAATTATGAGACTCTAATCAGATGATGAAAGAGTGCGAAGAGATTGAGAGAAAGAGAAAAGAGGAGAAAAGAGTTTTCTCCGTCTTAGAGAATCGAAACGCAATCATGCAAGTTCGCCGGTGCATCGTCTAGGCAGATGCATCCGCGACCGAGGTGCTACGACTCACGGTGGATACGGGTAGATGAGCGACATATGTGGCTCTTCGTTGTGATCAAACCGGAGAAGTAATCGAGTAACGGGCTGTGGAAGCGTGCGGACATGGAACGCGCGAAGACAACCGGAAACGTGTCAAGATGGTGGGAGACGTGCGGTATGGGACGTACGGACTAGTCACCAACGTGACACCGAAGGAAGAGAAGGATGCGAGCGATCAACCCGTCGTGCGTGATCAATTTCACGCTGGTAATCGTCTATCCTACTTTGCATCGTACCCTCGATATCGAAGCGTGATCTTGGATTTTGGGAACCGGACCGGGCCTTCATATCCGCTGCGCGGGTCCCGAGACGGGATAATTCCCTTCACTAGGATATATTAAGTAGAAGATGAGTACTAAAAATAATAAGCATATAACATATTATATGGATGCCTTGCATAATTTAAATATAACTAGCTTCTTCCCCCGCGCAATTGCGCGGGAGTTGCACGATTGTTCTCGAGTTATATATTTATTTTTTTTGATATATTATTTTTTGTTTTGTTTTATTCTTTTGTTTTCTTTTTTGTGGTATTTCATTTTTTATTTGTTGTTGTACTTTACTATAATTTTTTGAATTTAAATGAATACATCATATGTGAACATTGCGCACATGATATCAACAAATTATTAATACATCGTATGTAACACAAAGAAATACAATACACAAATTATAAATATTTCGCAATTAAAGAAACAGATAATAGTAAATAAATTCTAATAATAAAAGAAATAAAATAGTTACAACAATATAAAGTTTTAATTAGTTGTGTTATTAGAAAGTTACAAAATTAAATACATCGGAACAAATGAATGTTCCCATTCAAGACTAAAATATGTAAGTATCATATGTTTGCCTCAGTAAATCATGATATTTATAAATTTTACAGCAAGTATTATTTGAATTGTTCAAGAGCCGGCTTTCTTGAGAAATTGAAACAGTTCTTTGTTATAAAATTTGTCTATTTTGTATACATCATCGGCAAAATCGAGACAACAATGGAGGTGGTGATGATGATGATGATGATGATGATGATTATGATGATGATGATGATGATGATGATGATGATGATGATGATGCTCGTTTTCGTGTTCGCAGTCGCTTCTTACTGGTTCTTGTGCTTTTGTTCGTATTTACATTTCGTATTTCATTGTTTGTATTCGTGATTTGTGATTCGTAAGCGTATCATTATTAAAATTCGTATCATACTTGTAATTCATATATTGTATTTGTATTTTAAATTAGTCTTGTTATTTAACTTTAGTAGAGGTACCCATGTTTCGTATTTCGGTTTTAATAATCTTTATTGTTCCAGATATTGTGTACATTGTATTATTTTCTTAATTTACTTGGAGCTATCAAATATGTATGGTTATTTTGTGATGAAATATGCACATGATTAAAGTCTGATTTGTTAAATTTGTATGGATATAACAAAACATCATGGAGTGAAGAAGAAATTTGTAGACTTCATCAGTATGCCATGTAGTTGTTAAATGTTTTTTAATAATTATACAATTTAATAATTATAGTTTTTTTTTTCAATTTTTTCGTTGTTGGTTACGTTGGAAGATAGAAATCTTTTGACTCTGATACCTTTATACTGTTATACATCGATGTCATGAACATCCATTTTTTTATAATGTGGAAATAATGATAGTATTGCGTTCTCGGCGGTTACTTTTAATGAACAATTGCTTCAGTATATGTGGATCCGTTAACATGGAAAGTCGGAAAATATTAGAATTGTTAAAGATTTGATTTCTTGAACAATTAAAATATTTCTTGCATTCCTATGTACGGATATCTTTCTTCAAACATCATATACAACATGAACAACATATATAAGTTTTGATGCGTTTGTTTGTATTGTGTGTAATCCAAACAATTAAACAACATAAGGTTATCTTTGCTTGTCTTTGGGTAGATAAAAAGACGACGTGAACATAATGTTGTCACCAGTACGCTAATACACTTTACAAATAACACGATAATTGAAACATAATCGTACCAATAGAAAATATAAATTGTGAGGTATTTATTTCATTTGCTTCGAGACGGGAAAATGGATTAGTATGAAAACGATGTCTTCAAAGAAACAAATTAATCTATTACAAACATACTTAGTAATTTGTTTTCTATACAGTTGAAACAAGTAATTTGGATGGACGTGCTTAGTTCGAATACATATCTTGCCGCGATATTTTTTTTCCGTAGGTATGGATCTCATGTCATCTTATTACAAATGAGTTGTACATGAATTTAATTGTCATGAAAATATACGTGATAAGTATGGATAAGGTGCTTAGCTCGGATACGAAATTTGTAGTGGTTTTTTTTAATGGCTATATATATATATATATATCTCGTGTCACTTTATTACAAATGAACTGTTCATAAATATAGTTTTCATGAAGGTATGGGTACTTTTTTAAGATTAATCAATTATGCTGATCACAATCATTGCAATTTTATGAAAGGAATCTGTTTGTCATGAAGGTGTAGGTATTTTTTACAGATTAGCCAATTATGGTAATCATGATTATCGTAATTGCATGAAACGAATACAAAGAATCGAGCACACATTAATTTATAAGAAACAATTTTTCTTGCAGTAATTTCTTTTGAGAATAGTCAGCACACCTAAGTTTCAATAGTTGTTCTTTGCTGGGAAAAAAAAATCTTGTGGTGCTTTTTTTCACCGATACGATTTCATGACTCTTTATTACACGAACAAACTGCGTAAGAACGAATATACCATCGTCATGAAGGTGTAGGCAAGTTTTTTTAAAGATTGATTAATTGTGAGTAGAAAAACTTCAATATTTGTTTGTTTGTTTTTTTATTCATGTCATCATTGAATAAAAGTGTATATATACTTTGCATAGAACACATAGTCGATTCATTACATTGAAGGTTATACAATTATACAATTCAATATAGTTACCATCTTTTTGACATAATATATAGTCAAGGCAGTAGTAGGAGTTTCAATAAAATGGTGCACTCACTCATTTTTGAAAACAAATAATGAATTCATAGAAATAACATGAAATATTATGAATAAGATGATTTTCTCATTTTTGTCATTGGTTAATAGCGAGCAAGTCATCAGGATTTTTCATGCTAGCTAAAGCATAACAACTGAGTTTATAGAGAGTTTTTTTGCATTTTAAATAAATCAAGGGGTCTTGTCGCAAATTCATGGATATGATTATCATGATGATGATGATGATGATGGTGCATATGATTATGATGATTGTGATGATGATGCATATGATTGTGATGATGATGCATATGATTATGATGATGATGCACATGGTGATGATGATGATCATGATCATGATCATGATATGCATGCGTATTGAACCAATTAGCTAATCACCCGTTATTAATTGCAATTAAAGAAACCACAAAATAGTAAATAAGAGTAAATATAAGATTAGAGCATCACTTGAAGTTGAAGCCGAACTCAGTGACTCTTTGACATAATCGGTTTGTTAACCCCCAACTCCCGTTGCGAGCACTGTATTCGAACCAGTGAATTCGCAAGGTGCCTTGATACAAAATAATCGGCTTAAATTAAAAAAAAAAGAATCCAATTATACATATTAATCCCTGTTTTTTTAAATTAATTTTAAAACATTAGTTCAGAAATTGTACTCTCGAGATTTGCATTGGAGGTCGGCTCGAAAACAATGCAGATTGCCTGGGCCCTGGTGTCCGAAAAGATACACACACCTGAAAAATTCAATAAAAAACAAAAGTGATTACTGGATAGTAACAAACAACTAATCTTACAAAATCGAAAGTCGAAACTACGAAATTAAAAATAAAAAGTCAACTGAAATTATGTACACAATTGAAACAAATAAAAAATCGAAAATAAAATACAATACATCTTTTTTGAAGTGGACATGTAATACCTACCTCGGTTTGTAATTCTTGTCTCTCCTTTTTCGATACTCCGTTGCGATCTTCTTTTGGCCTCTCATGCCTTTATTTCCAAGACAATTATGCTATAATATGAAAACAAAATGAAAATACATAATTAATTAGGTAACTAATGTGAAGTAATATGAACAAAAATTAAAAACAGGTTCTATTGTGTTGCCTGATCGTCGAGCAGCTCGGGGAAGTGAATTAGGAGACGATCTATTCGGCCTACTGGATTGTCTGCACACACCATTCGCCATCCCAGTGAAGCTTTCATCTCAATGCTTTCACTAATCACGCAAAATTAGAACAAAAAAATAACAAATTGAATTCAATGTACCGAGTGAAGTATGATTCAGTCATCGATATGAGATTGCACCTTGAGGATGACCGCCATGGATAAATCTTTGTGATGAGCGACAATCTTTTCTGCCTTATCAATCATCTCCTACCCACACATACACCACTCGCCATCCCATTGCAGCTTTTATCTCATTGAACACTTTCACTAATCACACAAAATTAGAAGAAAAAGAATGAATTGATCATGTACTGAGGGAGGCACAATTTACTCATCGAGATGAGATTCCACCTTGACAAAAGATCAGATCGAGAGAGACCGACGAATCCAGCAGGGGCCTACGGCAAAACGCCTTTGAAAACTCCGCAGCGAAAATCCATGTCGTCAAGGCTTTCATTCGAGAGCTTTGTTTTCGGCTCCTATTGAACGACACACCAGCGACTTGTAGGTTCTGAAAATTTGAAAAAAAATAATTTAACCTCCTAAAATTTTCAATGTAAAATATACTGACGAATATTTAGATTCAAATAATTCGAAAGACAGACAAAAACCTGTTTTTCAGCTTTTATCGAAACCAAATCGGAATCTCTGACTCTCCCATTCAATGAGCCCATACTAAATACTCTCTAATTGCTTGAAGAAAGAGGTGAAATTGAAGCCGATCCTTCAAGAATCAAAGGGAATCAAAAAAAAAAAAAAAAACAGAATTAGCGAAAAAAGGATGCAAAAAACTTAAATAAATGAAAAAATAAGTACAATGAAGGCATGAAATCGCACAACCTCACCTTAAAATGACGGAAAATCGAGTTAGGGTTAGCCAGACCGAGCAAGAAGAAGAGAAGAAACACGTTCAACAGAGAAAGAGAGAGAAAACGGAAGCGGCTATCGTGGCGCTCGTCTTCCACGGCGTCCGTCGTCGTGAGAACTCTGCTCGGGTGGCTAGGGTTTCGCCATGGTGTCGGCATTTCTTTTATCTCTTTTATTATTTTTTTTTCTTACGGTGAAAATGAGGAGAAAGATCCAGAAAGAACATTATGAACTATGAGAATGAAACACAAATACACTCGGCTCATGTGATCCAGACAACATGGTATGCCTCGGTCCATAAAAATGAAGTCCATTCAAATTTGGATCGTTAGATGTTGATTAAATTTGATCTAATGATTCAAATGAGTTTTTTTTAAAGCAACACACAACTAAATGAAACAAATCACAGAATATCATAAAAAAAATGTTAGAGGAGCTGCTGACATGGCATCACATGAAAGGAGTCTTTTTCCTAAATTTATACATAAGAAGGATTCAAATAATTCGAAAGACAGACAAAAACCTGTTTTTCAGCTTTTATCGAAACCAAATCGGAATCTCTGACTCTCCCATTCAATGAGCCCATACTAAATACTCTCTAATTGCTTGAAGAAAGAGGTGAAATTGAAGCCGATCCTTCAAGAATCAAAGGGAATCAAAAAAAAAAAAAAAAAACAGAATTAGCGAAAAAAGGATGCAAAAAACTTAAATAAATGAAAAAATAAGTACAATGAAGGCATGAAATCGCACAACCTCACCTTAAAATGACGGAAAATCGAGTTAGGGTTAGCCAGACCGAGCAAGAAGAAGAGAAGAAACACGTTCAACAGAGAAAGAGAGAGAAAACGGAAGCGGCTATCGTGGCGCTCGTCTTCCACGGCGTCCGTCGTCGTGAGAACTCTGCTCGGGTGGCTAGGGTTTCGCCATGGTGTCGGCATTTCTTTTATCTCTTTTATTATTTTTTTTTCTTACGGTGAAAATGAGGAGAAAGATCCAGAAAGAACATTATGAACTATGAGAATGAAACACAAATACACTCGGCTCATGTGATCCAGACAACATGGTATGCCTCGGTCCATAAAAATGAAGTCCATTCAAATTTGGATCGTTAGATGTTGATTAAATTTGATCTAATGATTCAAATGAGTTTTTTTTAAAGCAACACACAACTACATGAAACAAATCACAGAATATCATAAAAAAAAATGTTAGAGGAGCTGCTGACATGGCATCACATGAAAGGAGTCTTTTTCCTAAATTTATACATAAGAAGGAATTTGATACATGAAAATGATCAATTAAGGCACAAAATTTTAACATATTCAATGGGTGCATTGAATATTTGTTTTCCCGAAAAATGAAATAGGTAGAATTTGCACTATTTTTCTTCTTCTTAAACTATTCAACATCCCGGTTGTACTTCAGGTTTCCAAAAATACCCTTTTAAGATTGTAGGGCTAGGATTACATGTATTAAAAAATTAATTGAAAATTTTGGTGTATGAAAGAATTTCTCATTTGATTCAATGGTTAAGATGGCTTTGCCATGAAATTGGGTGACAAGATTTCGTTTCGACTTTGCAATTCGTGACGTTAAATAACATGTATGGTTGATACAGGCGTGTATGCCTTGATGTGTTTGCAATTCATGACGTTAAATTTGGTAGAACTGTGATACTGATGAATTTCATTACTTTTTTTTTTATTCGACAAATTTGCTGATGATGTGTAAGAAACGAACAAATTCGGAGTAGGATGCCAGGAACAAAGATATGAGAAAAAAAGATGATGTGTAAATCATTATAAGGGTTATCGATGATTTCATTATTGTTTACTGCATTATTTCCGTTGACGACGAAAATAATTTTGCAAATAAAAGTTCCAACTAGATATATTAAGCAAACATGTACAAAAAAGGTATTACTTTTATATTTAAAAGGTATAGGATGATTCTATGGTATGATCTTTTTCTTATGATAGATCATTTTTAAAAGAGTATTTTGGAAATTTGTATATTTAATAGTAATATTGAAGTGTGTTTTTATCAATTAATGCTAGACAAAATAGGAAAGATTTATCATACATACAAATAGAAAAGTTCAAATTAATTGAAAATACTAAAATTATCCTTCTAAAAAGGTCCAATAATATTGCGCACCCCGCTACATAATCCCCGCAAATGCCCCGCAGTGATATAATTGGAATGTATTAGTTAGGATAAATGGTCATATGTGGTAATTTAGTATCAATTAATTGGGGTGCGGGTGAGATTGGGGGTTTTGAGTGCGTGGTGTGTAATATTATTAAAAAGGTCCTATCACATAATCACCCATATTTTAAAATAGAGTAGTGATGTACACCCCCTAGTACTCTCCCTCCACATTCTTGATGACGTGAATATGATTTAACACCTTCAAAATTAACACATAAAAATATGATTTAACATCTTAATTTATAGTTTAATTATTTTAATTTATGAATGAATATACAATTAAGATGTTAAAGCATGAATTAAATTGTTAATTTTTAAGGTGTTAAATCTGAAGGAAATACAGTTTTGGATCAACGATAAAATGGTACGTACAAGGACAAACGAACGCGCGCATTCGTGGGCATAGGAAACATTTTTAGTAAAACCGGTATAACTTTCAGATAACGACTCCAATTCAAATGGTTCAAATTGGGTTGGATAGATAAAAAAATTATCTAGAACTTGCATGAAGAAATATATTTCATTTGAGAGATGTATCAGTGTCGTTTTAATGGAATACCGAAAGGGTGCGACAGTTTGACATATAGTTAGTAAAACCATCATAACTTTCGAATCCGTACTCCAATTGGGGTGGGCCAAATTGGGTTGGAAAGATAATAAGATTATCTACAACTTTCGTGAAGGTTTGAAGTCGGTTGGAACGATTTAATAATTCCGTTTCAATAAAATACTGAAAGGGTGCATGCAATTTTCTGTTTGAAAATGTGTATAGTTGATGTACATACATTTTGGCCCATCCTTATCATATGTAGTATATATATATATATATATATATATATATATATATATATATATATATATATATATATATATATATATATATATGATGTTTCTCTCTGATCTAATAAGTCAATTAAAGAGTTAATCCTGAATGTAATTCAAATTATACTAATTGAAAAGATCATTCGAAAGAACACCATCAATAGTTGAATGGGTGTGATGAGAAAGAGAGAAAACAGAAAAGGGGTTTTCTCGGTTTAGAGAATCAAACGCGATCAAGCAAGTTCGCCGGTGCATTGTCTAGGCAGGTGCATCCGCAACCGAGGTGCTACGACTCACGGTAGATACGAGCAGATGAGCGACACATGTGGCTCTTAGTTGTGATCAAACCGGAGGCGTTCATGGAGTCCAAACGGTGGGAGACGTGTGGTATGGGACGTACGGGCTAGTCACCAACATGACACCGGAGAAGAGAAGGATCCGAGCAATCAACCCGTCGTGCGTGATCAATTTCACGCCGGTAATCGTCTATCCTACTTTGCATCGTATTCTCGAAGTCGAAGCGTGATCTCGGGATTTGAGAACCGGACCGGGCCTTCATATCCGCTGCGTGGGCCCGGGGTCGGATCGATTCCCTTCAAAACCATACCCATGTCATCAAGGATGTGGGGGAAGAGGTGAGGGTATGTCAAACATTTTCCTTTAAATCATATCCATGTCGTGATTTACATATCCCTCTTCACTCCTCCTGAGTTGTTGATGTTGATATACTGGAAAAAGACATGTGTTAAACCATATAAAAGTTTATGGGCTTTTTTCGGGGCCCTTAAGGGAAAAGAAAAAAAATTTGGGTTTCCAAAGTGTTAAATCATATGGGTTTTTATGGTTTAACTGATCTGACGGCCTGTCAAATTCTTGAGAAATAATGGTGCTGGTGTTAACTGCTATTTAGTGCATTAATGATAGATTCCTGCATTAATTGCAGTATGTGGCACCTAACAGTTCACTTGTTGAGGGGAAAAAAAAGTTGATTCGAATTTCTACATTTGTAGGGGGTTCTTTCGTAATTTCCTGCATTCAATGGGTTTTTTGCAAAAATCTCAAAAAAAATAATAATTTATGTTTATGTTTTTTATCCGTTCACATTGTTGTGTATTTTTGCAAAGTCAACATTTCATGAGTTGTTTCCTAATGCTCAGCATTGGTTGGTTTTTTATGGCATAAATCTCCGATCTTTTATTTATTTTGGTTCTCTATTAGTTGATTTAATTGTATAATTTGTGTGTGTGAATTTTTCAGTTGTGATTAATTAGGGTTTTGGATTATATCATTATAATTACATTTAGGGTTCGTGACTTAACTAATGATTGAAATTAGTTTGTAATTTTTAATTTCGTGAACTTTAATAAATATTTCTTTTTGCGATTATTTCGATTTTGTTGTAGGATTAGCTCAAAAGAAGAATAGCGGCAATTTGAGGCGAATCGATGACGATTTGAAGAGTATTTCCGTTGGAACTATTGAACTCTCCGCATTCTCGGAAAAAAGAAAACCATAACGAAATTAGTGAAAAATCACGGTTCGGCACAAAATGAGCACGGAAAAGGAAAACATTGAACCCTAATTTGTCATACTCGTACGGAATTATTAATTTATTTTTTGATGTGCAGTTGGGTAGTTGTTTTTTGGCGTGCACGAAAGAGGATTCTTTTCATATTCGAGAAATGTGTTTTCGGATAATTCAGCCTCTTGCTCAGATTTTGCTATTGCTTTAGATTCTTAATTTTATGTAAAAGGTTGAAATAAGTAAATGAGGGCCTTTATGATATTTGTACTGTTGACGTCCTCTCTCAAAAAAGTAGTGCACACATTGAATCCACCTTATAGAGAAAAATCAAATCGCATCTCCATAGAAAGTCTAGAGCCTAAGAGCCTAGTGAGCGAATATGTCTTTTCTTCCTCAGTTCTTAGGGGTTTGAGAGAAAAAGTGAGTTTTTATTCAGTACGAAGAGATTTGAAAGGTGATTTTTTGTTTTGGTCCATAGAAAGTAAATGAGGGCCTTTATGATATTTATGAACTAACAAGTTCTTTAAATTTGTGTACATTTGTGTACAGTTGAATGTTATTGACCAATTCTTGGATTGGACTTGGTTTGATTTATCGGGTGGGGTTTGGTCCAAATTAATTAGAGGCAAAAATTGCGCATCTTTTTACTTGGAAATACTACAACATTGTTCCACAAAATAGAATTCTCAAACAAAATAAAAAAAAAAATATGAAACCAATACGATCAACACGAATTAGAAGCACATCTCATGCAGGTAAGGTACACAATTGGAAATGCTACATCACTGGCTAGAAAAATGAAAATCTCGAAAAAAAAAATGAACGTATACTAATGTCCCAATTTGTACTAATTTTAAATAGAACTCTTGCAATTGCGTCAATTTTAAAAAAAATGAAAATACGGGTATAGTGGTCATTTGATTAAAAAAAAATTAAAATTGTTTTCAATTTAACCATGTTACCTCTTGCAATTGCGTCATCCTAAAAAAACTAATTTTAAATAGAACTCTGACATGTAATATATGTAGAAAATCACATGTCTATCACTATATATAATATGCATCTAATAAAAATCAATTCATATTATCACGTCGTTAAAAAATATTATTATGGATTGTCACGTCGTTATATATGATAAATATCACGTTATAATTTAACGATCTGGTCATTAATTAATGAATAGAAAACATAATTGAATTATATTAAAAAAAACAAGAAATTTTATTAATCAAATTAAAAGAATAAAAGACCCGCTCCCGTTTCGTTGCCCGTAATCCCACTCAATAGAAACACGTTATGAACTTAACATAATTCTAAATGAAAGGCAAGGAACAAAAAAAAATACTTATTTCTACATTAATTAATGTATGAGATATTAGTTATTGATTATGCTGTTAATTATTTACGATAAAAATGTGACACATATGTGAAAGTAAAAGATGTCAAATGATTAATGTAGAAGTATACTATTCAAACCGTATGAGTATTATATGATCATATAAATCGATTGCAAATTTAATATAAATAAATACATAAATTTATGATATTAGACTATTAGTTAGTCAAGTATATATTTTAAGTTAAATACAAACTTATAAATTTGTGTGAAATTTGCGATGATATCATTACTCTCATCGTATTAACGATAGATAATATATTTATTCTATAATTTGTGAAATTTGTGATGCATTCTATTGTATATTCATTCATTCTATCAGCTATCAGCCAATCAACGATTATTGTGGAGTTGTAAATTTGTGGGCCGCTGAGTCTTTTTCAAGAAGAAAGTTGTAAATTTGTGGGCCAAACTGAAAACAATCCCACATCATTAAAATCAACCAAATTTGACCAATAAACCTTGATCATAAAATCAAATTAACCTACAAATAAGTTCAGCGATGACTTCTTCTTAGCATGTCGCTTTACCCAAATGTTTGCTTGAATTATTGTTGATTTTTCTCTGATTAACTAGGCATAAGTGATTACCACTCATTGCTAATAAAATCTATAAGTACGTATGAATGCAGCATGTAATCAATCCAAAAATATTCACTAGCTCGGAAAAATATAATCAGTAACAAAATGGAGCTATCCTTCGTGTTTCTTCTCTCTGTAGTGATTGCATGCATGAATTCGATCATGGCAAATGGGTGTCTCGCGGTGGAAAGAGAAGCACTCCTGACTTTCAAAGCCGGTATAAACGATCCTGGCAACCTTCTTTCGTCCTGGCATGCTCAAGATTGTTGCAATTGGTGGGGTGTCGTGTGTGACGACGACAAAACGGGTTACGTAATAAAACTTAATCTTAGCAATCCATACAACTCAAAGTTGGCTTTCACTTATTCCGGGTTATCACCCAACACATGGACCGGTGAGATAAATCCTTCTTTACTTGCTCTTAGATATTTAACTCACCTAGATCTTAGTATGAATGATTTCTCTGCGATCAGCATACCCGATTTTATCGGTTCGTTTGAAAATTTGATCTATCTCAACTTCTCTTATATGAAGTTCACTGGTCATATTCCTTATCAACTCGGAAATCTCTCGAAACTCTCTTATCTTGACCTTGGCTGGTCTATGTTTTCTGGTATGTTCCCTCCTCAGCTAGGAAATCTCTCTCATCTTCAATTTCTGAATTTAAGTACTCCATATCCTATTTCCAATAATCATGTTCAGGACATTTCATGGATTTCACAATTGTCTTCTCTAAATGATCTTGATATGAGTGGCTGGAATCTAAACAACACCAATAACTGGTTAGAAATTAACAAACTGCAAAACTTGAAAACATTGATATTATCCTCTTGTAATCTTACCGGTGAAAGTATCCCACCATATCATTCTTATGTTAACTTAACATCTCTGAAAACCCTTGAATTATCAGAAAATCATTTCAGCATTGAGTTGCCTAGTTGGCTATGGAATATTACTTCCCTATCCCGTCTTGATCTAAGTTTTTCTGATTTTATCGGAATTGTGCCTGATGCACTTAGTAAATTGGTGTTGCTTAGTTATCTTAATTTAGGCGGGAATGTTTTCAATCCAGGGTTTCTTGAACCGATTCAGAAACTGTGTCATCTTAAAACAATACACTTGTCCTCCTTACAAATCGAGGGAGATATTGGTACGTTAATCAGAAAGTTGAGTTGTAATTGGTCCCAATTAGAGGAGGTGGACCTTTCTCAGAACAACCTCCGGGGAAATCTAACGAGCTGGATTGGGAAAATATCCAATTTATCTCATTTGGATCTCGGTGATAATTCATTGTCAGGTCCTCTCCCTCATGAAATTGGGAGACTATCCGAACTATCGTATTTGAGTCTCAGTGCTAATTCATTATCAGGTCTTGTCCCTCTTGAAATTGGAAGACTTTCCAAACTAAATAGGTTGGATCTTTCCTTCAATCCCTTCACAGGAAGCATTACTGAAGCTCATTTTACCAATCTTACAATGCTTAGGATGTTGAACTTCGGTAACATGCCATTGGACATACAATTAAACGACAACTGGATTCCTCCGTTTCAACTTGGTGTTGTAGTTTTAAACTATTGCGTCTTAGGTAATTTTCCTGGCTGGCTTCGAGGTCAAACAAGACTTCATGTGCTTGATATGTCGAATAGTAACATTTCAGGCACAATCCCAACCTGGCTTTGGAAGTTCCCCGTACAATATGTAGACTTATCTTATAACTATTTGCGAGGAAATCTACCTGTATCATTGCAATCCACTCAATTAGTTGAGCTTCGTCTCGAATCTAACAATTTTGAAGGCCCATTACCGTTATCTTATCCACTAGAGCTAGAATCATTAGAATTATCGAACAACAAGTTAACAGGGCCGTTACCAAGGATAATTAACGGGACAAACTTGAAATCTTTTCTACTCTCCACAAATCAAATTAACGGTACCTTGCCATCTTATATTTGTGAAATGACAAACCTAAAAATCTTGGATTTATCACACAATGAAATAACTGGAGAGATTCCTATTTGTTGGAAAATGTCAGAATTGCAGCTCTTAGATTTATCTAATAACAATATTACGGGACGGATTCCTAATTCCATTGGCTCTTATCATAAACTTGAGTCATTGCAACTTGGTAGTAATAAACTTAACCGTGAATTGCCATCAGACCTACAATTATGCAAAGAGTTGATCTTTCTTGATTTGAACATAAACAATTTCTCGGGGAAAATACCAACATGGATAGGAGAAAAGTTGCAAAATCTAGTAGTTCTTGCTTTGCGGTCAAACATGTTTAGCGGCAAAATCCCTTCAAACCTCGAACAACTGGAGAGACTTCAAGTTCTTGATCTTTCTATCAATGCACTTACAGGGTCCATACCCCGTTCTTTTGGTAACTTCAGTAGTATGAGGAATAAAACAATGTATTCAGTTGTTAGTGTGAATGAGAAATATACTCATCTTCTTCATAACCAATCAGACGAGTACTTCAACAATTTATCCGTAAATATGAAGGGGCAACAACTATATTACACCCGAAATCTCGGCTTTGTCAAGACCATAGATTTATCAACTAACCATTTGAGTGGAGGTATTCCAGAGGGAATCGTCGCTCTCCACGGTTTAATCAATTTGAATTTGTCCGAAAATCATCTATCCGGAAGGATTCCTAAGAATATTGGAGATATGCAATCCTTGCAATCCCTTGATCTTTCCACCAATGGACTCTCGGGGCCTATACCTCAAACTTTATCGGAATTGTCTTTTTTAAGCAGTTTAAACTTATCATATAACAACTTATCTGGAATGATTCCATCGGGAAGACAATTAGATACCCTCAACGGCAACGGCCCATCGATATATGAAGGAAACCCTTATCTTTGTGGGCCCCCAACCGGCAAGAGCTGTTTTGAAGGGGAAGCACCTAGCAAAAATAATGAAGTGAATGGAGATGGTCATGACGTGATATGGATTTCCATTTTTGTTGGACTCGGTTTCATTACAGGATTTTGGTGTGCTTGTGGTGCTTTGGTGTTTAAAGTAACTTGGAGGATAATCTATTTTCAGACGGTTGATAAGTTTTTTGATGTCGTATATGTACAATTTATGCTAACGATAAGAAAATTGAAAGAAATTTATAAATAGGTGAATGTAATTCACAAATAACTGAATGTATATGTACAATTTATGATGTAAGAATTTTACAAAAAAGTGAATATAATTTACAAATAAATAAATGATGTTACCTTGTTATGTGTTGGTTTGGCAATTTTATATGTTGCTCCCTTTATTTTTCTATATATTGCACTGTGCCTGTGTTCCAATCAAGTGTATTGGATCCTTAGTGAAATGGTTAGATACAATTTATCACCAAAATCATTGTATTATTAATTTTACTAACTAATAAATAATAGTAGCTTACATCATTAATATAAGATATGTGGCATAGTGCACAAAAGTACATTAGTGTAAATTAATTCACATCATTGATATACGATAACGAAACATTTTAAAAATACTCGAAGTTGAGTAAAATAACGAACACAAAGAAATTAGGAGAGTTCTTCAAAACTCTCCTTTTTTTTTGGAAATTATAAAAAATCTCCTAAATTTTCTAGAAATTATGAAAAATCTCCTATCTTCTTAGATTTTCTCAAGAACTCCTTATATTTTTTTTGTTTACATCGGAAACTCTCTAACATTTTTATATTCTCTCAAAACCCTCATACCTTTTTGTTATGTATTAAAAAATGACCAGTATACTTCTCACAAGTTCATTTTACAAATCTCTATATTTTAATAAATAATAAGTAGATATAAAAATATTATAAAAATATCATGAAAATAAAAAATTGTTAACAAACAAAAAATACATAGAGATGAAAATATTATAATAAAGAATACATAGATATTAAAATACTATAAAAAACAAGTAATATCATTTTCAACAATTATTATATCTTTTTGAGAATATTATTATATCTTTTTGAAATTAAAATTAATATATATATATTTCAATAATATTATTATATTCTTTTTGAACTATTATTATATTTTTATTTATAAAATATTGTTCGTATCTATATACTAATTTCAAATTATGGAAATTTTTGAATTAAAATATTTATTTCAATTTGTATTATGTTAATGGAATAAATCGTGGAAATGAGATTGTCCTAAGCCACTGCCAGGCGGGGGGGGGGGGGGGGGGGGGGGGGGGAGTCGTCTCATCATGAGACAGAGCCCTAAGCAGATTATATGAAATACGAGGCACCATCCGACTGCCAGGCGGAGGACCATGTCGCATACTTTGCAGAATACATCTCTGGTTCGGATTCCGAGGCCGAGGCTGCGGTGAAGGAACAGGTTGAAGACGTTGAAGGCCAACACCTGGTTCCCGTCGATGATTACCCTCCACGGCGAAAACGAGGTCGAAACGTCACTCTGACCAAGATTCCAGCAGATCCCGTGGACCGTGCGGTCATCATGCCCCATGGAGATGGTCGGGGATATGTTCGCGTAAACGTGTGCAATCTCCCTCCTGAAGAAATGTAACAAATGGTGGATTACTTGAAACATCTGGGATCCAGATCCGAAGCAGCTCCCTAATCACAAATTCATGATTAGTTTAATTCATAATATTTTATTAATATTATAGTTATTATTAACATTGTTTTTCAAGCGCGGTGTGAATGGAGTACGGAGTCGGACAATACCAAGCAATAAGCAGGCACATACAGCTATTGCACGGGCCTCTGGAGAAGGGTCATGGGTCACTTTCATGAACGACCCAAGAAGAAATGTGATGGAAACATGAACGACTGGATCTCGACCCTTGAGGCCGGACCGTAGACAAGGTCTCATGTTATCAGTGCCCATGCCTTGAGGACTATGGTCGAGCGATGGATGTACCAGGATTTCCTGTTCAGACCAAAGCGTAACAAAGAGAATAGGAATGGTAGCATTTCATGCTGCCACAGTCACAGCGGGTCAAAACTTCATGCGGAGGACAAGAAAATAACGGTACATGTTTTTAAAAAGCGAGTAAATGGAGAACAAAACTTCATGCGGAGCACAAGAAAATAACGGTATGTTTTTAACAAAATGAGTATATTGTTATCGTTAATTAGCTTTTAACTGATGATATTGATTGAAATTTAGTTGAGAAATATGAATCTGTTGGAACAATATTCCAACATTGGACTTATATGTAAAATATTATGTGTTGTAATATTGTCATTTATATGCTTATAATATAGTGATGAATTTTATTTATAAAATTAAGCATTAAATGTGTCAATTAAGTTGTGGGTCTTTTGATGTGTAGAATATTGTGAGGTGGTGCTTCTATTTTCTATGATGGGCTGAATTAGAAGATCCACATTAGGAGCCCAAATGGTATGTCTTTGTGAAAAGATGTCTTGTGGCTATAAAAGCAAATTAGTCCCAAGCACATATGATTAGAGATTAATATTCTGCCATTCTCTTTTCCATCCCATTAAGAAAAGAGAGAGATCCATATGAGAAAAGAAACCGAAGGATTCTCCAAATTGGAGATCATAAAGTGCTTGGAATTCCAAATCTTTGCGACTAAGGCTTCATGAACGCAATGACGATGATGACGCGACATCAATTCGGACGGATTTCATACGCTTCCGCATACGGTTAAGGTACGGTTTTATTTTGAGATAATTCGGTTGAATTCACATAGTTAGTACGGTCCGTTTGTACGGGCAAAATTAATTTATTATTTTATTTGCGGGACGGTGCCGGATCGTTGCCGCCCCAACAATTGGTAATAATTTATTCACGGGCGGTGCCGGATCGTCGCCGCCCTAACAATTGGTATGAGAGCAAAACTATGTCGAATCAAAGTTTAGATGGAAGAGAAACGAAGTATATAGAGTTTAAAACGATTTCTCTCGTCCAATTTCTGTTAATTTCGGATAATTTCGTTTTTTATCGAAACGGGTCTTAAACGGATCACAAAATTAGAGAGAAAGAAAAGTTTATAGAAGATTTGTACTATCTCTCTATACTCAGTGGATAATTCCGGACACATCTATGGTCTCCGTTTCGTCAACGGACGCCGGTGGCGGAGTGGCCCGCCGACAGACACGAGACCAGAGAGATGGGGACGCCATTTTGGCTCTGATTACATGAGAGCCATGAAAGGCCATCAAACACTACTCTCTGGTCGTAACTTTGGAAGAGATGGGATTATAAAGCCTGTTTTATGAGAATTGAAAATTTGGATTTGTTTTCTCGGTTGTTTAAAGGTTATTAAAATCCGGAATTACAAATTCTAAATATAAAATTAGGATATACAATCCCGGATTTTATAGTTTGGATTTTATGAAAATTAGGAAAAGAAAAACCTGGAAATACATTTAGGATTTGATATTCCGGTTTTCTGAAGGTATTTCATATTCCGAGTTTATAAATCTGGGAAATAAAAACTGGGATTTAAATTTAGGATTCCATATTCTGGTTTTGTAAGGATATATAAAACCTGGAATTGGAAAATCTGGACAATTAGATTCTGGAATCCGAAATTCTGAATCTGGAAATTCTGAATATTGAAATATGGAACATGAAAATTCCGAATTTTAAAATTCCAGAAATAAAAATTCTGAATTTGAAAATTCTAAATATTAGAATTTGGAATATGAAAATTATGGATATATAAAACCTGGAATTGGAAATTAGGAAAAGCAAAACCTGGAAATACATTTAGGATTTGATATTCCGGTTTTCTGAAGGTATTTCATATTCCGAGTTTATAAATCTGGGAAATAAAAACTGGGATTTAAATTTAGGATTCCATATTCTGGTTTTGTAAGGATATATAAAACCTGGAATTGGAAAATCTGGACAATTAGATTCTGGAATCCGAAATTCTGAATCTGGAAATTCTGAATATTGAAATATGGAACATGAAAATTCCGAATTTTAAAATTCCAGAAATAAAAATTCAGAATTTGAAAATTCTAAATATTAAAATTTGGAATATGAAAATTATGGATATTAAAATTCAGAATATAAAAATTTTGAATATTAAAATTAAGGAATTATCCATATTACGGTATAATTTTAAGTTTAAATTTAAGGTTTAAGGTATGTGTTTTAAAATTAATTAAGGTCAGCAACATGTCGCCAAAGTGACCTCTCTTGTTGAAATTAATTATATTTTAAAATATAAAAGGATATGTGTATGATATTATTTAAATATTGACCGGCCCAAAGGAAGGCAATATTTAATATAATTTCATATGCATATGTGGTATTAAGTGTGTGATAATTATTTGATTTTACGTGTGACTTATTTAATCGGCCCAAAGGAAGGTTAATTTGTTGACACGTTAATTTATTATCAATTCTTGATTACTACGCCAAGATATTAATAAGAAGTTAATATGATTGCCAAAGTCAAAATATTAATGGAAAACGGATATCTTGATGATGGGGATAACCTTTAATTAAATTTATTATATTATTCGATTATTTTGGTGAGCAATACAATGCTTGATTATAGTTTTCTGTTTAACATTAATTCGGGTCTTGCATTTTGCAATTTATGATTCTTTAAAGATGTCTTGTTTGCGGAGGAAATACGGCTACATTTTTTTGTTTAGCCGAAAAGACAAACTTAGACATCTCAAGAACATTGACATTGGTATATATATATTTTTGGTTTTATAACAAAATCATCTTATTTGGTTTAGAGATGGATTTTGTTAATTAGTAAATATACCATTACTTACGTGAGAGAAAGTAAAGAAAGTCAGAGTAATATTTGTCTATCATATATTTTGGTACAAACTCCAATAAGGTATAATTAACCAGTAGGTTATATAAACAAGACGTTGCTTATATGGGTGTAATTTCGGTTAAGGATATTCGGTTATAGTGGGAGTAAATATTTGTACAATTATTATGATATAGACACGTGATATAAACATATGTTATAGATATATGATACGGTTATAAAGTTTTTCAAGTTTATTAGGTATTATGGTCATTCTGCAGAATTAATATTATATTTATCACTTTACTTTGATTTAGATAAGATTCGTCTCAATATGATTTAAAGGAGACGGTTTGTCTCATAAGGTATTAAAGGAGACGGGTTGTCTCAATGCAGTTTTAAAGGAGACGGTTTGCCTCATTAAGTTATTAAAGGAGATGGTTTTATGGATCTCACTAAATTTATTTTTAGGAGGACCAAGTTGGAAATAGGCCTGTTAAGATCACATTACATGAAATTTTCATGCTACACATCCACATCATGATTCATGTCATTCAGTTGTATTAGTGTACGTGACCATTGAAGGTTTAGTTACATTAAATGTGACGAAAGCCGCTTTGATCCTACATTGATATTATTGATGTACGGAATTGGTTAGGGACACATAAGGTTTTTTATGATAAATAAGTACGCGTATTTCGGTTTATGGTCAATACGTAATTATAAGGAATTACATATAGTCCAAGTGGGAGATTGTTGGAACAATATTCCAACATTGGACTTATATGTAAAATATTATGTGTTGTAATATTGTCATTTATATGCTTATAATATAGTGATGAATTTTATTTATAAAATTAAGCATTAAATGTGTCAATTAAGTTGTGGGCCTTTTGATGTGTAGAATATTGTGAGGTGGTGCTTCTATTTTCTATGATTGGCTGAATTAGAAGATCCACATTAGGAGCCCAAAAGGTATGTCTTTGTGAAAAGATGCCTTGTGGCTATAAAAACAAATTGGTCCAAAGCACATATGATTAGAGATTAATATTCTGCCATTCTCTTTTCCATCCCATTAAGAAAAGAGAGAGATTCATAGGAGAAAAGAAACCGAAGAATTCTCCAAATTGGAGATCATAAAGTGCTTGGAATTCCAAATCTTTGCGACTAAGGCTTCATGAACGCAATGACGATGATGACGCGACATCAATTCGGACGGATTTCATACGCTTCCGCATACGGTTAAGGTACGGTTTTATTTTGAGATAATTCGGTTGAATTCACATAGTTAGTACGGTCCGTTCGTACGGGCAAAATTAATTTATTATTTTATTTGCGGGACGGTGCCGGATCGTTGCCGCCCCAACAATTGGTAATAATTTATTCACGGACGGTGCCGGATCGTCGCCGCCCTAACAGAATCCAGGTTTAAGGACCTTTGAGGAAATTTCTCATATTTTTTTTGTTATGTCTTTGCATAGGGGGCTTTTGATTGAGGTATTTTATTATGACACGGTAAATCAGCATAATTGAGGGCCCTTTTAGCTGCTTCCGTTTTCTTCGCGAAGAACAAGGTAAAACTTTTTTATTGATTTCGTCACATTGACTCATCTAATCTGACATTTGATCAAAATCTTAATCCAAATTTCTTTCATTTAATCACAGATCCTTTGATTAACCAATTGAATGTTATTTCTTTCCTCGTTTATTCGAGCAATCTAATCTGACCTTCGATCAAAATCGGATTTCCCGCAAAAATATTTTCTTTTGATTGTGAACTGGACATCACGTTCGCCGAAGCAGGTAGATTAAGATGTCATTTTTTTAACAAGCCATACTTTCACGTGTACCCCAATAAAGACTCAAAATATCTGACACCCCTCTGAGATGTGAAAATATCATGACTTTCTTACGAAATATGACAAATATAACCACCATTCCTCTCAATTTTTTTTATAAAGAAAAATATCGGAACTATCCATTTTCTCAAAGAGAGGTCGGCGATTGCCGAGCTCAATGTATGCAATTAATAAGTGTAGAGCATGGTTCGCAAGATCGGCGACTCGGTCTTGGAATCGGTCGACTCGAGCCGGAGTCGGCGGTGGTCGATCCGATTCCGTCCGATTCCTGTCAAATTTCACCGATCCTGACATTTGTTGCCATTTTTTTCATATTCGTCGAGATCTTCCCAAAGAAAATGTATTTGAAGAAGACAATATGTGGGGTACAACACTTAATAGGTATGTAGGCTATGTTGCACGGATACGGATACGGGTAGCGTATACAATACGATACGGATACGGATACGGATACGGGGATACGACAATTTTCAAAAAAATCACGGATACGGATACGGCTATATAATTATTAATTTAATATATTTATATTATATATAATTAATAAATAAGTAATAAATTAATAATACTTTTAAATTAAATATAATGACAGTAAATAATATCAATCAAACAATACAAGTATCATAAAACTATCATAAATTTGTTTTAAAAATATTTTAGAACTAATCTAGAAGTATCCTAGAAGTATCCTAAATAATTTATTTAAAAATATTATGGGCAAAAATATATAATGGGCCGAAATATCATAATGGAGTATCTCAGCCGTATCCTGCCGTATCCCCGCCGTATCCGAAAAAATAAATATTAAAATATTCGGATACGTCACGTGGCGTATCCGATACGTATCCGAGTCGTTTCGCACCCGTATCCGTATCGGATACGCGTATCCTCAAGATACTTCTGCATTTTTGAAGTATCCGCATAACATAGTCTGTAGGGGATGGTATATCGGCTACTACACATGGGACCCGGGTTCGAACCCGGTCGGGAACAAGGAAAAAAAACTGGATAGTCTAGTCTAGTAGGGTAGGGGTAGGGGGCCTACGGGCTATAAAGAAAAAAGAACAGAAAAATAGGTGTGTAGGGGTCATTTTAGAGGTCATTGGATACTTTGTAGAAAACAATAGACTATGATAGGACACACTATTATTCACTTTGTTTCACGCCAAGAGTATTTGTAGATTGTCTATAGTTATACTTCATGTAAGTTTGTGATGTTATATTTTATAGTAAGTATGTTCATAAATTAATAAAAAAATAAATTAGTAGCGATGTTTTTGGAGCATTTTTTTTATGTAACTCTCTGTCAAAAAAACATTTCAAAAAATAATTGAGTTTTGAAAAATATTCTAAAACTGATTCATATCAGATTTTAAAATTTTGGTACCAATTGATTTTAAAAATTCGATAAATTAATTAGTTTAAAAATTCATTAATTAGTCAGATGGAGAAAAGACATAAATCATCGGGTTTTATAAATCCGGTCAGAATAAGTTATTATGTGTTCCCAAATGTCACCACCACATTTTTTATCTTAATTATAATATTTAATTAACATGATAATCAATACATATCTTATAATTAATAATTAATTAATATATTATTAACATTCATTTGAATTACTTAAATTTAAATTAATATCATTTAATCATTTATTATGTGTTTTTTAATTAACATGTTAATTATGTGTGTTAATTACAATATAAAAATTATGATGGATAATTTTGTGGCAAAATAAAATTTCCTTTTTCACTTTATCTCTGACACACGGTCATTATAAAAATGAGAAATTTTGCATTGCACCAAAATTTTCCCGCCGAAATCTCCATACTTGAATTAACATGCATAATGTACAAAATAATTAAAAAATATATTATTAATAATTAACTATATACAAGTATAACTATATATAACGTAAGTTGTATATCTATTTTTTTATTTTTTATTTAGTAAGACAACATTTTAACAAAATCCGACTCTCCGATCCGACTCGGACGATTCTGATCCGATCCGGCCGACTATTATTCTACGGCCATTGTGTTAGGGATTCGGGCAATCATATTGCACAGCGGAATTTATCCGAACCCCTTAAGCCATGGATCTGTGTATCGCTAATTAGATACGAAGGAAGAGTTTCAAAAATTTCACCTCAGATTTAGTTCAAATCTGGTTGAAGGAAGCTTGCAGAGATCACGTTGGTGTGCTCGAACCGGCACCACCCTCTATCGGTATCCACACGCGACTCGTCTAGACTGGATGTGAAGACCTCCGATGCTAGTCGGATCCTTCCTCCCTTCAGAAAATCTGCTTGGCTTCTCTTTTCTTTCACAAAGAAATTCTGCCTAGCTTCACTCTTTTCTTTCTACTGAGAAAACTCTTTTCTCTTCTCTTTAACTCTCCAAGAAAACTCCTTTTTCTTTTAGTCAAAAATCTGTTCTCAAAAATGAGTGAATCTATCCTCTCTCTTTCATAAAGAGCTGTGGTGTGTATTAATCATCGAGTGGGAAAAAACTCTTAGCATTCCCACCCACTATCTTTCATCCAATGAATGATATCCTGAGCATTAATACCATGCACCCATACATGCATGTAGCATTCATTTAATGCTATACACCTTCTGTTCGAACAGAATAATATCCTCGTTCGAACAGAATAATATCCACGTTCGAACAGAATAATATCCTGATTCAAACTGAATAATATCTATGTATCTGATTTTCTGTGTCCAGTCCGAACTTGTCTTTGTGTGTGACCCTATAGGTTTATTTAAAGTTGGCAGCATATTAAATCTCTATTTAAATATGCAAATCATAATTGGCCTCTAGCAAGGCATTATGACTACCCAAATTAAATAAATGATTTGTGATCATAACCTATTTATCAAATAGACAAATTACTAGCTCTCTTGTTCATACGATATCTGTTGATCAAAGACATGGTCAAATGTCATCCTTTCTAAATCAACTTAACTCTTTCCCGATATAGAATTAGATTGAATGTTCAATTAGTATTAACAACACATGTTAATCTTATTGAGCGTGGCCACGCATTTCCTTCAATCCTAATTCATCAGGGGGCCCTGAGAGATATCTCTTTCAATCATGAAAGGAACAACTTCCATCTTGGTTATTCACATCCTCCAACATGCTTCATGTAATACCCAATGATGATCTTGATTACCCGGTTAAAGATAACAAAGAAACATATCTAAGTATCACAATTCACAGGTGAGAAATCTAATGATAACCTCAGGTCAAAGAACTAAAATTCTATTTGTTTATGAGAATATATATAATAACAATAACCATGTATATTCTCATAAGTTGGTCAGTCCAATATGTAGTCTCTAATACATATATATATTCCATATTTGACATCACTACATCTCTATGTATTCCATGTCCATGATCAGTAAAACATAATCATCTCATATGCGGATATACTGGTGTACATATATATTCTATTTCCTTAGACATGTATATCTCTATATACATCATATATATGACCAGGGACATTTAGAATCGTATTACGTTCATTGATACAGTTTTACTATCATAATCACATATTATGATGATGTATAAACTAGTGATACAATTCAAGGCTTATTCACATATTCCTAAATATGTTAAATAACCAGTACACGTATTAAATGAAACTTTAATTCAATATTAAAATATTAGATTAACAACACATAAATAATAACTATCCTTTGTTTACATACAAGCTAAACAGTTTAGCCTAGGGTATTATTTAGTTCAGCCCAGGGCATTATTTCATTCAACCTAGGGCATTATTCCTTCAGTCTCCCACTTGCACTAGGGTGAACTGATAATAATAATACACACTCAACTCTCCTCTCTGAGGCAATCCAAACCAATAGCTCTAGCATGACGATCATGTTTCGCTATCGAGAGCGGCTTAGTAAACGGATCAGCTATATTATCATCAGTTGGAATTTTGCACACATTCACGTCTCCTCTCTCTATTATCTCTCGAATTAGATGAAAACGCCGAAGTATGTGTTTGGATCTATGGTGTGACCTTGGCTCCCTAGATTGCGCAATTGCTCCATTGTTATCACAAAAGAGAGTCACAGGGTCCAACACACTTGGAACTACACCTAGTTATGCCACAAATTTCTTGATCCAAACAGCTTCCTTAGCTGCTTCTGAAGCTGCTATATACTCCGCTTCCGTTGTAGAATCTGCGACAGTTTGTTGTTTGGAACTTTTCCAAACAACTGCTCCTCCGTTCAAACAGAATACATAACCACTTTGCGATCTAAAATCATCAATGCAGGTTTGAAAGCTAGCATCGGTATAACCCTTTATCACCAGCTCACTTTCCAAACCTCCATAGATTAAGAATACATCTTTAGTCCTTCTCAAGTACTTAAGAATATTCTTTACTGCTATCCAGTGACTCTCACCTGGATCTGATTGGTATCTGCTTGTTACACTTAATGCATATGACACATCTGGTCTAGTACATATCATCGCATACATAATAGATCCAATTGCCGAAGCATATGGTACTCTATTCATGCGTTCTCGTTCATCTCTCGATGTCGGACATTGAGATTTATCTAACGAGATACCATGCGACATTGGCAAGGATCCTCTCTTGGAATCTTGCATATTGAACCTCTTCAATACCTTGTCAATGTATGTACTTTGACTCAGACCTAGAAGCTTCCTTGATCTATCTCTATAGATCTTTACGCCTAATATATAAGCTGCTTCTCCTAGGTCTTTCATTGAAAATTGATTCCCCAAATATTTCTTAACACTTAAGAGCATAGGTATATCATTGCCAATGAGCAATATGTCATCCACATAAAGAACTAAGAATACATGTGCACTCCCACTGAATTTCTTGTATACACAAGCTTCCTCCACATTCTTGATGAAACCATAATCCTTGATTACTTCATCAAAACGAAGATTCCAACTTCGAGATGCTTGCTTCAAACCATAAATAGACTTTTGAAGCTTGCATACTTTCTTAGAATTCTTTGGATCGACAAAACCCTCGGGTTGTATCATGTATACATCCTCGTTCAAGTTCCCGTTAAGGAAAGCAGTTTTGACATCCATTTGCCATATTTCATAGTCATAATATGCGGCTATGGCAAGTAGAATTCTTATAGATTTAAGCATGGCCACGGGCGAAAACGTTTCATCATAGTCTATACCATGAGTTTGCTTGAAACCTTTCGCCACAAGCCGTGCTTTGTAAGTATGCACCTTACCATCCATGTCAGTTTTCTTCTTGAAAATCCACTTACACCCAATGGTTTTTAATCCTTCAGGTGGATCAATCAAGTTCCAAACTTGATTGTCATACATGGATTGTATCTCGACATTCATGGCTTCTTGCCATTTCTGTGAATCTTCACTCATCATAGCCTCTACGTAGGATGTTGGTTCATCATCCATGGCCAACACATCATCATCATTAGTCACGAGAAATCCATATCTCTCGGGCTCTTGACGATTCCTACTCGATCTACGAGGTGGTCCTTGTGTAACATTTTCTGATTCTCCAACATTTGGTGAACCCGAAATATTTTCCATCTCATGTTCATTTTCAGTTTGGGAATCTTGAACTTCTTCAAGATCAACCTTATACTCCCACTAGCTCTCTTGGAAATGAACTCCTTCTCTAAGAAGACTCCATTTCTAGCTATGAAAATCTTATTTTCTGAGGGGATGTAAAAGTAATACCCTTTAGTTTCCTTAGGATATCCCACGAACAAACATTTATCCGATTTGGGTCCAAGCTTATCTGACATCATGCGTTTAACATATGCCTCGCAACCCCAAATCTTCAGAAAAGACAAACTCGGAGTTCTTCCTCTCCATATCTCATATGGAGTCTTTTCTACGGATTTAGATGGAATTCTATTCAGTATGAATGCGGCTGTTTCAATGGCATAACCCCAAAATGATTTCGGGAGATTAGTTTGACTCATCATAGATCGAACCATGTCCAACAAGGTACGATTTCTCCTCTCGGAAACACCATTCCATTGAGGTGTACCGGGTGGAGTTAATTGTGAAACAATTCCACAATCTCTTAGATAGTCATCAAAATCTTGGCTCAAATATTCACCACCTCGATCAGATCGAATGGCCTTTATTTTCTTGCCTAGTTGATTCTCTACTTCATTCTTAAAATCTTTGAACCTTTCAAATGATTCTGACTTTTGTCTCATCAAGTAGACAAAACCATATCTACTATAGTCATCAGTGAATGTAATGAAGTATCTATAACCTCCTCTGGCTTCCATGCTCATTGGGCCACATACATCAGTATGTACGAGCTCCAACAACTCATTGGATCTTTCACCAACATTTGAGAAAGGTTTCTTAGTCATTTTGCCTAATAAACAAGACTCACATGTCTCATATGATCTCATATCAAATGAGTCTAAAAGTCCATCGGTATGGAGTTTAAAAATGCGTTTCTCATTTATATGGCCTAAACGACAATGCCAAAAGTAGGTCTGATTATCAACATGAGACATTATCCTCTCGGTATTGATATTAAATATGGATTTGTGATTATTCAGATCTAGCACATAGAGACCATTTTCTAATGAAACATTTCCATAGAAAATTTCTCCTTTACGGATAGTACAATTATTATCTTCTATAATAAATTTGTAACCATCCAAAGCTAGTCTTGAAATAGAAATAATATTCCTGTTCATACCAGGTACAAAACAACAATTGTTTAGTTCTAATACAAATCCATTAGGTAAAGTTAAATGGTAATTTCCTACGGCTAAAGCAGCAACTCTTGCTCCATTTCCCACACGTAGGTCCATTTCACCTTTAGCTAATTTCCTTCTACTTTGTAGTCCCTGCACATTTTTACAAATGTGAGTGCCACATCCGGTATCTAATACCCAATTTGACAAAGTAGATAAGTTAACATCAATACCTGAGGCACTTGCCGAAACTGCTTTCTTCTTCTTCACTTCTTCTAAGTAAAGAGGGCAGTTCCTTTTCCAATGGCCATCTTTATGGCAATGGAAACAAGTGGTCGGTTCAGATTTCTTGATCTTTGGTTTGGGCAACATCTTGCCCTTACCTTTGTTCTTGCCTTTGAACTTCTTCTTGAACTTTCCCTTTTGAACCATCAGAACTTCGTTGACATTTGATGCCTTGAAGTCTCCGGACCTATTGGTAGCCTCAAAATTCTTGAGCATACCATGTAATTCCGGTATTGTTTTGTCCATAGAGTGCATGTTGTAGTTAGAAACAAACTGTGCGAAATTCGGAGTCAAAGACTCAAGAATCAAGTCAGTTTCCATCTCATGGCTGACTTTCGCACCTAGTTTCTCAAGGTTATCAACATAACCTTTCATCTTTAAAACATGTGCACTCACAGATGTACCCGAGACCATTTTACAGTTGAACAACGCCTTGTGAGTGTTAAACCTCTCAAGTCTGGCTTGCTCTTGGAACATTTCCTTGAGCTGTTTGTGCATAACATATGCATGCGAATCTACAAACTGCTTTTGAAGATCCGATGACATAGTTGCCAACATGAGACAGGTTATTTCAACATCATCATCTATGAACTTTTCATAGTATTCTTGGTCCACTTGGTCAGCATCTGCTGGTGGTTCTTCAGTTGGGAGAGGCTCATCAAGAACATAACCCTTATGTTCAGCCCTAAGAACAATTCTTAGATTTCGCTCCCAATCCAGAAAGTTTTTACCATTCAACTTCTCCTTCTCAAGGAGAGATCGCAAATTTAAACTGTTTGAAGACATTTTTCTACATGGAATAAAATGTGCAAAATTAATACATTTATAGATGATAACATTTATGTTTTAGTTCATTTAAAATACTCCCACTATTTTTATCAAAGCAACAACCCTCACTGTGTTGGTTCGGATACATTCCAACTACATGTACCATAGTGGCTCAAGATCCATATTTCGCAAAATCCTAAGCGTGCTTTGGCTCGTCTCAGAATTCTGTTATTTAGGTAGGATCAAATCCAATTGCATCTCCATGCAACTCTTGAGATCATTTATGAGATCGTGGTTTTTGAGTCCAACTCAAAATCCACGTGTGTACATATCTCATCTTATGCCCTAAGTTCAAGTCCGACTTGCTACTTAGTTAAGTACTAACCATAACTGATTATCATCCAATTAATCTACCAACACACCCAGCTTTGGCATGACCTATGTTGGTAATTAATCAATGCATATTCTCCCGCCAACTATATAAGCTCACACACCCAGCTTTGGCATGACCCATGTGAGTGATATAAAGGCCCTGAGAATTTCAGAATATGGGAGGCATTTTCTCAACTTAATAATTAGTAGAGGGATTTCTAATTTATTTATCACATGTATAAGCATATCACATCACACATCACAGAATAATTAAATGATATAGCATGACCATGATCTTTATAAGCCACTATAAAGATCTCTAATTAATTACTTATAATGAACTCTTTCATTATAACAGCGGATGTGGCAATGAACTCCTTCATTATGTGACCGGTTATGGCGGTGAGCTTCTTCATCATGTGATCGGTTGTGATGATGAACTCCTTCATCTTGTGATTGCTTGTGGCGATGAACTCCTTCATCTTGAGAATAGTTGCGTCGATGAACTCCTTCATCTTCATTTAAATAAAATAACAACCTATTCTACTTTTACAACTTGGACAACTCACCGGTCGCCATAAATTAAATTTACAACTTGGACAACTCACCGGTCGCCATAAATTAAATTTACAACATGCAATCACATCATTCAATCACAACACAAAGTTTTGGCCATGCTATATCATATATCGTTGAATTATAAAATACATATATACATTTCGACTAATACATATGCAATAATCGCCACGTGAGACCAGAATAATATCCTGCATCTCATGCAATAATATCCTGCATCTTATGCAATAAATCTCAGCGTGAGACAGTGCACCTTCTGTTTGAACAGAATAATATCCTCGTTCAAACAGAATAATATCCGGCATCTCATGCAATAATATCCTGCATCTTATGCAATAAATCTCAGCGTGAGACAGTGTACATTTCTGTTTGAACAGAATAATATCCTCGTTCAAACAGAATAACATCTTGCATCTCATGCAATAATACCCTGCTCGAGACAGTGCACCTTCTTATGCATAATATCAATCAAAATACATATGTAGTTTTATAATTCTCAGAAACTCTAAACTAGTACATCTAATATACTAAATCGATCTAATAAACGATACACGTGGCTCTGATACCACTGTTAGGGATTCGGGCAATCATATTGCACAGCGGAATTTATCCGAACCCCTTAAGCCATGGATCTGTGTATCGCTAATTAGATACGAAGGAAGAGTTTCAAAAATTTCACCTCAGATTTAGTTCAAATCTGGTTGAAGGAAGCTTGCAGAGATCACGTTGGTGTGCTCGAACCGGCACCACCCTCTATCGGTATCCACACGCGACTCGTCTAGACTGGATGTGAAGACCTCCGATGCTAGTCGGATCCTTCCTCCCTTCAGAAAATCTGCTTGGCTTCTCTTTTCTTTCACAAAGAAATTCTGCCTAGCTTCACTCTTTTCTTTCTACTGAGAAAACTCTTTTCTCTTCTCTTTAACTCTCCAAGAAAACTCCTTTTTCTTTTAGTCAAAAATCTGTTCTCAAAAATGAGTGAATCTATCCTCTCTCTTTCATAAAGAGCTGTGGTGTGTATTAATCATCGAGTGGGAAAAAACTCTTAGCATTCCCACCCACTATCTTTCATCCAATGAATGATATCCTGAGCATTAATACCATGCACCCATACATGCATGTAGCATTCATTTAATGCTATACACCTTCTGTTCGAACAGAATAATATCCTCGTTCGAACAGAATAATATCCACGTTCGAACAGAATAATATCCTGATTCAAACTGAATAATATCTATGTATCTGATTTTCTGTGTCCAGTCCGAACTTGTCTTTGTGTGTGACCCTATAGGTTTATTTAAAGTTGGCAGCATATTAAATCTCTATTTAAATATGCAAATCATAATTGGCTTCTAGCACGGCATTATGACTACCCAAATTAAATAAATGATTTGTGATCATAACCTATTTATCAAATAGACAAATTACTAGCTCTCTTGTTCATACGATATCTGTTGATCAAAGACATGGTCAAATGTCATCCTTTCTAAATCAACTTAACTCTTTCCCGATATAGAATTAGATTGAATGTTCAATTAGTATTAACAACACATGTTAATCTTATTGAGCGTGGCCACGCATTTCCTTCAATCCTAATTCATCAGGGGGCCCTGAGAGATATCTCTTTCAATCATGAAAGGAACAACTTCCATCTTGGTTATTCACATCCTCCAACATGCTTCATGTAATACCCAATGATGATCTTGATTACCCGGTTAAAGATAACAAAGAAACATATCTAAGTATCACAATTCACAGGTAAGAAATCTAATGATAACCTCAGGTCAAAGAACTAAAATTCTATTTGTTTATGAGAATATATATAATAACAATAACCATGTATATTCTCATAAGTTGGTCAGTCCAATATGTAGTCTCTAATACATATATATATTCCATATTTGACATCACTACATCTCTATGTATTCCATGTCCATGATCAGTAAAACATAATCATCTCATATGCGAATATACTGGTGTACATATATATTCTATTTCCTTAGACATGTATATCTCTATATACATCATATATATGACCAGGGACATTTAGAATCGTATTACGTTCATTGATACAGTTTTACTATCATAATCACATATTATGATGATGTATAAACTAGTGATACAATTCAAGGCTTATTCACATATTCCTAAATATGTTAAATAACCAGTACACGTATTAAATGAAACTTTAATTCAATATTAAAATATTAGATTAACAACACATAAATAATAACTATCCTTTGTTTACATACAAGCTAAACAGTTTAGCCTAGGGTATTATTTAGTTCAGCCCAGGACATTATTTCATTCAGCCTAGGGCATTATTCCTTCACATTGGACGACTCCTATTCGGATTCCGACTTTCAGAACTATGGTGTAGAGTCCAAATTACATAATGTAACCATTACATAGTAGATTAAAATTGCAGTGATTTAGAAATAGTGAATGTGGTTGAATAAGAATTAGATAGAGTATGTTTGTAATTCAATTTCCAATTCGACAGTAGCCTTGCATACTCCTTGTTGGATGTTTGCTTGTAGCCAAGCCCCCGATTCCATCATAGCCTTGTTGAGTGTTATATACCTTGGTTTATTCCGGTCATTGAAGATTCTTGAGTTTCTTTATTTCCAAACATTCCATATCATCGCAAAAAATATTGCATCCCATTGTTTCTTTTGAGCCTTGTTCAAAGTGTTCCTCGTGTCTTTAATCCTATCGGGTCCAAAATCGGCGAGGGTTTATTTGCTCGAAAATCCGAGAACAGTTTTGTCCACATACTTGATATGTAGTGGCAATTCCCAAGAAGGTGTGTTGTCTCGTCGCATCCGGTGCAGTTGGGGCAATTACCTCTATTTGGCCAACTCCTTTTTGTAGATTCTCGACCGTAAGCAATCTATTGAGAAACCATAGCCATGCAATTTTTGTTTTCCAAAGGATTTTGTTCCAACTAGTTTGGACATCCGGATCCCTTACTATTTTATAGACCAATTTGGTTGTGAATTTGTCATTTTCGGTCCATTTCCAAGATGGTTGTCCTCCACTTTGTGTAATCGAAGCTTGGTAGAAAGGGAGGCAGTCAAGGAGGTCTTTTTATGAAGAAAGACTTGCTTCATCGGTTTCTTACCGATGGTATGCCATTGCCATAAATCTGGGTTATGGTTTCTGCTCATAACGCATTCGGTTGTGCTTCGAGATTTCACAACCATTTCATCAGTAGAGCTATATATTTGGGTTTGTAAACGAGTTAATCCCACAATCATTTTCTCATTTTATACATGTATATTTATATTTAATTTTGAAATAGATCATGGTAAGTAACGTATTAAATCGATACTTGTCATTTTTTAGTATTAGAGGCAATAGTGAATTAAGATATGTGAGAATATCTGGAGTTTTCGATTTGACCGGGAGCAAATTCACTAATTTTGACAAATTGGTTCGTTCAAATGTTTTATTCGACAATTATGTAAATTAAAAAATTGTGAAGTGTTGTCATGTCCAATTTGCAGGATGAGAAAAAGAAATAATATGTGCGAATATCAGCTGTGAAATCAATTTGCTAAGCACCGTGTCAAGAATATGGTTTCGACTCTGAATTTTCTTTCAAAAAATGCAAACGGGGTGTTAATTGTAATACTATCAAAATAAGATTTTTGTATCTTCTTTTTTATGGTTTAGGAACTGAAAGTACTATCAAAATAAGATTTTCGTATCTTCTTTTTTATGGTTTAGGAACTGAAAGCCAAATTTCAGCTCACTATTGGGAAAATGAATTGGATTAATGTGAAAAATTATAATTATTGTTTTTTAATTGGGTTGGAATTTGTTATTGCATTGAAAGACAATTTAGGAACGGCTGACTTGATCTCTGACTTTGTATTGGATTTGTGAACTCGATTGGTTCTGGTATTTTTGTGATTGAAAATTGATGTTGTGCTGTGTATTGCAGACAATTTTGATGGGTTTCCAAACATAGATCATGCTGAATCATTTGTGCGAAGACATTTGATCCAATGGTTAAGATGGCTTTGCCATGAAATTGAGTCACAAGATTTCGTTTTGACTTTGCAATTCGTGACGTTAAATAGCATGTATGGTTGATACAGGCGTGTATGCATTGATTTTTTGCAATTCATGACGTTAAATTTGGTAGAATTGTGATTTTTGATGAATTTCATTACTTATTTTTTTTTATTCGACAAATTTGCAGATGATGTGTAAGAAACGAACAAATTCGGAGCTGGAAGCCAGGAACAAAGATATGTGAAAAAAATGATGTGTAAATCATTATAAGGATTATGGATGTTTCCATTATTGTTTAATGCATTATTTCTGTTGACGACGAGAATAATTTTGCCAATAAAAGTTCCAACTAGATAAACATGTAAAAAAATGGTATTGCTTTTATATATTAAAAGGTATAGGATGATTCTACGCATGACTTTTTTTCTTCTTATGATAGATCATTTTTAAAAGAGTATTTTGGTATTTTGTATATTTAATAGTAATATTGAAGTGTTTTTTTTTTATCAATTAATGCTAGACAAAATATGAAAGATTTATCATACATACTAAAATTATCTTTTTAAAAATGTCCTACCATAGAATCACCCATATTTTAAAATAGAGTAGTGATGTACACCCCCTAGTACTCCCCCCCCCCCCCCCCATTCTTGATGACGTGAATATGATTTAACACCTTCAAAATTAACACATAAAAACATGATTTGACATCTTAATTTATAATTTAATTATTTTAATTTATGAACGAATATACAATTAAGATGTTAAACCATGAATTAAATTGTTAATTTTTAAGATGTTAAACCATATCCATGTCATCAATGATGTGCGGGAAGCAATGTTGTAGATAACAGAAAACGGTACGGTACGGTCGGTCACCGTTTTAGTGTTTTACCGTAAAATGATCGTAAAACGGTTAAAAAAGGTAAAAAATCGGTCACTTAAATTGGTAATATTTTATATCAATTATAATTAAAATTTAAAGACAAAAAATTTGGACAAGAAATTAAATCCAATTAACACTCACAATTTAAATACTTGTTTGATTGTCATACAAAAAAGTCCAAAAACAAAATAATAATCACATAAAAAATAAAGAATAATCAAACCATAACACATAATCAAATCAACCTAAACAATCATAACACACAATCATTTGACTCACAAATTGAATCAAATTAGCACTCACAATCACAATTCGTGGAGAAAAAAAAAATCCTTCTTGTGAAAAAAAAAACAGTCATTGTCGCAAATTAAACTGAGCCCTCGTCATTTTTTAGTCAATCGGAAGAAGAACGGAAGAATGAAGCATCCCTATCATTGTCGTGAAGATGAAGAAGAAATAAATCGGAGACTCGTGTTGATGTGCTGAAAAAAGACATGCGTTAAACCATATAAAGGTTTATGGGGTTTTTTTCCGGGCCCTTAAGGGAAAAGAAATTTTTTTTTGGGTTTCCAAAGTGTTAAATCATACGAGCCTTTGTGGTTTAACAGAATTGACGGCTTGTCAAATCCTTGAGAAATAATGGTGCCGGTGTTTACTGCATTAATTGCAGCAGGTGGCACTTAGCAGTTAACACCTGTTGAGGGGGGGAAAAATTTTGATTTGAATTTCAACATTTGCAGGGGCTCTTTCGTAATTTCCGGCATTCAATGGGTTTTTTGCAAAAATCTCCAAAAAAAAATTTTATGTTTATGTTTTTTATTAGTTCAGATTGTTGTTTATTTTTGCAAAGTCAACATTTCATGACTTGTTTCATAATTCTCAGCATTGGTTGGTTTTTTATGCCAAAAATCTCCGATCTTTTGTTTATTTTGGTGCTCTATTAGTTGATTTTCATTTAATTGTGTAATTTGTGTGTGTGAAAATTTTCAGTTGTGATTAATTAGGGTTTCGGCTTATATCATTGTAATTACATTTAGGGTTCGTGACTTAACTAATGATTGAAATTAGTTTGTAATTTTTAATTTCGTGAACTTTAATAAATATCTCTTTTGCAATTGTTTTGATTTTGTTGTAGGATTAGCTCGAAAGAAGAATAGCGGCGATTTGAGGCGAATTGATGACGATTTGAAGAGCATGCCGCTGGAACTGCTGAACTCTCCGCATTCTCGGAAAAAAGAAAACCATAATGAAATTTGTGAAGAATCACGGTTCGGCAAAAAATAAGCACGGAAAAGGAAAACATCGAACCCTAATTTGTCATACCCGTAAGGAATTATTAATTTCTTTTTTGATGTGCAGTTGGGTAGTTGTTTTTTGGCGTGCATGAGCGAGGACTTTTTTCAGATTCGAGAAATGTGTTTCGGATAATTCAGCGTCTTGCTCAGATTTTGCTATTGCTTTAGATTCTTAATTTTATGTAAAAGGTTGAAGTAAGTAAATGAGGGCCTTTATGATATTTGTACCGTTGACGTCCTGTCTAAGCATGAAGCGATTTGAACATGATTTTTTGTTTTGGTTCATAGAAAATAAATGAGGGCCTTTTATGATATTTATGAACTAACAAGTTCTTTAAATTTGGGTACATTTGTGTACAGCTGAATGTTATTGACCAATGTCTTGGATTTAGCTAGGTTTGATTTATCGGGCCGGGTTTGGTCCAAATGAATTAGAGGCAAAAATTGCGCATCTTTTTACTTGGAAATACTACAACATTGTTCCACAAAATAGAATTCTCAAACAAAAAAAATAATATATGAAACCAATACGATCAACACGAATTAGAAGCACATCTCATGCTGGTACACAATTGGAAATGCTACATCACTGGCTAGCAAAATGAAAATCTCGAAAAAAATGAACATATACTAATGTCCCAATTTGTACTAATTTTCAAATATTCCTTATTTTTCTTGGATTTATGTGTTTTATTTGTGATGTTAATTTTAATCTTTGGCTATTTTATACAACAAATGCGATACATAAACATACAATTTTTTTTGCAGTTATATACATCATTATTTTGGACAATTAAATGACATTGTCTCGGTCTTGTTCGATGTTTTCACAGATTGTACTGCGATTCATCAAAGAGAAAGTACGGATTGTACAACGAACCTGCACAATTACACGGATACCACGCTAGTTTTGTTTAACTCAATAGTCATCGAATCCTTTTCAAGGAAAAAAGTTTGTAAATCTATGGGCCAAATTAAAAACAAGCCTACTCCAATAAAAACATGACCATATTCGACTAATAAAGTTTTGAAAAAGAGTAAGACCCTGTTTGGAGGGTAAGTTTTGGGACCTAGTTTGTTTATATTCCTAATGTTTCTTACAAGGTAGGGAGAGAGAAGAGCAGTTGTGGAATGAATTCCAAAGACTGATCTGCTTCTCCTTTTATAGACTACTTAGAACAATCCCGAAGAGGCTCAATAATGTAGTGCGGGTGCTCAATGGGCCCCATCGTCCACTAATTAAAGGCTTTCTACAAGTGGGATGTCCTTTACACACCATAAAGTGGGCATATAGTACAATAATTGCCCATAAACAAACAAAAGAAAATGAGCTGCACCATGTGCACTACTCAAAAAGATAAGAAAGCGAGCTGCACCCATGTGCACTACTCAAAAAAAAGATAAGTACGTGAGCTGCACCTATGTGCACTACTCAAAAGATAAGATTCCACGCTTTAGTAATAAGGACTTTGGTGAATGCTGTTGATTTGTCGATGGCATTCTTCTAGCAACTGGATGTGTCTGGATATTGGGCCTAATGCATCTCTAGCCCAATTGTCGGAGGAGGCCTGGTCTTCGAGCCTAGCCTTCTGAAGATAGCACAAGGAAAGGAGTACTTCACAGTCCATACAGGTTTTGACAATCTGCTCCCTGTGCATCTCAGCAGCCCTTCTTCGTTGATCCGTCTCCCACTGAATCGTTCTAGGATAGTTAAATAACAGATACTCGGTTATCTCGATTGTTTCCACCAGTTTTTCTTCATTTGGGTCCCCAAGAGTTCCCCATAACTCTGCATTGCGGAGGGACATTCGAACTTCCCTTCTAAACGCTCCATGGGTTCGATGGTTTTGTTGCAAGCGTGCTCGGATCAAATTAAACATCTTTTACAAAAAGAAAAGAAAATTAAAAATTAAAAACGCTTTCAATATACATTTCTTACATTAGATACTTGTGGTTATTGTTTTAGTGCGGTCCACCACTTCCGCATTTTTAGAGCGATTTGTTAAGCGCGGTTGCTCTTTCCGCCAAGGGCTTTTGACATACGGTACCCTCTTTCCGTCGATCGTTGGTAAGGCGGGCCATCTCCGCCGTCGATTTCTTGAATTATGCCGTTGATAATAATAGAAACAGAGTTTGCAATCTCAGTTGGCGCATGTCGCACTTCGTCAAGTACTTGTTCTAATTTTTCCAATTTTTCCAGGCTTTGGTAGTCTGGAGAGACTACCATCATCCTTGCTGCAAGCCTGGATAGTGAGTCGGCGAGCACATTGTTTTTGCCTTCTATATGCTCGAAATTGATTTGTACGCCTGTTCCTGTAACAAAATCCACAAAGTTTATCCATCTGACTCTTGAAGGTTTATTTACCGCCGTCTTGTTATAGAAACTAATAATAGCTTGGCAGTCCGTTCGGAGGGTTATTTCCCTCTGGTCAAGATAATGGATTTTCAATGCCTTTAATGTTTCCATACAGGCATATATCTCTGCATCAATGGTGGATTTAACAACAGGGAATTTTCCCGAGGCGTATGCACAGACCCGTTCAGCACTTCGTGGGTCGTTCTTCATCGGTTTCCATTTACAGACGCCTCCCCATCCCTCCATACATCCGTCAGTTTCTAGGATGATATATGCGCCAGTGGGTGGGAGTTCTAGGTCTGGAAGGCGCTGGACCTCCTTCTTAATGGTCCTAATAAGTTCGAGATCAGAACTCTTTAGACGTTTATCTCCATGAGGGCTGGTTTTCGAATACAAGGGACCCAGAAGGGTACCGAGCTTTGGTATATATGATCTTGCATAATTAAGAATGCCCAACCATGCTCTGAGCCCTGCCTTTTCTTTTAATTTCGCCTCATCAAACTCAATAATCTTCTTGATTACATGAGGTTGAAGCTTGATACGTCTGTGACCGATTACAGCTCCAAGGAACTCGATTTCCTGGACCGCAATTTTCATCTTTGTCGGGGAGAGTATTAGACCCTCCTTCTCGCATATTCCCAGCATTTTCGAGAGGTGTTCCGCATGTTCTTGTTCACTTTCTGAGAATACCAGTATATCATCGATATAAACCGCTATAAACTCCTCAGTTCCGCGGAAGCAATTATCCATTTTTCGTTGGAATATCGCTGGTGCATTTTTCAAGCCGAACGGCATTACTAACCATTCGTATAGTCCTCCTGGAACTACAAAAGCTGTCAGGGTATCGACTCTGGGTCCATGGCGACTTGATGGAACCCGCTTTTTAGATCGAATTTTGAGTACATCTTGCTTTTTCCGATCTTCTTGAGAATTGTATTTATCCCGGGTAGGCTATACTGGTCTTTATGAGTATTATCATTTAGTGTCCGGTAATTAAATACCATTCTTTCTTTGCCTTTCACCTCTTTCTTTGTTGTTGGGTCAATTGAGGTGCCCGAGTTAACCATTATTGCCATGGTTCTATGGCGACTAGTACTGGGTCGTATTACGCCTAGCTTGAGCAAGGTTTGTGTGTGCCTGTCGAATTGTTCTTTCATCATTGGTGTGACATGCTTTAATGGTTTATCCTGGATTGTAAGGTCCGAGTTTATAATCTCGAGTTTACAGGTGATCTTGTTCTTAACCCAATGTTCAACCGGGTTTTCACCGATATAGCCCAGGTGCTTGAGTCGTTTAAAGACCTGGCTAAACCTTAGCTTAAATCCCTCCGATTCCTCTCCGCAGTTGTACGCAACAAGCTGCTGGATTTCTATTAGCTCGAGGTCTGTAAGGTCCGTATCCATTACATTCGCAAGTCGGTCCTCTCTCGTGTTGATTGTAGTCACGTTTTTGTAGAATGTGACCACTTGTCCTTCTATTCGTAACCCTCCTTGCATAGCCCGAATGAAATTGCATCCTATGAGCATCTGGATACCTTCTCTTTTTCCCATAGGAAAAGCGTACGTGAAAGGGATTCTGAATCGATTTTCCTCTATCGCCATATTCCCCCCTTTCAACCTTTTGTTCACAATCTGCTGTGAATTTACCCCATTGATCTGGATAGGGTAAGCACTTGGTTCGAGTGCTTCTTTGGGAATTACTTCTTCGTTTATACAACAAACTGTTGCGCCCGTATCAAGTATTGCTTGTACCTTGAATACAGGTATGCCTGGTATCTCCATTGTTATTTCTAGGTTGTATAACCTGTTGACAACTCGTCTTCCTCTTAACGGGTCAGGCACGGTAGTATGAAGATCTTCTTCTAGCATGTTGGCCTGCTCTCGAATAACTATTCCTCCTGGTAGTCTTTCTTTAAACTCCTTCATAAATTCTTCGTCTTCTTCTTCAAAAACACTTTTTCCTTTTGGATCTTGTGTAGGAGTTTTTAGGGTTTGTTCATCCAGTTTGAGTTCTAACTCAAGGAGTTCTTCTTTAAGTTTGTTGTTTTCCTCTAGTAGGTAACTAATATACGATAATAGTTCCTGTACTAGAGTTTCTTTTTGCTCGTATGGCCTCATAGGCTGTTGTTTCTTCTGGATTTTCCTTCCGAGATAAAATCTCGAACACATTGGACAGGTAGTCATTTTGCATTGATTACAATGACTCCTAAACATGGTACTTGTTATTTCTTTGCAACAAGTACATCTTTCATTACCGGTTTCAACTTCCGCATTATCCAACCATTGGTGTATACATTTTCTCATTGCCTCTGGTAGCGTAATTTGTTGTCGCCACCCTGTCGACTCGGTTGTTAGCATTAACACTTCTTCGTATGGAAGTTCATCCAAGTTCATGGTAACTTGGTTGGCACCGGTTTCTCCTTCCGAGAACGAGCATATCGCATCGCTGTCGGATTCTCCTATGTCGACCGAGAGTACATCCCAGTCTTCCGCTAGATCTAGATTATCAATTATTGCTGCTCTGGCCAGGTTACCGGTTTTCTTTCGGCATTCCCGCGCAAAATGTCCTTCTTCTCCACAGATAAAGCATTTGCACTTTCGGGTTCGATCCGAATACTTTTTCTTGAATACTCGGATATGTGAGTCATGAGGTTTGCCTTTGTATGATTGCGCCTTGCGCAAACCGTACTTCTTTTGTTTTTGATAATATCCTGGGATAGGAATTCGTCCACAGAAGGACAAATCCTTTAGACTTCGTTGTAATGCCGCCTTTTTACACATTTCAGCCAGATATTGGTAGGTGAAGTGAATTCTTGGTAAGACCCCAAGGGTGTTCCCAGGGTGCTTGGTTGAAAATGCGTTTTCTAACTCTTTACCGATTAGCGGTGGCATCTTCCGGAAGAACTTCATTGAGAGTTCCGGGGAGACATACAATCTACCAGACCTTATTGCTAAGATCTTATAGTCATTGATGTAATCGAACAAGTTTTTCATGTCGTGACATGATAACCTTTCCAGGTCATTATATGCTCTATCTTGTTCTTCAGTTGATCCTGTCGCCGGATCTTCTAAGAGGATTACCCGCCGGATTTGTGATAGGACGTTCTGCGGGTCGTCTGCTATATTTACGATTTCTTCGTACTCTGCTGGAAAAGCCATTCTCCATTGCGTCCATAGTTTCTTTTCCAGGTCTCCGAGCAAGTTCTCGATGTAGATAACTTTTGCCTTATTGTTTTCCCAGTTTCTTTCATTAACCAGGTTAAGGGTTATCGATTCCCAGCGAGAGATTACTTCTGCATATTTACCAATATCGTCGGGTAATATAAGAATTGCGCCTTGGCCCGCTTGTGCTGAAGGTAGGTTAAACCTTCCATCATTTTGTCTGGCAAAACCGCCTCTAAAATTCTGGACCCGAGCTTTAATCTCAGGTATGTCGAATGATTGCCCTCCTCTTGATGGAGGGTAATTGGCTGGTCCCATTATGGGCTCATTTCGATTCGAGAGAGCTGATTCTCCAGTCGAAAATGCCGTTTCCGACATTAATTCTCTCAGTATGGGATAGTCCATTTCACTTGCAGTCATCACGTTTTCGATTCGTTCGAGTCGTTCGATTCGTTCCCCACCATCTTTCGCGAAAGGATTGATAAATTCGTCCTCCGAGTTGTCGTAATGGTCCCACACGGGTGCTGCGTCGTTGGCTTGAGCCATCAGGACTCGTAACGTCGCAAACTCGTCTTCGTCGTCTTCTGACTCATCCTCTGTTAGTAAGAGGATAGTTTCTTCTAACGTGTCTTCATCATTGGCTCCTCTGTGTTCTTCTTTCGCAGGAGCAGTTACAGCATATTCGGAAAATGCTATGGCCAATGATCCGTCTGTTCGGGATCGTACTCTGGCTTGTTGAGGTACTCGCGGAGCTGTATTCGTAGGTGGTCTTATGATCCACTGTCGCCCTTGTAACTCCGTCGTCGTGTGTGCATGTCCAGGGATTGCCTGAACACCTCGACTTGTTAAATGATCTGCTACGTTTTGCACATTATACCTAAAATTCGTATGGCTGGTATTTGATAATCTCCCAATCAAAGACCGGGAAAGTAACAAATTACTTTCTCCTCCTTGCCAGCCATCATAACCATGGGTTTGTAGGACCAGTTGAATGTGGTTCCTAAAATCATGGATACTGATCGTCATGTTTGGTGCAGTGTAGGCTAACTGCGACCCACTTGATAAGTCTATCTCCATAGAGCTTATGACACTCCTGTCATCACTCCATCGCGTATCTCTTATTAGGATCAATGCATTCGTACCGGCGTTTCGCCGATGTAGGGTATAAAGCCGTACCATGATCATACCTATATGTAAGTGCTGCAACCCTTCTCTTACCAATAACTGGTAACTTTCATCCGTAATAAAGGGCAACTCCACTTGCATGCCTTCGGTTACCAACGTTCGCTCGTCAGAGTAGTGTTGATAAACTCGATGCTGTCTTTCGGACCATCCTGCTTGGTAAAGGGTTTCCGCAGGAACTTGTTGGGCTCGTCTATATTGAGAGATGTCCAACTCGGCCTCGGGGCTGAGTTGTGATTCTAAACTTCTCTGGTACCGGGGGTTCTGCCCGGTCAGTCTTCTTTGTGCTTCGAACCGTAAACGGCTTCCTAACCGATAACCTCTGATCTGGTCATCGATTGTTGGTCGTCTCTCTACTGCTTCTCTGGTGACCGATGGTCGGGCTGTTTCGGTTCTGGTTGTACTCATTGTAACCTTGCTTTTCGTTTTTCTTCGTCAAAGATATCTTGCGGATTCTTAAATACGTACAATCGCCCCTTCGTAGCCTTAATTGGCTTGCTCGGTCCGAGGTCTAACCCTTGAAGTTGCTTCTGGAGATCGTCTATTGCCAACGTGAGGTCCTCCGGTTTGGCTTGGGTTTCTTTCGCCTCGATTCGCTTGACTGCTGTCTTTAGATCGTCAAGATTTTCTGAAATCTTAATTAGCAATTGTATAATTGTGTTGTTTTGCTTTATTTGTGTAGAAGATAACTTTTCAGTTACTTCGCTGGGTTTTATGAAACCGATTGCCGGTGGTTCAATTGATTCTACTGTTCTTAATGCCTCTAGATAGGTTGAACTCGCAGCCCCTAACCGCCAATCACTCATATAAGGGTTTTTAGTTCGTTAAGCTTTTGGACTATTGTTTGTTCAAGACACTCGAGTCTCTTTTCTAGAGATTGAACAGTGTTGGCTAATTCCTTATTTAGCTCTTCTAATTGATGGAAGTGTTTAAGAGCAACTTTTGATAATAAGCAAGTCTTATCAAAAATTACTGAGGTATTATTACAAATGGTTATCAGATAGTCTTTATTTGTGGGACTTTCTGCTAGATCTAAATAAGCTAGATCAGCTGTTCTTGCTCTATTGTACCAGTCTTCTATGGACTTTTCAAACCTATTGGACATACATACAAAAACTGAAATACTAAAGCTTTCTTAGTGGTAATTTCACCGAGCCAATTTCTCACAAGGTCCGTTTACCTCTAAGTTGTCACTAGTATTGTTCGTTTGTGTATACCAAGTGGTTATCAAAATAGTTTACTCTATTTTCTATTTTCGTATGAATTTCTTAATTTATCGAAGTTTTCTTTCTTCACGTATTACGAAAGTAATGGTACTTTTTCCGGCTCAGCGTACTTTTTCCCGCTTTATCGTCTATACGTGAACAAATTTATGCTTAGATAACGTCAGAATTTCTTTGGAAAATAGTGTCCAGTTTCTACTTGAGACAATAGTTTACAAGAATAACCTTCTAGTATAAAAATCACACAGATTGATACCTTCTTTGGAACAAGAATTTCGTAGGAAAGCACCTTGCTCTGATACCAAGGGTATAGCAGCAGGCAGCGGAAATTTATATTTTATTTATAACTAATGTTTCTTACAAGGTAGGGAGAGAGAAGAGCAGTTTTGGAATTCATCTATGGATTTCATTTTAGAAATTTTTAAGATGTCAGTCTGCTGATAGGAAGTCAAGTTTGCTAATCCTAAAGTTCCAAAATCCAATCAAAACAGGAGCACATGTGGGTGGAGTAAATTTCTTCAGGAGGTGGTGACATGTGGGTGCAGTACGGTAATTTTCATTTTAGCCTCTTATTTCTTCATTTTGTTTTGATCCTTTTTTGATAAATTTCCTTTTTAGCCCATTTCTTTATTTTTCAATCTTGAATTTTTTTTGGTTCTTCTTGTGTATAAAGTTAGCCCCTCCAGGAGGTGGTGATATGTGAGTGGAGTAGGATAATTTTCATTTTAGCCCCTTATTTCTTCATGTTTCAATTTTGATCCTTTTTTGGTAAATTTCCTTTTTAGCCCCTTATTTCTTCATTTTTCAATCTCGATCCTTTTTTGGGGTAAATTTCTCTTTTAGCCCATTATATTTTCATTTTTCAATTTTGATCCTTTTTTGGTAATTTTTCTTTTTACCCTATTTTTTCCTCCTTTTTCGATTTTGGCCCGCACAATTGCGCGGGAATAAAGCTAGTAATATATGGATTTCACTGGAGTCCGAACAGGTGGAAGAAAAATAATATTTTCTTAGTTGGAGTTATTTTTTTTCTTGACATTACTGTTTGGTAGAAGACACAATTATTATAGATTGAACTCAATTTAAATTGAAAATTACAAATTGAAAGCAATACAAGTAAAAATAATAAAATAAATTCTCATATATCATATTCGTATCCGAAATTGGATATTGGATATCGTATTCGTTTTCGAAATCGGATATCGGATATTGGATACCTTATTCATATTCGTATTCGTATCCGAAATAATTAGTTCTATTAAAATCATAATAAAATCTAAAAATTAATGGCATTAAAAAATTAATATTCTCTAAAAAATAGTTGTATTACAAAATAATATTCTCTAAATTAATAATAATAATAATAATAATAATAATAATAGTAATAATGATGTATTTAGCAATTATTAATAATAATAAATAATAGTAAGTGTAATAAGAAATAATTATTGTAATAATAATGACAATAATAACAGTACTATAATAATAATAATAATAATGTATTTAAAAATTAATAATAATAATAATTTATTTAAAAATTAATAATAATAATAATAATAATAATAATAATAATAATAATAATAATAATATTATTGATGTATTTTAGTATTTAGCAATTATTAATAATAATAAATGATAATAATTGTAATAAGAAATAATTATTGTAATAATAATAATAATAATGTATTTTGAAATAACAATAATAATAATAATGTATTTGGAAATAATAATTGTAATAATTGTAATAATAATAATAATAATAATAATAATACATAATACATAATAAAAATGTTCCAATTATTATTATTATTAATAATAATAATAATAATAATAATAATAATAATAATAATAATAATAATAATAATAATAATAATAATAATAATAATAATGTATTTAGAAATTCGAGCAGCCAATGAAGATCGTACTCCGCAGCAACCAGTAGAAGAATTCGAGCAGCCTTCGATCACTGATCATATAATTATCACATGTATTTGATATTAGTATGATTTAAATTTGTGTTTTTCACATTTTTTTTTTCTCAATAAATTAATGGCTTAATATAATTGTACCAAAAGCTCTGGTGTGCAATTGAATATAAATGCATCTATCATTTAATTTAATGGTTGAAAATAATTAAAAATATATTTAGAAATAATCATAACAACAACAACAACAACAACAACAACAACAACAACAACAATCCTAGGTTTTCATCAAACACTTTTAAACATCCTACACTCGTAGTTTTTGCATTTTCCTACTACCATAGTTTCCTGATATTCATATATTGATTTCCAGCAACTACGAGTTTCCTGCTGCTATACAAAACTGACCTAGCAAACACGCCCTAATTAACTTCCATGATGTAACTTTTTGTTAACATGTCACATTACGAAAAATGAGTTTCTTTGAATTATTGTTATTTTGGTCACATTGACTTTATTTACTATTTCTCAATAATTGTTAATGTTAATCAAAGTCAATCAAGTCAATCACGTACCTTCCAAAATTGGTTATTGATTAATGTATGAGGTATTAGTTATTGATTATGCTGTTAGTTATTGACGATAAATATGTGACACATATGTGAAAGTAAAAGATGTCAAATGATTAATGTAGAAGTATACTATTCAAACCGTATGAGTATTATATGATCATATAAATCGATTGCAAATTTAATATAAATACATAAATTTATGATATTAGACTATTAGTTAGTCAAGTATATATTTTAAGTTAAACACAAACTTATAAATTTGTGTGAAATTTGTGATGATATAATTACTCTCATCGTATTGACGATAGATAATACATTTATTCTATAATTTGTGAATTTTGTGATGCATTCTATTGTATATTCATTCTTTTTTTTTTATTATTAATTGTATATTCATTCATTCTATCAACTATCAGCATATCAACGATTATTGTGGAGATGTAAATTTGTGGGCCGCTGAGTCTCTTTCAAGAAGAAAGTTGAAAACAATCCCACACCATTAAAATCAACCAAATTTGACCAATAAACCTTGGTCGTAAAATCAAATTAGCCGATAAATAAGTTCAGCGATGACTTCTTCTTAGCATGTCGCTCCAAATGTTTGTTTGAATTATTGTTGATTTTTCTCTGATTAACTAGGCATAAGTGATTACCACTCATTGCTAATAAAATCTATAAGTATGTATGAATTATTGTTCAAACGTCCATCATGTAATTTTCAAAATTTTCAAAATTTCTTGTCTATTTTGATAAATCGCAAACATATTTTGTCTACACTTGAAAATTTCCCTCAAAAAAAATTACTACAAAACTAGCTGCCGTAATCGAATTAGCTGTTGAAATTTAAACTAACGACAATATTATTTTAATGCTAGTTTTAATGTTCATTAATTAATTGTTAATTTGACAAGAAATTCTATTTAGTAAATATTTTTATTAACAACTATTGAGAATTAAGACTAAGTACTAAAATAATATTAACCTGTCAAGATATTTTCAGGAATACATTTTATATCATTTTTTAATTTAATGCTAGTTTTGTATGACAAAATATATAATAAATAGAAGATCAAAATTATGTATATGACATGTAGTATTTTTAAAATAGTATATGTTAAAAAATCTTTATGGTGATTTTAAATTAAATAAAATACTACAAAAAGTGTTTAATAAATTTAAATAGGGAAAATAGAGGGTTATTTGGTCCAAACAAATTGTAACACCATGAAATACCCCTATAGGATGGTAATTGAAAATGAAATTTTGTTTGGAGGGTTTTTTTTTTGGAGTTTCCCAAAAGTTGGGGGCTTCTTATAAATTCAAGAAAAGTTAGGGGGTTATTTGAAAATTTTCCTTATTTTATTTATACGCATTAAGATAGATCTGCTACATCATGTATTTTTTTTTTAAAATAATATTTTTTGCTTCCGCATCATAGATTGTCATAGTACAAATTAAACGGTCTAGTCATTAGATTGATGAATCAAATGATCCAATTGAACCAAATTAAAAAAAATAAAAGACTTGATGGATTAAATTGAAAAGTTAGAGACTTGATTGGACATTAGATGAAGATGAAAATGGCGGCCCAAAAAAATATATTTTTTTCAATAACTAAATAAAACCAATAATAGATTTTTTTTATTGATAGGAGAAGATAAATTGATGATTCATTTACTCGGAAGAGTCAAGTCGGACTCGGCCGAGTCAAGTCGTACACGGACATGTCTAAGCCGAGTTTTGGCTGAGTTAATTACCGTTGAATCTTTGATTTTTTTTTTTTAAATAAAGCATAACTAAAAAACTTCTCTGATATCTTGTATCATGATGCATATTATATTTACAACCACTCAATTAATCCAAAACATTGCATGGTAATTACAGGCAATAGATACATAGATTAGTTGAATTTGAGTTTTTTTTTTTCAAATTAGTTTAAAAATCATCCAAAACATTACAGCTCAATTCAAAATATTTCAAAATAATTTGGGTTTTAATTTTTGTCAAGAAAAAAAATCCATTTTATAATGATTTTTTTTTTTTACCAAAAATCTGACTTTATTCTCTGAGTCTTGATCCGAGTCAGTTGAGTCTCGAGTCGGTTTGGCTATCCGAGTCCGAGTCCGATCTCGACGTTCAAAACCATAGATAAATGTTATGATGAACATTATTCGGTAAAATGGGATCATTTAACAAAAACATACAAAAAAAGGGGATTACAAATTTTAGACCTAGAACAACAAAATAAGGTCATCTCGAGCTGACTTGAAAGACAAAAAACGCCAATGTAAGTGAAGGTATTTGTGCGGTTTCTAATTAACCAACCCCCTTATTTTTTACTCATCTTTATGCAATCTCCTCATGCTACCTCATCACAACTCATGCCACATCATCACAATTATTTCAACCATTAAATTATGACAAGTGTCAACATATGAACCATAGATTAACCTTTGATTTTGTGTGATTATGTTTTATTTGTAGATATTTATGTGCCCCTTATTTTACACATAATTTTAAGCAATTTTAGAAGGCCACATCACCTTACATTGATGACGTGTCAAAATATTATTTGTTAGGTTCATGTTGGACAAGTTGTATTTTATTTTGAATTTTTTCACAATATGTTACATGATCAATTGTGAATACAAATATAATGTGAAGAGTTTAAATATCTAACATTAATAAATTATTATATAATATCATAAAACATAAATCAAATATTGTTGGTATTTTCATAATATAATTTAAAAAAATTAACAAATATATTGGCTTGAATTTTATCTTTATTTTGAGATCCATATTATCAATATTTAATATTTTTCTCTAACTTAAAATAATGAAAACAATTATGTAAAAAAAGATATAAAAATAAATATAATTACATTAATGACTTGTAAGCCTAATTATTATTATTTTTAAAACTATAATTGAAAAAAATGCACATACTACAAAGTATGTTATTATCATATATTCAATATTTTTTTCTAACTTAAATTATGAAAATAATTATGTAAAAAAAGATATAAAAATAAATATAATTACATTAATGACTTGTAATCCTAATTATTATTATTTTTAAAAATATAATTGAAAAAAATTGCACATCCTAATTATTATTATTATTTTTAAAACAAATATGTTATATTTGTATTTTTACAGAAAACACTTTCATGTTAATCTTTTAATAAAAGAAAGTAATGAAATATATTAATTTACTAAACACAAATAATTTATTTAACTTATATAATATTTTTCAATAATAAACATGAAACATAAAATTTGTCTAACACAAATAATTTTTTTAAATTTTACAATGTTATTATTCTTAATTTTAGATATGAATATTTAAAATATCATATGTTTTTTATTTTTGTTTATGTCCACGCATGTTGTTTTATTATTTTATAAGTGAAATTTTTTTTTATATGTGTTGCATTAAAGTATTAAATAAATATTTCGCAATGTGTCATACTAAAAAAAAAATATAATAATTTTGTTATCATCAAACTTTCTTAATCAATATGATATTTATTTTCATAAAGTCTTATATTTGCTCCCGAAAAATCATAATTATATATTATGTGTATATATTACGTGTATGGTAAAACAAATGAAGCAAAACCGCCGCGAAGCGCGGGTAATCTCTTAGTATTGAATAAACTGTTTATTGTTGAACTGAGAATTGGCATACAATAATAATTGCAAACTATGTGGTCGGCAATTTCTAAAATCAACACATCATCTGTTTATTTGTTATTTTGATGCGAATAACATACCGAAGAATCCAATTAGTATTAATGACAAAGATAAATTTTCCATGTTCAACCCGTAATTTTACTAATTGTAGACTATTCAGTAATACATTTATTCAACATAACAAAAAGAACAGTCGAAGAAACAAATTAATTTTATTTTATCTTCTTTACCTGATCAACACGTTCATGATAATTGTATACATTTTTTTCTTTATTTTAATATATCAAAAGACTACGGCTTATTTTCAACAAAAAAATAATGCATTTATTCAAATTTTGTAACATTGAATATTTTGTTTAACTCAGTAGTCATCGAGTCCTTTTTCAAGAAAAAAGTTTGTATATTTGTGGCCAAATTAAAAACAAGCACACTCCAATAAAAACATGACCATATTCGACTAATAAAATTTAGGAGTCGACTAATTAACTTCCATGATTTAACTTTTTCTTAACATGTCACATTACGAAAATGAGTTTCTTTGAATTATTGTTATTTTTGTCAGATTGACTTTATTTACTATTTCTCAATAATTGTTATTGTTAATCAAAGTCAATCAAGTCAATCACGTACTTATCAAAATTGGAGACAATTTCTTCGTGTACATATATAAAAAAAAGATGACGATTGCAAGAGTCAACATGACTAAATCGAGAGCGATTTCAATTTTATTTTATCAAATGACCATTATACTTCTGTTAATGATAAATTGATGATTGATATTTCTTACATTTATCTATTAATTTATCATTTTTCATAAATCATGCAAATAAAATCTTTCATATATAAAAACTATTTTTATTCTTAATTTTTTTCGTCATAAAAAATAATTAAATTGTAACATGTCATATATATTTCAATATGAAAATTAATATATATTTGTTTGATTTGTTTTTTTTTCATAATATTAGTAAATTTTATTTTGTATTATTCATGAAAGATATAAATACTAGTATATAAGTAAACATTAATCACCATAAATACGGGTATAGTGGTCATTTGATTAAAAAAAAAAATTAAAATCACTCTCAATTTAACCATGTTAGCTCTTGCAATTGCGTCATCCTAGAAAAACTAATTTTAAATGGAACTCTGACATGTAATATATGTAGAAAATCACATGTCTATCACTATATATAATATGCATCTAATAAAAATTAATTCGTATTATCACGCCGTTAAAAATTATTATTATGGATTGTCACGTCGTTATATATGATAATTATCACGTTATAATTTAACGATCTAGTCATGAATTAATGAATAGAAAACATAACTGAATTAAATTAAAAAACAGGAAATTTGATTAATCAAATTAAAAAAATAAAAGACCCGCTCCCATTTCGTTGCCCATAATCCCACTCAATAGAAACACGTTATGAACTTAACAGAATTATAAATGAAAGGCAATGAACAAAAACAAAATACTTATTTCTACATTAATTAATGTATGAGATATTAGTTATTGATTATGCTGTTAGTTATTGACGATAAATATGTGAAAGTAGAAGATGTCAAATGATTAATGTAGAAGTATACTATTCAAACCGTATGAGTATTATATGATCATATAAATCGATTGCAAATTTAATATAAATACATAAATTTATGATATTAGACTATTATTTAGTCGAGTATATATTTTAAGTTAAACACAAACTTATAAATTTGTGTGAAATTTGTGATGATATCATTACTCTCATCGTATTAACGATAGATAATATATTTATTCTATAATTTGTGAAATTTGTGATGCATTCTATTGTATATTCATTCATTTTTTTTAATTAATTGTATATTCATTCATTCTATCAGCTATCAGCCTATCAACGATTATTGTGGAGTTATAAATTTGTGGGCCGCTGAGTCTTTTTCAAGAAGAAAGTTGTAAATTTGTGGGCCGAACTGAAAACAATCCCACACCATTAAAATCAACCAAATTTGACCAATAAACCTTGATCATAAAATCAAATTAGCCGATAAATAAGTTCGGCGATGACTTCTTCTTAGCATGTCGCTTTACCCAAATGTTTGTTTGAATCATTGTTGATTTTTCTCTGATTAACTAGGCATAAGTGATTACCACTCATTGCAAATAAAATCTATAAGTATGTATGAATGCAGCATGTAATCAATCCAAAAATATCCACTAGCTTGGAAAAATATAATCAGTAACAAAATGGAGCTATCCTTCGTGTTTCTTCTCTCTGTAGTGATTGCATGCATGAATTCGAACATGGCAAATGGGTGTCTCGCGGTGGAAAGAGAAGCACTCCTGACTTTCAAAGCCGGTATAAACGATCCTGGCAACCTTCTCTCGTCCTGGCATGCTCAAGATTGTTGCAATTGGTGGGGTGTCGTCTGTGACGACAAAACAGGTTACGTAATAAAACTTAATCTTAGCAATCCATACAACTCAAAGTTGGCTTTTTCTTATTCCGGGTTATCACCCAACACATGGACCGGTGAGATAAATCCTTCTTTACTTGCTCTGAGATATTTAACTCACCTAGATCTTAGTATGAATGATTTCTCTGCAATCAGCATACCCGATTTTATCGGTTCGTTTGAAAATTTGATCTCTCTCAACTTCTCTTTTATGAAGTTCACTGGTCATATTCCTTATCAACTCGGAAATCTCTCGAAACTCTCTTATCTCGACCTTGGCTGGTCTATGTTTTCTGGTATGTTCCCTCCTCAGCTAGGAAATCTCTCTCGTCTTCAATTTCTCAATTTAAGTACTCCATATCCTATTTCCAATAATCATGTTCAGGACATTTCATGGATTTCACAATTGTCTTCTCTAAATGATCTTGATATGAGTGGCTGGAATCTAAACAACACCAATAACTGGTTAGAAATTAACAAACTGCAAAACTTGAAAACATTGATCTTATCCGCTTGTAATCTTACCGGTGAAAGTATCCCACCATATCATTCTTATGTTAACTTAACATCTCTGAAAACCCTTGAATTATCAGAAAATCATTTCAACATTGAGTTGCCTAGTTGGCTATGGAATCTTACTTCCCTATCCCGTCTTGATCTAAGTTTTTCTGATTTTATCGGAATTGTGCCTGATGCACTTAGTAAATTGGTGTTGCTTAATTATCTTAATTTAGGCGGGAATGTTTTCAATCCAGTTTTTCTTGAACCGATTCAGAAACTGTGTCATCTTAAAACAATACACTTGAACTCCCTACAAATCGAGCAAGATATTGGTACATTAATCAGAAAGTTGAGTTGTAATTGGTCCCAATTAGAGGAGGTGGACCTTTCTCAGAACAACCTCCGGGGAAATCTAACGAGCTGGATTGGGAAAATATCCAATTTATCTCATTTGGATCTCGGTGATAATTCATTGTCAGGCCCTCTCCCTCATGAAATCGGGAGACTATCCGAACTATCGTATTTGAGTCTCAGTAATAATTCATTATCAGGTCTTGTCCCTCTTGAAATTGGAAGACTTTCCAAACTAAATAGGTTGGATCTTTCCTTCAATCCCTTCACAGGAAGCATTACTGAAGCTCATTTTACCAATCTTACAATGCTTACGATGTTGAACTTCGGTAATATGTTATTGGACATACAATTAAACGACAACTGGATTCCTCCATTTCAACTCCATGCTATAAGCTTAAGTTATTGTGTCTTAGGTAGTTTTCCTGGCTGGGTTCGAGGTCAAACACGACTTAATGCGATTGTTATGACGAATAGTAACATTTCGGGCACAATCCCAACCTGGTTTTGGAAGTTACCAGTACAATATGTATACCTATCCTACAACAAATTAAGAGGAAATCTACCTGTATCTCTGCAATCCACTCAATTAGTTGAGCTTCATCTCGAATCTAACAATTTCGAAGGTTCACTCCCATTATCTTATCCACTACAACTAGAATCATTACAATTATCGAACAATAAGTTAACAGGGCCGTTACCAAGGATAATGAACGGGACAAAGTTGGAATCTTTTCTACTCTCCACAAATCAAATTAACGGTACCTTGCCATCTTATATTTGTGAAATGACAAACCTAAAAATCTTGGATTTATCACACAATGAAATATCTGGAGAGCTTCCTATTTGTTGGAAAATGTCAGAATTGCAACTCTTAGATTTATCTGATAACAATATTACGGGACGGATTCCTAATTCCATTCGCTTTTTTCATAAACTTGAGTCATTGCAACTTGGTAGTAATAACCTTAACGGGGAACTGCCATCAGACCTACAACTATGCAAAGAGTTGATCTTTCTTGATTTGAACATAAACAATTTCTCGGGGAAAATACCAACATGGATAGGAGAAAAGTTGCAAAATCTAGTAGTTCTTGCTTTGCGGTCCAACATGTTTAGTGGAAAAATCCCTATAAATATCAGACAACTCGAGAGACTTCAGGTTCTTGATCTGTCTAATAATACAATTTTGGGGTCCATACCCGAGTCTTTTGGTAACTTCAGTAGTATGAGGAATAAAACAATGCATTCAGTTGTTAGTGTGAATGAGGAATATACTCATCTTCTTCATTACCATTCAGACGAGTACTTCAACAATTTATCCGTAAATATGAAGGGGCAACAACTATATTACACCCGAAATCTCGGCTTTGTCAAGACCATAGATTTATCAACTAACCATTTGAGAGGAGGTATTCCAGAGGGAATCGTCGCTCTCCACGGTTTAATCAATTTGAATTTGTCCGAAAATCATCTATCCGGAAGGATTCCTAAGAATATTGGAGATATGCAATCCTTGGAATCTCTTGATCTTTCCACCAATGAACTCATGGGGCATATACCTCAATCTTTGTCGGAATTGTCTTCTTTAAGCAGTTTAAACTTATCATATAACAACTTATCTGGAATGATTCCGTCGGGAAGACAATTAGATACCCTCAACGGCAACGGCCCATTGATATATGAAGGAAACCCTTATCTTTGTGGGCCCCCAACCGGCAAGAGCTGTTATGAAGGGGAAACAACTAGCACAAATAACAAAGTGAATGGAGATGGTCATGACATTATATGGCTTTCCATTTTTGTTGGACTCGGTTTCATTACCGGATTTTGGTGTGCTTGTGGTGCTTTGCTGTTTAAAGTAACTTGGAGGATAATCTTTTTTCAGACAGTTGATAAGTTTTTTGATATCGTATATGTACAATTTATGCTAACGATAAGAAAATTGAAAGGAATTTATAAATAGGTGAATGTAATTCACAAATAAATGAATATATATGTACAATTTATGATGTAAGAAATTTGCAAAAAAATGAATGTAATTTACAAATAAATAAATGTTGTTACCTTGTTATGTGTTGGTTTGGCAATTTTATATGTTGCTCCCTTTGTTTTTCTATATGTTGCACTGTGCCTGTGCTCCAATCAAGTGTATTGGATCCTTACTGAAATGGTTGGATACAATTTATCACCAAAATCATTGTATTATTAGTTTTACTAACTAATAAATAATAGTAGCTTACATCATTAATATAAGATGCGTGGCATAGTGCACAAAAGTAATTTAGTGTAAATTAATTCACATCATTGATATAGGATAACGTGACATTTTAAAATACACGAAGTTGAGTAAAATAGCGAACACAAATAAATTAGGGGAATTCTTCAAAAATCTCGTAATTTTTCTGGAAATTATGAAAAATCTCTTATTTTTTTAGATTCCCTCAAAAACTCCTTATATGTTTTGCTTACATCCAAAAACCCTCTAACATTTTTATATTTCTCAAAACCCCCTACCTTTTTGTTATGTATTTAAAAAATGACCATTATACCCCTCATAAGTTAATTTTACAAATCTCTATATTTTAATAAAATAATAAATAGATATTAAAAATATCATAAAAATAAAAAAATTGTTAACCAAAAAATTGTTCTTATTTATATTTTTTTACTGTGGATATATATGTTGATCTTTATATCGTGTTTAATATTATTTATACATTTTTCAATAATTGTTGTATAAAAAATGTATAAATACTAGTATTTTTAATTATGAGTCATTGTAAAAAGATATAAATATGAAGGTGAAAGGCATAGCGCAAAAACAACTATATGAAAACATTGGGGACTGCCCGCATTTTGGGCGCTGCTTGTTAAATGCGGCCGCTCGTCTAATTTTATTGCCCGCATTTTTTTATGTCAGCGCCTTGTCACGTGTTGACTTCTGGTTGAAAGTGACGTTTGTGAGTGCAATAGCACTGGAGTGCGTTAGCAACTCCCAATAAATAAATAATAAATATCTCAACAAATAAGCATATTTTAATTTTAATTTTAAGTTATGTATAAAGTTAAAGAAATCTGGCCTGTGAAATGGCCACGTCACTTTTTTAACCTGCACCGTTCGATCTTGATCGAAAGGTTCAGATTAGTCGGTAGTTCATTTGGACGCGGTCCATGTAGACCAACCAATACAATAATTATATGACCATGATGAACGGAGTTTATACCAAAAAATCGTTTTGAATAGATATACACCACTCTTTCTCTCGGCCGTCAAATCTCTCTCCCATCTCACTCTCCCAAACCCAGCGATAGCGAGAAGTGAGAGGGGGCGACAACGGTCAGGCCACTGGCAACAACGATGGCGACTTTACTTTGTAATTCTGTTATCTGAAGGCGGCGTGACAAGAAACCCTAGAGTCCCTCCAACCAGGGCTGAACGAGAACCAGAGGAGAATCTGAGGGAGACGACGAGCAGTGCAGAGAGGCCCCAACCTAGAGCCCCTCCGGCCAGAAATCACGAAAAAACTGAGGAAGAGAACGGTGTCCAGTCTCCAAGAATCCCTCCCTCTGATATCTCTCTTTTTTAAGCCACGGTGTGGAGCTCGCCATGTCGCCGTCCCACATCTGCATGAACAAAATGGTACCGATTCTTGATAAATGTCAACAAATTATTGAGCTTCTCTCTGATTTTATTCATTCTAGAGCATAACTGATACAATCCATCGCAAATTTGATTAGTGGTTCGAATTTTGGTCACAAAACAGATCCATACAGGCGGAGAAGATATATAATGTAGTAGAACCATTGAAGCTTCTATCAGTTGGAGAGATACGTGCTCATGCCATATGGAATAATTGCATCAATTCTGCAAATACTTTTACCGGTATGGGCCTCATTTTCTATGCCGTACAATGTGTTGTCGGAAAGATATGCTCTTTAGGGTTTCTGATTTACTGCTAAATATTTGATCAAGACCGAATTTAGTGTAATTAGGACTCAACTGAGCCTTAATTTTATGTTCATTAAATCTTAATTTGTTGAATTTCGAACAACAATTAAGACCTAATTTCATGATTTTTTTTCATTCTGAATTTGCTGGCACTCTGAATAGATGGCTCGATTCGCAACGGACCCTTTACTAAAAAATGCGATATTTTAGCCATGGTATTATTATTTGGGAACTTTGTACATTGAAGAGGCCTTAAGAAGGCATCACTCTATTCAAGTATGTTTGTACTTTTGTGTTTAATAATTAAAATTTTCAATGGTTATGATTTGTTTGATGATTGATAAGGGTGTTTATGTTGTTGCTAATGAAGGATTGAGGCTATCAATTCCAGAAGGCCCTCTCAGCAATTTACAGGTACTTTATTTAACTTTTCTTTGAGTTGACAATTAGAAAAACTGAATCTAAGTCAAAGTAATCAAAGTTTAACCTTCTCTTTGAGTTGACATTTAAATCGATAATATTTGTTACTTGATTGCACATTGTAGTTGATGAAGGCATACTTTCTTATCAGTTATCGGTTATAAATTTTTAATTTATTCTTTTTTTATTATTAGTTCATATATTTTTAATTTGAATTTTCAGCTCTGTGTTCTATTTTTTTTTTATATTTCAATGACATTATAATTGACACTACTTTTGTGATCTCGGGCATTTTCAAAATTACCTCTAGCATTTTCAAAATGATAATCATATTTATAATGAATATGAATACAGCTGATGAATCTATTGTTGGTTAATTCTAATCTAGAGGGGGTGAATAGGTAACCTAGTGGGCAATTTTCGACTAGGTATACAAATTCTAACTTAATGCGGAAGATAAATTTAAGCAATTTAAATAGAGTAGAAAGTACCAAACACTTGAACACACGATGTTTATTACGGAGTTCGGTAGGTGGTTGCTATGTAGCTTTAACTCACCTTTTACTTGCTTAATCGACCGATTCGATTAGTTGCAAGTACCTACGTCTCCGGAAATGCCTTGTGCCTTTTGGGCGTTCGATTGAATTCCAACTCACTCGTACAAGATTTTGCCTAGATCGATTTACACGTTTTCTATCTTTACAATCTTTGTACTAGCCTATTACAATTCTAAATACGAACTAAACGTGATCGGTCACGCAAGTTACGGCTGTACGATAAGTCAAACTAGCCGTTACGGCTGTTATATTCGAATTGTTACACAGTCCGTTACAACGGAAATCAAGTCCGTTATAACGGAAGTCTGTGTTTAGTGGTTCGTTGTAACGAACTAACAAGTCCGTTCTAACGAACATCATACTAGTACTTCACTTCAGATTAAATTTAATTCATGTTATAACGGAGTACACTCCATTGCAACGTTGGGGGCATTCCATTATAACGGATTGGTTAATCCGTTACAACGGACATGGAGAGAAAGGTGTTCTACTGAAGTGAGTTCAATGTCCATTATAATGGACGGGTATGTCCGTTGTAACGGACATAGTTCTGTGAAATCCTTCAAGTTTGGATTTAATTAGCGTTGTAACGGACATTCTTCCGTTACAACGCTTTGCTTGAGTCCGTTATAACGGATTGGTTAATCCGTTGTAACGGACTATACTGTGTTTTCCATTCTTGAATAGGACGAGTATGTCCGTTATAACGGACAGTGAGGTCCGTTATAACGGACATCCTTCTTTCAGCTTTTTATTTTAGTTCATCATTTTGATGTATTTCGAATACATTTATTTAACTTAATTTGAGCTTAATCATTCATAAACAAGTTTAGGGATACCTATAATTTGTTTTGGTGATTAGATTGATATCCCAACTTGCGGAATCTTGGATGTCTTGATATTCTTCGCAATTCTTCAAAGTCTTTGTTCTTCTCCGTCTTGATCTTCTTTGCAATTCTTCGACGTCTTGATCCTTGCTATTCTTGATTGATTTTTGCTAATGTTTATCTTGATCTTCTCATTGCTTTTTGTACCTATATCTCCAACACATTTTTCTCGATAGATTTTGTTAGTAGTATCGACATTGTTTTTGAGATAATCAAACAATCGGAAATTTGAACCAATATCTATGAACTGATTTATAATTTGTTATGAAAATAATCCAGAGTCTTGAATGCAAATCTACAATTTTGAGTCGATTTTTGTTTTGCAAGGCAATAGGAAAAATTATATAAGAAATCACTAATCGCTGCTGTGGAGAGCAACTTCTCGAATGGCACGCCTTTGCAGTTGTCGAAAAGGTCAAATCCCTACAATTATTATTATCATTTTAATCCAATATACTAATTTGTTGATTTGATAATTGCAGATTTCAAAATAGATCTAATCTTAAACATTGGGCCGGCACCCCCTTCTCCCACGCTCTTGCTATTTTCACCGTTGGATTGCTTTCTTCCCAGCCGTTCGATCGGAAGAGAAAAGGAGTGACGCTCTCTTCCTCTCCTCATCTCGAATCATTCACACTGTCGTGAGAAAGAATGAAGAGAAAAGGAGGAAACCCTAGACGGTCGCGGCACCAATTGATACTCCAACTCACGTCGACGAAGTTGTTCGGTCTACTCTCCGCATCGTTCGTTTGGCGTGGAGAAAGAGCAATAAATTATAGTCTTTAATGAAAATGAAACGACAAAACTACATCATGCAATCTATACCATAAATAATTTAATATTTTATATTAAAAAAATATATACATGTATTTATTATTTTGAAGTAAAAGAGGTCATACTTAAGAAATATTAAATATCAAGATTAAGATTTATGAAACAAAAATGTATATAGCTTTTGTATGTCAAAAAAAAAATTTAACAAACAAATTCATAGTGTTTTGTCATGTGAACATGTTATATTTGTTGTAAATTCATTTTAAAGTTATGTGGATAATAAATTTTCATAGATAGTTGTATAGTTTTCTAGTTTGAAATTATTTTTGAAATCTCTTATATTATAAATGTTATAATATTGAAATAAATATTATAATATTATTATTAGGTGTTATCCTAAAAATATCAATAGTATAATAATTCATTCATGTATGATAATAAGTTATGAGCATATATTATTCACATGCATATAATAGTATCTAACTCTTAAATTTGATGATCAAAAAAATATTATGTGTAAGTTTAAGTATTGGAATAAACACTTGGAAGATGGAAAGACAATTATATCAAAAAAATAAATGTTTTACAATAAAAACATACACAAGCATTGAATTATTGGAAGTGAAAACTATCACATGTAATTATTAAATGTGTACATGAAGTTTTTTAACAACATAAATGTACAAATTTTTTAGTTTGAATTTTTTTTTTGAAATCTCTTCTGTTATTAATTATTTTATATTACAAATGATATAATTTTCAAATAAATAATATAATTTTATTATTTAGTGTTTTCATAAAGTATCAATAATATAGTAGTTTATTACACATTTTTTGCACATCATATAAAATTATATAAGTCTTAAGTACCATGAAATAATAATAAAGGATGTTAATATTATAATTTAGGTTACATATAATATACTACAATATATCTTCACATAGAAGATGCAAAGACTAAGTGTACTGAAAAAAATTAATATTCCAAAATAAAAAATCATATACATGCATCAATTAATTGGAGGTGAATTTTATTATTTGTAGTAACTAGGAGAATACTCGCGCTACGTGGCGAGGATATTAATTATGTTTTTCATTACAATATAAAGTTCTTATAAATATGATGATGTTGATAAATCATTTAACAATATAAATTATTTGAACTAATTTGTTAATGATTATGTATAAGTTTTTCAAATATTTTACATTATGATGACACAAAATTTCATTTTTTTAATCAAGTAATAACTTATATTAATGTGATTGTATAATTATAATATATGAGATATAAGATGATTTTACAAAAAATATAACAACAAATATTATATCATTGTTGTTCAAAATATTTCATACAATATCAAATGTAATGCAATGGAAATTATAAATAATATCAAACTTAATAGTGAAAGTAATTTAATAACTAATAGAAAAAATTAATTTAGCATAACATAAATATAAATTATTTTAAGTCATATGAGTTTTGTTAATTTTATATTTTTTCAATGGATAAACTATTTTTATTTCTATTATTTTTCAAAGAAAATATATTAATTTATTTGATTAAAAATACAAATATAATAAACTTAGTTTTATATGATATTAATGTAGTTGCAATTTCTAAAAATAAATATTAATATTTAAAATTCTATATAAATAAAATAATTAAAATTATTATTTGTAAAAATGCAATTTTTGCATTGCATTTTTTACATAATATTTTTATAAATTCACATTATGAAAAATGGTATGTATGAACTATGTTTATATGGATGTCAAAATAATGAGAAAATTAAAACGAATATATTTGATGAATTTTTAAAATTAAAATTCTAAAAATAATACTACTATATGTTGTATGTTTATAATATTATATATTATGTTATTAGTATTTCATATGTTAAATTTTCATCTTCCATTGTATTTACATTTGATCATGTAAACTCATGTGAAATGCTAAACAATTGAATAAACTTAGTCTAACACGAACCTAACCAATAAAAGTAGTCCACATAATTAATATATGATGATGTGGCTTTCTAAAAATCCTTAAAACATATATAATTAATATAGTGTAAAATAAGGGACACTTAAATGACTACAAAAAAAAATATTTATAAAAAATCAATGATTAATCAATGGTCCAAACTTTGCCACATATTATAATCAATGGTTAAAAAGAAAAGTGATGATGTTAAAAAAAAATGATGATGTGGCACAAGGAAATTGCACAAAGTTGGGTCCAAAATAAGGGTGTGGGTAAATTATTGATTATAAGCTATATTGCACTGATACAGATACGGGTAGCGTATCCGATACGATACGGATACGGGGATACGGTAATTTTCGAAAAATTACGGATACGGATACGGCTATATAATTATTAGATTAATATATTTATATTATATATAATTAATAAATAAGTAATAAATTAATAATATTTTTAAATTAAATATCATGACAATAAATAATGTCAACCAAACAATACAAGTATCATAAAACTATCATAAACTTGTTGTAGAAATATTTTAGAACTAATCTAGAAGTATCCTAGAAATATCATATATAATTAATTTAAAAATATTATGGGCCAAAATATATAATGGGCCGAAGTATCCTAAATGGATTATCCCAGCCGTATCCTGAACGTATCCCCAGCCGTATCCTGTCGTATCCCGCCGTATCCAAAAAAATAAATTTTAAAATATTCGGATACGTCACGTGGCGTATCCGATACGTATCCGAGCTGTATCGCACCCGTATCCGTATCGGATACGTGTATCCTCAGGATACTTCTGCATTTTTGAAGTATCCGCGTAATATAGATTATAAGAAATAAAGATTTTTTTGAGAACAAAAATATATTAATTTTGTGTGTCAAAAGAAAATTTAACAAAACTCTTAATATTCTTTGCCATGTGGAGAGTGCATTTAATATTGATCGTTTGATTTTAATAATACGGTTAAGATTCAAAATATCAAACATGACATGACAATATCATAGATGACATGACTCAAGGAGATTGCTTAAAAGTAAGTGTAAAATAATAACACGCAAATGACTACATCAAATATGATCTTAAAAAAATCTAGTATAATTAATGGATGAGATCAAATAATATCACAAAATCTAATGGTGTAAAATAAGACATACAAATGACCACACAAATTATAGGTATTACAAAATCAAATATGAAATTAACGTGTAGGATGAAGCCACATCACACAATCCAATGATTAATAATGATGTAAAACAATGATTATATGGCTTCACGAGAATGCATATAGATGGGTGCAAAATAAGGGGGTGGGTAAATTGTTGTACATACAACAAATAGCCATATTATTGTACATGCAACCAATAATCCAATTATTACGAATAACATGTTGTTCAATGTACTAATTTGAGTTTTATTAGTTGAATTTGTTATCATGTTCATGAATATTTATCAATTTTTAAAATATTATTTTTATATTTTTTCCATTTTTTCCAATTTTTTTACCAACCGTCCGATTTTTTTTCGACTCGGCCGAGTCCGATATTCAGAACCATGGGTAAAAGAACGACTGAGTGTGGACGATTCTCTCGGCATCGCTTGCACAACACGAGGTAAAGCTCATACGCCTCAGTCTTTTTTCGGGTTTATCTCTGATCTGCTTCCTCCGCCTCTCTCATACATGCTGATTATCCCTAATCTTGTCATTTTAGACTATCCTCAAACCTTTTCAAGTTCTCATTCGATTCTGGGCAGAATTAGCATTTCAGACTATTCCCTGAATCTGTGCAGGTCCTCAGTCGATTATGTCTAAAAATGACTGAAGATTTTACAGTGTCAAGCAATTTAAATTTTTGTTCATTTTTAGTGGATTTTTTTGGTGCAGTTAATTTACGCGAGACAAGAAACCGACTCGAAAAAGCCCTGAAAGCAACACAGTCTATGCTATAATCGGCTGCGAGCACCCGAACAGTGACATGTTCTTTCAATTGAGCAGTGAAATCATTGTACATTCGAAGAATTGGAGTACCTATATATCTACAAGGTATCTAAAACCTGTATTCCAATATTTACTCCAAATTTGAAATTACATTTCAATTGAACTTTTTGCTTTAGTTTTATCCTCTGAATTCTTGATTAGTTTTTCTTGACAGCCACATAGAAATATTATGCCAAAAATGGGCTTTGCGTTCACGAGGATAATGTTGGTAATATTTATGGCACAGAGGTTTGAGCAATACCTGACGCAATTCAAGGAGCCAGTTATGCTCTTCAGTTTGTTGCTGAGTCGATATATGAGATCGAAGTTTGGCGGAGTTCCTACAAGCGTGGGAGTGATTCAACGAGAGGATATGGCGATTTTGCACGGTATCGCACCAGCCTTGCGTGAGAGAGATGCATACAGAAGGTTGTGCGAGAGAGAGAGAGAAAGAGAGCAACCGAGAAAGAGGAAAAGATTGAAACTCTGGCCTCCGCGAGGAAGGGTCCTCACCACTTGTTAGGATCGTCGCCGCAAACACACACACAAGAACAACACACACGGACACAAGTATTTTTACGTGGAAACCCCGAAGGGAAAAAACCACGGCCGCCGGCACTCAAACTTATTTTACTATACTGGAGAAAGAGAGAATACAATTGTTTGTGCTTTGTTGGAATGAATAAAACTCTAACCTAGCCCTCTATTTATAGCTAAACTCCTACCCAATACAAGGAAATAATACAAGGAAATAATCATTGCCTTAATTACCATTCAATCATGGCAATATCAATATATGGAGAGTTTTCCTATTTCTTCAAGGTTTCCTTTTTCTAATTTCCTAATCTTCTGGTTTCCAAAAGTCTCCATACCATAACAATCTCCCACTTGGAGACTTTTGCACCAGTCTTCTTTCTCCCGTCCCGAGCGGGACTACCTTGAGTCCGGCGACAGCTCCCATGGTTTACATGACCAGCCCCACTGAGGCGACGCACAGCCTCAGCTTGTCGGTGGGGACTTCCTTGGTCAACATATCTGCAGCGTTCTTGGCACCTTGGATCTTCTCCAGCGATAAGACCCCGTCACTCACAAGTTCCCGGATGTAGTGATACTTCAGTTGGATGTGCTTGGTCCTCGAGTGGAATACCGGATTCTTCGCGAGACATAAGGCACTTTGACTGTCGGTGTAAAGTGTCTTGCATCCTTGAGCTTTCCCGATCTCCTTCAGAAAAGTCAAGAGCCATACCATCTTCTTTCCGGCCTCCGAGATTGCCACATACTCAGCCTCCGTTGTCGATAGCGACACACACTTCTGCAATCTCGACATCCAACTCACCGCCGTGCCTCCCATCGTGAAGACATAACCGGAAGTGCTCTTCCGACTATCCACATCTCCTCCTAGGTCAGCATCTACAAAGCCTTGCAAACTCGTGCCACCTTTTCTTGTAGCACAGTGCCATGCTTGCGGTGCCCTTCAAGTATCTCAGTAGCCACTTAATCGCCTCCCAGTGCTCGATGCCGGGGTTTGCCATGAACCGGCTCACGACTCCCACTGCATGAGAAATGTCGGGTCTCGTGCACACCATGGCGTACATTAGGCTACCCACTGCCGATGAATACGGTACGTTCTCCATCCTCTTCTTCTCCTCCGTGGTTTTCGGTGACTGTGCCTTGGAGAGTTTGAAATGTGCGCCGAGTGGGGTACTTCTCGGCTTGGCGTCATCTACTCGGAATCGCTCCAGCACCTTCTTAACGTACTTCTCTTGCGACACTGTGAGAGTACCCTTGCTTCGATCTCGAGTAATTCGCATCCCAAGAATTTGGCTCGCCTCTCCTAAATCCTTCATTTCAAATCCTCTTGACAACTCCCTCTTGAGCTTGTCGATCTCCCTCATGTTCGCACCTGCAATGAGCATATCATCAACATACAAAAGCAATATAATGTATGTTTCTCCACTACTCTTGTAGTAGCAACAATGGTCGGTGTCACCCCTACGAAAACCACGATCACACATGAACTTGTCGAACTTCTTGTACCACTGCCTTGGAGCCTACTTTAAACCGTACAAGCTCTTCTTAAGCCTGCACACAAGATCCTCCTTTCCCGGGATCTCGAAACCTTCAGGTTGCACCATATAGATGTCCTCCTCCAAATCGCCATGAAGGAACGCCGTCTTGACATCCATTTGCTCGAGGTGCAAATCCTCCGCTGCTACAATACTTAACACCGTGCGAATAGTCGTCAGCTTTACCACCGGCGAGAACACCTCCGTGTAGTCGATTCCCTTCTTCTGAAGAAACCCCTTGACTACCAGCCTCGCCTTGTATCTCTTGCTGCCATCTGACTCGTCCTTCACTCGGTAGACCCATTTGTTTTGCAGCGCCTTCTTGCCATCTGGCAACCGGGCCATTTCCCAAGTATTGTTCTTCCGGAGAGACTCAATCTCTTCCTTCATCGCGCGCTCCCACTTGACCGAATCACCTCCGTGTACCGCCTCTCGGTAGCCTTCTGGTTCACCCGCATCGGTTAGCAGCAAATGATGGAGTGATGGTGAATAACGGTTTGTAGGCTTAATTCTCCGGCTTGATCGTCTCAAAATCGGAGTTTCTGGGCTTTCGTCTTGCGCGATTTCAGGCACGTCTTCGTCCCCATTTTCAGTCACATCCTGGACCGAAAACTCGTCTTCCTCGGGCTCGCTCGACTCGTCATTGCTCGTGATTTGATGGACACTCTCCTCCGATTTCGATTCGCCTCCGGAACCGAACCTGCTCTTGTAGAGTTCCCCTTCATTAAAGGTTGCGTCTATTGACCGAATTATTCTTCGACCTTCCTCGATCCAAAACCGATAACCGAAGTAATTCGATCCATAACCAATGAACACACATCTTTGGGCCTTCGCGTCTAGTTTGTCCCTCTTCTCTGCGTCGATATGGACATACGAGATGCTCCCAAAAATTCGCAAATGACCAAGAGCAATCTTCTTTCCTCTCCATTTCTCTTCAGGTAGCTCGAGGTTGAGAGATTTCATCGGAGTACGGTTGATAAGGTATGCGGCCGTGCTAACCGCATCCGCCCAGAACATCTTCGGCAATCCCGCGTGTAATCGCATCGCCCTTGCTCGTTCATTCAGAGTTCGATTCATCCGTTCTGCCACCCCGTTCTGTTGAGGTCGATTTGGGACCGTCCGAATCAGCTTGATTCCTTGTTCCGCACAAAACCCTCTGAACTCTGTACCGTCGTACTCCCCTCCATTATCCGACTTCAAGCATTTCAGCTTCAAGCCGGTCTCGGTCTCGACTTCTACCTTCCACCTTTTGAACACATTAAACACGTCAGATTTGTGTTTAATAAAATAGATCCATACCTTCCTAGTTGAATCGTCGATAAAGGTGACGTAGTATCGTGACCCCCCGATAGACTGGACCGGAGCTGGCCCCCATACGTCGGTATGCACCAGGTCTAACTTCCCCATCTTGAGTTCTCGTCCGGCCTTCGAAAAACTAACCCGTCTTTGCTTGCCGAGCACGCAGTTCTCACAGAAATCGGTTTGTACCGATTTTACCTTTGGTAACAGACCCTTGGAAATTAACACTTGCATCCCTTCGTGACTCATGTGACCGAGCCGATTGTGCCATAACATCGGATCAGTCGCTGCTCCTGAAAACGCCAAACAATCTCCTCTATTATCGGTAAGACAGAGGGTTCCCGTCTTCGTACCTCTCGCTATCACCATGGCCCCCCTTACAATCTTCCACGACCCGTTCCCGAACACCGTCTTGTAGCCTTCGCTATCCATCTGCCCGACGGATATCAAGTTTTTCTTCAGACCGGGAATGTACCGAACTCCTTGCAAGATCCATCTAAATCCGTTGCTCGATTTTATCTGGACATCACCTATGCCCGATACGCTCAAAGGCTTTCCATCTGCTAGGTGGACATTTCCTAAATCTCCTGTCTTGAAATTTAAGAACTTATCTCTCTGTGAGGTTGAGTGGAAGGATGCGCCCGAGTCCAAAACCCAGGACTCGACGGGGTTGTCGACGCATAAAACGATAGCGTCGTCTCTGTCTTGCTCGGTGACAACATTTGCAGAACTCGATTCCACCTTCTCCTTTCTCGGGGCTTTGCAGTCCCGCTTCATGTGACCTTTTTTGCCACAATTCCAGCACTCCAGCTCGCCACGTGGTCTTGACTTGCTACGCCCTCTCGACTTGGCTCGTCCGCGGTTGTTGCTCTTCTGACCTTCACGGCCCCGGCTCTCCAAATTCAACGCCGAACCCGAGGAACCCGAGGCTTCGCTTCGCTCCTTTCGCCGAATGTCGTCATTCAGGATGCGCTCCCGTACTTCCTCAAAGGTCAAATCCTCCTTGACGTCGATAACGTCTACCGTCGTCGTCCAGCTCTCCGGGAGAGATGATAGTAGCATAAGTGTCTTCATCTCATCACCAAGGTTAAATTTGAAAGAGTCTAATTGGTTTGAAATAACCTGAAAAAAATTTAGATGCTCCGCAACAGATCCGCCCTCCGTCATTCGCAGATTGAAAAGACGGCGCACCAGGTTCAGCTTGTTTAGCGAAGATGGTTTCTCGTACATGTTGGACAACGCCTTCATGACCCCGAAAGCCGTCGTCTCCTTCGCTACGTTGAACGCCACGTTCTTGGCTAGCGATAGTTGGATATAGCTTAGCGCCTTGCGGTTCATCTTCTTCCACTTGCCTTCGTCCGTGATACTTTCCGGCCTTGTCTCGAATAGCGCCTCTTCTAGGTCCTTCTGGCATAGCAACGCTTCTACTTGCATCTTCCAGTAACAGAAGTCTCGCCCATCGAACCGACATACCGAAACCTTGTTCTCGTCCATCTCTCGTCTGCTCGAACCTTAACCTTTGCCCTGATACCACTTGTTAGGATCGTCGCCGCAAACACACACACAAGAACAACACACACGGACACAAGTATTTTTACGTGGAAACCCCGAAGGGAAAAAACCACGGCCGCCGGCACTCAAACTTATTTTACTATACTGGAGAAAGAGATAATACAATTGTTTGTGCTTTGTTGGAATGAATAAAACTCTAGCCTAGCCCTCTATTTATAGCTAAACTCCTACCCAATACAAGGAAATAATACAAGGAAATAATCATTGCCTTAATTACCATTCAATCATGGCAATATCAATATATGGAGAGTTTTCCTATTTCTTCAAGGTTTCCTTTTTCTAATTTCCTAATCTTCAGGTTTCCAAAAGTCTCCATACCATAACAGAAGGGTCCTCCGCCTAACAAGAGGCCATTCACGATTGTCTTCCTCAGGCGACGACGAAACCCTAGGCCCGACAAGAACAAATGGAGCAAGTAAAGGAAGACTATTATGTACCCGAAACCAGACGTGATCGAAGGGAGAAAGATTTGACAAATTCGGTTCGGTACGGTTGATTGGTACCGCGGGACAACCGATACAGATGAAGCCACTGAGTAGCAGTAAAGACGTTGCTTGGACCAAATTGGGCGTTTGAAAAAGTCCTACCGTACCACCTGGTAGATTCTTTTCTCCTTTTATTTTTCAAAATTTGAACTTTTGATTTTCAATTTTGCATCTTTCTCTTTGTTCCTGTAAGGGTGAATCCCACATTTTGGGAAGAGATGGCTTATATTGCGTACCAGCATGTCGAGGCGGGTCAGAGGATTTTCGTATCGGGAAAATTGGTCTCTGATATTGTTACATCGGAAGATGAGAGCGTACAAACTTACTTGAAGGTTGAATTTATTTAGAAACTATATAAATAGGAATTTAATTAGAATGTTTTTTATTTTAATAGGTTGTGGTATACGATATTAAATTTGTTCGAAAGCGCCTTTATACCAGTACCTACTTTTGAACCGAGACAAAATCAAATAAACACAGGTTATTTTCTTTCTCAAATTCAGTACAGTTTTGTATTTGATGAATATAATAATTATATCTCTATATTCCTCAAGTCGCCAAAACATTTTTGTTTCTTTGAATTTTGTGCAATTTGAATTTAAAATGTAGGTTCTGTAGATGAGCTTTGGCAAGCTTTCTTTGCAAATCCGGTTGATAGGTGGGATAATCGCCTTGATACGGTCAAAACTTTAATTAATTTAGAAAATCATTTTTGCTTTTAGGGCTTCTTTTTAAAAAAAAAATTTATCCTTTTCAAATTATTGGCAATTCAAAATTTGGTCTTTTTTTCATACCGAAAATTTTGGTTTTGTTCATTATGCATATCTGGGGGTTAATTTTATATTTTTTGAAATTATATGGGTGTTTTCTATAATTTCATAAATTATAGGGTTATTTCTGATAATTTGAAAAACAATAGGGTATTTTTGATAATTTTCAGAAATTATAGGTGTATAATTGATCTTTTTCTAAAATATAGGGGTCTATTTGGTACTTTGTGAAATTATAGGACTATATATGATACTTTCAGAACCTATAGGGTATATTTGATATTGCGTGAAAATGTATATATTTAGTTTGATTTTTGAGATTATTGTAAGTTTGACCTGAAATTTTGGAATCGACATTCGATATCAATTTTGTCGAAACAAAAAAGAAGCCGCCATGGTCCATACCAAGGGAGAGGTCTTTGCATTCGTTAAAGTATACACCCTTATTGGAAACATCAAAGCGGGTCCTGGCAGAAACGTTTTTCGATCTTAAGCTCTCAAGGGATTATTGCTTCACCAACTAGCTAATCAGACATGAAACCCTCCTCGGTGGATTGCACCTTTTGCTCCTCAGCCTACGGGTATTATCAATTGTTTCCAAGTTGTTGTTCCCCTTCCAATGATAGGTTCTTGTGCGTTACTCACCGTCCGCCACTGGAAACATCACTTTTCGTTCGACTTGCTGCAGAAATCATGTACCTATCATATTATGGACTCGGCAGAAATTAATTTTATTATAACATCATCAAATATGATGTCATGAGTTATCACGTCATCAAACATGTCATTTTGTTGTCACATCACAATTAAACGGTCCAGTCATTAATTAATGATATCCAATTTAAACAAATCGCAAATATAACAGACTTGATTGATCAAGAAAAAAGTACACTTTTGCCCCCCAAACTTGTTTCAGATGTGCAACTTACCCTCCAAACAAAAAACTGCACATTTTTACCCTCCTAACCTTTCAAACATTGTGCAAATAAATTCTAACCCGACCCGTCAATTTGGTGTTAAAAACTCTGTTAAATGATGACATGACATGGCGATGTGGATTTTTTAGACATCCTCACATTATGACATGGCAAATAAATTCTAACCCGACCCGTTAATCCATTAATTCATTATATTGAATTCATAACCCATTATAACCCAAACCCAAACCCAAACCCAAACCCATTATTTTAACCCCCTCTCTCTCTCTCTTTCTCTCTCTCTCTCTCGTGCCATTAACACCTCTGCACAACTCTCTCTCGCCATTAACATATGTGCCTCTCCCTCTCTCGCGACGCCATTAGTGAAGAGAAACTCCTCTCTGCCTATCTCTCTCGCGACGCCAAACTCGAAGTTGCTCTCTCTCGTGTCGTCAATCTCCGTCGGCTCTCTCGTGACTAAGGTCATCTCTCTCTCTCTCTCTCTCTCTCTCTCTCTCTCTCTCTCTCTCTCTCTCTCTCTCTCTCTCGATCGATCGATCGATCGATCGATCGACTCATCTCTCCCTCTCTTTCTCCCGATTTAGTGTAATTTACCCCAATTTCTGAAATTAGGGTTATTTTAGTGGAATTTTAGGGTTACTTTCAGCAAAATATCAGCATATAAGGGTTATTTTCAGCAAATTTCAGCAATTTAATTAGGGTTATTTTGAGTATATTTAGGGTTATTTGAGAAAATTTCAGCAAATTGGGGTTATTTTCAGCACATTTTGAGCAAATTAGGGTTATTTCCAGCAAATTTTGAGCAAATTGTGGTTATTTTCAGCAAATTTTAGCAAATGTTTCAGCATATTTTAGCAATTTAGGGTTATTTTGAGTATATTTAGGGTTATTTGAGAAAATTTCAGCAAATTGGGGTTATTTTCAGCACATTGTGAGCAAATTAGGGTTATTTCCAGCACATTTTGAGCAAATTGTGGTTATTTTCGGCAAATTTTCAGCATATTTTAGCAATTGAGGGTTATTTTGAGTATATTTAGGGTTATTTGAGAAAATTTCAGCAAATTGGGGTTATTTTCAGCACATTTTGAGCAAATTAGGGTTATTTCCAGCAAATTTTGAGTAAATTGTGGTTATTTTCAGCAAATTTTAGCATATTTTCAGCATATTTCAGCATATGTTACAGATAAAATCGGTACGGTTCAAAAATTAAAAACTATTTTTCTACTTTAAATGATCAAATTAAAATGTCATAGACTTAAACTGGACTTTAAATGAAAAAGAAGGAATAAAAAAAACTTACTTCTACATTAATTTATGTATGAGCATTAATTAATGTATGAGGTATTAGATATATATATATATATATATATATATATATATATATATAATGGAAAAATGAGATAAATAAGATTGAATTTGGTCGGTTAAGTTTAATCGGTCTCCAAAACACCAAAACCGAATTGAACTAAATAAACCGAACAATATCAAATTTTCAGCCGAACCGATGAAACTGGATTCGAGCGGATCAACCGAACCACTTGCCCACCCCTACCTATTATTTTTGTATTAATACATCATTTTTTAATAGAAAGAAATTCAACTTAATCAGTAGGGGTGTGCAATACGTCATTACTTTTGTAGCAATGCATTATTATAATATTAAAAATAATATAATTATATTTCATATGATTTATTTATATATACTTGTTAAATAAATTTTAAATTTTCAAACTATAAAGTTTCTTATTTGATTCAACCGAATAAACCAAATCAGAATTCAGCATAGTTTTAAATCGTTTCAAAATTAGTTTGGTTCGGTTTTTATCTGGTTCTCTGTTCGTTTAAAACGGGTTAGTCTTATTTGGTTCGGTCGAACGGACCGAACGCCCCTAAATTGATAGATTAATCTAAAAACAAAATATTAGTACTTAAAATCAGTAAATCAATATTGGTCACATGAAATAGTACATTGACATTGGCTATGACTATAATATATGAATATTGAAATTTGTATTTTGCCATTAAAATGATATAATTAGAGTAGTATATTGATTCGAAGAAATAGTAAAATAACAGTCAAAATAATATATTAATATCGAAAACAATGTATTTATAACAATAACGATATATTTAAATTAAAAATAATATATCGATAATAAAATCAGTATCACGAGAGAAAAAAAGTTAAGGGAAAATTTTGTCTCAAGACCTCTTAGGTTTGATAATACACAAAATAGACAAACTAGTTTGGAAATACAAAAAAATAACACTCTGGACTTTTTATTTTTAAAAGTCAAGAATTTGTCAAATTTGATTTGCCACCCTCATATTGCACCATTGTATATACGCAATGTTTATATTATTAAAAAATCAAAATAAATATTATATTATATTTCACTATTAAATCTTAGACAATTATATTTTCTTTGAAATAAATGTGTGCCTATAAAAAATATTCATATTTTATAAATTTGTATATCTAATAGAATTTTATTCGCAAATAAAAATCATATTTTGAAAAAATAATTGTACAAGAAATTATTGCATTTAAGTATACATTATATTTTTTTTGTGTCAATTTGTAAATTCATATTACATTTTTTATAATATTTTCTTTTACAACATGTCTTATTTTTTTCAACTATAATTATCATTTTAAAATAATTTCTAATTTTTTTATCATTTTTAAAAATATTGAAAATAATGAATTAATTTTAAACCATTTACGATTTTCAACAAATTAGTCATGATACAAATATTTTTGGTTTCCTACAAATTATATTGAAAAAACAAATGTGTGCCTACTACAAATATTTAAAATATAATTTATTTTTGCCAATATTTTTAAAAATGATAAAAATATTATAAATTGTTTTAAAATAATAATTATGTTTAAAAAATTTAAGACATATTGTAAAAAAAATATAATAAAAAAATCATAGGATTTTTCAAATTAACAAAACGAGAATATAATCTTATACTTAAATGTACGAATTTTTTATACAAAATATTTTTGAACATATTATTTTTATTTGCGAAATAAAATACTGTTAGATATATTATTCTATAAAATATTAATATATATTATTTGCGCAGAAAATATCATTTTCTAAAATTTAATAATGAAATATTACATTTATTTTAATTTTTTTAATAATATACATATTGGGTACAGACAATGGTACAATATGAAGTGAAATATCAAGACAAATTAAATTTGACAAGTTTTCCATTTTTGAAAAGTCGAGAGTGTCATTTTTTTGAAATTCCAAACTAGTTTGTCTATTTGGTATAATATGAAACTTAATAGGTCTAGATTGCAAAATTTTCCAAAAGTTAATACATTGCTTCCAACATTTCAAAAGTTGGGGGTTATTTCTCAATTTTACAAAAGTCGAGAGGTAACTTTTTTTTTGAAAAAAAAAAATGACCACTATTTGCAAGTCTGACACTTTGTTTATCTCTCGACTTTTGTAAAGTCGGGAATGTTATTTTTAGTATTTCCAAACAAGATTGTTCTTTTAGGGGAACTGGAAACATTTGGTGTCTACAGATGAATTTTTCCCATATATTTATTCTATATGTATTCTATATTCATTCTACCAGCTATAAACGATTAATGTAGGAGTTGTAAATTTGTGGGCCACTGAGTCCTTTTCAAGAAAAAAAGTGGTAAATTTATGGGCCAAATTGAAAACAAATTCTACGCCGTTAAAATCGCCACCAAATTTGACCAATAAATCTCAATCCTAAAATCAAATCAGACGACAAATAACTCGATGACTTTTTGTTAGCAGGTCCTTTACCCAAATAGTTTCTTTGAATTATCCCTGCACAAATCTACGCGCCAAATAGTTTCTTTGAATTATCCCTGCACAAAACTACAAGCCCACCAAAGTTAGCCACTTTTTCTTCCTGCCCAATGTCTATCTCAACAAATAATCATGTGTCATATCATAAACTTCATCATGGCTGTCGAAAATCTATAATTATATATGAATGCAGCATGTAATCAATCCAAAAATATCCACTAGCTTGGAAAAATATAATCAGTAACAAAATGGAGCTATCCTTCGTGTTTCTTCTCTCTGTAGTGATTGCATGCATCAATTCGAACATGGCAAATGGGTGTCTCGCGGTGGAAAGAGAAGCACTCCTGACTTTCAAAGCCGGTATAAACGATCCTGGCAACCTTCTCTCGTCCTGGCATGCTCAAGATTGTTGCAATTGGTGGGGTGTCGTCTGTGACGACAAAACGGGTTACGTAATAAAACTTAATCTTAGCAATCCATACAACTCAAAGTTGGCTTTTTCTTATTCCGGGTTATCACCCTACACATGGACCGGTGAGATAAATCCTTCTTTACTTGCTCTGAGATATTTAACTCACCTAGATCTTAGTATGAATGATTTCTCTGTAATCAGCATACCCGATTTTATCGGTTCGTTTGAAAATTTGATCTATCTTAACTTCTCTTATATGAAGTTCACTGGTCATATTCCTTATCAACTCGGAAATCTCTCGAAACTCTCTTATCTTGACCTTGGTTGGTCTTTGTTTTCTGGTATGTTCTCTCCTCAGCTAGGAAATCTCTCTAGTCTTCAATTTCTCAATTTAGGTACTCCATATCCTATTTTCAATAATCATGCTCAGGACATTTCATGGATTTCACAGTTGTCTTCTCTAAATTATCTTGATATGAGTGGCTGGAATCTAAACAACACCAATAACTGGTTAGAAATTAACCAACTGCAAAACTTGAAAACATTGATCTTATCCTCTTGTAATCTTACTGGTGAAAGTATCCCATCATACCATCCTTATGTTAACTTAACATCTCTGAAAACTCTTGAATTATCACAAAATCATTTCAACATCGACTTACCTGCTTGGCTATGGAATCTTACTTCCCTATCCCGTCTAGATCTAAGTTTTTCTGATTTTATCGGAATTGTGCCTGAGGCACTTAGTAAATTGGTGTTGCTTAATTATCTTAATTTAGGCGGGAATGTTTTCAATCTAGGGTTTCTTGAACCGATTCAGAAACTGTGTAATCTTAAAACAATACACTTGTCTTCCTTACAAATCGAGGGAGATATTGGTACATTAATCAGAAAGTTGAGTTGTAACTGGTACCAATTAGAGGAGGTTGTCCTTATTCGAAACAACCTCCAAGGCAATTTACCGAGCTGGATTGGAAAAATATCAAATTTATCTTATTTGGATCTCTACGATAATTCATTGTCCGGTCCTCTCCCTCATGAAATCGGGAGACTATCCGAACTATCGTATTTGAGTCTCAGTAATAATTCATTATCAGGTCTTGTCCCTCTTGAAATTGGAAGACTTTCCAAACTAAATACGTTGGATCTTTCCTTTAATCTCTTCTCAGGAATCCTTACAGAAATCCATTTTGCAAATCTTACAATGCTTGAGAGTTTGTCCTTGAACAACATGTCACTGGAAATTAAATTAAATGACAAGTGGATTCCTCCGTTTCAACTTGGTGTTCTGGTTTTAAACTATTGTGTCTTAGGTAGTTTTCCTGGCTGGCTTCGAGGTCAAACACAACTTGGTGTGCTTGATATGTCGAATAGTAACATTTCAGGCACAATCCCAACCTGGCTTTGGAAGTTCCCAGTACAATATGTAGACTTATCTTATAACAATTTGCGAGGAAATCTACCTGTATCATTGCAATCCACTCAATTAGTTGAGCTTCATCTCGAATCTAACAATTTTGAAGGCCCATTACCGTTATCTTATCCACTAGATCTAGAATCATTAGAATTATCGAACAACAAGTTAACAGGGCCATTACCAAGGATAATTAACGGGACAAACTTGAAATCTTTTCTACTCTCCACAAATCAAATTAACGGTACCTTGCCATCTTATATTTGTGAAATGACAAACCTACAAATCTTGGATTTATCACACAATGAAATATCTGGAGAGCTTCCTATTTGTTGGAAAATGTCAGAATTGCAGCTCTTAGATTTATCTAATAACAATATTACGGGACGGATTCCTAATTCCATTGGCTCTTATCATAAACTTGAGTCATTGCAACTTGGTAGTAATAACCTTAACGGGGAACTGCCATCGGACCTACAACTCTGTAAAGAGTTGATCTTTCTTGATTTGAATATAAACAATTTCTCGGGAAAAATACCAACATGGATAGGAGAAAAGTTGCAAAATCTAGTAGTTCTTTCTTTGCGGTCCAACATGTTTAGTGGAAAAATCCCTATAAATATCGGACAACTCGAGAGACTTCAGGTTCTTGATCTGTCTAATAATACAATTTTGGGGTCCATACCCGAGTCTTTTGGTAACTTCAGTAGTATGAGGAATAAAACAATGCATTCAAATGTTAGCGTGAATGAGGAATATAGTCATCTTCTTCATAACCAGTCAGACCAGTACTTCAACAATTTATCCGTAAATATGAAGGGGCAACAACTATATTACACCCGAAATCTCGGCTTTGTCAAGACCATAGATCTATCAACAAACCATTTGAGTGGAGGCATTCCAGAAGAAATTACCGCTCTCCATGGTTTAATCAATTTGAATTTGTCGGAAAATCATCTATCCCGAAGGATTCCTAAGAATATTGGTGAGATGCAATCCTTGCAATCCCTTGATCTTTCCACCAATAAACTCATGGGGCATATACCTCAATCTTTGTCGGAATTGTCTTCTTTAAGCAGTTTAAACTTATCATATAACAACTTATCTGGAATGATTCCGTCGGGAAGACAATTAGATACCCTCAACGGCCCATCGATATATGAAGGAAACCCTTATCTTTGTGGGCCCCCAACGGGCAAGGCAGGAACTGTTTTGAAGAGGAAGCAACTAGCACAAATAATAAAGTGAATGGAGATGATCATGACATGATATGGATTTCCATTTTTGTTGGACTCGGTTTTATTACAGGATTTTGGTGTGCTTGTGGTGCTTTGGTGTTTAAAGTAACTTGGAGGATAATCTATTTTCAGGCAGTCGATAAGTTTTTTGATGTCGTGTATGTACAATTTATTCTAACGATAAGAAAATTGAAAGAAATTTATAAATAGGTGAATGATATTCACAAATAAATGAATGTATATGTACAATTTATGATGTAAGAAGTTTACAAAAAAGTGAATGTAATTTACAAATAAATAAATGTTGTTACCTTGTTATGTGTTGGTTTGGCAATTTTATATGTTGCTCCCTTTGTTTTTCTATATATTGCACTGTGCCTGTGCTCCAATCAGGCCCGGTCATGTGATTTTGGAGGCCTGTGACAAATAAGTCACGAGACCTGAAAAAAATTAGATAGAAAAGACAAATATATGCAAATTCATATTACAAATTTTTAAAAATGTTTAAATGATAACAAAACTCAATTGAATCATATAGAGATACCACCACCAAGAACTAGTCACTTCAAAAAATAACAATACATACACAATGATTTAATCAATAAATCAACCACAAGTTAACAAATTCGAGTTAATTAAGTACAACTCATTAGAACAAAATTCAAATCAGTACAAATATGGTACAATTAAGTCTACAAATATGGTTCAAATTAGTACAACCAAGAACTAGTCACTTGACTAAAACACCAATCAGTATAATTTCCTGCGATAATGAGTAAAACAAAGTAATAAATCCAAACCCCTTATCGCACAGCTCAGTAGAACAAAATTCAGAACTTGCAATTAAGCCGCACAAATATGCGGTACAAAAGAAGCATAGATTAATTCTAAATTAAGTATAATTGATCAAAAAATAAGCATAAAATAAACCTCAAATGACATCGATAACCCTTGGTTCTGCTGCGAAGTCCAATGAGGTGATGATAATCCTTCACTCTTAGTAGTGATCCATTTGGATTTCCTCTCCAAAGATCCAAATTAAGCATAATTGAGTATAATTGATCACAAATTATGTATATTTGACGCAACCCTAAATCAAGTATAATTGATCACAAATGAACCACTTAATTTAGTTTAATTACCTTATATGGTATAATCAGCAAGATTCGACAAGGCTCCGAAATTCCTCGTCCTTGCGAACTTCGATTTTAACACACCAATCGAGTCTTGAACCGCTGGCATATTAACCGCATATGCAAGATTTGAAACTCGGCCATCTCTACGACCTGTCGGTACATCATAAGACGGTCCTCGTGTCTGCATCAAAAACACTCATTGAAAAACAAATAGTTGAAATTGAATTGAAATTGAATTGTAAGATAAATTGGGCGAAATTACAGTCACAGAATTCACAGACCAATTTCAGTCACATTCACAGAAATTGGGTGAAATTACACGAAATTGCATTCACAGTGGAGAGTGGGCAAAATTACACGAAATTGCAAGATAAATTGACGAAAATTAAAGAAAAATTACACGAAATTGAAGAGCAATTCGAAGAGGAGAGTGCCCCACACAGAGAAGATTGACGAAATTACACGGAATTGACGAAAAACCCGACGAAAATCGTTGCCGCAGCGAAAAAAATGACCAAGAAGCGAAGAGGAGCTAAAGCGGCGTGTGAACTCGAAGAGGGGAGTTGTCTCCTGGGCTCCAGACGCTCCTGTCATGGTGGCCTCGCGTGGGTGGAGGTTGCTTACTTCAGTCTTCAGTCGCGTCTCGCGTGGAGGTTGCATCAGTAGCATCGCCGCAGGTCGCTTCAGTCGCCGTGCATCATGCGTGATGTGTTTGCTCGCGTGCGTGGATGTGTTTGCTCCTGGATGTGTTTGCTCTTGTTAAATAAATGGAGGCCTCCCAAATATGGAGGCCTGTGACATTTGCCAAGTGGGCCATACGTCAGGGCCGGGCCTGGCTCCAATCAAGTGTATTGGATCCTTAGTGAAATGGTTTGAAACAATTTATCACCACAATCATTGTATTATTAGTTTTACTAACTAATAATAAATAATAGTAGCTTACATCACTAATATAAGATATGTGGCATAGTGCACAAAAGTAATTTAGTGTAAATTAATTCACATCATTGATATAGGATAACGTGATATTTTAAAAATACTCGAAGTTGAGTAAAATAGCGAACACAAAGAAATTATGGGAATTATTCAAAAACACCTTAACTTTTCTGGAAATTATGAAAAATCTCCTATCTTTTTAGATTCCCTCAAAAACTCCTTATATTTTTTGCTTACATCCAAAAATCCTCTAACATTTTTATATTCTCTCAAAACCCCTCTACCTTTTTGTTATGTATTTAAAAATGACCATTATACCCCTCATAAGTTCATTTTACAAATCTCTATATTTTAATAATTAATAAATAGATATAAAAAGATCATAACAAAATTTTGTTAACAAATAAATAATACATAGATATTAAAATATTATAAAAAATAATTAATATCATTTTCAACAATTATTATATATATATATATATATATATATATATATATATATATATATATATATATATATATATATATATATATATATATGAGCTATGTTGCTCCGATACGCCAAATTTTGAGCCGTAGGCGTATCGGATACGTATCTGATACGGATACGCCTACGATACGCGTCCGATACGACAGCTGGCGTATCGAATATTTAAATATTAAATTTTGCCAAGATACGGCTTATGATACGGTGTATCTATTTTGATACGGCACAGCAGACACAGCCACACCGCTTTGAAAGCTTAGAGCCACACTGTGTAGGTGTTAGAGAATAAGAAAGAAGATTGAAGACAAGATAAAATCGTTTGATTAATATTTTGCTTTATCTTCTCTCAATAATATTTAACATGGTATCTAGAGCATAAAAACTCAAACAAGTATTTCGATCCAAATTCCTTTTTTTTTTTTAATCCTAAAAATCGATTTTTTTTTTCTCTCAAGGCAAAACTGCCTAAAATCAATTAAAAATCAATCAAAAACTCTAATTATCTCTTCTACTTCTACTCTAAATTAAGCAAAATTGCTATTCTAAAATAAGAGAATCTTTCTTTCTACAGTAACAAGAATATCTTCTTCTTCCCCAAATTATACGTCAAACAGTCGAAAGACTCTTTTATATTCTCTAACAGTAGGGCATATATGGACGGGGCCATTTTATACAGGCAAAAGGCAAGTAAGATAACCAAAATTAACACCGGTGGGATTATTAAGGATGTACAATAAACCGGGAACTTGAACAAAAGTCATCCGCAGCCCAATATTCATACAGCCAGCCCACAAATATATTCTTTTCTAAACCTAGCAACTGGACAGATTTTCTGTGGCCATTGAAAAATTGTTTTTCTTATAACGAGTCACATGTAATAAAAACATATAACTCAATTTATATATATACACACACACGTATCGTATCCTAGTAATTTTGATAATTGACGTATCGCCGTATCCGTATCGTATCGGATACGATACCCGTACCCGTATCCGTCCAACATAGTATATGAGAGCACCTATATAGCTTGTATAAGCAAACCTTCATTTTTGCTTGTGACTTTTTATCCGTTGGATGATGCTGTAAGATCTGTGCATAATTAAAACACACGCTAATGTTGAAAACTTAACACCACAATTAACACCGTCTGAACCCTCCCTCCCTAGCGAGCTCTTTTTCCATCAAAACCCTCGCGAGGTCTCTCTCTCTCTCTCTCTCTCACCCACACACACACACAAAGCTTCTCTCCGAGGTAATCGCTCTTCTCTCAACTGAGCTAATCCGAGGCGACAGATCTCTTCTCTCCGAGGCAACAGCTTTCTTCTTTCTGTGTGCGACAGCTCTCAAGCGGCTCCAAAGCGGCTATAGATGAATTGGCTCCAAAGCGAGGACGGCCTCATACTATCTGAGGTAAGCTTCAGTTTTGTACGAATTTCTTAGTTTCCAGCAACATTCATGCTTAATTCATATGATTTTTTATTAATATTGTCTATATTGTCCGATTTTAGATGAATTGGATCTTAATTCATGTTGTTATCGGTGATTTCAATTGATATAAGGGCTGTCTTTTGTGTGTCGGGGCTGGTTTTGATGGATTGGAGGATGGTTGGCAGTTAATTAGGATTCAATAAGCTATTTTAGGGTTTCTACGAATGATTGAGACAAATTAGAGTTTATTAGGTTTTTTTTAAGGCTCTAATTGGATTTTTCTAATTGAGAATTATTACTTGTACTTAATAATATTGAGTTCAGTTTTAATTTTTGAACTAATTTTCAGATTACGAATTTGATATCTCAGGATTGGATGCGAAGCTCGGGACTTGATAATGGAGCTTGAAGAGGGGAGGTGTGGTGGGCCCGCTTTTCAGAGACTGGAGAAGAAGCTTGGGACTCGATAATGCAGCTTGAAGAGAGGAAGTGTGGCGGGCCCTCTTTTCAGAAACAGGAGAAGAAGCTCGGGACTCGATAAAGAAGCTCGGGACTCAACGTGCATATCACATGTTCGATGAAATGCTTAACTAAAAAATTATTAATTATTTAAATGTATGTAGTATTGATGAAAGCCATCAGAGGCATAATCGGCAGAGGGGTAACCGATACGGGTCTGGACAGAGGATGAGAACAGGCTTCAATCGTAAATCAAGCGTTCGAACAAGGCATGAATATGGTATCTTTCATTTGCTAAATATGTCAATTTCATTTATGGGAGATAGAGGTCATAGGAGGTACAGTCACCGCAACCTTGTTGGAACAATTGAGGTACCCTTACGATGCTAAAAAAAGACATCAATCTGATATGGCCGATGGGCTTGAGAGATGATGATTGTGAAGCAGTTAATTTTTTTGTTTTGTTTGTTTGTTACAAAAATGAGGAATCTTGTATAATATTAGCTCAGTTATTCAAATGCAATTCTTTTTTACTGCTAATTGTTTATATGTAATTTTTTTCCAGTTGATGCTGGTACCAAGGTTCTGAAAATCGGAATCGGAAACGGAATCGGGGAATGGCCTGGAGGAGTAATCAGAATCGGAATCGGCAAAATCGGAATCGGAATCGGAAATGGAATCGGTTTTTTGTTTTAATGCATAGTATTAAAAAAATATATAAAAATAATATTTAGACATAAATAAATCTAATATAAATATTTATTTGTAATAAAAAAAATTACATGAAAAAATCTACTGCCAAAAATATTTATTTGTAATAAATCTAATTATATTATCCTACCCCATACAACACACACACACACACACACACACTCTCTCTCTCTCTCTCTCTCTCTCTCTCTCTCTCTCTCTCTCTCTTTACTTTCCCCCAGACAGCACGTGACCCCCTACCCCTACACGCACGCGACCCTTCACTCCACTCTTCAGACAGCATGCGACCCCCACACTCTCTCTTCTCTCTTCAGCAGCCATGGCGACCCCTACATGCGACCCCACCACGACCGAAGCAGGAGGCTGGAGCCCTCCACTCCACTCCACGACGAAGCTACAGGTAAAATCGGCCTATTTTTCTCGCCTTTCTCCGGTTTAACTCGATTTTTGTCGTTTTTTCTAGGGTTTAAATCGATTTTTCTCGCTTTTCAGACCAAATCGGCCGATTCCGGGTTGAACTCGGCGATTCCTCGAACCATGGCTGGTACCACAAATAGTATTGGGGCAAAAGTAACTGGTACTGGTACAAGGAAGTCTAATTTGAATGATTTATGTAAGACTAATTTTAGTTAATCTTTTCCTAATTTCAATCAATTTAATCTTTCGATCAAATGTAGTGTGGCTATCGATTATGGTACCAGGTCAGGTACCCACTGTAATACCGGATCAAATTGCAAAAGTGCCGGTACCGATTCTGCTATTGGAAAGATCAAAAGTGTCGGTGCTGATTTTGGTATTGGAAAGATTGTTGGACCGAAGCGCAAAATTGCAAGAGTACGAATTTAATTGGCAAGAGAACAACAGAAGAGAAACGGGCAGTGTAGGGGTTCATTGTGATATTTATGTTAAAAATGATATTTATATAAATTTTAGTTGATTTTTTGGATATTAGTTTTGATTGCTTGTAAATTTTCAATTAATTTGTTCATGAATAAAATTATTGATAAGGACATTTTGGTCATTTGTACTTCCGCACTTTTTTAACCATGCACCTTATTCCATTCATTGCACCGAACAACCAAGGAATATAATGGAATATAGTCTATTCTCTATTCTACTATATTCCTTATTCCATTGATTGCCGAACAGACCAGGTCTAGATTGCAAAATTTTCCAAAAATTAATACATTGCTTCCAACATTTCAAAAGTTGGGGGTTATTTCTCAATTTTACAAAAGTCGAGAGGTAACTTCTTTTTTGAAAAAAAAAAATGACCACTATTTGCAAGTCTGACACTTTGTTTATCTCTCGATTAATGTAGGAGTTGTAAATTTGTGGGCCAAATTGAAAATAATTCTACGCCATTAAAATCACCACCAAATTTGACCAATAAATCTCAATCCTAAAATCAAATCAGACGACAAATAACTCGATGACTTTTTGTTAGCATGTCGCTTTACCCAAATAGTTTCTTTGAATTATCCCTGCACAAAACTACGCGCCAAATAGTCATTTTGAATTATCCCTGCACAAAACTACAAGCCCACCAAAGTTAGCCACTTTTTCTTCCTGCCCAATGTCTATCTCAACAAATAATCATGTGTCACATCATAAACTTCATCATGGCTGTCGAAAATCTATAAGTATGTATGAATGCAGCATGTAATCAATCCAAAATATCCACTTGGAAAACTATAATCAGTAACAAAATGGAGCTATCCTTCGTGTTTCTTCTCTCTGTAGTGATTGCATGCATCAATTCGAACATGGCAAATGGGTGTCTCGCGGTGGAAAGAGAAGCACTCCTGGCTTTCAAAGCCGGTATAAACGATCCTGGCAACCTGCTCTCATCCTGGCATGCTCAAGATTGTTGCAATTGGTGGGGTGTCGTGTGTGACGACAAAACGGGTTATGTAATAAAACTTAATCTTAGCAATCCATACAACTCAAAGTTGACTTTCACTTTTGCCGGGTTATCACCCAACACATGGACCGGTGAGATAAATCCTTCTTTACTTGCTCTGAGATATTTAACTCACCTAGATCTTAGTATGAATGATTTCTCTGCAATCAGCATACCCGATTTTATCGGTTCGTTTGAAAATTTGATTTATCTCAACTTCTCTTTTATGAAGTTCACCGGTCATATTCCTTATCAACTCGGAAATCTCTCGAAACTCTCTTATCTCGACCTTGGCTGGTCTATGTTTTCCGGTATGTTCCCTCCTCAGCTAGGAAATCTCTCTCGTCTTCAATTTCTCAATTTAAGTACTCCATATCCTATTTTCAATAATCATGTTCAGGACATTTCATGGATTTCACAATTGTCTTCTCTAAATTATCTTGATATGAGTGTGCTGGAATCTAAACAACACCAATAACTGGTTAGAAATTAACAAACTGCAAAACTTGAAAACATTGATCTTATCCTCTTGTAATCTTACCGGTGAAAGTATCCCATCATATCATTCTTATGTTAACTTAACATCTCTGAAAACCCTTGAATTATCAGAAAATCATTTCAACATTGAGTTGCCTAGTTGGCTATGGAATCTTACTTCCCTATCCCGTCTTGATCTAAGTTTTTCTGGTTTTATCGGAATTGTGCCTGATGCACTTAGTAAATTGGTGTTGCTTAATTATCTTAATTTAGGCGGAAATGTTTTCAATCCAGGGTTTCTTGAACCGATTCAGAAACTGTGTAATCTTAAAACAATACACTTGTCCTCCTTACAAATCGAGGAAGATATTGGTACGTTAATCAGAAAGTTGAGTTGTAACTGGTCCCAATTAGAGCAGGTGGCCCTTTCTAAGAACAACCTCCGGGGAAATCTAACGAGCTGGATTGGGCAAATATCCAATTTATCTTATTTGGATCTCAGAGGTAATTCATTATCAGGTCCTCTCCCTCATGAAATCGGGAGACTATCCAAACTATCGTATTTTAGTCTCAGAGGTAATTCATTATCAGGTCTTGTCCCTCTTGAAATTGGAAGACTTTCCAAACTAAATACGTTGGATCTTTCCTTTAATTTCTTCTCAGGAATCCTTACAGAAATCCATTTTGCAAATCTTACAATGCTTGAGATTTTGTACTTGGACCGAATGTCACTGGAAATTAAGTTAAATGACAAGTGGATTCCTCCGTTTCAACTTGGTGTTGTAGTTTTGAACTATTGTGTCATAGGTAGTTTTCCTGGCTGGCTTCGAGGTCAAACAGGACTTCATGTGCTTGATATGTCGAATAGTAGCATTTCAGGCACAATCCCAACCTGGCTTTGGAAGTTGCCTGTACAATATGTAGACTTATCTTACAACAATTTGCGAGGAAATCTACCTGTATCATTGCAATCCACTCAATTAGTTGAGCTTCATCTCGAATCTAACAATTTTGAAGGCCCATTACCGTTATCTTATCCACTAGAGCTAGAATCATTAGAATTATCGAACAACAAGTTAACAGGGCCGTTACCAAGGATAATTAACGGGACAAACTTGAAATCTTTTCTACTCTCCACAAATCAAATTAACGGTACCTTGCCATCTTATATTTGTGAAATGACAAACCTAAAAATCTTGGATTTATCACACAATGAAATATCTGGAGAGCTTCCTATTTGTTGGAAAATGTCAGAATTGCAGCTCTTAGATTTATCTAATAACAATATTACGGGACGGATTCCTAATTCCATTGGCTCTTATCATAAACTTGAGTCATTGCAACTTGGTAGTAATAACCTTAACGGTGAACTGCCATCAGACCTACAATTCTGCAAAGAGTTGATCTTTCTTGATTTGAACATAAACAATTTCTCGGGGAAAATACCAACATGGATAGGAGAAAAGTTGCAAAATCTAGTAGTTTTTGCTTTGCGGTCGAACATGTTTAGCGGCAAAATCCCTTCAAACCTCGAACAACTGGAGAGACTTCAAGTTCTTGATATTTCTATCAATGCACTTACAGGGTCCATACCCCGTTCTTTTGGTAACTTCACTAATATGAGGAATAAAACACTTCATTCAAATGTTAATGTGAATGAGAAATATACTCATCTTCTTCATTACCAATCAGACGAGTACTTCAACAATTTATCCGTAAATATGAAGGGGCAACAACTATATTACACACGAACTCTCGGCTTTGTCAAGACCATAGATCTATCAACTAACCATTTGAGTGGAGGTATTCCAGAGGGAATCGTCGCTCTCCACGGTTTAATCAATTTGAATTTGTCGGAAAATCATCTATCCGGAAGGATTCCTAAGAATATTGAAGAGATGCAATCCTTGCAATCTCTTGATCTTTCCACCAATGGACTCTCGGGGTCTATTCCTCAAACTTTGTCGGAATTGTATTTTTTAAGCAGCTTAAACTTATCGTATAACAACTTATCCGGAAGGATTCCATCGGGAAGACAATTAGATACCCTCAACGGCAACGGCACATCGATATATGAAGGAAACCCTTATCTTTGTGGGCCCCCCAACCGACAAGAGCTGTTTTGAAGGGGAAGCAATTAGCACAAATAATGAAGTGAATGGAGATGGTCATGACGTGATATGGATTTCCATTTTTGTTGGACTCGGTTTCATTACAGGATTTTGGTGTGCTTGTGGTGCTTTGGTGTTTAAAGTAACTTGGAGGATAATCTATTTTCAGACAGTTGATAAGTTTTTTGATGTCGTATATGTACAATTTATGCTAACGATAAGAAAATTGAAAGAAATTTATAAATAGGTGAATGTAATTCACGAATAAATGAACGTATATGTACAATTTATGATGTAAGAATTTACAAAAAAAAAGTGAATATAATTCACAAATAAATAAATTATGTTACCTCGTTATGTGTTGGTTTGGTAATTTTGTATGTATTATTAATTTTAAAAAAAAGTACACTTTTCAATGGATAGATGACATATGAGGCTTCTCCATTTATTATCAAAAAAAAAAAATACACTTTTGTTCCATAAACTTGTCCAAAATATTCAACTTACCCCCATACTAAAATCTACACCCTTTCACTCCTTGAACTTTCAAAATTTGTTCATCTTTCCCCCTCCGTCAGTTTTGTGTTACATCATCAGTTAAATGGTGACGTGGCAAGATGACATGACAATATTAAATATCATTATTATGATTACATGACAATTCATTTAAACCCGACCCGATTAAACCCTAACCCGACCCGAACCCTTCTCTCTTCTCTTCTCTCTCAAACCCACCCGAGCCCCTCTCTCTCTCTCTCTCTCTCTCTCTCTCTCTCTCTCTCTCTCTCTCTCTCTCTCTCTCTCTCTCTCCTCTCCTCTCTCCTCTCTCGAGCTCTGAAAACACCAAACCCTAGTATCTCTTCTCTCTTAAAACCCGACTCTCTCTTCTCTCTTCTCGCTATCTCCGTCTTTGTGTCTCCCTGTCGCTGTCTCGGTGGCTCAATTCCCCTCACTTGATCCGTCTTTCTACTGCCCTCGTTGCCGCGGCGGACTGCTATGTGGCCGTGATTCGCCTTTCTGTATCTATTATGGCGAGGAGTTTAAGAGAGGCGAAGATGCGTCGAATGAGATCTCTTTTCGAAACACTGTAGTTTGCAATTGGCTGCTTGGATCCCTTGGCCTCGATGCTTCAGTCAGTTTTTCAGCCTTTTCTTGAAGGGAAATTATACTCGTCCCCCAAAAAGTGGGTTATCATATACATCCTCGATGACGTGGTTTTTGTGTGTTAAATTTCTGTTAACCCACATGTACCTATGATAATCTTAATTAAAATTAATTATTTGTTAATTGGGGTGTTTGTTAATTGATTCGTATATACTAATTAACCATTAAAATTAAATTTTCATCTTCAATTAACCATTAATTCGCTTAACATGCCACGTCATCGAGGATGTTTAATCCACTTTTGTGGGACACCATATATGCTCTCTTTCTTGAATTGTTGTTGTGTTATTTGAATTGCTATTTTGTTGAAACTTCAATGAATTTGTGTTGCTCTTTTTTTTTTTTGATTAACAAATTTGTGTTGCTCTTTATACTGAACTTCATCAACATAAAAGATTTAGATTTTCGAATGGTTCAATTTGTATGTAGAGTGGTTAATTGGAATATCTAAGATTTAGATTTTCGAATGGTACCGTATAGTGGTTTCTTGATCTTAATTTTGCAATTTGAGTGCAATTGCAAATTGTTAATTGGAATAATTTATGAAATATGAGTTTTGTATACTGATGTTTTAAATAGTAGATCTGAGATACACTCATTTAGTAAATATACTATATTTGCTAAATGCAACTTCTCCAATTTGAATTGATGATAATGGAATATATTTATGACTTAATTAGTTCATTAATAACATCCACAATGTCTCCTAATAAATAAATTGGTTCTTGATTTTTTTTCCAAGGAAGCTATAACATCCAATTCCGAATCGACACCTAAGACTGGTACGGGATTGTTATCTGATATTTTAAGCCTAAGTCATCGCTTAAATCCAATTCCGAAGCGAGAGAGCGAGAGAGAGAGAGAGAGAGAGAGAGAGAGAGAGAGAGTCAGAAGGGGATCTCGTGAAAGAGAGGGTTGGTGAGAGAGAGATGGGTTTGGGTTATTGGGTTTGGGTTTATTTGTGGTTAATGAGTTTGTGCCAAGTCATAGTTTAAATCATCTAAAAAAATGCCACATCACAGTGCCACCTCATCATTTAAATGAAGATATGACACTTAACTGATGGAAGGGATAAGTCGCACAAATTTGAAAAGTTCAGGAGATAAAATAATGCAGATTTTAGTAGGGGGGTAAGTTGAACATTTTGGACAAGTTGAGGGACAAAAATGTATTTTTTGTTATAAATATAATATATGGATGTCAAGCAACAAATCTTAGGGAGATCGACGCATTAATTATAGGATATTTAGTATATTTGATATTGTATTATTTCCTTGTATTGTAGCGTTTTATATGGCAAGAGGTTTCTTGGCCTGCACTCACCCTCTCCTATATAAAGGGGGTAGTGACTATTGTATTCATTCAACGATTGATAAGAAACTTTGTCTCCTCCAATTCTTTTTTTTGTTCTTTATTTTATAACATTTTTTTCTTAATTTTACTATCAAATAATCGTAGCATACAAGATATATGATATACTAAAAATATTCAAAATTCAGTATAAATTAGTTCATATCATTAATGTAAGATAATGTAACACTTTAGAAATAATCCAAGTTGAATAAAATAGCGGATACAAAAATATCTATAAAGAAATTATAGATACAAAAATATGATTCAAATTTTATCAATTTCTAACTAAATGAAAATTTCAACATATGGATAATCTCAAACACTAATTTCTCTCACACCTCCGCTAGGAATGTAAACAGAACAAGGATATCATTATTTTTAGAGTTAATATTTCTTCGTCCAGAACGGTTGGTTACTCATGATATTGTGTACGGTATCATTAATTAGCTTTTAACTGATGATATTGATTTGCAATTTAGTTGTGAAATAATAATCCAAGTTTTATAATTTCGACATAATGCAAGGACTTTAGCTAATTTCTCACATTTTTTGTTATGTCTTTGCATAGCGGCCTTTTAATTCTGATTCTCATCGGTATGATTTTGGTTTCCGTCAAATTAAGTTAAGGAATAAGAACTGAGGTATTTTATTATGACATGATAAACCAGCATAATTGAGGGCCTTTTAGCTGCTTCGATTTTCTTCGTGAAGAACAAGATAAATTTTTTTGAAATCTCAAAAATTAATCCAAATTTCTTTCATTTAATTCCGAATCATTTGATTAGTCAATCCAATTTTATTTATTTCGTCAGATATTTGAGTCATCTAATCTGACATTTGATCAAAATTCAAAATATTAAATCCAAATTTCTTTCATTTAATCACAGATCCTTTGATTAACCAATTGAATGTTATTTCTTTTCTCGCATATTCGAGCAATCTAATCTGACCTTCGATCAAAATCGGATTTCCCGTAAAATTATTTTCATCTGATTGTGAACTGGAAAGCACGCTTGCCGAAGCAGGTAGATTACGATGTCATTTTTTTTAACAAGCCATACTTTCACGTGTACCCCAATAAAGGCTCAAAATATGTCAAACACCCCCCGAGATGTGCAAATATCATGACTGTCTTACGAAATATGACAAATATTATAACCACCATTCCTCTTATTTTTTTTATAAAAAAAATACCGAAACTATGCATTTTCTCAAAGAGAGGTCGGCGATTGCCGAGCTCAATGTATGGAATTAATAAGTGTGTAGTCTCAAATTACATAATGTAATCATTACACAGTAGATTAAAATTGCAAAGATTTAGAAATAGTGAATGTGGTTGAATTAGACAGAGTATGTTTGTAATTCAATTTCCAATTCGAGAGTAGCCTTTCATACTCCTTGTTGGATGTTTGCTTGCAGCCAGCCCCCCGCTTCCATCTTAGCCTTGTTGAGTGTTATATACCTCGGTTTATTCCGCTCATTGAAAATTCTTGAGTTTCTTTCTTTCCAAACATTCCATGACATCGCAAAAAATCTTGCATCCCATTATTTCTTTTGAACCTTGTTCAATGTGTTCCTCGTGTCTTTCCATAACCCTATCGGCTCCAAAATCGGCGAGGTTTTATTTGCTCGAAAATCCGAGAACATTTTTGTCCACATACTTGATACGCAGTGGCAATTCCCTAGAAGGTCTGTTGTTGTCTCGTCGCATCCGGTGCAGTTGTGGAAATGACCTCTATTTGGCCAATTCTTTTTTTGTAGATTCCTGACCGTAAGCAATCTATTGAGAAACCATAGTCATGCGAAAAAATTTATTTTTAAAGGATTTTTTGTTTGCCAAAGGGTTTTGTTCCAACTAGGTAATTATTTTGAGTAATTCTTCCATACACCAAAACTTTTGGTTTTTTTTTAGATAGATCTAATCGTGGCCATCCAATCGTGCAAGGGTATTATAGGAAAAGAAAATTTAACCGGTTATTTAAAGAAGAACAAAACTGGGAACAATATTTGACCTTTTTTTTTCGGGAATGAAGCAATCAAAAAAGTTGAGCAAATTTTGATCTCTTTTCTTGGAAATGATGTGCAAATTAATGTTGCATTTTTTTTTCGATTCAAAGCCCTTGGGTAGCAAATAATGTTGCATTGAGGTTCATGTTACTGCAAAAACTATATAGTCATAATTTTGATTACATATAAATTCTCGCATACTAACAGTATTATATTAACACATATAAGTAATTTAAATAATATATTTTCATAACATATAAAATTTAAATAATATATTAACACAAAAACAATATAGGGACATTATAACTGATTGTTGACAATAAACATAATATATTGACTTACCCACAAGTACATAATCAGCAAACAAATGACATATAATATTCCGAAATGTATATAAATTCATCCAAAAGATATGATATAAAAATAGTATAAAAGTATATTGTATAAAAAATAAGAAAAAAACTCACTTTTGCCCCCTGAACTATACCGAATTGTGCAACTTGCCCCCCAAACTTTAATTTTGTTCATTTTGCCCCCTGAACTCTCGATTTTGCTCACTTTTGCCCCTTCCATCAGTTAACTGCACAGTCAGCAGTTAACTGATGACGTGGCTGTGGTGAATTGGCAATTTTTGATGATTGTACTGCTGACGTGGCAAAATTTATATTCTAAAATTATACAATAAATTCTAAAATTACATACGAGCCCAAAACAAATAATTAATTACAAATCAGTCCATTTTTACCTCATTTTACAAATAAATCTAAACCCATTAACCCATTATTTTAATCCCCCTCTCTCTCACCCAGAAGCTCTCTCTCAGTGCTCCGAACCTCTCGCGTCGCCATTGTCGCCCTCCCTCTCTCGACACCGGATCGCACGAAACCCTAGCCACCAGATCGCTCCGAACCTCCGGAAACCCTAGCCACCAGATCGACACCGGATAGCACGAAACCCTAGCCACCAGATCGCTCCGAACCTCCGGAAACCCTAGCCACCAGATCGACACCGGATCGCACGAAAAGGACGACAAGGGGTTGAATTCGGGTTTTCCCTGTTTTTTTCTTGCGACTACTAGTGCAGGTAATTTCTGTTTGTATTTTGTTTCTTTACATTTCTTTTTTGTGCTAAATTGTTGAATTATAATTTGAATTGTGATAAAATGTTGAATTAGAGTTGTAATTAGGATCCAATTTACTGATTTCGACATTTTTTTGCAATTAGGGTTCCAATTAGGGTTGCAATTAGGGAAATTAGGGGTTCTCATATGTGTTCTTGCTCTCTTTCCTCCCGTCTTCTTCCATTTACGCCTTCGCAGCTTCCACAAGGTTTTGTTCTTCTGTTCAAAATGATTATAGTATGTACGGTGTTTCATCATTTGTAATTGTATGATTTGATAGGAGCAATTTCGTAAATGTGGTCGGATTGAGAACCCTCCTCTTGTTTGTGCTCATGGCGGAGATTCAACAAGGGCGACTCCAAATACAGTATTTTCCAATTGAGTTTCTTTATGTACCAATTGTGCTATCTACTAATCTGAATTGTAAAAAATGAACATCAATCAGATCGAGGCTTACAGAATTGCGCTCGAATTTCGTGTCGATTGCATGGAAGTAGATGTATCTCGCACCTTAGATGGATTCTTGGTCGCTCTTCATGACAGGTTACTCCTAATTTGCACTCTGAAAATAATTTTGCTAAAGGGCCCGTGTTTTGCCGAAATTGCAAGGAAATCCCTTGATTGGAAAATTATGTTTTGACCCTCTAATTAGTCAGGGATCTACAAAGGATATCTCGCAATCCAACTGCCAAAGTTGGATACTTTACATTTCATCAGGTTCGATTCTTTTTTTTTTTTAGATTATTTACCTTTAATTATGGTTAATTTCAGCAATTTTCAGCAAATTAGGTTTTTTTTTTGGTCCAATTTCAGCAAATTATTGTTTTTATTGTCCAATTTCAGGGTTATTTTCAGGGGGGTTGGGTCAGTGTGCGGGTGAGGGAGGTTGGGTTAGGGGGTGCTGGCGTGCTGACGAGGGGGGGGGGGGGTGTTGCGGGTCAGGGGGGTTGGGTCAGGGGGTGCTGGTGAGGGGGGTGCTGGCGTGCTGACGAGGGGGGGGGGGTGTTGCGGGTCAGGGGGGTTGGGTCAGGGGGTGCTGGTGAGGGGGGTGCTGGCGTGCTGACGAGGGGGGGGGGGGTGTTGCGGGTCAGGGGGGTTGGGTCAGGGGGTGCTGGTGAGGGGGGTGCTGGCGTGCTGACGAGGGGGGGGGGGGGGTGTTGCGGGGAGGGGGGGTTGGGTCAGGGTGTGCTGGTGAGGGGGGGGCTGACGAGGGGGGTGCTGGCGACGGGTGCTGGCGAGGGATATTTGGGTAATTTGTTTTTAAGTAATTTTTGAAATGTTGTTTGATTAATGTATTTTCAATTTATTGATATTTGTGTAATTTGTTGGACATTTATGCAATTTTGTATTTATTAGTAAGATGAGATAAAACTGGACTTATTTGAAATTTATTGTTTGTTTGGACATCTATGTAATTTTAGAATATTATTGTTTTGCTGGACTTTTAAGTAATTTTCGAATTTTTGTTGTTTCCTGTATTTATTTTTGTTTGCTGGACATTTATGTAATTTTAGATTTATTTGTAAAATGAGGTAAAAATGGACTTATTTGTAATTAATTATTTGTTTTGGGCTCGTATGTAATTTTAGAATTTATTGTATAATTTTAGAATATAAATTTTGCCACGTCAGCAGTACAATCATCAAAAATTGCCAAGTCATCACAGCCACGTCATCAGTTAACTGCTGACTGTGCAGTTAACTGATGGAAGGGGCAAAAGTGAGCAAAATCGAGAGTTCGGGAGGCAAAATGAACAAAATTAAAGTTTGGGGGGGCAAGTTGCACAATTCGGTATAGTTCAGGACGCAAAAGTGAGCTTTCATAATACTATCATATAATCTCTAAATATATCAAAAAACTATATAAATTATAGATGAATACATATATTCATTTCAAAAAAACTAATTTTGATGCATATGTATACTTATATTTTTTTTATGTACATCCAAATAAAAAATTCGTGTTATTAAATAAATGTATGTGTGTATTTATATTTATAGACTGTGAGATAATATTATGTTTATTTTTCATATCATATTATGGATACTTTTGTACTATTTTTATATTATATATTTCTTGACAAATTTATATAGATTTTTTCGAAATTATGTGTTATTTTTTATACTATACTTATTTTTGAATATTTTTAAATAACATTTAGATGATTAGATGAGTACATATAAGATTTCAGTATCATAAGAAAAATTGTATTTGAGACAAAAATAAAATGATATGCTAAGTGGTGTCTCAAACATTGGGAATGCTATTTTTATAATTTATCCCATAAACTTGCTATTTTCATTATTTTATATATGTATTTGTATAAAAAAAATGGTCCAATAACATACCAATATATTATGACAGAGATTTACAACACATATCCAATTTATATTTAACAAATCCTGCACACAAAAAACCTAACTTTTCGACTATATGATAGTTGAATTTTATTCTAAAATCCCATAAAAGGAAGTTGAATTTTATTTTACCTCTATATGGAGTTAAACTTACTTTTCATATTTTACCCAATTTTATTTACTTACTAAAATACCCCTATAAATTTTCTTTTATATTTTGTTTAGGCCAATTAACAAATAAAAAAATATTTTTCTTGTAATATAAATAAATAAATGCTAAAATATAAATACAATCAAAGAACGCAAAAATAAAAAATAAAAAATATTTTTACATAAAATAGAATTATAATTTGCATAAAAATATTTATTTGAAAATAAAATAATCATATCATTTTTTTGTATAATATAATATTACATAATAAATCAATACATTGTGAAATATATCATAGACTATTGTTAAAGTAATAACACGAAAATATCAGTAAAAATGATGAATCAATACTAAAAATAATATAAGGGCATATAAAATAATATGCCAGATGCTAACATAACAAATGATAAATTAACCCGAAATAATAAAAATTACGTATTTATGTCGAAAATGTACGCCAATACCAAAAATGATATAGTAATATTAAAAGATATTATATCAACAATGAAATGAATATGAGCATTGAATATCATATATTTGCATGAATATGAATTATTTGCAACGTTGATACAAAAATATATTGTTAACACACAAAATACATACTCATGATGTAAATATTGTATTGTGATGTAAATATTGTATTGTACTATATGTAACTTATATGTCGAAAATACAATATTGCTACTAAAATTATATATTAACATTGAAAGGACTTTTACAAAATAGCATAATAATATGATAAAAGTATATTAAAACTGTAATTGTACATGAAACATTCAAACAAATTCTTTGTCCTGAAAATTTAAGTTTATTAATTTAATCACATGAATTAACAAAAAGATTATATAAAATTATACATGTAATTACATGAACTGTAAAGTTCATATATCTACAATTAATCGTATGTATATAATTCATACTTGATAAAAAGAAAAAACATATACGACTATGCCTAAACCTATAACCTCTCCATTGCTCGAGACAAACATAATTAATTTTTCTTTCTTAATGACAGTTTGAAAATGGGTAAGATAGGATTGGCGAAGCATAGGAAACAAAAATACTTGAATTTACATTTGTAACCTTTTCATTAAATTTTGGTAACCTACTGAATCCAGTTTTAATTCACTTTTAACCTGCTGATTCCCATTTATCCGGTTTGAAGAATTAATACGGACCATTATTTCTTTTGAACCTTGTTCAATGTGTTCCTCGTGTCTTTCCATAACCCTATCGGCTCCAAAATCGGCGAGGTTTTATTTGCTCGAAAATCCGAGAACAGTTTTGTCCACACACTTGATACGCAGTGGCAATTCCCTAGAAGGTCTGTTGTTGTCTCGTCGCATCCGGTGCAGTTGTGGAAATGACCTCTATTTGGCCAATTCCTTTTTTGTAGATTCCCGACCGTAAGCAATCTATTGAGAAACCATAGCCTTGCGAAAAAATTTATTTTTAAAGGATTTTTTGTTTGCCAAAGGGTTTTGTTCCAACTAGGTAATTATTTTAAATGATAGCAGATTTGGAAAAAGTGGCTGTACGGAGAGCTACACAAAAGGGCGATTGGAGCAAAAAGTGCGACTAGGAGGCGACAACACAAGAAGCATGGCAAAACTAACTGCCATCGCTGGAGAAGATGGCTGGACAACCATCTGCAGGAGCGTCAAACTCAAGCATGCGAGAGCTCCGGGTCATGTCAAACCAGAGATATAAGAGGAACAAGTCAACCAATTCAAAACTAAAAAGGACTACATCGACGATCCACCCAATACTCCCCATCATGCTTCACAAAGGTACCTCTGTCAAACATACAATCACAATACCCAAACCCATACACGAAGATCATACCGATCGTACCGATAACACACTACCCATACCAGCTAAAGCAAACAAAAATACTATTAATGTGAAAAATTATAATTATTGTTTTTTAATTGGGTTGGAATTTGTTATTGCATTGAAATAGACAATTTAGGAACGGCTGACTTGATCTCTGACTTTGTATTGGATTTGTGAACTCGATTGGTTCTGGTATTTTTGTGATTGAAAATTGATGTTGTATAAGTATTTTTGTTGCTTAAAAAACCATGTTGTGTATTGCAGACAACTTTGATGGGTTTCCAAACATAGATCATGCTGAATCATTTGTGAGAAGATATTTGATTCGAGGAAAGCTTCAATACACCAATTTTTTTTTGGACCGTCCAATCTGTAAAATCTAAGGTCAGAATTTACCATGTAAATCTTGAAAATAGGAATGAGCGGGTAAATTTCTCTTTCAGCCTGTTACAAAATTATTGTAGCCGGTAACCATGTAATTAATTAAGGGTAAATATGTAATATCATTGAGTAAGAATTCTAAATCCTACGCACGGCATTTAGTTGTCTTATAAGCTCCTCTCCATTTTGTTTATCATAAGCAGCTAATATCATTTAGTAATATCATGTCCACAATGGAGACGAGTCATATCTGCAATGCGCACTCAGTCTCATCAATTAATAGCCAAGAAAAAGGAAATTTAAGTGAAAAATGATACACGTCTCGTATGCACAAATTTTGGTTTCAAACTAGATACAAATCTCATCGTGACATAAACTAACATAATAATTAATATTAATTAGATATGTTAATTTCATCATGACATAAATTAAAAAGAGATATATTCTTAATTACATGTACTATCATTGAAATTGAACAATTCGAGAATAAATAAATATAACTATTATATTTTAAAAATTTCAGATATATATTTCATTCTTTTTATATTCATATTTTTTTATTCAAAATTTTGACTTTGCTTTTGAGATTTTGTATTTACAATTTGTAATGTTACTATACCAATTAAACAATGCAAATTTATCATTATGAGCTCAACATAATAATTTTGTGTAAATATATATTGCATTGTTAATGTATAATTTTCAATATCAATTCATTGATCCTATTTGTTAATATATACATTTTCATGTCAATGAATTATTTGTTGGGTTAACAATTTCCGGCGATCAATGTATCGTTCTTCGATACTAATATACTATTTTCAAAATTAATACATGTCTCTTGCTATATTCAAAATGGTATATTAAATGTGCTAAATTCAAAATAATATAGTGATGGGCATGTAAGAAATTGTAATGACTAAAATAATATATTCGAATTATTTTGACTAGCAAAAAGATTTATACGAGTCAAAATAATATGAATATAATTTACTAATTATTTAGTACATCGTATTTACTCCATTATATTTTTTTTGCATGTACGCCACTATATTTTTTAATTGAGCATTATTGAATACATTCAATTAACAGCTTTTTAAAGGGATACATGTCTCCCATATCACCAAATCATTTATGTTTTATTGAATACATTCAATTAACTTTGTAACTAATACATATATCTTATCATTAACAATTAATTGAATACATAATTAATATTAATTTCAATTAAAAAATATATGTATTCCCCAAAATTTCCCGTTGAATTCTCCATATATTAATTATCACTTAATTAACATAATAATTAAAAAATATATCATTAATAATTAATTACTATTGATTTAAATTTATGAAGTCAAATCAATGTTAATAATGTATTAAATTAATTGTAAATAATATAATATCATTAGTTACAAAATTAATTAAATGTATCCATTAAAATATAAATGATTTGGTGGTAAAATCTAGATACATGTATTCCTTTTTCAATTAAATTCTTCACCGGGTTTATAAAAAACTGTGGTTATTTTTGTCAAAAAATATCCCGATTTAATTATGATTTAAATATAACTAATCAATCTGATTTATTGCAAATAGTGAAGTAACTTTAAAAATACTAAATTAGTGCTAATTTATGTTACTCATAAGTGAATATATAATTACTATCAAGATACTACTTGTAAAATGTTAATAGATAATTTTTAGTGATAATATTATTTTTAATAATATATTATTTGCAGTGACAATATATTATTTTTAGCACTAATATACTATTTGGAACATTAATATATTATTTCATATTAATATAATGTTATTTATAGAGAATTCTTCGAAAACCTATTTTTTGGATATTTTCCAAAAATCCTCACATTTTGGATATTCCAAAAAAAAATCCTCAAATTTAATTTTTATTTTGAAATATTCCTTATAGGGGTTAAAAGTAACTTTGAATAGTGTTAAATATTTTTGGACCAAAATAATTTTCTATTTTCATATTTAATAATAAAAAAACACATTTTGATATTTTTTTTATTAAACATAGAAAAATCATAAATATTTTATATTTTTTATAATATATAATAATTTTAAATAGAAATAATTATATGTAATATTTATATAAATTTTAATATTTCTTTTATATATTTTAGCACTTATATATTGTTTAAGTAAATATTTAATATTTATTGCCACATATTGTTATTTCTAATGTTCATATGTACCGTTCTTAGTGTTAATAAAAAACAATTAGTGGTAATATATTGTTTTCAATTAATAATCATTTTCAGTGATAATCTACTGTCTTAGAATACTTCGACCGATTATATATTTCGGTTCATAATATTTATATATATGTAATTTTATAGGATAGAATAGGTCTAGGTGAAGTTCAGTTTTGGATCAACGCAAAAATGGTACGTAGGACAAACGAACGTACGCGTTCGTGGGCATACTAAACAGATTAGTAAAACTGGTGTAACATTCAGTAGGTAACTTCGATTTGAATGATTCAAATTTGGTTAGTTAGATAATGAGATTACCTAGAACTTTCATGTTGTAAGATTTTCCATTTGAGCGACGTATCAGTGTCGTTCTAATGGAATACCGAAAGGGTGCGACGGTTTGACATACAGTCAGTAAAACGGGGGTGACTTTCGGGTCCGAACTCCAATTGGTCTGGATCCAATTGGGTTGGAAAGATAATAAGATTATCTACAACGTTCGTAAATGTTCAAAGTCGGTTGGAACGATTTGATATATATACATAATTGTTATGTGTATTTTAACCCATCGAGATTTGTATTGATAGCGGTGAAGTTTATCCTTGAATACTTTGCGAAAGAATTCAGGATTTTATTTTATCTATAATGGTGTGGAAGACGTGTTGGTTATAAAGAATTATAACAACAACAGTTTCCAAAGATTTAGCACGTCGAAATATGTAGCACGACTTTCGATCACAAAGTGTGCACATGTTTTGCTTAAATGAAAACACGGTTATATGGAAAGGTTCCACAAGACCAATAGTTAGTGATTCTATTTACGGAGGCAAGTATATTGTGGTTATTAATCGCAAAAGGAAGTGGTATGGATCGAGGATACATGACCAAACTCTAGTAGTCACGAGTTATCGGATTTATGGTTGTTTATTGCGTGAGACGCAATAGTACAAGTCACAAATGCCGAGGTCACAACCATTTCTAGCCAATACTCAGAAAAATTTCATTTGATCCATGAAATTTTGTGAAAAGATGTGATCGGAGATATTGGAAATGTTCCAATATAGATGATGATTAACACTAGCGGGAACGTGCGGACCCGTTTACAAAACCGCTCTCTCTAGTCGTGCATGACTGTCATGCGATGACTATGGGTATGGAGATACCTAGAGGAGGAAGAAGAGAGTAGAGTGTAGTTATCTAAATACGATAGTCCTCGCAAGTTATGGGTATGGAGATACCCATAGGTAAACGTTGTATCACCCAAATACTTAGTCCATATGAATGCATCCCTTTTAAAAAATTTGTTTACTTAAATTAATATGCATTCACCTTATATGAAAACTGTGTGCGGGTTGTGTAATATGATTGTTACATGAACCCTGATTTGAACTTGTGTGGACGCCGGCATAATTGATGATTATGTGCAGCAAAACCGTCACACTTAAAGTGTCATTTCTAAACATCCCTAGTCGCGGATCAGTTTGCTTAAGAGAGAAGCATTTCTATTATCAGATAATAGACTGGGCGTGTACACTAGTACGTTTGCCGAGGAGATGATTATGTTTTGCTAATCATGGGACAAGGTGCTTGTCGAATCGGGAACGTAGATATATGTTAGGTTACATGTATTGGATATGACCAAAGCCGCGAGACCATGACATGGTTTAGTCATTATATATGGACTTGCGACGGATGGGGTTTTAGGTTCTTCACAATTGAGGGGACCATTGATTGCGTTACGTGCGTAACACAATGCTTTGATATGACCTTGCGCCAACCGTAACAGGTGGCCAAAACGGTCATCATTGGGTATTGTGCGAAACACGGAATTCAATATGAGTCTCCAAGATAGGAATTGTTTATTCCGAAAGGAAGAGATATCTCTTAGGCCGCTCGATGAATTGATTAACGAAATCTCTGGCCAGAGTCAATGATATTAAAAGTTAATATCGATTGTAATTTGTTAACTCAATTCGGAATCGGGAAATAAGTATAGTTAATCAAGACATAAGGATGACTACCACCATGCCTTTTGATTAACGGATATCGCAAACAAGAGAACTAGTAACCGCTATTCGAGATAGGCACAATGATCACAATCATTTTTCGTTTTAACATGGGTAGCCATGATGGAGTGACTAGATCCCGCTAATGGGCTTGTAGTGCCATGGAAACGGCCTACTGCCATCGTTAAACGAACCTACACGGTCACACAACGAGTCGTACTATGTCGGCTTGATTGCAAGTTTTTGCACATAGGATGTGCATGGCTTTAGCGTATATGATATGCGGGCTAGATTCTCTGATATAGTGTATATGTGATATACATGAGTACCTTTTAGGTAGATCTGAAACTGAGTGGAAGACTGAAGGAAATACAGTTTTGGATCAACGCTAAAATGGTACGTAGGACAAATGAACGTACGCGTTCGTGGGCATACTAAACAGATTAGTAAAACTGGTGTAACATTCAGTAGGTAACTCCGATTTGAATGATTCAAATTTGGTTAGTTAGATAATGAGATTACCTAGAACTTTCATGTTGTAAGATTTTCCATTTGAGCGACGTATCAGTGTCGTTCTAATGGAATACCGAAAGGGTGCGACGGTTTGACATACAGTCAGTAAAACGGGGGTGACTTTCGGGTCCGAACTCCAATTGGTCTGGATCCAATTGGGTTGGAAAGATAATAAGATTATCTACAACGTTCGTAAATGTTCAAAGTCGGTTGGAACGATTTGATATTTTCGTTCTGACAGAATACTGAAAGGGTGTATGCAGTTTTCTGTTTGAAAATGTGTATAGAAGATATACATACCTTTTGGCCCATCCTTATCCTATGGAGTATATATAGGATGTTTCTCTCTCTCTCTCTCATAAGTTCAGTGCAGATAATTAATGGATTTTATCCAGAAATTATGAGACTCTAATCAGATGATGAAAGAGTGCGAAGAGATTGAGAGAAAGAGAAAAGAGGAGAAAAGAGTTTTCTCCGTCTTAGAGAATCGAAACGCAATCATGCAAGTTCGCCGGTGCATCGTCTAGGCAGATGCATCCGCGACCGAGGTGCTACGACTCACGGTGGATACGGGTAGATGAGCGACATATGTGGCTCTTCGTTGTGATCAAACCGGAGAAGTAATCGAGTAACGGGCTGTGGAAGCGTGCGGACATGGAACGCGCGAAGACAACCGGAAACGTGTCAAGATGGTGGGAGACGTGCGGTATGGGACGTACGGACTAGTCACCAACGTGACACCGAAGGAAGAGAAGGATGCGAGCGATCAACCCGTCGTGCGTGATCAATTTCACGCTGGTAATCGTCTATCCTACTTTGCATCGTACCCTCGATATCGAAGCGTGATCTTGGATTTTGGGAACCGGACCGGGCCTTCATATCCGCTGCGCGGGTCCGGAGACGGGATAATTCCCTTCACTAGGATATATTAAGTAGAAGATGAGTACTAAAAATAATAAGCATATAACATATTATATGGATGCCTTGCATAATTTAAATATAATTTGATACATGAATATGATCAATTAAGGCACAAAATTTTAACATATTCAATAGGTGCATTGAATATTTGTTTTCCCGAAAAATGAAATAGGTAGAATTTGCACTATTTTTCTTCTTCTTAAACTATTCAACATCCCGGTTGTACTTCAGGTTTCCAAAAATACCCTTTTAAGATTGTAGGGCTAGGATTACATGTATTAAAAAATTAATTGAAATTTTTGGTGTATGAAAGAATTTCTCATTTGATTCAATGGTTAAGATGGCTTTGCCATGAAATTGGGTGACAAGATTTCGTTTCGACTTTGCAATTCGTGACGTTAAATAACATGTATGGTTGATACAGGCGTGTATGCCTTGATGTGTTTGCAATTCATGACGTTAAATTTGGTAGAACTGTGATACTGATGAATTTCATTACTTTTTTTTTTATTCGACAAATTTGCTGATGATGTGTAAGAAACGAACAAATTCGGAGCAGGATGCCAGGAACAAAGATATGAGAAAAAAAGATGATGTGTAAATCATTATAAGGGTTATCGATGATTTCATTATTGTTTACTGCATTATTTCCGTTGACGACGAAAATAATTTTGCAAATAAAAGTTCCAACTAGATATATTAAGCAAACATGTACAAAAAAGGTATTACTTTTATATTTAAAAGGTATAGGATGATTCTATGGTATGGTCTTTTTCTTATGATAGATCATTTTTAAAAGAGTATTTTGGAAATTTGTATATTTAATAGTAATATTGAAGTGTGTTTTTATCAATTAATGCTGGACAAAATAGGAAAGATTTATCATACATACAAATAGAAAAGTTCAAATTAATTGAAAATACTAAAATTATCCTTCTAAAAAGGTCCAATAATATTGCGCACCCCGCTACATAATCCCCGCAAATGCCCCGCAGTGATATAATTGGAATGTATTAGTTAGGATAAATGGTCATATGTGGTAATTTAGTATCAATTAATTGGGGTGCGGGTGAGATTGGGGGTTTTGAGTGCGTGGTGTGTAATATTATTAAAAAGGTCCTATCACATAATCACCCATATTTTAAAATAGAGTAGTGATGTACACCCCCTAGTACTCTCCCTCCACATTCTTGATGACGTGAATATGATTTAACACCTTCAAAATTAACACATAAAAATATGATTTAACATCTTAATTTATAGTTTAATTATTTTAATTTATGAATGAATATACAATTAAGATGTTAAAGCATGAATTAAATTGTTAATTTTTAAGGTGTTAAATCTGAAGGAAATACAGTTTTGGATCAACGATAAAATGGTACGTACAAGGACAAACGAACGCACGCATTCGTGGGCATAGGAAACATTTTTAGTAAAACCGGTATAACTTTCAGATAACGACTCCAATTCAAATGGTTCAAATTGGGTTGGATAGATAAAAAAATTATCTAGAACTTGCATGAAGAAATATATTTCATTTGAGAGATGTATCAGTGTCGTTTTAATGGAATACCGAAAGGGTGTGACAGTTTGACATATAGTTAGTAAAACCATCATAACTTTCGAATCCGTACTCCAATTGGGGTGGGCCAAATTGGGTTGGAAAGATAATAAGATTATCTACAACTTTCGTGAAGGTTTGAAGTCGGTTGGAACGATTTAATAATTTCGTTTCAATAGAATACTGAAAGGGTGCATGCAATTTTCTGTTTGAAAATGTGTATAGTTGATGTACATACATTTTGGCCCATCCTTATCATATGTAGTATATATATATATGATGTTTCTCTCTGATCTAATAAGTCAATTAAAGAGTTAATCCTGAATGTAATTCAAATTATACTAATTGAAAAGATCATTCGAAAGAACACCATCAATAGTTGAATGGGTGTGATGAGAAAGAGAGAAAACAGAAAAGGGGTTTTCTCGGTTTAGAGAATCAAACGCGATCAAGCAAGTTCGCCGGTGCATTGTCTAGGCAGGTGCATCCGCAACCGAGGTGCTACGACTCACGGTGGATACGAGCAGATGAGCGACACATGTGGCTCTTAGTTGTGATCAAACCGGAGGCGTTCATGGAGTCCAAACGGTGGGAGACGTGTGGTATGGGACGTACGGGCTAGTCACCAACATGACACCGGAGAAGAGAAGGATCCGAGCGATCAACCCGTCGTGCGTGATCAATTTCATGCCGGTAATCGTCTATCCTACTTTGCATCGTATTCTCGAAGTCGAAGCGTGATCTCGGGATTTGAGAACCGGACCGGGCCTTCATATCCGCTGCGTGGGCCCGGGGTCGGATCGATTCCCTTCAAAACCATACCCATGTCATCAAGGATGTGGGGGAAGAGGTGAGGGTATGTCAAACATTTTCCTTTAAATCATATCCATGTCGTGATTTACATATCCCTCTTCACTCCTCCTGAGTTGTTGTTGTTGATGTTGATGTACTGGAAAAAGACATGTGTTAAACCATATAAAAGTTTATGGGCTTTTTTCGGGGCCCTTAAGGGAAAAGAAAAAAAATTTGGGTTTCCAAAGTGTTAAATCATATGGGTTTTTATGGTTTAACTGATCTGACGGCCTGTCAAATTCTTGAGAAATAATGGTGCTGGTGTTAACTGCTATTTAGTGCATTAATGGTAGATTCCTGCATTAATTGCAGTATGTGGCACCTAACAGTTCACTTGTTGAGGGGAAAAAAAAGTTGATTCGAATTTCTACATTTGTAGGGGGTTCTTTCGTAATTTCCTGCATTCAATGGGTTTTTTGCAAAAATCTCAAAAAAAATAATAATTTATGTTTATGTTTTTTATCCGTTCACATTGTTGTGTATTTTTGCAAAGTCAACATTTCATGAGTTGTTTCCTAATGCTCAGCATTGGTTGGTTTTTTATGGCATAAATCTCCGATCTTTTATTTATTTTGGTTCTCTATTAGTTGATTTAATTGTATAATTTGTGTGTGTGAAATTTTTCAGTTGTGATTAATTAGGGTTTTGGATTATATCATTATAATTACATTTAGGGTTCGTGACTTAACTAATGATTGAAATTAGTTTGTAATTTTTAATTTCGTGAACTTTAATAAATATTTCTTTTTGCGATTATTTCGATTTTGTTGTAGGATTAGCTCAAAAGAAGAATAGCGGCAATTTGAGGCGAATCGATGACGATTTGAAGAGTATTTCCGTTGGAACTATTGAACTCTCCGCATTCTCGGAAAAAAGAAAACCATAACGAAATTAGTGAAAAATCACGGTTCGGCACAAAATGAGCACGGAAAAGGAAAACATACAATTTTATGAAGAGATTTGAAAGGTGATTTTTTGTTTTGGTCCATAGAAAGTAAATGAGGGCCTTTATGATATTTATGAACTAACAAGTTCTTTAAATTTGTGTACATTTGTGTACAGTTGAATGTTATTGACCAATGTCTTGGATTGGACTTGGTTTGATTTATCGGGTCGGGTTTGGTCCAAATTAATTAGAGGCAAAAATTGCGCATCTTTTTACTTGGAAATACTACAACATTGTTCCACAAAATAGAATTCTCAAACAAAATAAAAAAAAAAATATGAAACCAATACGATCAACATGAATTAGAAGCACATCTCATGCAGGTAAGGTACACAATTGGAAATGCTACATCACTGGCTAGAAAAATGAAAATCTCGAAAAAAAAAATGAACGTATACTAATGTCCCAATTTGTACTAATTTTCAAATATTCCTTATTTTTCTTGCATTTATGTGTTTTATTTGTGATGTTAATTTTAATCTTTGGCTATTTTATACAACAAATGCGATACATAAACATACAATTTTTTTTGCAGTTATATACATCATTATTTTAGACAATTAAATGACATTGTCTCGGTTTTGTTCGATGTTTTCACGGATTGTACTGCGATTCATCGAAGAGAAAGTACGGATTGTACAACGAACCCGCGCAATTGCGCGGGTACCACGCCAGTTTTGTTTAACTCAATATTCATCGAGTCCTTTTCAAGAAAAAAAGTTTGTAAATTTATGGGCCAAATTAAAAACAAGCCCACTCCAATAAAAACATGACCATATTCGACTAATAAAGTTTTGGAATCGACTAAATTAACTTCCATGATGTAACTTTTTGTTAACATGTCACATTACGAAAATGAGTTTCTTTGAATTATTGTTATTTTTGTCAGATTGACTTTATTTACTATTTCTCAATAATTGTTAATGTTAATCAAAGTCGATCAAGTCAATCACGTGCCTACCAAAATTGGAGACGATTTCTTCGTGTACATATCTAGAAAAAAAAGTGGCGTTATTGTAAGAGTCAACATAATTAAATTGAGAGTTATTTCAATTTTATTTTATTAAATTATCGTTATATCTTTGTTAATGATAACTTGATGATTGATATTTCTGACATTTATCTATTAGTTTATTACTTTACATAAATCATGCAAATAAAATCTTTCATATATAAAAAATATTTTTATTCTTAATTTTTTTCATCATAAAAAACAATTAAATCGTAAAATGTCATATGTATTTAAATATGAAAATTAATATATATTTATTAGAGTTGTTTTTTTTCCATAATATTAGGAAAAATATTTTTGCAATATTCATGAAAGATATAAATAACAATATATAAGTATATAATAAATATCAATCACCATAAATACGGGTATAGTGGTCATTTGATTAAAAAAAAATTAAAATTGCTCTCAATTTAACCATGTTAGCTCTTGCAATTGCGTCATCCTAAAAAAACTAATTTTAAATAGAACTCTGACATGTAATATATGTAGAAAATCACATGTCTATCACTATATATAATATGCATCTAATAAAAATCAATTCATATTATCACGTCGTTAAAAAATATTATTATGGATTGTCACGTCGTTATATATGATAAATATCACGTTATAATTTAACGATCTGGTCATTAATTAATGAATAGAAAACATAATTGAATTATATTAAAAAAAACAAGAAATTTTATTAATCAAATTAAAAGAATAAAAGACCCGCTCCCGTTTCGTTGCCCGTAATCCCACTCAATAGAAACACGTTATGAACTTAACATAATTCTAAATGAAAGGCAAGGAACAAAAAAAAATACTTATTTCTACATTAATTAATGTATGAGATATTAGTTATTGATTATGCTGTTAATTATTTACGATAAATATGTGACACATATGTGAAAGTAAAAGATGTCAAATGATTAATGTAGAAGTATACTATTCAAACCGTATGAGTATTATATGATCATATAAATCGATTGCAAATTTAATATAAATAAATACATAAATTTATGATATTAGACTATTAGTTAGTCAAGTATATATTTTAAGTTAAATACAAACTTATAAATTTGTGTGAAATTTGTGATGATATCATTACTCTCATCGTATTAACGATAGATAATATATTTATTCTATAATTTGTGAAATTTGTGATGCATTCTATTGTATATTCATTCATTCTATCAGCTATCTCAGCCAATCAACGATTATTGTAGAGTTGTAAATTTGTGGGCCGCTGAGTCTTTTTCAAGAAGAAAGTTGTAAATTTGTGGGCCAAACTGAAAACAATCCCACATCATTAAAATCAACCAAATTTGACCAATAAACCTTGATCATAAAATCAAATTAACCTACAAATAAGTTCAGCGATGACTTCTTCTTAGCATGTCGCTTTACCCAAATGTTTGCTTGAATTATTGTTGATTTTTCTCTGATTAACTAGGCATAAGTGATTACCACTCATTGCTAATAAAATCTATAAGTACGTATGAATGCAGCATGTAATCAATCCAAAAATATTCACTAGCTCGGAAAAATATAATCAGTAACAAAATGGAGCTATCCTTCGTGTTTCTTCTCTCCGTAGTGATTGCATGCATGAATTCGATCATGGCAAATGGGTGTCTCGCGGTGGAAAGAGAAGCACTCCTGACTTTCAAAGCCGGTATAAACGATCCTGGCAACCTTCTTTCGTCCTGGCATGCTCAAGATTGTTGCAATTGGTGGGGTGTCGTCTGTGACGACAAAACGGGTTATGTAATAAAACTTAATCTTAGCAATCCATACAACTCAAAGTTGGCTTTCACTTATTCCGGGTTATCACCCAACACATGGACCGGTGAGATAAATCCTTCTTTACTTGCTCTTAGATATTTAACTCACCTAGATCTTAGTATGAATGATTTCTCTGCGATCAGCATACCCGATTTTATCGGTTCGTTTGAAAATTTGATCAATCTCAACTTCTCTTATATGAAGTTCACTGGTCATATTCCTTATCAACTCGGAAATCTCTCGAAACTCTCTTATCTTGACCTTGGCTGGTCTATGTTTTCTGGTATGTTCCCTCCTCAGCTAGGAAATCTCTCTCATCTTCAATTTCTCAATTTAAGTACTCCATATCCTATTTCCAATAATCATGTTCAGGACATTTCATGGATTTCACAATTGTCTTCTCTAAATGATCTCGATATGAGTGGCTGGAATCTAAACAACACCAATAACTGGTTAGAAATTAACAAACTGCAAAACTTGAAAACATTGATATTATCCTCTTGTAATCTTACCGGTGAAAGTATCCCACCATATCATTCTTATGTTAACTTAACATCTCTGAAAACCCTTGAATTATCAGAAAATCATTTCAGCATTGAGTTGCCTAGTTGGCTATGGAATATTACTTCCCTATCCCGTCTTGATCTAAGTTTTTCTGATTTTATCGGAATTGTGCCTGATGCACTTAGTAAATTGGTGTTGCTTAGTTATCTTAATTTAGGCGGGAATGTTTTCAATCCAGGGTTTCTTGAACCGACTCAGAAACTGTGTCATCTTAAAACAATACACTTGTCCTCCTTACAAATCGAGGGAGATATTGGTACGTTAATCAGAAAGTTGAGTTGTAACTGGTCCCAATTAGAGGAGGTGGCCCTTTCTCAGAACAACCTCCGGGGAAATCTAACGAGCTGGATTGGGCAAATATCCAATTTATCTCATTTGGATCTCGGTGATAATTCATTGTCAGGTCCTCTCCCTCATGAAATCGGGAGACTATCCGAACTATCGTATTTGAGTCTCAGTGCTAATTCATTATCAGGTCTTGTCCCTCTTGAAATTGGAAGACTTTCCAAACTAAATAGGTTGGATCTTTCCTTCAATCCCTTCACAGGAAGCATTACTGAAGCTCATTTTACCAATCTTACAATGCTTAGGATGTTGAACTTCGGTAACATGCCATTGGACATACAATTAAACGACAACTGGATTCCTCCGTTTCAACTTGGTGTTGTAGTTTTAAACTATTGCGTCTTAGGTAATTTTCCTGGCTGGCTTCGAGGTCAAACAAGACTTCATGTGCTTGATATGTCGAATAGTAACATTTCAGGCACAATCCCAACCTGGCTTTGGAAGTTCCCTGTACAATATGTAGACTTATCTTATAACTATTTGCGAGGAAATCTACCTGTATCATTGCAATCCACTCAATTAGTTGAGCTTCGTCTCGAATCTAACAATTTTGAAGGCCCATTACCGTTATCTTATCCACTAGAGCTAGAATCATTAGAATTATCGAACAACAAGTTAACAGGGCCGTTACCAAGGATAATTAACGGGACAAACTTGAAATCTTTTCTACTCTCCACAAATCAAATTAACGGTACCTTGCCATCTTATATTTGTGAAATGACAAACCTAAAAATCTTGGATTTATCACACAATGAAATAACTGGAGAGATTCCTATTTGTTGGAAAATGTCAGAATTGCAGCTCTTAGATTTATCTAATAACAATATTACGGGACGGATTCCTAATTCCATTGGCTCTTATCATAAACTTGAGTCATTGCAACTTGGTAGTAATAAACTTAACCGTGAATTGCCATCAGACCTACAATTATGCAAAGAGTTGATCTTTCTTGATTTGAACATAAACAATTTCTCGGGGAAAATACCAACATGGATAGGAGAAAAGTTGCAAAATCTAGTAGTTCTTGCGTTGCGGTCAAACATGTTTAGCGGCAAAATCCCTTCAAACCTCGAACAACTGGAGAGACTTCAAGTTCTTGATCTTTCTATCAATGCACTTACAGGGTCCATACCCCGTTCTTTTGGTAACTTCAGTAGTATGAGGAATAAAACAATGTATTCAGTTGTTAGTGTGAATGAGAAATATACTCATCTTCTTCATAACCAATCAGACGAGTACTTCAACAATTTATCCGTAAATATGAAGGGGCAACAACTATATTACACCCGAAATCTCGGCTTTGTCAAGACCATAGATTTATCAACTAACCATTTGAGTGGAGGTATTCCAGAGGGAATCGTCGCTCTCCACGGTTTAATCAATTTGAATTTGTCCGAAAATCATCTATCCGGAAGGATTCCTAAGAATATTGGAGATATGCAATCCTTGCAATCCCTTGATCTTTCCACCAATGGACTCTCGGGGCCTATACCTCAAACTTTATCGGAATTGTCTTTTTTAAGCAGTTTAAACTTATCATATAACAACTTATCTGGAATGATTCCATCGGGAAGACAATTAGATACCCTCAACGGCAACGGCCCATCGATATATGAAGGAAACCCTTATCTTTGTGGGCCCCCAACCGGCAAGAGCTGTTTTGAAGGGGAAGCACCTAGCAAAAATAATGAAGTGAATGGAGATGGTCATGACGTGATATGGATTTCCATTTTTGTTGGACTCGGTTTCATTACAGGATTTTGGTGTGCTTGTGGTGCTTTGGTGTTTAAAGTAACTTGGAGGATAATCTATTTTCAGACAGTTGATAAGTTTTTTGATGCCGTATATGTACAATTTATTCTAACGATAAGAAAATTGAAAGAAATTTATAAATAGGTGAATGTAATTCACGAATAAATGAACGTATATGTACAATTTATGATGTATGAATTTACAAAAAAAAAGTGAATATAATTCACAAATAAATAAATTATGTTACCTCGTTATGTGTTGGTTTGGTAATTTTGTATGTATTATTAATTTTACTATCAAATAGTAGTACTATACAAGATATATGGTATACTAAAAATATTCAAGATTCAGTATAAATTAGTTCACATCATTAATGTGAGATAATGTAACATTTTAGAAATAATCGAAGTTGAATAAAATAGCGGATACAAAAATATCTATAAAGAAATTATAGACACAAAAATGTGATTCAAATTTTATCAATTTCTGATTAAATGAAAATTTCAACAACTTCTTTACTGCAATAACATGACACTTCACCCAACTTTGTCTCGCCGAATCTAACATATGGATAATCTCAAACATTAATTTCTCTCACACCCCCGCTAAGAATGTTAATAGAACAAGGATAGCATTACTTTTAGAGTCAATATTTCTTCGTCCAGAACGGTTACTCATGACATTGTGTACGGCATCATTAATTAGCTTTTAAATGATGATATTGATTTGCAATTTAGTTGTGAAATAATAATCCAGGTTTTTTTATAATTTCGATATAATGCAAGGACATTTAGCTAATTTCTCACATTTTTTGTTATGTCTTTGCATAGCGGCCTTTTAATTGAGGGCCTTTTAACTGCTTCCATTTTCTTCGCGAAGAACAAGTCTTTTTTATCCATTTGTTCTGAAAATTATAGTTTTATTACTATTTATGTTTGAAATTTAAAAAATTAATCCAAATTTCTTTCATTTAATTCCGAATCATTTGATTAGTCAATCCAATTTTATTTATTTCGTCAGATATTTGAGTCATCTAATCTGACATTTGATCAAAATTCAAAATCTTAAATCCCAATTTCTTTCATTTAATCACAGATCCTTCGATTAACCAATTGAATGTTATTTATTTTCTCCTGATTTCCCCTAAAATCGGATTTCCCCTAAAATTATTTTCTTCTGATTGAAAGCACGCTTGCCGAAACAGGTAGATTACGATGTCATTTTTTTTAACAAGCCATACTTTCACGTGTACTCCAATTAAGGCTCAAAATATCTCAAACGCCATATGAGATGTGAAAATATCATGACTGTCTTACGAAATATGACAAATATAATTATATAACCACCATTCCTCTTATTTTTTTTATAAAAAAAATACGGAAACTATGCATTTTCTCAAAGAGAGGTCGGCGATTGCCGAGCTCAATTTATGGAATTAATAAGTGTAGAGTCTCAAATTACATAATGTAACCATTACATAGTAGATTAAAATTGCAAAGATTTAGAAATAGTGAATGTGGTTGAATTAGACAGAGTATGTTTGTAATTCAATTTCCAATTCGAGAGTAGCCTTTCATACTCCTTGTTGGATGATTGCTTGCAGCCAGCCCCCGATTCCATCATAGTCTTGTTGAGTGTTATATACCTCGGTTTATTCCGGTCATTGAAAATTCGTGAGTTTCTTTGTTTCCAAACATTCCATGCCATCGCAAAAAATCTTGCATCCCATTATTTCTTTTGAACCTTGTTCAATGTGTTCCTCGTGTCTTTCCATAACCCTATCGGCTCCAAAATCGGCGAGGTTTTATTTGCTCGAAAATCCGAGAACATTTTTGTCCACATATTTGATACGCAGTGGCAATTCCCTAGAAGGTCTGTTGTTGTCTCGTCGCATCCGGTGCAGTTGTGGAAATGACCTCTATTTGGCCAATTCCTTTTTTGTAGATTCCTGACCGTAAGCAATCTATTGAGAAACCATAGCCATGCGAAAAAATTTATTTTTAAAGGATTTTTTGTTTGCCAAAGGGTTTTGTTCCAACTAGGTAATTATTTTAAATGATAGCAGATTTGGAAAAAGTGGCTGTACGGAGAGCTACACAAAAGGGCGATTGGAGCAAAAAGTGCGACTAGGAGGCGACAGCACAAGAAGCATGGCAAAACTAACTGCCATCGCTGGAGAAGATGGCTGGACAACCATCTGCAAGAGCGTCAAACTCAAGCATGCGAGAGCTCCGGTCATGTCAAACCAGAGATATAAGAGGATAGGGCCGGCCAAACGGGTTGGCGGGTAAGGCCCAGGTCTAGAGTCCAATTTTTTTAGGGGTCCATTTTTTGATAGTATGGTATGTTTACATATATGTAAGTATTGATACTAATATAAATAATTATTGGACAATACAAACCCAAACCCATAATAACTAATGTTTACACACGGACCCAACCCGCAACCCATTTATCCAAACCCAATAAAATAAATACTCCAATGCTCTTTCTCTCTCTTCGGGTTCCATTTGAAAACAAAACAAAAACTCTTTTCTCTTCCGCCTGAAACAGAAACTCGACGGAGAAAAGAAGAACGATGCCAAATCCACTGCCGCCCGCGCCTCCTCCTGTCGCCGGAGTGCCGGATTCCACTGCCGCGCCTCCTCGCGTCTCCTGTGTCATGAACCGAGTTGATTTCGAACTCAATTTCACACTAAATTCACTCTTTATTGATAGAAATAAGGATTACAAGGGGTGGATTGCAAAATTGCTTTCCTTCGCAATGAAGAAGAGGCTCTTCACTGAGATCTCTTGATCGTACAAACTCAAATGAGTATCCTACACGATAATTTCCCCTTCCCCAGTACTTTCTATTTATAGAAACACACTAACAAACTCTGACAACCTAGCTGGCCACTCAATACTCGATTTTTCTCCCATAGACTCGGTGCATGCTCCCATGTATACTCCTCCTTGTTTTGGTTCACAACTCCCTGTCTATTCAAGAAGAGTCTTCACTCCCGGCATATTCTTATTTCAAATGAATTATTCAGATAGGTTCCTCATTTTATTTAATTTGCACAAAAGACCTTGGGTCATGACAATACCATCCCCTCTAAAACCTCGTCCCGAGGTTTAATTTTCAGGAATTGCCGGAGAAGAGAGTCGTAACCGTCTCAAGCTCTCGAACTGAACCCGGTACTCGACCACCATCTCTTTGTGTCTCCGATTATGGAACTCACCCGATATCCTCATTAATAACAGATCCTCGAAGCATCGCCACATATTTCCCGTAAATTTGGCGATTTCCACTCGAGCTTGTGGATTGAACTCGATACGAATTTTCAGCCTTGAGGATTTATTTCCCAGCCAACTACGAGGAATTTCTCCTTCACTTTCTGGTATGTTCATGCGATGTCGAAGTGACAGATCACGATTTTGGGAATATGTCTGAAAATTAGGGGTGGAATTGAAAATTTTGCTGGATTCTACACCTTGAGGTGGAAGAACCCCCCTGGCTGAGATCCCTTCTTCCCAGATATAAGCCGTTTTAACCCCTTTGTCGCGAATCTCTGTCGAAATGGTCTAGTCACGGTCGTCGTTTAGAACTCGTCGATGAATCTGCTGCTCGCTGGATTGTGAGATGTTGGCAGCTTGAATCTCCTCAAGGTTCTGATGCACCAATTGCACCTCAAGCGACTCAAACTGCCTTAACCCTTCGTTATGCTCAACGATCTCAGTGTCGATCTTGTTTCTACACTTCGAGCGACTCGTTTCAACTGGATCTGAGCAATTGCCATCACCTCTAGTGGTGGATTTGTTCATCAGTTGAGCAAACATGGCACGCACTTCAGCAAATTGGGAAGCAATGGATGCTTGATTCTCGTCAATATTGTGGTGGATTCGCTTCAGATCGTGCTTGATCTGTTGGATCTGAGTTTGCCGCTCCAAGGAATCTCTCCCCATCTTGTGGATCAGATCCTCTTCACCGTGACCTTGCTTTTTTTCCATGATCTAGTGCTCGGCGTTTTGGAAGGAGGACGTGAAAGAAATACAGTTTCGGATCAACCGTAAAAGTGTACACAAGGATAAACGAATGTAGTCGTACATTCGTGGCCATAACTTTCAGTGGGAAAATCCAATTAGAATGGTTCAAATTGGGTTAGATAGATAATGAGATTATCTACAACCTTCATATAGAAATATATTTCATATGAACGAAGTATAAGTGTCGTTTCTGTGAAATACCGAAAGGGTGCAACAGTATGACATACAGTTAGTAAAACAGTCATAACTTTTGCATACGAACTCCAATTGGGCTGGGCCAAATTGGGTTGAGTAGATAATAAGATTATCTACAACTTTCGTGTTGGTTGATTTTCTGTCAGAGAAATTTATCAATTTCGTCTGGACAGAATACTGAACAGGTTCATACAGTTTTCTGTGTGAAAGGGTGTATATTGGATATACATGCCTTTTGGCTAATACTTATCCTATTAGGTATAAATAGGATTTTCTCTCTCATCTTCACTAAGGAATTCAGAAGTAATTCAAAGTAATATTCTGCCCAAGACACAAGAAAAGAGCAAATTCAGATTTGATCTTTTGTGAGTGAAAAGGCACGAAGAGAGATTAATAGAGAATCGATCGAGATCAAGCAAGTGCACCGATACATCGTCTAGGCAGGTGTATCCGTGTCCGGCGTCTTCCGACTCAATGTGGATACGTGTGGAGGAGCAACACTTGGGGCTCTCCGTTGTGATCGAATCGAAGAACGGGAACGAACGGTGAAGGACGCACGGTGTGGGACGCGCGTAAAGTCACCAACGTGACCGGAGGAATAGGAGGCAGCGATCAACCCTTCGTGTTCCATCAATTTGGAACTGGTATGGATCTAACCTTCTATTTGCATCGTACCCTCGAAGTCGTGGCGTGATCTCGGGAATCGGGGAATCGGACCGGGCCTTCATTCCGCTGCGCGGGCCCGGGGTCGAGGATATTCCCCATCAGGACGAACTGAATCTGATACCAATTGTCATGAACCGAGTTGATTTCGAACTCAATTTCACACTAAATTCACTCTTTATTGATAGAAATAAGGATTACAAGGGGTGGATTGCAAAATTGCTTTCCTTCGCAGTGAAGAAGAGGCTCTTCACTGAGATCTCTTGATCGTACAAACTCAAATGAGCATCCTACACGATAATTTCCCCTTCCCCAGTACTTTCTATTTATAGAAACACACTAACAAACTCTGACAACCTAGCTGGCCACTCAATACTCGATTCTTCTCCCATAGACTCGGTGCATGCTCCCATGTATACTCCTCCTTGGTTTGGTTCACAACTCCCTGTCTATTCAAGAAGAGTCTTCACTCCCGGCATATTCTTATTTCAAATGAATTATTCAGATAGGTCCCTCATTTTATTTAATTTGCACAAAAGACCTTGGGTCATGACATCCTGCTGCCGCCGAACTGCTCCTGCGGCTCTGTCTCCTAACCCTAAAATTGATTTTGGTACTTTCTTTTTTTATTTATTTGATTTTCAAATATATAACTAAACTTTGATGGAAAAGAAGAAGACCTTGATGTAATCTGTTGCTATAATGAGCATATACAAATCTGATTTTCGAATACGTAACTAAAATTTGATTTTGGTACTTTCTTTGTTAATTTCTTTTACATTGTGGCTTGAATGAGCATAAAATTTACTGAGGGTATGTTTTAAATATGTACCATTGATGACAATTTAGAAAAAGAAGACCACCTTGATGTTTTCACTCTTTACTGAGGGTATGTTTGATTTTGGGTATTTTGGAGAAAAAAAATGATTTTTGGTACTACTTGTTTGTATTTGTGTCTTGGTGTGTGTGGGACCCACAGTACAATGACTAGCTGTGTCTTTCATGGAACCATTGATGACAAATTTACATTCTTAAAATCTTTATAATTTAACTTGATTAGTAAAATTAAACCATGTTGAACTTGATGCAAACAATGTGAATATTCTGATATTTTATAACTTAAATGTTCAAAAATTAGATTTTCAAAAATTAGATTGAAATTTGTTGATTTGTTTTATGTATTTATCTTATTTAGGAATTAGATGGTTCCATCCGGTTATCAAAAACGAAATAAATAAATAAATAATGGAGACATTGATCAATTCTCAAAAGGGAGCGATCAACAAATTTTTTGCGACAACTTCGGTCGAAGATAACTTGGAGAATGAAATTGACGCATGGATTGAAGACGAAGAATTGAGGAGGCGTGGAACGAGGCTCAAGTAATGGCGGATGAGATGGGAATTGAAGTGAAGTTTGTAGAGAAACGTGATCGTAAAAGAAAAAGACAATTTGATGAAAGTAGTAGCAAAGACATAACACGCTCGGCTAAAGAATCATTTAGAGTTGATTATTTTTTATTTATTGTCGATCAAGCTATTTCATCGTTCAATTCTAGATTCAAGCAATTCGAAGACTATAAAAAAAAAATTGGTTTTTTGTTCGATTTGGAAAAGGCGTGTGCGAGTGACGAATATTTTGAAAGAAGAGTAATATTTAAATGCAAGAAGAGTAATATTTAAATGATAACAATAATTTGTAATGCTAAAATATTAAAAAGTGAGTTTTGTTTGTTTCATTTTGTATGGTTAAACAAATATTTTTAGAGCTCATTTACCGTGCCCCTGAGTTTCCCCCCAGATTTAACAATTGGGGGGAAATGATATATATCTCCCGATTGATATACCCCGTCATTTGAATTGATGGTTAATTGAAATTATTAATTATATTGATGACTAATACTTTTATATTAACCGTTAATTACATTTGAATTAACCATTAATTCAAAACACAATTAATTGCTAATACAACGGAGGGTGCAAATTGGGGGATCGTATTAACCCTCAAATGCACTATTCACTCCATCCGTACGGATCGAGGATGCTTTTGTGCATTTGAGGGGCATGGAAGAATTATCCATATTTTTATTGTTGTTTAATTTTTTTTTTTTGTTGAGATGATAATTAAGGGGTCCGTTCTCGATATGGGTCTCGGGTCTTCGAAAACTCGGGACCGGCCCTGTAAGAGGAACTACATCGACGATCCACCCAATACTCCCCATCATGCTTCACAAAGGTACCTCTGTCAAACATACAATCACAATACCCAAACCCATACACGAAGATCATACCGATCGTACCGATAACAAACTACCCATACCAGCTAAAGCAAACAAAAATACTATTAATGTGAAAAATTATAATTATTGTTTTTTAATTGGGTTGGAATTTGTTATTGCATTGAAATAGACAATTTAGGAACGGCTGACTTGATCTACTTTGTATTGGATTTGTGAACTCGATTGGTTCTGGCATTTTTTGTGATTGAAAATTGATGTCGTATAAGTATTTTTGTTGCTTAAAAAACCATGTTGTGTATTGCAGACATTTTTGATGGGTTTCCAAGCATAGATCATGCTGAATCATTTGTGAGAAGATATTTGATTCGAGGAATGCTTCAATACACCAATTTTTTTTGGACCGAATTTACCATGTAAATCTTGAAAATAGGAATGAGCGGGTAAATTTCTCTTTCAGCCTGTTACAAAATTATTGTAGCCGGTAACCATGTAATTAATTAAGGGTAAATATGTAATATCATTGAGTAAGAATTCTAAATCCTACACACGGCATTTAGTTGTCTTATAAGCTCCTCTCCATTTTGTTTATCATAAGCAGCTAATATCATTTAGTAATATCATGTCCACAATGGAGACGAGTCATATCTGCAATGCGCACTCAGTCTCATCAATTAATAGCCAAGAAAAAGGAAATTTAAGTGAAAAATAATACACGTCTCCTATGCACAAATTTTGGTTTCAAACTAGATACAAATCTCATCGTGACATAAACTAACATAATAATTAATATTAATTAGATATGTTAATTTCATCATGACATAAATTAAAAAGAGATATATTCTTAATTACATGTACTATCATTGAAATTGAACAATTCGAGAATAAATAAATATAACTATTATCTTTTAAAAATTTCAGATATATATTTCATTCTTTTTATATTCATATTTTTTTATTCAAAATTTTGACTTTGCTTTTGAGATTTTGTATTTACAATTTGTAATGTTACTATACCAATTAAACAATGCAAATTTATCATTATGAGCTCAACATAATAATTTTGTGTAAATATATATTGCATTGTTAATGTATAATTTTCAATATCAATTCATTGATCCTATTTGTTAATATATACATTTTCATGTCAATGAATTATTTGTTGGGTTAACAATTTCCGGCGATCAATGTATCGTTCTTCGATACTAATATACTATTTTCAAAATTAATACATGTCTCTTGCTATATTCAAAATGGTATATTAAATGTGCTAAATTCAAAATAATATAGTGATGGGCATGTAAGAAATTGTAATGACTAAAATAATATATTCGAATTATTTTGACTAGCAAAAAGATTTATACGAGTCAAAATAATATGAATATAATTTACTAATTATTTAGTACATCGTATTTACTCCATTATATTTTTTTTGCATGTACGCCACTATATTTTTTAATTGAGCATTATTGAATACATTCAATTAACAGCTTTTTAAAGGGATACATGTCTCCCATATCACCAAATCATTTATGTTTTATTGAATACATTCAATTAACTTTGTAACTAATACATATATCTTATCATTAACAATTAATTGAATACATAATTAATATTAATTTCAATTAAAAAATATATGTATTCCCCAAAATTTCCCGTTGAATTCTCCATATATTAATTATCACTTAATTAACATAATAATTAAAAAATATATCATTAATAATTAATTACTATTGATTTAAATTTATGAAGTCAAATCAATGTTAATAATGTATTAAATTAATTGTAAATAATATAATATCATTAGTTACAAAATTAATTAAATGTATCCATTAAAATATAAATGATTTGGTGGTAAAATCTAGATACATGTATTCCTTTTTCAATTAAATTCTTCACCGGGTTTATAAAAAACTGTGGTTATTTTTGTCAAAAAATATCCCGATTTAATTATGATTTAAATATAACTAATCAATCTGATTTATTGCAAATAGTGAAGTAACTTTAAAAATACTAAATTATTGCTAATTTATGTTACTCATAAGTGAATATATTATTACTATCAAGATACTACTTGTAAAATGTTAATAGATAATTTTTAGTGATAATATTATTTTTAATAATATATTATTTGCAGTGACAATATATTATTTTTAGCACAAATATACTATTTGGAACATTAATATATTATTTCATATTAATATAATGTTATTTATAGAGAATTCTTCGAAAACCTATTTTTTGGATATTTTCCAAAAATCCTCACATTTTGGATATTCCAAAAAAAAATCCTCAAATTTAATTTTTATTTTGAAATATTCCTTATAGGGGTTAAAAGTAACTTTGAATAGTGTTAAATATTTTTGGACCAAAATAATTTTCTATTTTCATATTTAATAATAAAAAAACACATTTTGATATTTTTTTATTAAACATAGAAAAATCATAAATATTTTATATTTTTTATAATATATAATAATTTTTAATAGAAATAATTATATGTAATATTTATATAAATTTTAATATTTCTTTTATATATTTTAGCACTTATATATTGTTTAAGTAAATATTTAATATTTATTGCCACATATTGTTATTTCTAATGTTCATATGTACCGTTCTTAGTGTTAATAAAAAACAATTAGTGGTAATATATTGTTTTCAATTAATAATCATTTTCAGTGATAATCTACTGTCTTAGAATACTTCGACCGATTATATATTTCGGTTCATAATATTTATATATATGTAATTTTATAGGATAGAATAGGTCTAGGTGAAGTTCAGTTTTGGATCAACGCTAAAATGGTACGTAGGACAAACGAACGTACGCGTTCGTGGGCATACTAAACAGATTAGTAAAACTGGTGTACCTTTCAGTAGGTAACTCCGATTTGAATGATTCAAATTGGGTTAGTTAGATAATGAGATTATCGAGAACTTTCATGTTGTAAGATTTTCCATTTGAGCGACGTATCAGTGTCGTTCTAATGGAATACCGAAAGGGTGCGACGGTTTGACATACAGTCAGTAAAACGGGCGTAACTTTCGGGTCCGAACTCCAATTGGGCTGTATCCAATTGGGTTGGAAAGATAATAAGATTATATACAACTTTTGTAAATGTTCAAAGTCGGTTGGAACGATCTGATATTTTCGTTCTGACAGAATACTGAAAGGGTGTATGCAGTTTTCTGTTTGAAAAGATGTATAGAAGATATACATACCTTTTGGCCCATCCTTATCCTATGGAGTATATATAGGATGTTTCTCTCTCTCTCTCATAAGTTCAGTGCAGATAATTAATGGATTTTATCCAGAAATTATGAGACTCGAATCAGATGATGAAAGAGTGCGAAGAGATTGAGAGAAAGAGAAAAGAGGAGAAAAGAGTTTTCTCCGTCTTAGAGAATCGAAACTTAATCATGCAAGTTCGCCGGTGCATCGTCTAGGCAGATGCATCCGCGACCGAGGTGCTAGGACTCACGATGGATACGGATAGAGGAGCGACATATGTGGCTCTTCGTTGTGATCAAACCGGAGAAGTAATCGAGTAACGGGCTGTGGAAGCGTGCGGGCATGGAACGCGCGAAGACAACCGGAAACGTGTCAAGATGGTGGGAGACGTGCGGTATGGGACGTACGGGCTAGTCACCAACGTGACACCGAAGGAAGAGAAGGATGCGAGCGATCAACCCGTCGTGTGTGATCAATTTCACGCTGGTAATCGTCTATCCTACTTTGCATCATACCCTCGATATCGAAGCGTGATCTTGGATTTTGGGAACCGGACTGGGCGTTCATATCCGCTGTGCGGGTCCGAAGACGGGATAATTCCCTTCAGTGGTATCAGAGCGATCGCTGAGATTCGAGGGTCGAATCATAGTCGTATATTGAATATACGCACGGGTTATCAAAGTTCGTACCCGTTTGCATGAAAATTGGTGATTGAAAAGGAATTTCGATTAAAATCACAAGTGAACTCACTAGAGATCGGTCATAGGATGATTGAGAGTATCTAGGAATGATCGTGAAAAGAGTTTCACGATCGATCGTTTTCGAAACGATGAAAAACGAAATCAAAATCAGGGCAGAATTGACAAAAAAAAAACGCACGGTCAGTCATGACGCACCAGTGGTCAGTCATGACGCACCGAGCGGGTGCCACGGAATTGCGGGGTTGCCTTTGGTCAGTCATGACGCACCGATCGGTCAGTCATGACGCACCGAGCGGGTGCCACGGATTCGCGGGGGTGCCTTTGGTCAGTCATGACGCACCGATCGGTCAGTCATGACGCACCGAGCGGGTGCTGTTTGTCAGTCATGACGCACCGATCGATCAGTCATGACGCACCGAGCGGAGGCTGTTGGTCAGTCGTGACGCACCGTTTGGTGAGTCATGACGCTAGGGCCCCTGGAAGTTTTTGATGTTGGTCAGTCATGACGCACCAAACTGTCAGTCATGATGGACAAAATCCTGTGTAAAGAGTTACATGAGGTAGTGCATCATGACGCAATTTATGGTGCATCATGACGCACAAGCCCCTGGTTGCCAGATTTGTTTTTGACTACACACTTCGAAAATTCGTATTCTTTGCACCAATTTATTTCATATTTATTTAATTATTATTTAGAATAATTTAGTCTCCATAGATAGTGCATATGCATTAGAAAATCTTGTGATGGTGATATAATATGATTATGTCACGAAATATAACATGCATTGGCATGATCCCTCATAATATTTAAGTCATGGAAATGCCTTTCATATTGACAACCACTATGATCGGTAGTACGTTTCACATGGGTTAAGGCCAAAGCCGACATGGGTTATTGTGGTTATTGACGGGGTGGCAAGCGTTAAATAAGGACTGATAAGGGTTAAGGCCAAAGCCGACTTATTAGTAGTTTATTTGAACGATACGTTGAGTATGGTTGTGACTTAACCGTTCAATCCAATAAGGGTTAAGGCCAAAGCCGACTTGATTGGAGTTCGGGGCATTGATAGGATGCACACATGGAACTGGGATTGTATATGATACGATCCATCACCGAAATCCTATAAAGGTTCAAGAGTCGCATTGGATGCGATTGGATATAATCCTAACTAAATAGCGAGATCGCACCCGTCTGCCAAAGCAACTTGTGGGAGGATCGTGATATATGGATCTTGGATGTTATGGACTTGGAGTCCCATATCGGTATGAGGGTTACCGATTCGATAAAAATAACATTATCATATATTCATCATATAAGCATATAGATTAAGTACGCATGGTTAGGAGTTAATCTACATCATCCGTTTAGAATTATGATTTCTACCAACACCAAATATGTCGATGAGATCGATATGATAGATGGCTTTTGGGCCGGAATTGCCATGATTAACCTTGATAGTCAGAGAATAGTTCTTAGACTTAAAGGGACGTGTTGGACAATATGACAGATTCAGGGCTCGAGGCTTTGGCTTTAGAGAAAGCCGGGTTCGATAAACTTTAAGAAGGAATCGAACGATATTACGTGCCTTTTGGTGGCATGTATAGACGCATATTCTCAAAATTGTTTTAAGAATTCGGGTGTATATGAAAGTAAAACACAATGCTCATGAAATAGTTTCAAGAGCTAGAGCGCGTTGAATGATTCAATGCGGCTCATAGAGTAGGTCAATTTCGAGATGCCTTATGGGTCTTGGATTAACACTCGTGTGTTGATGGTACGAGATTTGATCTTCGTGACCGAATATCATATGTATTCGATAGATAAGTCGATCCCGAAATTGCATGAGATGTGATTTAAATTTGAATTGGAGATGCTCGGAGCATCCGAGGAATCCAATACATTCAGATGCGTGGATGTCCTTGTAATTCAAAGGCGGGATCGAAAGAAATAAATGTCTAAGTGTATTTTGGGAAAATGTTTTCCAAACAGAAAGTTCGGACAAAGAGTTGTCCAGTCTTGGCCATATAAACGAGATTCGCGTATCTAGATTCCATATGATGGATTGCTAGAATCATTCGAATTAGATTCGATTGATTAATGCGATACTTATTTATTAGGCAAGACGACAAAGGTGGGAGAAAGATCCAACGAATTATTGGAAATTACATTTAGATGTAATGTTCCGATAAGTTCCGAGACAAGAGGAGGCTATCGGTATTTTGTTACGTTTATGGACGGTTAAAGTAGATATGAAAATATTTATTTAATGTGTGCCGAAATGGAGACTTTTGAAATGTTCAAAGAGTTTCAAAAACGAAATACAAAATCGACTAAGCAAGAAAATCAAAGCTTTTCGATAGGATCGAGAAGGCGAGTATTTGAGCTAAACCTTTCGATAGGATCGAAGAGGCGATATTTGAGTTATGAATATTGATGATCATTTATGATTGTGGAATCGTTTCACGATTGCCTTTATTCGGAACATTGAGATGTGTCCGAAAAGAGGAAATGAACGCATGTTGGACATGGTTCAATAAATGATAAGTCAATAGGCCCAAAAATGTTTTGGGGACACGCCCTTGAGACAGCGGCACTAATGAATGGTTGCATATAAGATATGGACCATAAATCTTCTAATCGGTACAAAAGACGCCATATGAGATATGGATCGGAATGGTTCCGAAGTGGTCATTTGTACAGATTTGAGGATGTGGGTATATTTCGAAATTTGTTTCGGTTAAACTCAATCCCAAATCTGAAAATTGTTCGTTTATCCTTAAGGAAACTAAAGGGTATTAATTGTAACGTCCCGACGAAAATGAGATTTTCGTGGCTCGAAGAGATGCCTTCTTGGAGGAGGACTAGATTCGCACAAGTTTGGAACTAGGTGCCATTTATCTCTATGCGGGCTAGTGGGAGTAGAATAAATCTCGAAAGAGTTCGAGATTTGAAAATGAACATTGTACCGATGAAAGTTGACATGGCTTCATCAAGAGTTGATGAACGCAAGTCGAACACACAAAGGAATTTTTCGTAGATCAAGTAGGATATATCATAAGCGGGTAAATACGGATTTATCGTGGCTAATGGTGATAGATCGAAATCATATGATGATTCGATATCCTACAAGGATGCTATGAAAAGTTGATTTCACATGACATGGTGTCATGAAATCTGAGATTCGATCCATGTAAATTATCGAGTTCAGAACTTGATTTCATTACTTTCTGGGTTAGACCCGTGAAACGTGAGTGGGTTTTTCAAGATGAATAACCTACATGGATAGGAATACGCATATATGTAAAGCGAGGTTTTTTGCGAAGAGTTTCATGCAATTCTTAGTCGGACTATGAAGAAACGTTTTCGCATGTTGCCATGCTTACCCATTCTCGAAATTCTGCTTGCCATAATCGCATATAATGACTATATGATGTGGCAAGATGGATGTCGAAACCGAATTTCTTAACAGAAATTTTATTAAAGGACGTGTACTTGACACAACCTTACGGTTTTGTCGATTCATAAGAATCGGAATAGGATATGCATGCTTTAACGATCCATATGATGGATTAGAGAAAGCTTCTCGGAATTGGAATATTCGTTTTGAGGAAGTTATAAACTGTTATAACATTGTCGGAACGAATGAAAACTTTGTGTAAACATGAAGGTTAGTGGGAGCCGCGTTATATTTCTTGTAACGACATAGAGCGTCTAATTCACCATCAATAAAATTCATGAGAATCACACGAGTTTGAATGTAATGCGATTACATAAGATTAACTCTTGTGAATGTATAATGGTTATACATATATATACATAATTGTTATGTGTATTTTAACCCATCGAGATTTGTATTGATAGCGGTGAAGTTTATCCTTGAATACTTTGCGAAAGAATTCAGGATTTTATTTTATCTATAATGGTGTGGAAGACGTGTTGGTTATAAAGAATTATAACAACAACAGTTTCCAAAGATTTAGCACGTCGAAATATGTAGCACGACTTTCGATCACAAAGTGTGCACATGTTTTGCTTAAATGAAAACACGGTTATATGGAAAGGTTCCACAAGACCAATAGTTAGTGATTCTATTTACGGAGGCAAGTATATTGTGGTTATTAATCGCAAAAGGAAGTGGTATGGATCGAGGATACATGACCAAACTCTAGTAGTCACGAGTTATCGGATTTATGGTTGTTTATTGCGTGAGACGCAATAGTACAAGTCACAAATGCCGAGGTCACAACCATTTCTAGCCAATACTCAGAAAAATTTCATTTGATCCATGAAATTTTGTGAAAAGATGTGATCGGAGATATTGGAAATGTTCCAATATAGATGATGATTAACACTAGCGGGAACGTGCGGACCCGTTTACAAAACCGCTCTCTCTAGTCGTGCATGACTGTCATGCGATGACTATGGGTATGGAGATACCTAGAGGAGGAAGAAGAGAGTAGAGTGTAGTTATCTAAATACGATAGTCCTCGCAAGTTATGGGTATGGAGATACCCATAGGTAAACGTTGTATCACCCAAATACTTAGTCCATATGAATGCATCCCTTTTAAAAAATTTGTTTACTTAAATTAATATGCATTCACCTTATATGAAAACTGTGTGCGGGTTGTGTAATATGATTGTTACATGAACCCTGATTTGAACTTGTGTGGACGCCGGCATAATTGATGATTATGTGCAGCAAAACCGTCACACTTAAAGTGTCATTTCTAAACATCCCTAGTCGCGGATCAGTTTGCTTAAGAGAGAAGCATTTCTATTATCAGATAATAGACTGGGCGTGTACACTAGTACGTTTGCCGAGGAGATGATTATGTTTTGCTAATCATGGGACAAGGTGCTTGTCGAATCGGGAACGTAGATATATGTTAGGTTACATGTATTGGATATGACCAAAGCCGCGAGACCATGACATGGTTTAGTCATTATATATGGACTTGCGACGGATGGGGTTTTAGGTTCTTCACAATTGAGGGGACCATTGATTGCGTTACGTGCGTAACACAATGCTTTGATATGACCTTGCGCCAACCGTAACAGGTGGCCAAAACGGTCATCATTGGGTATTGTGCGAAACACGGAATTCAATATGAGTCTCCAAGATAGGAATTGTTTATTCCGAAAGGAAGAGATATCTCTTAGGCCGCTCGATGAATTGATTAACGAAATCTCTGGCCAGAGTCAATGATATTAAAAGTTAATATCGATTGTAATTTGTTAACTCAATTCGGAATCGGGAAATAAGTATAGTTAATCAAGACATAAGGATGACTACCACCATGCCTTTTGATTAACGGATATCGCAAACAAGAGAACTAGTAACCGCTATTCGAGATAGGCACAATGATCACAATCATTTTTCGTTTTAACATGGGTAGCCATGATGGAGTGACTAGATCCCGCTAATGGGCTTGTAGTGCCATGGAAACGGCCTACTGCCATCGTTAAACGAACCTACACGGTCACACAACGAGTCGTACTATGTCGGCTTGATTGCAAGTTTTTGCACATAGGATGTGCATGGCTTTAGCGTATATGATATGCGGGCTAGATTCTCTGATATAGTGTATATGTGATATACATGAGTACCTTTTAGGTAGATCTGAAACTGAGTGGAAGACTGAAGGAAATACAGTTTTGGATCAACGCTAAAATGGTACGTAGGACAAATGAACGTACGCGTTCGTGGGCATACTAAACAGATTAGTAAAACTGGTGTAACATTCAGTAGGTAACTCCGATTTGAATGATTCAAATTTGGTTAGTTAGATAATGAGATTACCTAGAACTTTCATGTTGTAAGATTTTCCATTTGACCGACGTATCAGTGTCGTTCTAATGGAATACCGAAAGGGTGCGACGGTTTGACATACAGTCAGTAAAACGGGCGTAACTTTCGGGTCCGAACTCCAATTGGTCTGGATCCAATTGGGTTGGAAAGATAATAAGATTATCTACAACGTTCGTAAATGTTCAAAGTCGGTTGGAACGATTTGATATTTTCGTTCTGACAGAATACTGAAAGGGTGTATGCAGTTTTCTGTTTGAAAATGTGTATAGAAGATATACATACCTTTTGGCCCATCCTTATCCTATGGAGCATATATAGGATGTTTCTCTCTCTCTCTCTCATAAGTTCAGTGCAGATAATTAATGGATTTTATCCAGAAATTATGAGACTCTAATCAGATGATGAAAGAGTGCGAAGAGATTGAGAGAAAGAGAAAAGAGGAGAAAAGAGTTTTCTCCGTCTTAGAGAATCGAAACGCAATCATGCAAGTTCGCCGGTGCATCGTCTAGGCAGATGCATCCGCGACCGAGGTGCTACGACTCACGGTGGATACGGGTAGATGAGCGACATATGTGGCTCTTCGTTGTGATCAAACCGGAGAAGTAATCGAGTAACGGGCTGTGGAAGCGTGCGGACATGGAACGCGCGAAGACAACCGGAAACGTGTCAAGATGGTGGGAGACGTGCGGTATGGGACGTACGGACTAGTCACCAACGTGACACCGAAGGAAGAGAAGGATGCGAGCGATCAACCCGTCGTGCGTGATCAATTTCACGCGGTAATCGTCTATCCTACTTTGCATCGTACCCTCGATATCGAAGCGTGATCTTGGATTTTGGGAACCGGACCGGGCCTTCATATCCGCTGCGCGGGTCCCGAGACGGGATAATTCCCTTCACTAGGATATATTAAGTAGAAGATGAGTACTAAAAATAATAAGCATATAACATATTATATGGATGCCTTGCATAATTTAAATATAACTAGCTTCTTCCCCCGCGCAATTGCGCGGGAGTTGCACGATTGTTCTCGAGTTATATATTTATTTTTTTTGATATATTATTTTTTGTTTTGTTTTATTCTTTTGTTTTCTTTTTTGTGGTATTTCATTTTTTATTTGTTGTTGTACTTTACTATAATTTTTTGAATTTAAATGAATACATCATATGTGAACATTGCGCACATGATATCAACAAATTATTAATACATCGTATGTAACACAAAGAAATACAATACACAAATTATAAATATTTCGCAATTAAAGAAACAGATAATAGTAAATAAATTCTAATAATAAAAGAAATAAAATAGTTACAACAATATAAAGTTTTAATTAGTTGTGTTATTAGAAAGTTACAAAATTAAATACATCGGAACAAATGAATGTTCCCATTCAAGACTAAAATATGTAAGTATCATATGTTTGCCTCAGTAAATCATGATATTTATAAATTTTACAGCAAGTATTATTTGAATTGTTCAAGAGCCGGCTTTCTTGAGAAATTGAAACAGTTCTTTGTTATAAAATTTGTCTATTTTGTATACATCATCGGCAAAATCGAGACAACAATGGAGGTGGTGATGATGATGATGATGATGATGATGATTATGATGATGATGATGATGATGATGATGATGATGCTCGTTTTCGTGTTCGCAGTCGCTTCTTACTGGTTCTTGTGCTTTTGTTCGTATTTACATTTCGTATTTCATTGTTTGTATTCGTGATTTGTGATTCGTAAGCGTATCATTATTAAAATTCGTATCATACTTGTAATTCATATATTGTATTTGTATTTTAAATTAGTCTTGTTATTTAACATTAGTAGAGGTACCCATGTTTCGTATTTCGGTTTTAATAATCTTTATTGTTCCAGATATTGTGTACATTGTATTATTTTCTTAATTTACTTGGAGCTATCAAATATGTATGGTTATTTTGTGATGAAATATGCACATGATTAAAGTCTGATTTGTTAAATTTGTATGGATATAACAAAACATCATGGAGTGAAGAAGAAATTTGTAGACTTCATCAGTATGCCATGTAGTTGTTAAATGTTTTTTAATAATTATACAATTTAATAATTATAGTTTTTTTTTTCAATTTTTTCGTTGTTGGTTACGTTGGAAGATAGAAATCTTTTGACTCTGATACCTTTATACTGTTATACATCGATGTCATGAACATCCATTTTTTTATAATGTGGAAATAATGATAGTATTGCGTTCTCGGCGGTTACTTTTAATGAACAATTGCTTCAGTATATGTGGATCCGTTAACATGGAAAGTCGGAAAATATTAGAATTGTTAAAGATTTGATTTCTTGAACAATTAAAATATTTCTTGCATTCCTATGTACGGATATCTTTCTTCAAACATCATATACAACATGAACAACATATATAAGTTTTGATGCGTTTGTTTGTATTGTGTGGAATCCAAACAATTAAACAACATAAGGTTATCTTTGCTTGTCTTTGGGTAGATAAAAAGACGACGTGAACATAATGTTGTCACCAGTACGCTAATACACTTTACAAATAACACGATAATTGAAACATAATCGTACCAATAGAAAATATAAATTGTGAGGTATTTATTTCATTTGCTTCGAGACGGGAAAATGGATTAGTATGAAAACGATGTCTTCAAAGAAACAAATTAATCTATTACAAACATACTTAGTAATTTGTTTTCTATACAGTTGAAACAAGTAATTTGGATGGACGTGCTTAGTTCGAATACATATCTTGCCGCGATATTTTTTTTCCGTAGGTATGGATCTCATGTCATCTTATTACAAATGAGTTGTACATGAATTTAATTGTCATGAAAATATACGTGATAAGTATGGATAAGGTGCTTAGCTCGGATACGAAATTTGTAGTGGTTTTTTTTAATGGCTATATATATATATATATATATCTCGTGTCACTTTATTACAAATGAACTGTTCATAAATATAGTTTTCATGAAGGTATGGGTACTTTTTTAAGATTAATCAATTATGCTGATCACAATCATTGCAATTTTATGAAAGGAATCTGTTTGTCATGAAGGTGTAGGTATTTTTTACAGATTAGCCAATTATGGTAATCATGATTATCGTAATTGCATGAAACGAATACAAAGAATCGAGCACACATTAATTTATAAGAAACAATTTTTCTTGCAGTAATTTCTTTTGAGAATAGTCAGCACACCTAAGTTTCAATAGTTGTTCTTTGCTGGGAAAAAAAAATCTTGTGGTGCTTTTTTTCACCGATACGATTTCATGACTCTTTATTACACGAACAAACTGCGTAAGAACGAATATACCATCGTCATGAAGGTGTAGGCAAGTTTTTTTAAAGATTGATTAATTGTGAGTAGAAAAACTTCAATATTTGTTTGTTTGTTTTTTTATTCATGTCATCATTGAATAAAAGTGTATATATACTTTGCATAGAACACATAGTCGATTCATTACATTGAAGGTTATACAATTATACAATTCAATATAGTTACCATCTTTTTGACATAATATATAGTCAAGGCAGTAGTAGGAGTTTCAATAAAATGGTGCACTCACTCATTTTTGAAAACAAATAATGAATTCATAGAAATAACATGAAATATTATGAATAAGATGATTTTCTCATTTTTGTCATTGGTTAATAGCGAGCAAGTCATCAGGATTTTTCATGCTAGCTAAAGCATAACAACTGAGTTTATAGAGAGTTTTTTTGCATTTTAAATAAATCAAGGGGTCTTGTCGCAAATTCATGGATATGATTATCATGATGATGATGATGATGATGGTGCATATGATTATGATGATTGTGATGATGATGCATATGATTGTGATGATGATGCATATGATTATGATGATGATGCACATGGTGATGATGATGATCATGATCATGATCATGATATGCATGCGTATTGAACCAATTAGCTAATCACCCGTTATTAATTGCAATTAAAGAAACCACAAAATAGTAAATAAGAGTAAATATAAGATTAGAGCATCACTTGAAGTTGAAGCCGAACTCAGTGACTCTTTGACATAATCGGTTTGTTAACCCCCAACTCCCGTTGCGAGCACTGTATTCGAACCAGTGAATTCGCAAGGTGCCTTGATACAAAATAATCGGCTTAAATTAAAAAAAAAAGAATCCAATTATACATATTAATCCCTGTTTTTTTAAATTAATTTTAAAACATTAGTTCAGAAATTGTACTCTCGAGATTTGCATTGGAGGTCGGCTCGAAAACAATGCAGATTGCCTGGGCCCTGGTGTCCGAAAAGATACACACACCTGAAAAATTCAATAAAAAACAAAAGTGATTACTGGATAGTAACAAACAACTAATCTTACAAAATCGAAAGTCGAAACTACGAAATTAAAAATAAAAAGTCAACTGAAATTATGTACACAATTGAAACAAATAAAAAATCGAAAATAAAATACAATACATCTTTTTTGAAGTGGACATGTAATACCTACCTCGGTTTGTAATTCTTGTCTCTCCTTTTTCGATACTCCGTTGCGATCTTCTTTTGGCCTCTCATGCCTTTATTTCCAAGACAATTATGCTATAATATGAAAACAAAATGAAAATACATAATTAATTAGGTAACTAATGTGAAGTAATATGAACAAAAATTAAAAACAGGTTCTATTGTGTTGCCTGATCGTCGAGCAGCTCGGGGAAGTGAATTAGGAGACGATCTATTCGGCCTACTGGATTGTATGCACACACCATTCGCCATCCCAGTGAAGCTTTCATCTCAATGCTTTCACTAATCACGCAAAATTAGAACAAAAAAATAACAAATTGAATTCAATGTACCGAGTGAAGTATGATTCAGTCATCGATATGAGATTGCACCTTGAGGATGACCGCCATGGATAAATCTTTGTGATGAGCGACAATCTTTTCTGCCTTATCAATCATCTCCTACCCACACATACACCACTCGCCATCCCATTGCAGCTTTTATCTCATTGAACACTTTCACTAATCACACAAAATTAGAAGAAAAAGAATGAATTGATCATGTACTGAGGGAGGCACAATTTACTCATCGAGATGAGATTCCACCTTGACAAAAGATCAGATCGAGAGAGACCGACGAATCCAGCAGGGGCCTACGGCAAAACGCCTTTGAAAACTCCGCAGCGAAAATCCATGTCGTCAAGGCTTTCATTCGAGAGCTTTGTTTTCGGCTCCTATTGAACGACACACCAGCGACTTGTAGGTTCTGAAAATTTGAAAAAAAATAATTTAACCTCCTAAAATTTTCAATGTAAAATATACTGACGAATATTTAGATTCAAATAATTCGAAAGACAGACAAAAACCTGTTTTTCAGCTTTTATCGAAACCAAATCGGAATCTCTGACTCTCCCATTCAATGAGCCCATACTAAATACTCTCTAATTGCTTGAAGAAAGAGGTGAAATTGAAGCCGATCCTTCAAGAATCAAAGGGAATCAAAAAAAAAAAAAAAAAACAGAATTAGCGAAAAAAGGATGCAAAAAACTTAAATAAATGAAAAAATAAGTACAATGAAGGCATGAAATCGCACAACCTCACCTTAAAATGACGGAAAATCGAGTTAGGGTTAGCCAGACCGAGCAAGAAGAAGAGAAGAAACACGTTCAACAGAGAAAGAGAGAGAAAACGGAAGCGGCTATCGTGGCGCTCGTCTTCCACGGCGTCCGTCGTCGTGAGAACTCTGCTCGGGTGGCTAGGGTTTCGCCATGGTGTCGGCATTTCTTTTATCTCTTTTATTATTTTTTTTTCTTACGGTGAAAATGAGGAGAAAGATCCAGAAAGAACATTATGAACTATGAGAATGAAACACAAATACACTCGGCTCATGTGATCCAGACAACATGGTATGCCTCGGTCCATAAAAATGAAGTCCATTCAAATTTGGATCGTTAGATGTTGATTAAATTTGATCTAATGATTCAAATGAGTTTTTTTTAAAGCAACACACAACTACATGAAACAAATCACAGAATATCATAAAAAAAATGTTAGAGGAGCTGCTGACATGGCATCACATGAAAGGAGTCTTTTTCCTAAATTTATACATAAGAAGGATTCAAATAATTCGAAAGACAGACAAAAACCTGTTTTTCAGCTTTTATCGAAACCAAATCGGAATCTCTGACTCTCCCATTCAATGAGCCCATACTAAATACTCTCTAATTGCTTGAAGAAAGAGGTGAAATTGAAGCCGATCCTTCAAGAATCAAAGGGAATCAAAAAAAAAAAAAAAAAAACAGAATTAGCGAAAAAAGGATGCAAAAAACTTAAATAAATGAAAAAATAAGTACAATGAAGGCATGAAATCGCACAACCTCACCTTAAAATGACGGAAAATCGAGTTAGGGTTAGCCAGACCGAGCAAGAAGAAGAGAAGAAACACGTTCAACAGAGAAAGAGAGAGAAAACGGAAGCGGCTATCGTGGCGCTCGTCTTCCACGGCGTCCGTCGTCGTGAGAACTCTGCTCGGGTGGCTAGGGTTTCGCCATGGTGTCGGCATTTCTTTTATCTCTTTTATTATTTTTTTTTCTTACGGTGAAAATGAGGAGAAAGATCCAGAAAGAACATTATGAACTATGAGAATGAAACACAAATACACTCGGCTCATGTGATCCAGACAACATGGTATGCCTCGGTCCATAAAAATGAAGTCCATTCAAATTTGGATCGTTAGATGTTGATTAAATTTGATCTAATGATTCAAATGAGTTTTTTTTAAAGCAACACACAACTACATGAAACAAATCACAGAATATCATAAAAAAAAATGTTAGAGGAGCTGCTGACATGGCATCACATGAAAGGAGTCTTTTTCCTAAATTTATACATAAGAAGGAATTTGATACATGAAAATGATCAATTAAGGCACAAAATTTTAACATATTCAATGGGTGCATTGAATATTTGTTTTCCCGAAAAATGAAATAGGTAGAATTTGCACTATTTTTCTTCTTCTTAAACTATTCAACATCCCGGTTGTACTTCAGGTTTCCAAAAATACCCTTTTAAGATTGTAGGGCTAGGATTACATGTATTAAAAAATTAATTGAAAATTTTGGTGTATGAAAGAATTTCTCATTTGATTCAATGGTTAAGATGGCTTTGCCATGAAATTGGGTGACAAGATTTCGTTTCGACTTTGCAATTCGTGACGTTAAATAACATGTATGGTTGATACAGGCGTGTATGCCTTGATGTGTTTGCAATTCATGACGTTAAATTTGGTAGAACTGTGATACTGATGAATTTCATTACTTTTTTTTTTATTCGACAAATTTGCTGATGATGTGTAAGAAACGAACAAATTCGGAGTAGGATGCCAGGAACAAAGATATGAGAAAAAAAGATGATGTGTAAATCATTATAAGGGTTATCGATGATTTCATTATTGTTTACTGCATTATTTCCGTTGACGACGAAAATAATTTTGCAAATAAAAGTTCCAACTAGATATATTAAGCAAACATGTACAAAAAAGGTATTACTTTTATATTTAAAAGGTATAGGATGATTCTATGGTATGATCTTTTTCTTATGATAGATCATTTTTAAAAGAGTATTTTGGAAATTTGTATATTTAATAGTAATACTGAAGTGTGTTTTTATCAATTAATGCTAGACAAAATAGGAAAGATTTATCATACATACAAATAGAAAAGTTCAAATTAATTGAAAATACTAAAATTATCCTTCTAAAAAGGTCCAATAATATTGCGCACCCCGCTACATAATCCCCGCAAATGCCCCGCAGTGATATAATTGGAATGTATTAGTTAGGATAAATGGTCATATGTGGTAATTTAGTATCAATTAATTGGGGTGCGGGTGAGATTGGGGGTTTTGAGTGCGTGGTGTGTAATATTATTAAAAAGGTCCTATCACATAATCACCCATATTTTAAAATAGAGTAGTGATGTACACCCCCTAGTACTCTCCCTCCACATTCTTGATGACGTGAATATGATTTAACACCTTCAAAATTAACACATAAAAATATGATTTAACATCTTAATTTATAGTTTAATTATTTTAATTTATGAATGAATATACAATTAAGATGTTAAAGCATGAATTAAATTGTTAATTTTTAAGGTGTTAAATCTGAAGGAAATACAGTTTTGGATCAACGATAAAATGGTACGTACAAGGACAAACGAACGCGCGCATTCGTGGGCATAGGAAACATTTTTAGTAAAACCGGTATAACTTTCAGATAACGACTCCAATTCAAATGGTTCAAATTGGGTTGGATAGATAAAAAAATTATCTAGAACTTGCATGAAGAAATATATTTCATTTGAGAGATGTATCAGTGTCGTTTTAATGGAATACCGAAAGGGTGCGACAGTTTGACATATAGTTAGTAAAACCATCATAACTTTCGAATCCGTACTCCAATTGGGGTGGGCCAAATTGGGTTGGAAAGATAATAAGATTATCTACAACTTTCGTGAAGGTTTGAAGTCGGTTGGAACGATTTAATAATTTCGTTTCAATAGAATACTGAAAGGGTGCATGCAATTTTCTGTTTGAAAATGTGTATAGTTGATGTACATACATTTTGGCCCATCCTTATCATATGTAGTATATATATATATATATATATATATATATATATATATATATATATATATATATATATATATATATATATATATATATATATATATATATATATATATGATGTTTCTCTCTGATCTAATAAGTCAATTAAAGAGTTAATCCTGAATGTAATTCAAATTATACTAATTGAAAAGATCATTCGAAAGAACACCATCAATAGTTGAATGGGTGTGATGAGAAAGAGAGAAAACAGAAAAGGGGTTTTCTCGGTTTAGAGAATCAAACGCGATCAAGCAAGTTCGCCGGTGCATTGTCTAGGCAGGTGCATCCGCAACCGAGGTGCTACGACTCACGGTAGATACGAGCAGATGAGCGACACATGTGGCTCTTAGTTGTGATCAAACCGGAGGCGTTCATGGAGTCCAAACGGTGGGAGACGTGTGGTATGGGACGTACGGGCTAGTCACCAACATGACACCGGAGAAGGGAAGGATCCGAGCAATCAACCCGTCGTGCGTGATCAATTTCACGCCGGTAATCGTCTATCCTACTTTGCATCGTATTCTCGAAGTCGAAGCGTGATCTCGGGATTTGAGAACCGGACCGGGCCTTCATATCCGCTGCGTGGGCCCGGGGTCGGATCGATTCCCTTCAAAACCATACCCATGTCATCAAGGATGTGGGGGAAGAGGTGAGGGTATGTCAAACATTTTCCTTTAAATCATATCCATGTCGTGATTTACATATCCCTCTTCACTCCTCCTGAGTTGTTGATGTTGATATACTGGAAAAAGACATGTGTTAAACCATATAAAAGTTTATGGGCTTTTTTCGGGGCCCTTAAGGGAAAAGAAAAAAAATTTGGGTTTCCAAAGTGTTAAATCATATGGGTTTTTATGGTTTAACTGATCTGACGGCCTGTCAAATTCTTGAGAAATAATGGTGCTGGTGTTAACTGCTATTTAGTGCATTAATGATAGATTCCTGCATTAATTGCAGTATGTGGCACCTAACAGTTCACTTGTTGAGGGGAAAAAAAAGTTGATTCGAATTTCTACATTTGTAGGGGGTTCTTTCGTAATTTCCTGCATTCAATGGGTTTTTTGCAAAAATCTCAAAAAAAATAATAATTTATGTTTATGTTTTTTATCCGTTCACATTGTTGTGTATTTTTGCAAAGTCAACATTTCATGAGTTGTTTCCTAATGCTCAGCATTGGTTGGTTTTTTATGGCATAAATCTCCGATCTTTTATTTATTTTGGTTCTCTATTAGTTGATTTAATTGTATAATTTGTGTGTGTGAATTTTTCAGTTGTGATTAATTAGGGTTTTGGATTATATCATTATAATTACATTTAGGGTTCGTGACTTAACTAATGATTGAAATTAGTTTGTAATTTTTAATTTCGTGAACTTTAATAAATATTTCTTTTTGCGATTATTTCGATTTTGTTGTAGGATTAGCTCAAAAGAAGAATAGCGGCAATTTGAGGCGAATCGATGACGATTTGAAGAGTATTTCCGTTGGAACTATTGAACTCTCCGCATTCTCGGAAAAAAGAAAACCATAACGAAATTAGTGAAAAATCACGGTTCGGCACAAAATGAGCACGGAAAAGGAAAACATTGAACCCTAATTTGTCATACTCGTACGGAATTATTAATTTATTTTTTGATGTGCAGTTGGGTAGTTGTTTTTTGGCGTGCACGAAAGAGGATTCTTTCATATTCGAGAAATGTGTTTTCGGATAATTCAGCCTCTTGCTCAGATTTTGCTATTGCTTTAGATTCTTAATTTTATGTAAAAGGTTGAAATAAGTAAATGAGGGCCTTTATGATATTTGTACTGTTGACGTCCTCTCTCAAAAAAGTAGTGCACACATTGAATCCACCTTATAGAGAAAAATCAAATCGCATCTCCATAGAAAGTCTAGAGCCTAAGAGCCTAGTGAGCGAATATGTCTTTTCTTCCTCAGTTCTTAGGGGTTTGAGAGAAAAAGTGAGTTTTTATTCAGTACGAAGAGATTTGAAAGGTGATTTTTTGTTTTGGTCCATAGAAAGTAAATGAGGGCCTTTATGATATTTATGAACTAACAAGTTCTTTAAATTTGTGTACATTTGTGTACAGTTGAATGTTATTGACCAATGTCTTGGATTGGACTTGGTTTGATTTATCGGGTGGGGTTTGGTCCAAATTAATTAGAGGCAAAAATTGCGCATCTTTTTACTTGGAAATACTACAACATTGTTCCACAAAATAGAATTCTCAAACAAAATAAAAAAAAAAATATGAAACCAATACGATCAACACGAATTAGAAGCACATCTCATGCAGGTAAGGTACACAATTGGAAATGCTACATCACTGGCTAGAAAAATGAAAATCTCGAAAAAAAAAATGAACGTATACTAATGTCCCAATTTGTACTAATTTTAAATAGAACTCTTGCAATTGCGTCAATTTTAAAAAAAATGAAAATACGGGTATAGTGGTCATTTGATTAAAAAAAATTAAAATTGTTTTCAATTTAACCATGTTACCTCTTGCAATTGCGTCATCCTAAAAAAACTAATTTTAAATAGAACTCTGACATGTAATATACGTAGAAAATCACATGTCTATCACTATATATAATATGCATCTAATAAAAATCAATTCATATTATCACGTCGTTAAAAAATATTATTATGGATTGTCACGTCGTTAAAAAATATTATTATGGATTGTCACGTCGTTATATATGATAAATATCACGTTATAATTTAACGATCTGGTCATTAATTAATGAATAGAAAACATAATTGAATTATATTAAAAAAAAACAAGAAATTTTATTAATCAAATTAAAAGAATAAAAGACCCGCTCCCGTTTCGTTGCCCGTAATCCCACTCAATAGAAACACGTTATGAACTTAACATAATTCTAAATGAAAGGCAAGGAACAAAAAAAAATACTTATTTCTACATTAATTAATGTATGAGATATTAGTTATTGATTATGCTGTTAATTATTTACGATAAAAATGTGACACATATGTGAAAGTAAAAGATGTCAAATGATTAATGTAGAAGTATACTATTCAAACCGTATGAGTATTATATGATCATATAAATCGATTGCAAATTTAATATAAATAAATACATAAATTTATGATATTAGACTATTAGTTAGTCAAGTATATATTTTAAGTTAAATACAAACTTATAAATTTGTGTGAAATTTGCGATGATATCATTACTCTCATCGTATTAACGATAGATAATATATTTATTCTATAATTTGTGAAATTTGTGATGCATTCTATTGTATATTCATTCATTCTATCAGCTATCAGCCAATCAACGATTATTGTGGAGTTGTAAATTTGTGGGCCGCTGAGTCTTTTTCAAGAAGAAAGTTGTAAATTTGTGGGCCAAACTGAAAACAATCCCACACCATTAAAATCAACCAAATTTGACCAATAAACCTTGATCATAAAATTTGTGGGCCAAACTGAAAACAATCCCACACCATTAGTTATTGTTTATGTCCACGCATGTTGTTTTATTATTTTATAAGTGAAATTTTTTTTTATATGTGTTGCATTAAAGTATTAAATAAATATTTCGCAATGTGTCATACTAAAAAAAAAATATAATAATTTTGTTATCATCAAACTTTCTTAATCAATATGATATTTATTTTCATAAAGTCTTATATTTGCTCCCGAAAAATCATAATTATATATTATGTGTATATATTACGTGTATGGTAAAACAAATGAAGCAAAACCGCCGCGAAGCGCGGGTAATCTCTTAGTATTGAATAAACTGTTTATTGTTGAACTGAGAATTGGCATACAATAATAATTGCAAACTATGTGGTCGGCAATTTCTAAAATCAACACATCATCTGTTTATTTGTTATTTTGATGCGAATAACATACCGAAGAATCCAATTAGTATTAATGACAAAGATAAATTTTCCATGTTCAACCCGTAATTTTACTAATTGTAGACTATTCAGTAATACATTTATTCAACATAACAAAAAGAACAGTCGAAGAAACAAATTAATTTTATTTTATCTTCTTTACCTGATCAACACGTTCATGATAATTGTATACATTTTTTTCTTTATTTTAATATATCAAAAGACTACGGCTTATTTTCAACAAAAAAATAATGCATTTATTCAAATTTTGTAACATTGAATATTTTGTTTAACTCAGTAGTCATCGAGTCCTTTTTCAAGAAAAAAGTTTGTATATTTGTGGCCAAATTAAAAACAAGCACACTCCAATAAAAACATGACCATATTCGACTAATAAAATTTAGGAGTCGACTAATTAACTTCCATGATTTAACTTTTTCTTAACATGTCACATTACGAAAATGAGTTTCTTTGAATTATTGTTATTTTTGTCAGATTGACTTTATTTACTATTTCTCAATAATTGTTATTGTTAATCAAAGTCAATCAAGTCAATCACGTACTTATCAAAATTGGAGACAATTTCTTCGTGTACATATATAAAAAAAAGATGACGATTGCAAGAGTCAACATGACTAAATCGAGAGCGATTTCAATTTTATTTTATCAAATGACCATTATACTTCTGTTAATGATAAATTGATGATTGATATTTCTTACATTTATCTATTAATTTATCATTTTTCATAAATCATGCAAATAAAATCTTTCATATATAAAAACTATTTTTATTCTTAATTTTTTTCGTCATAAAAAATAATTAAATTGTAACATGTCATATATATTTCAATATGAAAATTAATATATATTTGTTTGATTTGTTTTTTTTTCATAATATTAGTAAATTTTATTTTGTATTATTCATGAAAGATATAAATACTAGTATATAAGTAAACATTAATCACCATAAATACGGATATAGTGGTCATTTGATTAAAAAAAAAAATTAAAATCACTCTCAATTTAACCATGTTAGCTCTTGCAATTGCGTCATCCTAGAAAAACTAATTTTAAATGGAACTCTGACATGTAATATATGTAGAAAATCACATGTCTATCACTATATATAATATGCATCTAATAAAAATTAATTCGTATTATCACGCCGTTAAAAATTATTATTATGGATTGTCACGTCGTTATATATGATAATTATCACGTTATAATTTAACGATCTAGTCATGAATTAATGAATAGAAAACATAACTGAATTAAATTAAAAAACAGGAAATTTGATTAATCAAATTAAAAAAATAAAAGACCCGCTCCCATTTCGTTGCCCATAATCCCACTCAATAGAAACACGTTATGAACTTAACAGAATTATAAATGAAAGGCAATGAACAAAAACAAAATACTTATTTCTACATTAATTAATGTATGAGATATTAGTTATTGATTATGCTGTTAGTTATTGACGATAAATATGTGAAAGTAGAAGATGTCAAATGATTAATGTAGAAGTATACTATTCAAACCGTATGAGTATTATATGATCATATAAATCGATTGCAAATTTAATATAAATACATAAATTTATGATATTAGACTATTATTTAGTCGAGTATATATTTTAAGTTAAACACAAACTTATAAATTTGTGTGAAATTTGTGATGATATCATTACTCTCATCGTATTAACGATAGATAATATATTTATTCTATAATTTGTGAAATTTGTGATGCATTCTATTGTATATTCATTCATTTTTTTTAATTAATTGTATATTCATTCATTCTATCAGCTATCAGCCTATCAACGATTATTGTGGAGTTATAAATTTGTGGGCCGCTGAGTCTTTTTCAAGAAGAAAGTTGTAAATTTGTGGGCCGAACTGAAAACAATCCCACACCATTAAAATCAACCAAATTTGACCAATAAACCTTGATCATAAAATCAAATTAGCCGATAAATAAGTTCGGCGATGACTTCTTCTTAGCATGTCGCTTTACCCAAATGTTTGTTTGAATCATTGTTGATTTTTCTCTGATTAACTAGGCATAAGTGATTACCACTCATTGCAAATAAAATCTATAAGTATGTATGAATGCAGCATGTAATCAATCCAAAAATATCCACTAGCTTGGAAAAATATAATCAGTAACAAAATGGAGCTATCCTTCGTGTTTCTTCTCTCTGTAGTGATTGCATGCATGAATTCGAACATGGCAAATGGGTGTCTCGCGGTGGAAAGAGAAGCACTCCTGACTTTCAAAGCCGGTATAAACGATCCTGGCAACCTTCTCTCGTCCTGGCATGCTCAAGATTGTTGCAATTGGTGGGGTGTCGTCTGTGACGACAAAACAGGTTACGTAATAAAACTTAATCTTAGCAATCCATACAACTCAAAGTTGGCTTTTTCTTATTCCGGGTTATCACCCAACACATGGACCGGTGAGATAAATCCTTCTTTACTTGCTCTGAGATATTTAACTCACCTAGATCTTAGTATGAATGATTTCTCTGCAATCAGCATACCCGATTTTATCGGTTCGTTTGAAAATTTGATCTCTCTCAACTTCTCTTTTATGAAGTTCACTGGTCATATTCCTTATCAACTCGGAAATCTCTCGAAACTCTCTTATCTCGACCTTGGCTGGTCTATGTTTTCTGGTATGTTCCCTCCTCAGCTAGGAAATCTCTCTCGTCTTCAATTTCTCAATTTAAGTACTCCATATCCTATTTCCAATAATCATGTTCAGGACATTTCATGGATTTCACAATTGTCTTCTCTAAATGATCTTGATATGAGTGGCTGGAATCTAAACAACACCAATAACTGGTTAGAAATTAACAAACTGCAAAACTTGAAAACATTGATCTTATCCGCTTGTAATCTTACCGGTGAAAGTATCCCACCATATCATTCTTATGTTAACTTAACATCTCTGAAAACCCTTGAATTATCAGAAAATCATTTCAACATTGAGTTGCCTAGTTGGCTATGGAATCTTACTTCCCTATCCCGTCTTGATCTAAGTTTTTCTGATTTTATCGGAATTGTGCCTGATGCACTTAGTAAATTGGTGTTGCTTAATTATCTTAATTTAGGCGGGAATGTTTTCAATCCAGTTTTTCTTGAACCGATTCAGAAACTGTGTCATCTTAAAACAATACACTTGAACTCCCTACAAATCGAGCAAGATATTGGTACATTAATCAGAAAGTTGAGTTGTAATTGGTCCCAATTAGAGGAGGTGGACCTTTCTCAGAACAACCTCCGGGGAAATCTAACGAGCTGGATTGGGAAAATATCCAATTTATCTCATTTGGATCTCGGTGATAATTCATTGTCAGGCCCTCTCCCTCATGAAATCGGGAGACTATCCGAACTATCGTATTTGAGTCTCAGTAATAATTCATTATCAGGTCTTGTCCCTCTTGAAATTGGAAGACTTTCCAAACTAAATAGGTTGGATCTTTCCTTCAATCCCTTCACAGGAAGCATTACTGAAGCTCATTTTACCAATCTTACAATGCTTACGATGTTGAACTTCGGTAATATGTTATTGGACATACAATTAAACGACAACTGGATTCCTCCATTTCAACTCCATGCTATAAGCTTAAGTTATTGTGTCTTAGGTAGTTTTCCTGGCTGGGTTCGAGGTCAAACACGACTTAATGCGATTGTTATGACGAATAGTAACATTTCGGGCACAATCCCAACCTGGTTTTGGAAGTTACCAGTACAATATGTATACCTATCCTACAACAAATTAAGAGGAAATCTACCTGTATCTCTGCAATCCACTCAATTAGTTGAGCTTCATCTCGAATCTAACAATTTCGAAGGTTCACTCCCATTATCTTATCCACTACAACTAGAATCATTACAATTATCGAACAATAAGTTAACAGGGCCGTTACCAAGGATAATGAACGGGACAAAGTTGGAATCTTTTCTACTCTCCACAAATCAAATTAACGGTACCTTGCCATCTTATATTTGTGAAATGACAAACCTAAAAATCTTGGATTTATCACACAATGAAATATCTGGAGAGCTTCCTATTTGTTGGAAAATGTCAGAATTGCAACTCTTAGATTTATCTGATAACAATATTACGGGACGGATTCCTAATTCCATTCGCTTTTTTCATAAACTTGAGTCATTGCAACTTGGTAGTAATAACCTTAACGGGGAACTGCCATCAGACCTACAACTATGCAAAGAGTTGATCTTTCTTGATTTGAACATAAACAATTTCTCGGGGAAAATACCAACATGGATAGGAGAAAAGTTGCAAAATCTAGTAGTTCTTGCTTTGCGGTCCAACATGTTTAGTGGAAAAATCCCTATAAATATCAGACAACTCGAGAGACTTCAGGTTCTTGATCTGTCTAATAATACAATTTTGGGGTCCATACCCGAGTCTTTTGGTAACTTCAGTAGTATGAGGAATAAAACAATGCATTCAGTTGTTAGTGTGAATGAGGAATATACTCATCTTCTTCATTACCATTCAGACGAGTACTTCAACAATTTATCCGTAAATATGAAGGGGCAACAACTATATTACACCCGAAATCTCGGCTTTGTCAAGACCATAGATTTATCAACTAACCATTTGAGAGGAGGTATTCCAGAGGGAATCGTCGCTCTCCACGGTTTAATCAATTTGAATTTGTCCGAAAATCATCTATCCGGAAGGATTCCTAAGAATATTGGAGATATGCAATCCTTGGAATCTCTTGATCTTTCCACCAATGAACTCATGGGGCATATACCTCAATCTTTGTCGGAATTGTCTTCTTTAAGCAGTTTAAACTTATCATATAACAACTTATCTGGAATGATTCCGTCGGGAAGACAATTAGATACCCTCAACGGCAACGGCCCATTGATATATGAAGGAAACCCTTATCTTTGTGGGCCCCCAACCGGCAAGAGCTGTTATGAAGGGGAAACAACTAGCACAAATAACAAAGTGAATGGAGATGGTCATGACATTATATGGCTTTCCATTTTTGTTGGACTCGGTTTCATTACCGGATTTTGGTGTGCTTGTGGTGCTTTGCTGTTTAAAGTAACTTGGAGGATAATCTTTTTTCAGACAGTTGATAAGTTTTTTGATATCGTATATGTACAATTTATGCTAACGATAAGAAAATTTAAAGGAATTTATAAATAGGTGAATGTAATTCACAAATAAATGAATATATATGTACAATTTATGATGTAAGAAATTTGCAAAAAAATGAATGTAATTTACAAATAAATAAATGTTGTTACCTTGTTATGTGTTGGTTTGGCAATTTTATATGTTGCTCCCTTTGTTTTTCTATATGTTGCACTGTGCCTGTGCTCCAATCAAGTGTATTGGATCCTTACTGAAATGGTTAGATACAATTTATCACCAAAATCATTGTATTATTAGTTTTACTAACTAATAAATAATAGTAGCTTACATCATTAATATAAGATGCGTGGCATAGTGCACAAAAGTAATTTAGTGTAAATTAATTCACATCATTGATATAGGATAACGTGACATTTTAAAATACACGAAGTTGAGTAAAATAGCGAACACAAATAAATTAGGGGAATTCTTCAAAAATCTCGTAATTTTTCTGGAAATTATGAAAAATCTCTTATTTTTTTAGATTCCCTCAAAAACTCCTTATATGTTTTGCTTACATCCAAAAACCCTCTAACATTTTTATATTTCTCAAAACCCCCTACCTTTTTGTTATGTATTTAAAAAATGACCATTATACCCCTCATAAGTTAATTTTACAAATCTCTATATTTTAATAAAATAATAAATAGATATTAAAAATATCATAAAAATAAAAAAATTGTTAACCAAAAAATTGTTCTTATTTATATTTTTTTACTGTGGATATATATGTTGATCTTTATATCGTGTTTAATATTATTTATACATTTTTCAATAATTGTTGTATAAAAAATGTATAAATACTAGTATTTTTAATTATGAGTCATTGTAAAAAGATATAAATATGAAGGTGAAAGGCATAGCGCAAAAACAACTATATGAAAACATTGGGGACTGCCCGCATTTTGGGCGCTGCTTGTTAAATGCGTCCGCTCGTCTAATTTTATTGCCCGCATTTTTTTATGTCAGCGCCTTGTCACGTGTTGACTTCTGGTTGAAAGTGACGTTTGTGAGTGCAATAGCACTGGAGTGCGTTAGCAACTCCCAATAAATAAATAATAAATATCTCAACAAATAAGCATATTTTAATTTTAATTTTAAGTTATGTATAAAGTTAAAGAAATCTGGCCTGTGAAATGGCCACGTCACTTTTTTAACCTGCACCGTTCGATCTTGATCGAAAGGTTCAGATTAGTCGGTAGTTCATTTGGACGCGGTCCATGTAGACCAACCAATACAATAATTATATGACCATGATGAACGGAGTTTATACCAAAAAATCGTTTTGAATAGAGGGCATGTTTGATTTGAGGGATTTTGGAATACATGGATATAGTAAATACATGTATATGATTATCCATGTATTTGAAGATACATGTTAGTTGTTTGTTTTGTTGTATTTCTAGATCATGTGTACAAAAGAATTCTTGTTTGATTATTTGATGAAAATTCATGATTTAAAATTTTGATTCTAGTTATTTGTCAGATGAAAATATTAAATCATTAACATAATATCGTCGATAGAAAATATACATAACAACACAAATATGTTTACTAAATTTTATCATAAACTAATATTAAATCATTCACAAAATATCAAACATACACACAATACCATTTTGCACCATCGATAGAAAATACTACTGACATTACCATTTAATAATTTTAAACATTATCAAAACACAAAATATATTCTTATATTATAAGTGCCGCCGTCTAGAAAAATCTACCATTACCCACATCGTCCATTCCGTCAATACCACTTGCCCCATTCAGATCGCCCATTCCGCCAATACCACTTGCACCACCCATCCCCGCCATGTCTCTAGTACCATTTGCACCGCTCGTACCACCCATATTACCCGTACTGCCCATACCGCTCATACCACCTCTACCATTTGCATAATGAAGCATAAAATCATCCATCCATTCGATTTTTTCATCCGTGCTATATGAAATAAAACACGCGCCATAAACTTCATTTTGCACCAAGTAGCATTGTGCAAGGTGTAATGCCGAAGGTGGATATTGGACCGGCATTGTCGCAATTGCCGCCTTGATATCTTTTGCAAGGACTACTATTCTATTTGTATTCAAATCTTGAAAGACCTCTTTCATCTCTGAGAAATATTTCCCAAAATATTCTTCTTCATTAAATTTTCGTTTCTTCGACATCATAGCACTTGTATTAGGTGTAGTAGATTCCGCACGAGGAACTGTGGATTCAGAACCCGGGGTTGTGGGTTGAATGTCGCCGGCATCAATCTCATATTATGTGGAATGCATAATAGGGGAAGACGGATCACGAGTCCTTGCTCGAGAAGCATCAAGAGGCCTAGAAGTGCGATGTAATGCTTTTGCAGACGCTCCGGTGGCTAACTCGTTTCCACAAATTATTTCCATCTCCACATAAAAATTGATTGGTTTATTTATGAATTTCTCTTCATTTGGATGTGCCTAGAATGAGATATAAAATAAACAAGTGATATAAGTAAAAAAAAATTTTGAATGAGAAAATACAAGAAAAAAAGCAATAACCTTGATGTAAATTTCACACACATCGGGATCCATCACTATCGTGTTGGTATTATGGTCATAAGTGTTTCCACTCAATGATTTTAGATTTTGAATAATTTTCCAATTTCTCCTTATGGTTCTAATATGATTTTGGACATTGATCGTCGTGAAATTTGTGTGAACTTTCTCATTGACGTGTTTAGCAGCCGCGGCGATTGTAACACTTTTGAATCCTTTTTCCGGCTTGTTGCCTTTGGTAGCTTGCTCGGCCAAAAACTTCAACAAAAGTTCACTTGCCGAAGGATTCCAATAAGCATTTTTGTTATGTTTTGTTCCCTTTGACATTACTTCTTCTTCCGTCTGTCTACAAAAACAAAATATGTCAGTGAGCATTTACAAGAAACTAAGATTTACACAAAATGTTAGATTAATTATTATGTCATTCAATCATATATATTACATTAATTATTCCATCTAGTGAGCATTTACAAGGTGAAAAACTTAATTACAATGCCATTATACAACAGCGGAGCCAAAATTAGGAGAAAAACTTAATTACTAATTAGACCTACACTACAATCTTATATCAACAAAGTAATTGAATGGAATCATATTAAAATTACACTCTCTTTTAAGTATACATTTCATCGAACACCTAAACCACAACCTTATATCAACAAGAGGATTCTTTATATTATGCTCTAATTGCAAAAATATACCTACATCATCAGTAATTGAATGAAATTATATTAAAACTACACTCTATTTTAAGTATGCATTTCATCGAACACCTGAACCACCACCTATGAAACCATTTTTTCCCAAGAAAAACTCACAAAAATGGATGTAATATAAGTTATAACTATTGAAGTCTTAATTAATTAGACCTTTCAAGAGCAAGAGGAAGAAAAATAACTTGCAGCCACGAGAGAGTGTTGAAGCAAAGCTGAGGAGATATAAAAATAAAAATTACCTAGAGAACAAGAGTAAATGATGAAATGCTTGAGAGAGTTGAAGCCAACGTGAAGGAAAATAAATTGGCGAGATGTGGATCTGCTCCAAAGTGAGAAGAGAGAAGAAGAAGAAGAAGCGTGAAATGGCGGGTGGGTGAAAATGTTTAGCGCCAAGAATGAAATACAGGGAGCAAGCATGGAATACAGAAAAAAAATCTGTAAACCAATATCCCTGTATTCTAGACATGAAATACAATACACCTTATAAACAAACACTGGATTTGAGACTTATCCAGGATTTCGAAATACATATACATCAGAATCCCTCAGAATCCCTCAAATCAAACATGCCCAGATATACACCACTCTTTCTCTCGGCCGTCAAATCTCTCTCCCATCTCACTCTCCCAAACCCAGCGATAGCGAGAAGTGAGAGGGGGCGACAACGGTCAGGCCACTGGCAACAACGATGGCGACTTTACTTTGTAATTCTGTTATCTGAAGGCGGCGTGACAAGAAACCCTAGAGTCCCTCCAACCAGGGCTGAACGAGAACCAGAGGAGAATCTGAGGGAGACGACGAGCAGTGCAGAGAGGCCCCAACCTAGAGCCCCTCCGGCCAGAAATCACGAAAAAACTGAGGAAGAGAACGGTGTCCAGTCTCCAAGAATCCCTCCCTCTGATATCTCTCTTTTTTAAGCCACGGTGTGGAGCTCGCCATGTCGCCGTCCCACATCTGCATGAACAAAATGGTACCGATTCTTGATAAATGTCAACAAATTATTGAGCTTCTCTCTGATTTTATTCATTCTAGAGCATAACTGATACAATCCATCGCAAATTTGATTTTAGGTTCAAATTTTGGTCACAAAACAGATCCATACAGGTGGAAAAGATATATAATGTAGTAGAACCATTGAAGCTTCTATCAGTTGAAGAGATACGTGCTCATGCCATATGGAATAATTGCATCAATTCTGCAAATACTTTTACTGGTATGGGCCTCATTTTCTATGCCGTACAATGTGTTGTCGGAAAGATATGTTCTTTAGGATTTCTGATTTACTACTAAATATTTGATCAAGACCGAATTTAGTGTAATTAGGACTCAATTGAGCCTTAATTTTATGTTCATTAAATCTTAATTTGTTGAATTTCGAACAACAATTAAGACCTAATTTCATGATTTTTTTTCATTCTGAATTTGCTGGCACTCTGAATAGATGGCTCGATTCGCAACGGACCCTTTACTAAAAAGTGTGATATTTTAGCCATGGTATTATTATTTGGGAACTTTGTACATTGAAGAGGCCTTAAGAAGGCATCACTCTATTCAAGTATGTTTGTACTTTTGTGTTTAATAATTAAAATTTTCAATGGTTATGATTTGTTTGATGATTGATAAGGGTGTTTATGTTGTTGCTAATGAAGGATTGAGGCTGTCAATTCCAGAAGGCCCTCTCAGCAATTTGCAGGTACTTTATTTAACTTCTCTTTGAGTTGACAATTAGAAAAATTGAATCTAAGTCAAGGTAATCAAAGTTTAACCTTCTTTATTTTACATTTAAATCGATAATATTTGTTACTTGATTGCACATTGTAGTTGATGAAGGCATACTTTCTTATCAGTTATCGGTTATAAATTTTTAATTTATTCTTTTTCTATTATTAGTTCATATATTTTTAATTAAAATTTTCAGCTCTGTGTTCTATTTTTTTATATTTCAATGACATTATAATTGACACTACTTTTGAGATCTCGGGCATTTTCAAAATTACCTCTAGCATTTTCAAAATGATAATCATTTTTATAATGAATATGAATACAGTTGATGAATCTATGAACTGATTTATAATTTGTTATGAAAATAATCCAGGGGCTTGAATGCAAATCTACAATTTTGAGTCGATTTTTGTTTTGCAAGGAAATAGGACAAATTATATAAGAAATCACTAATCGCTGCTGTGGAGAGCAACTTCTCGAATGGCACGCCTTTGCAGTTGTCGAAAAGGTCAAATCCCTACAATTATTATTATTATTTTAATCCAATATACTAATTTGTTGATTTGATAATTACAGATTTTAAAATAGATCTAATCTTAAACATTGGGCCGGCACCCCCTTCTCCCACGCTCTTGCTATTTTCACCGTCGGATTGCTTTCTTCCCAGCCGTTCGATCGGAAGAGAAAAGGAGTGCCGCTCTCTTCCTCTCCTCATCTCGAATCATTCACACTGTCATGAGAAAGAATGAAGAGAAAAGGAGGAAACCCTAGACGGTCGCGGCACCAATTGATACCATAAATATCAAGATTAAGATTTATTAAGCAATCTATACCATAAATAATTTAATATTTTATATTAAAAAAACATATACATGTATTTATTATTTTGAAGTAAAAGAGGTCATACTTAAAAAATATTAAATATCAAGATTAAGATTTATTAAGCAAAAATGTATATAGCTTTTGTATGTCAAAAAAATAAATTAACAAACAAATTCATAGTGTTTTGTCAAGTGAACATATTATATTTGTTGTAAATTCATTTTAAAGTTATGTATATAATAAATTTTCTTAGATAGTTGTATAGTTGTATAGTTTGAAATTATTTTTGAAATCTCTTATATTATAAATGTTATAATTTTGAAATAAATATTATAATGTTATTATTAGGTGTTCTCCTAAAAATATCAATAGTATAATAATTCATTCATGTATGATAATAAGTTATGAGCATATATTATTCACATGCATATAATAGTATCTAACTCTTAAATTTCATGATCAAAAAAATATTATATGTAAGTTTAAGTATTGGAATAAACACATGGAAGATGGAAAGACAATTATATCAAAAAAATAAATGTTTTACAATAAAAACATACACAAGCATTGAATTATTGGAAGTGAAAAATATCACATGTAATTATTAAATGTGTACTTGAAGTTTTTTAACAACATAAATGTATAAATTTTTTAGTTTGAATTTTTTTTTTTGGAATCTCTTCTGTTATTAATTCTTTTATATTATAAATGATATAATTTTCAAATAAATAATATAATATCATTATTCAGTGTTTTCATAAAGTATCAACAATATAGTAGTTTATTCATGTATTATACACATATTTTGCACATCATATAAAATTATATAAGTCTTAAGTACCATGAAATAATAATAAAGGATGTTAATATTATAATTTAGGTTACATATAATATACTACAATATATCTTCACATAGAAGATGCAAAGACAAAGTGTACTAAAAAAATTAATATTCCAAAATAAAAAATCATATACATGCATCAATTAATTGGAGGTGAAAGTTATTATTTGTAGTAACTAGGAGAATACTCGCGCTACGCGGCGAGGATGTTAATTATGTTTTTCATTACAATATAAAGTTCTTATAAATATGATGATATTGATAATATCATTTCACAATATAAATTATTTGAACTAATTTGTTAAGGATTATGTATAAGTTTTTCAATTATTTTACATTATGATGACACAAAATTTTATTTTCTTAATCAAGTAATAACACTTATATTAATGTGATTGTATAATAATAATATATGAGATATAACATGATTTTACAAAAAAACATAACAACAAATATTATATCATTGTTGTTCAAAATATTTCATACAATATCAAATGTAATGCAATGGAAATTATAAATAATATCAAACTTAATAGTGAAAGTAATTTAATAACTAATAGAAAAAATTAATTTAGCATAACATAAATATAAATTATTTTAAGTCATATGAGTTTTGTTAATTTTATATTTTTAAAACTAACATTACTATTTTGTAAGTGTTAATAAATTTAATTTATTTCGATGGATAAACTATTTTTATTTCTATTATTTTTCAAAGAAAATATATTAATTTATTTGATTAAAAATACAAATATAATCAACTTAGTTTTATATGATATTAGTATAGTTGCAATTTCTAAAAATAAATATTAATATTTAAAATTCTATATAAATAAAATAATTAAAATTATTATTTGTAAAAATACAATTTTTGCATTGCATTTTTTACATAATATTTTTATAAATTCAAATTATGAAAAATGGTATGTATGAACTATGCTAATATGGATGTCAAAATAAAGAGAAAATTAAAACGAATATATTTGATGAATTTTTAAAATTAAAATTCTAAAAATAATACTACTATATGTTGTATGTTTATAATATTATATATTAAGTTATTAGTATTTCATATGTTAACTTTTCATCTTCCATTATATTCACATTTGATCATGTAAACTCATGTGAAATGATAAACAATTGAATAAACTTAGTCTAACATGAACCTAACCAATAAAATTAGTCCACATAATTAATATATGATGATGTGGCTTTCTAAAAATCCTTAAAACATAGTGTAAAATAAGGGACACTTAAATGACTACAAAGAAAAAATATTTATAACAAATCAATGATTAATCAATGATCTAAATTTTGCCACATATTATAATCAATGGTTAAAAAGAAAAGTGATGATGTTAAAAAAAATGATGATGTGGCACAAGGAAATTGCACAAAGTTGGGTCCAAAATAAGGGTGTGGGTAAATTATTGATTATAAGAAATAAAGATTTTTTGAAGAACAAAAATATATTAATTTTGTGTGTCAAAATAAAATTTAACAAAACTCTTAATATTCTTTGCCATGTGGAGAGTGCATTTAATTTATATCGTAGGTTTTGTAGATGAGCTTTGGCAAGCTTTCTTTGCGAATCCGGTTGACTGGTGGGATAATCGCCTTAATAAGGTCAAAACTTTAATTAATTTAGAAAATCATTTTTGCTTTTAGGGCTTCTTTTTTTTAAAAAATTTATCCTTTTCAAATTATTGGCAATTAAAAATTTGGTCTTTTTTCATACAGAAAAATTTGGTTTTGTTCATTATGCATATCTTGGGGTTAATTTTATATTTTTTGAATTATAGAGGTGTTTTCTATAATTTAATAAATTATATGGTTATTTCTGATAATTTGAAAAACAATAGGGTATTTTTGATAATTTTCAGAAATTATAGGTGTATAATTGATCTTTTTCCAAATATAAGGGTCTATTTGGTACTTTGTGAAATTATAGGACTATATATGATACTTTCAGAACCTATAGGGGTATATTTGATATTGCGTGAAATGTATATATTTAGTTTGATTTTTGAAATTATTATTGTAGGATTGACCTGAAATTTGGAATCGACATTCGATATCAATTTTTTCGAACCAAAAAAGAAGCCGCCATGGTCCATACCAAGGGAGAGGTCTTTGCATTAGTTGAAGTATACACCCTTATTGGAAACATTAAAGGGGAATGGATTGTCTTGGCAGAAGCGTTTTTCGATCTTGAGCTCTTATTATTGCTTCACCAACTAGCTAATCAGACATGAACCCCTCCTCGGTGGATTGCTTCTTTTGCTCCTCAGCCTACGGGGTATTATCAATTGTTTCCAGTTGTTGTTCCCCTTCCAATGACAGGTTCTTGTGCGTTACTCACCGTCCGCCACTGAAAACATCACTTTCCGTTCGACTTGCTGCAGAAAATCATGTACTTACCATATTGTGCACTCAGCAGAAATTAATTTTATTATCACATCATCAAATATGATGTCGTGAGTTATCGCGTCATCAAACATGTCATTTTGTTGCCACATCACAATTAAACGGTCCAGTCATTAATTAATGATATCTAATTGAAACAAATTGCAAATATAACAGACTTGATTGATCAAATTAAGAATATAAGAAACTTGATTGATCAAATTAAAATGTTAGAGACTTAAACTGGACTTTAAATGAAAAATAAGAACTAAAAAAAACTTCCTTCTACATTAATTTATGTATGAGCATTAATTAATGTATGAGATATTAGCAATTGATTATGCTATTAGTTATCGGCCATAAATATGTGAAAGTAAAACATTTGAATTAATTAACGTAGAAGTATACTAAGATAATATATTTAGGAAAAATTTCCTTCGTAGACATCAAATATTTCTAATTTCTAATTCCTCTACAAAGACAACTTTGTTTGAAAATACTAAAAATAACATCCTCGACTTTTCAAAAATTGAAAAACGAGCAAGATGTCACACTTTTCAAAAAAACAATCATTATATTTTTATTTTAATTCTTCATCAATTTGTAATCACTTCTTACACAAATTAAACAAACACCTCAACTTTTGAAAAGTTGAGAAATAATCTTGAATTTTTGAAATGTTGGGAGAAATGTATTTTTGTGGGTCCCGTGATACGGATTTTATTATCATATATTATTTTAAATTTAAAAATATCATTATTGGTATAAACACATTGTTTTCAATATTAATATATTATTTTGAGTGTTATTATTTGATTTATTCGGCTGAACCAAATAAGAAACTTTACAGCTTTAACTTTTTTTATTTAACAAATATATATAAATCAATCATATAAAATATAATTATATTATATTATAATATTTTTTTAATTAAAACAATGGAAAAACGTGATAAATAAGATGTAATTTGGCCGGTTAAGTTTAATCGGTCTCCAAAACACTAAAACCGAATCGAACTAAATAAACCGAACAATATCAATTTTTCAGCCGAACCCATGAAACTGAATTCGATCGGATTACCGAACCACTTGCCCACCCCTACCTATTATTTTTGTATTAATATACCATTTTTCAATAGAAAGAGATTCAACTTAATCAGTAGGGGTGGGCAATACGTCATTATTTTTGTAGCAATACATTATTATAATATTACAAATAATATAACTATATTTTATATGATTTATTTATATATATTTCTTTAATAAATTTAAAATTTTAAAACTATAAAGTTTCTTATTTGATTCAACCGAATAAACCAAATCAGAATTCAGTTTAATTTTAAATCGGTTCAAAATTAGTTTGGTTCGGTTTTTATATGGTTCTCTGTCTGTTTAAATCGGTTTAGTCCTATTTGGTGCGGTCGAACCGACCGAACGTCCCTAAATTGATAGATTAATCTAAAAACAAAATATTAGTACTTAAAATCAGTAAATCAATATTGTTCACATGAAATAGTACATTGACATTGACTGTGACTATAATATATGAACATTGAAATTTGTATTTTGCCATTAAAATGATATAATTAGAGTAGTATATTGATACAAAGAAATAGTACAATAACACTCAAAATAATATATTAATATTGAAAACAATGTATTTATAACAATAATGATATATTTAAATTAAAAATAATATATCAATAATAAAATCAGTATCACGAGATAAAAAAAAGTTAATACATTGCTTCTAACATTTCAAAACTTACGGGTTATTTCTCAATTTTACAAAAGTCGAGAGGTAACTTCTTTTTTGAAAAAAAAAAGACCACTATTTGCAAAGTCGGACACTTTGTTTATCTCTCGATTTTTGTAAAGTTGGGAATGTTATTTTTGGCATTTTCAAACTGTTAGGGCGGCGACGATCCGGCACCGCCCGTTAAATAAAATAATTAATCTTTAATTTTGCCCGTACAAACGGACCGTACTAACTATGTGAATTCAACCGAATTATCTCAAAATAAAACCGTACCTTAACCGTATGCGGAAGTGTATGGAATCCGTCCGAATTGATGTCGCGCCATCATCGTCGTTGCGTCTACGAAGCCTTAGTCGCAAGAATGGAATTCCAAGTACTTTATGATGTCCAATTTAGAGTCCTTTTGTTTTTCTCTAATGGATCTCTCTCTCTAATCTTAATGGGGCAGATTTAAGAATGGATTTTCATCATCATATGTACTTGGGACCAAATTGCTTATATAGCCACAAGACATCTTTTCACAAAGACATGCTTTTTGGGCTCATAATGTGGATCTTCTAATTCAGCCCATCATAGAAAATAGAATCACCACCCACAATATTCTACACATCAAAAGGCCCACAACTTAATTGACACATTTAATGCTTAATTTATTAACTAAAATTGATCACTAAATTGTAAGCATTCAAATGACAATATTACAACACATAATATTTTACATATAAGTCCAATGTTGGAATAATGTTCCAACAATCTCCCACTTGGACTATATGTAATTCCTTATAATTACGTATTGAACATAAACCGAAATACGCGTACTTGTTTGTCATGAAACTTTATGTGTCCCTAACCAATTCCGTCCATCAATAATATCAACGTAGGATCAAAGCGGCTTTCGTCACATTTAACGCAACTAAACCTTCAATGGTCACATACACTAATACAACTGAATGACATGAATCATGATGTGGATGTATAGCATGGAAATTTTATGTAATGTGATTTTAACATGCCTATTTCCAACTTGGTCCTCCTAAAAATAAATTTAGTGAGATCCTTAAAATCGTCTCCTTTAATAACTTAATGAGATAAACCGTCTCCTTTAAAACCGCATTGAGACAAACCGTCTCCTATAATACCTTATGAGACAAACCGTCTCCTTTAAACTATATTGAGACGAACCTTATCTAAATCAGAGTAAAGTGATAAATGTAACTTGAATTCTGCAGAATAACCATAATACCGTATCATATGTCTATGACATATGTTTATATCACGTGTCTATATCATAATAATTGTACAAATATTTACTCCCACTATAACCGAATATCCTTAACCGAAATTACACCCATATAAGCAACGTCTTGCTTATATAACATATTGGGTAATTATACCTTATTGGAGTTTGTACCAAAATATATGATAGACAAATATTACTCTGAATTTCTTTACTTTCTTTCACGTAAGTAATGATATATTTAATAATTAACAAAATTCATCTCAAAACCAAATAAGATAATTTTGTTATAAAACCAAAAATGTATATATACCAATATCAATGTTCTTGAGATGTCTAAGTTTGTCTTTTCGGCTAAACAAAAATTGTAGCCGTATTTCCCCCCGCAAACAAGACATCATTAAAGAACCATATTTCCAATAAATGTGAGTACCGAATTAATGTTAAAAAAATAACTATAATCAAGCATTGTATTGCTCACCAAAATAACCGAATAATAATAATACATTTAATTAAAGGTTATCCCCATCATCAAGATATCCCTTTTTCCGTTAATATTTTGACTTGGGCCAATCATATTAACTTCTTATTGATATCTTGGCGTAGTAATCAAGAATTGATAATAAATTAACGTGTCAATAAATTAACCTTCCTTTGGGCCGATTAAATAAATCACACGTAAAACCGAAAAATTATCACACACTTATTACCACAGATGCATATGAAATTATATTAAATATTGCCTTCCTTTGGGCCGGTCAATATTAAATAATATCATACACATATCCTTTTATATTTTAAAATATAATTAATTTCAACAAGAGAGGTCACTTTGGCGACATGTTGCTGACTTTAATTAATCTTAAAACACATACCTTAAACCTTTTAATTAATCTTAAAATTATACCTTATTATGGACAATTTCCTTAACTTTAATATTCAAAATTTTAATATTTTGAATTTTAATATCCATAATTTCCATATTCTAAATTTTCATATTTAGAATTTCCAAATTCACCAAATTCGGAATTTTCCTGCTCCGGATTTCAAAATCCTGAATTTCCAGATTCGGAATTACTGATTCCAGACTTTGAATATCCAGAATTTATGTATTCCAGAATTTGATATTCCAGAATTTTATTGTCCTGAATTTTCAGATTCCAGGTTTTATATATCCTCACAAAAACAGAATTTGAAATCCTAAATTAAAATCCCACTTTTTATTTCCCAGATTTCTAAACTCGGAATTTGAAATACCTTAAGAAAACCAGGATAAAGAATCCTAAATTTATTTCCTGGTTTTTGTTTTCCATATTTTCAAAATCCAAACCTTAAAATCCGGGATTCTATATCCCGATTTTTAAATCCAGACTTTAAAATCCTGGATTTTATATTCTAATTTCTAAATCCAGACTTTAAAATCCAGACTTTGATATCCTGATTTTATACTTAGAATTTGTAATTCCGGATTTTTATAAACTTAAAAAACCAGCATTTTAAATCCTAATTTCAATTAGCATAAAAAGTCGGGAATCCAAATCCCGTCTCTTCCAAAGAGTCACGACCAGATCATCAGAAGCCATTCATGGCGTTTTCCTTACGTCTGATAATAACCTTTTTTTCGTCGAAATCTCGTCTTTCATCTGAAAATCAAATTAAAAGCACCGTTCCACTCGAAATCGAGTGGTGAATGTGAGGGAAAGTATAACTTTCGAAATAACTTTTCTTTCTCTCAAAATCAAATGACTCGTTTCTGACCCGTTTCGATAAAAATCGAAATTACCCAAAATTAACAGAAATTAGACGACAGAAATCGTGCTAAACACTATATACTTCGTTTCTCTTCCATTTAAACCGTGATTCACCATAGTTTCGCTCTGATACCAATTGTTAGGGCGGCGACGATCCGGCACCGCCCGTTAAATAAAATAATTAATCTTTAATTTTGCCCGTACAAACGGACCGTACTAACTATGTGAATTCAACCGAATTATCTCAAAATAAAACCGTACCTTAACCGTATGCGGAAGCGTATGGAATCCGTCCGAATTGATGTCGCGCCATCATCGTCGTTGCGTCTACGAAGCCTTAGTCGCAAGAATGGAATTCCAAGTACTTTATGATGTCCAATTTAGAGTCCTTTTGTTTTTCTCTAATGGATCTCTCTCTCTAATCTTAATGGGGCAGATTTAAGAATGGATTTTCATCATCATATGTACTTGGGACCAAATTGCTTATATAGCCACAAGACATCTTTTCACAAAGACATGCCTTTTGGGCTCATAATGTGGATCTTCTAATTCAGCCCATCATAGAAAATAGAATCACCACCCACAATATTCTACACATCAAAAGGCCCACAACTTAATTGACACATTTAATGCTTAATTTATTAACTAAAATTGATCACTAAATTGTAAGCATTCAAATGACAAATCTTTAATTTTGCCCGTACAAACGGACCGTACTAACTATGTGAATTCAACCGAATTATCTCAAAATAAAACCGTACCTTAACCGTATGCGGAAGCGTATGGAATCCGTCCGAATTGATGTCGCACCATCATCGTCGTTGCGTCTACGAAGCCTTAGTCGCAAGAATGGAATTCCAAGTACTTTATGATGTCCAATTTAGAGTCCTTTTGTTTTTCTCTAATGGATCTCTCTCTCTAATCTTAATGGGGCAGATTTAAGAATGGATTTTCATCATCATATGTACTTGGGACCAAATTGCTTATATAGCCACAAGACATCTTTTCACAAAGACATGCCTTTTGGGCTCATAATGTGGATCTTCTAATTCAGCCCATCATAGAAAATAGAATCACCACCCACAATATTCTACACATCAAAAGGCCCACAACTTAATTGACACATTTAATGCTTAATTTATTAACTAAAATTGATCACTAAATTGTAAGCATTCAAATGACAATATTACAACACATAATATTTTACATATAAGTCCAATGTTGGAATAATGTTCCAACACAAACAAGATTGTTCTTTTAGGGGAACTAGAAACATTTGGTGTCTACAGATGAATTTTTCCCATATATTTATGGAAGATTTTTTAAAAAAACCAAGTTTTAATATTTTATTACCAAAATAACCAAGTTTTGGAGATAATTACATAAATAAACAAAAGCGGACTTTGTAACTCCGCCAAACTAGAAATGGCGGCATCCGTAACTCCGCCATTTTTTTTAACCATTAATTTATGTTTAATTATGTGTTCACGTGGTTTAATTATGTTTAATATATGGCGGACTTTGTAATTCCGCCAAAATTCGGGATATTATTTTTTCTGTTGTTTTTTGTTATATTTAATATTTAAGTAAATGATGGTAATAGTTTATGTTGAGTATAGTTTATGTTATGTATATTTTATATTGAGTATATTTTATGTGAGTAGTTGAATAAATTAATATATTATGTATAGTATATTTCTTGTAGAGATAAAGATGAAATTTTTTTCGAAAATTATAGATGTTAGAATTTATTGAATACATAGAAGAGAATCAATTTTTGTTCTGAAAAACAAAGATTGACAAGACCTTACACTGTCATAAAGAATCAAAAACGAATATATTCTCTTTAACTTTTTCAGAAATTGTTTCTTGTCTTTGTTAGAAAGGAATATATTCGATTTTACTTTTTTCAGTCCTATAAATATCTTCCTCTTCTTCTCATTTTTTCAAGAACCAAAAAATCATCATCTTTCTCTTCTTCTTTTTTCAAGCTTTATTACTTAATGGCTTCTTCATCTTCTACTCCTGTCAAAAAAGAATGGTGGGATATTGAGTTGAAGGAGACATTTTTTGATAAAAGACATGTCTTATCTCCTCCGGTTCACCACAAAGATAAGCCCGTTATTGTGTGTCATATGTACGATATTCTCTATTTGGAAAAAAAAACGCAATGAATCGTTATTCATACATCATGACATGTACATTATTTTAGCCCAAAATAACGAAGGATGGCTTAATTGGGATAGCGGATGGTGTCCCAAAGCACGAGTTAGAGTTTTTGATGAATTTCGTGTAAGTTATTTGAAATTTAATTTTTAACCTTTAAAAAAATAATTATTTTGCCTATGTGTGTTTTTTCGTTAATTAGAAACGTTACAAGTGGCCACTTGAGGTTACAAATATGGAGTGCATCGAAATTTTTTGGAAATATTGTACCATACGTTGGGAAAGAATTGTAAAGGAAATGTAAGACTTCATGTATAAGGAATGCACTTTGGGTGATTTATATATCGATTTATGGTATCAAAGAGGAGTTAATCCGGAAAGGAAGATTATGCCTGCGCATACAAATCACAACGCGTTCATGCAGATGGTATCCAAATGGCTATATATCAAACCTGCGTACATACCAAGGAGACAATTTGGTGATGTGCATGGAAACATAGTGAAGAGATATATCGATGTTCAAGGAAATGTAGTAACAACTTTTTTTTTACTATCCAAGGAATTAATTAGATATATGTACTCTTTTAGTAGTAATGTATTTCCTATTTTTAATTTCTTGTACTAGTAATGTATTTTCTATTTTAGTAGTAATTTATTTCCTATTTTTAATTTCATGTAGAAGTAATGTATTTCCTATTTTAGTAGTAATAACAATCGTTTAAATATAACCATAGCAATATCATCAAAATCATCTAAACATCACAATCACAATCATCAGAATCACAATATCACAATCCTAAACAAACAAACATGCACACATATGGATTATGACAAAAAAACAAACAAACATAATCATAACAAAAAAAAACTAAATATCGTCTCTCGGAGCATTCTGAATGGAGTCGAAGAAGTCATACTGGTTCCGAGAAGAACTGCCCTCACCATATGGATTATGAGTCGATGGATAAGTCGTATTCATGAAATCCATCAACTCAGTAGCCGATCCCTCACCATAATTAGGGCGAGTAGTGCACACGTAATCGGTATTCGGTGGCTGGAATACCTCGTTCCATGGGTTGAACTCGGGTTGCGTTCCAAAGTGTGGAGGTGGTTGGGACTCATGCTGAGATGGATGTTCTTGTCGACGGGGTGGCGAAGGTGGATTATTCAAGGACAATGTGTCGAGTAGCAAAGTCATCATACTGGCCATCTGATCCAACGTGTGTCCGGCAGAACAATTCGAGCTACAAGTCTGATTCTGTCTAGCTCGATGGATGTCTAAACGTAGCTCCTCGACCTGAAAGTTCAAACTTAAATAAAATGTCTAAAATAATATACAACTAATTGTTATCATACCATGGATCGCTCGAAACCTCGCATTAGGTGGATCAATGGAGTTCAAAATCCACCGTCGCGTAATTCTCCAAAACCAAGCCATATAATCATGTACAAGTTTCACAAATTTAATATCTCAAAATTATGTAATATAATTGATAACATAAATCGTACCGCCCTAGTGAATTGGTCATTCAAAACCGTGTCATCCTCCCGCACAAGACGCTCATTTCTCGTTTCCCACATATTCAAATAAGGACCCATCTGGGCACTACTAAGATTTCCACGCCGAGCCATAATAGGATTATGAGGGATGTGCTGCCGGAATCCGAACTGCATAAGGACCCTATCGGGAAGGTGCATCTCGACGATACCTCCAAATATGAGCGGACCCATCTGGGAGTGCATCGAAGGTCTCACGCAACCATGTAATGGTCAAACGCTGGCCCTTGTTGGGAACTGCCCCAACCAAACGTAAGAAATCGGCATGCATATCATCGCTACTCCGTTTCTCTCGATAAACCGGGTTACCGTATATATCAAACCCAGTAAGCAAAGAAACATCCCGCAAGGTGATCGTAATCTCACCATGCGGTGTATGTAAGCTGTTAGTCTCGGGACGCCATCGCTGAATCAGTGCCGTCAGAAAAGGATGATCTAGCTGGATATACGCACATCTCGTAGGCAGATAAAAACCTGCTCGTCTAAGTCGGTCTTCGATTTCATGATGCGGCATCGTCTCGAACCAACTGCCCCAACTAGATCCGTGCTAACTGATATGCTTCTTCGTTAACAAATTTTCGAGAGACTCGTTGGACACATGGTTCACCTGATCAGTTAGAACTGACGAATCCACTGGTCCAGGATTAGTCATCTGAATAAAAATTTACACAAAAATTAGTCCAACAATTCATATGAATAAAGAGGTAATACAAATAATAAACAATCTCAATAAAATTTACATAGTCTAAAAAATACATAGTCTAAAATTAGTCAATACAAACCATAACATACATAATAAACAATCTCAATAAAAATTACATAGTCTAAAAAATACAAACAAAATAAAACATAATTCAACACTAATCAACTCGAGGTAGTTGAACGGCACAATGTGTTGGGTTATCTACACCCCATCGAGTTCGCGCAGCGGATAATTATTGGACTCGACGGAGTACAAATTCCCGAGATCTCATCTACGATTTGTTTATCAAATTGCCTATAACTAATATAACGTAAACCTAATAAACGTAATATTTGTACCTAGCGAAATTGATCGCTTACGAAGGGTTTGTCGCTGCGAAGCCTTCACTTCCGTTCACGTCGCACCTTTTCGTTCGCACCTTTTCGTTCGTACCTTTTCGCTCGTACCGGTTCGTCCCACGCCCAAACCGGTCGTCTTTCTCCGTTTTTCTCCTCGGTTGATGAACTTAACTCGTTAGTACGCAAACGTATATGTACCTCTACTCGTATCCACCACGAAACGGGAGTCGTCGGATAATCACGAAACTGCCTAGACGCCTCGTAATCACTCTTGCTTAAACTCTTGCCGGAATCAATGGAGAATTCTGGCGAACTTTTCTCTCTCTTAATTACTGGATTAATTAGTGGAAATAATGGTTGCTTAGATTGATTTGATTGAGTGAGATTAGGATCCTATTTATAGAATAACTCGTATTCCTTCACCAGTAAATAGACACTATTTAATCAATCAAATAATACTTTTATATGCATGAAAGGACAAGTTTCTAGAAGATTTGATCAAAAGATGTGTCTCCTGCAGAATCAGCAGACACACTTTCACTAAACTGGAATTTCGACCGACTTAGGTCCGTAATTAACAGGAACTTTCTGAACGCAACTTCTAGATGATCTTATCACCTTTCCAACAAATCCGAGTTTATCCAATTTGGATATCCAGTCCGAAAGTTTTGCTAGTTTTAGTAAACGTTCGCGTCCTTTCGTCGAACTGCCTCAACCTTTCATGTATTTCATTTGAATGAACGTCCTACGTTATTCAAATGTTTTTCCACTGAATATGAAAGTGGCAGATAATACAATTATCTAACTTATGAGAGTTGAATCATCCAAATCGGTGTTCGTATACGAAAGTAATGTCCCTTTTAGTAAAAATGTTCCAAACAGATTTTTCCTAAAATCTTATCTTATCAATCTAATTATGTATATCATATATACACTAGCTTTATCCCCGCGCAATTGCGCGGGATTTTTTTATATAATTATTTAAATAGAATTAACGCGTGTGCGAATTAACACGCATGTGTTGTAACTAAATTAATCAAATCATGACATATTTGCAAATATCATGATGTCAATAGATGCATATGGTTCATGAAATTAGTCTATCACGGATATTATTTTCTAATATAATTTGTATAAATAACATTTGTTCAGGTGTTTCTAAAATCGATTAATATAATCAGGACATATTCGCAAATTTTAATATGTATGTAAAATAGGAAAAAAAGACCAAATGTAAAAAAGGACCAAAATGTAAAATAAGAAAAAAGGATCAAAATGTAAAAAAGGACCGAAATGTAAATTAAAAAGGACCAAGATGTAATAAAGGACCAAAATGTAAATTAAAACTAAAAAGAACCAAAATATAAATAAAAAGGACCAAAATGTAAAAAAGGACCGAAATGTAAATAAAAAGGACCAAAATATAAATAAAAAGGACAAAAATGTAAATCAAAACTAAAAAGTACCAAAATGTAAATAAAAAGTACCAAAATGTAAATTAGGAAATGTAAAAAAGGACCTAAATGTAAATAAAAAAGGACCAAAATGTAAACAAAAAGGACCAAACTGTAAATTAAAACTAAAAAGGACCAAAATGTAAATAAAAAGGACCAGAATGTAAATAAAAAGGACCAAAATGTAAATTTTAAAAATATTTTTCTTACAAAAAAGCCCCTGATGACGTGGAGGCTTAGAATTGCAAGAATTTTGTCTACTTTATACATAAGATTAATATGTGCATCTAATACACATGTTATATTTCTATGAACTACCATGTTCATATATCCTTATACGTACGATTTTACCGTAGATGTGAAACTGCATTTCCTTCACGATGTGCCACACAAGTACGTATGGTATGCCCTCGGGCCTTGCAATAACTACACGTGTTGCCTTTCCTCCCTTGTGGGTCCATCTCGGTTTGGTCTCGTTTTTTCTTAGGACACCCAGGTAGCTTTCGCACGTCCTCTGGTGGAAGTAATATTAGTCCTCGCACACGAGGCCAATAACGACGGTCCAGGATAACCGGTAAGATTTGTTCGTAAGTTTTTTTGAAAGCATCAATACGATAGAAATCATGACACATATCGTAATGACTTTTATTAACTTTACTACATACCGCAATAACATGAGAGCAAACAAGTCCTTCCAATTGGGGGATTCCACACGAGCAGGTACAATTTAAGTTCTCGCCACGATTGTATCGTGTTCGGGCTTGGGGCAAACGAACTTCAAAAGTTAAGGTCTCGCCACGATTGAAATCGTATCGGGTAACACCGAACAATACAAGCGAGTGTTGTATGACATTCATATTTCTACTATCCGTACCTCTTGTATAAATCATTTCTTCAATTCTAGAACCAAAACGAGTACGACAATTTTCCCCTTAGGTACGCCGCGCGAAAAAATAGGTATTCAACCGACCACAAATTTGAGCTACCAATGAACGAATCGGTAATCCACGTGCACATTTCAAAACTCCATTGAAACACTCAGAAATATTAGTTGTCGTAATACCCAATCGGCGACCACCGTCGTGAGATACCGCCCATAAATATTTTTGACCAACAGCACTATCCAAGTACTGAATGACTTCTGGTTTCATTAATTTCATTCGTTCCAGTATCGCATCGCATCCATCTATAGTGCGTTGAGTGGCTGCCGTCCAAAACAATTCCCCCAATGCCTGATTTCCAAACCTTCGAACTATATTCTGTTGGACATGACGAATGCAATATCGCAACGCATGACCGTCTGAACTACAATAAATTTGTTCTATTACCGGTTTGTGTCCCGTCCACCTATCGGTAACAATACACATGGGGATATTTTTAGTAACATTTTCTTTAAGCCGAACAAGGAACCATTGCCAAGAGGAAACATTTTCACTCTCTACAACTGCAAACGCTACCGGAAATATTCCTTTATTTGCATCCATTCCAGTGGCAATTAGAAGGGTTCCCAAAAAAGTACCACGCAAATGAGTACCGTCAATACTCAATACTGGACGACAATGTTTGAAACCTTCTATTGAGGCACCGAGAGCCCAAAACATCCGTTCGAAATGTACTTTACCCTGACGACCATTACCGTACTCGAAATCTACAATCGTTTTGTCGTCTCGCATTTGTAGCATCTTCATATAAGCCGGCAAATCGGCATATGAATCCTCCCATTTTCCATAAATAAGGGCTATCGCATCGCACCGAGCATGCCATGCGGTACGATAACTAATTTCTATATGATATTTGGAAAAAACTAATTCTTTTATATTAATCGGATCGAGAGTTAAATCTTGGCGTAAAGAAGGCAGAATGAAACTACAAATGTGTTTGGCATTCAGTTGGCGATTATGGGAGGCAACACTAGAATTAACACACTGGTGTCCTCCTGTGAATTTACTGATTTTCCAATATGTACCCGATTTCGGTATTATTGCACGAAGCCTCCACGGGCAATCGTCTTTTAACGCAACATATCTGGTATGCATTTTTCGTACTTCTCTGCACACGAAACTCCACGTAATTTTTTATGGACCATTCCCTAACTTCATGTTGCAACCCTTCTTTCGTTTCAAACATAAGTCCGAGCCATGATTTGTCAATGGGCAAATCATTCCCCTGATTTTTTTCTTCACCCCCATCATCAGCTATCATTAAATTTACCCATTCATCATCTCTAAATATATCAGGCATTTCTTCCCCCATGTTCATTGAATTTACCCATTCTCCTCTTCCACTCGATGCATGCACCACATGATCGATATTTATTTCTGCTACACTGTGTTCACTACTATATTCCTCTTCTTGTTCTTCTTCTAATTCATCTTCTTCTTCATTATCATCATATTCTTCTTGTTCTTCTTCATTATCATTATGTTGCGATGATCCAATATATCTGGAATCATAATCCGAATCTGAAGAATGGCCCGCATAATTGTATCCAAAAGGAGCATTATTTTGGTATGGATTGTATTTAGGTCTTGTCTCAATAAACAATTGTTTATAATTTCCAGTATTGGTTTTCATCATCATTATGAGACTTGAATCCCCATTTATTTCCACAACATCCCAAATTCCTAATTGAATTAGCTAATTTGTTTTCAGAATCAAATCATACATTTCACGATTGATTTGGGTGCAATTGTAAACCAAGTTTAACAAATCCTGAAATGAACTTCCGTAAGGCAAATTCATTAACATATTTCGACCACCTTCGTAACGGGATATACTATTGGCAACCCTATTGATATTGCCGCCCCAATAAATCACGAAGGACCCGTCTTCCATTTGATCGATGTGTTTTGCGTTCAACAATTAAATCATTTCAAATTCAATATTTATTTTTTAATTGATATAAACCCTTAACCCTAAACCCTAAACCCTAAATCATAAACCCTAAACTTAAAATCCTAAACCCTAAACTTAAAATCCTAAACCCTAAACCCTCAATATTTATTTTTTAATTGATAAAAACCCTTAACCCTAAATCCTAAACCCTAAACCCTAAATCCTAAATCCTAAATTCAAAATCCTAAACCCTAAACTTCAAATCCTAAACCCGAAACCCTAAACCCGAAACCCTAAATCCTAAACCCTAAATCCAAAATCCTAACCCTAAACTTAAAATCCTATATCATAAATCATAAACAAATCCTAACCATAAACCCTAAACAAATATTTTTTCCTAAACAATCCTAAATCCTAAACAATCATAAATCATACTCTAATTTGAGAGAAGAATTACCTTACTAAAAATCGTACAAATCTTTTGGAGACAATCTCTTAAAAAGCAAACGAAATCCTCTCCAAATCGCACAAATCGGTCCTAAAAAGACAAAAATTGAAACATACAATCGTTATATAACACAAAATACCAAATTTTAGAACAAAAAATAGCAAAAATAGCGTACCTTACTCCAAATCGCCGAGAGAGAGAAGAGCAAATCGGGAGAGAGGGGAAGAAAATGGTGGAATGAGGAGGGAGAGAGAAGAAACTGTACTGAATTGAGCGGCAAAATTGGCGGAGTTTGAGATGCTGCCAATTTGCACATGGCGGAGTTTGAGATGCCGCAAATCTCTACAGTGGCGGAGTTACCAATTCCGCCAAATTTTTAATTCTGTTAAGTTCCCGATAGAAGGTTAGTTGAGGTATTAAGTGTTTAAAAATTGGCGGAGTTACGGATGCCGACATTTCTAATTTGGCAGAGTTACAAAATCCGCATTTGTTTATTTTTGTAATTATCTCCAAAACTTGGTTATTTTGGTAATAAAATATTAATACTTGGTTATTTTAAAAAATCTTCCTATACTTATTCTATATGTTTCTATATTCATTCTACCAGCTATTAACGATTAATGTAGAAGTTGTAAATTTCTGGGCCACTGAGTCCTTTTCAAGAAAAAAAGTTGTAAATTTGTGGGCCAAATTGAAAACAATCCTACGCCATTAAAATCACCACCAAATTTGACCCTCAATCCTAAAATCAATCAGACGACAAATAACTCGATGACTTTTTCTTAGCATGTCGCTTTAACCAAATAGTTTCTTTGAATTATCCCTGCACAAAACTACGCGCCAAATAATTTCTTTGAATTATCCCTGCACAAAACTACGAGCCCACCAAAGTTAGTCACTTGACTCACTTTTTCTTCCTGCCCAATGTCTATCTCAACAAACAATCATGTGCCACATCATAAACTTCATCATGGCTGTCGAAAATCTATAAGTATGTATGAATGCAGCATGTAATCAATCCAAAAATATCCACTAGCTTGGAAAAATATAATCAGTAACAAAATGGAGCTATCCTTCGTGTTTCTTCTCTCTGTAGTGATTGCATGCATGAATTCGAACATGGCAAATGGGTGTCTCGCGGTGGAAAGAGAAGCACTCCTGACTTTCAAAGCCGGTATAAACGATCCTGGCAACCTTCTCTCGTCCTGGCATGCTCAAGATTGTTGCAATTGGTGGGGTGTCGTCTGTGACGACAAAACGGGTTACGTAATAAAACTTAATCTTAGCAATCCATACAACTCAGAGTTGGCTTTCACTTTTTCCGGGTTATCACCCTACACATGGACCGGTGAGATAAATCCTTCTTTACTTGCTCTGAGATATTTAACTCACCTAGATCTTAGTATGAATGATTTCTCTGCAATCAGCATACCCGATTTTATCGGTTCGTTTGAAAATTTGATCTATCTTAACTTCTCTTATATGAAGTTCACTGGTCATATTCCTTATCAACTCGGAAATCTCTCGAAACTCTCTTATCTTGACCTTGGTTGGTCTATGTTTTCTGGTATGTTCTCTCCTCAGCTAGGAAATCTCTCTAGTCTTCAATTTCTCAATTTAGGTACTCCATATCCTATTTTCAATAATCATGCTCAGGACATTTCATGGATTTCACAGTTGTCTTCTCTAAATTATCTTGATATGAGTGGCTGGAATCTAAACAACACCAATAACTGGATAGAAATTAACAAACTGCAAAACTTGAAAACATTGATCTTATCCTCTTGTAATCTTACTGGTGAAAGTATCCCATCATACCATCCTTATGTTAACTTAACATCTCTGAAAACTCTTGAATTATCACAAAATCATTTCAACATCGACTTACCTGCTTGGCTATGGAATCTTACTTCCCTATCCCGTCTAGATCTAAGTTTTTCTGATTTTATCGGAATTGTGCCTGATGCACTTAGTAAATTGGTGTTGCTTAATTATCTTAATTTAGGCGGGAATGTTTTCAATCCAGGGTTTCTTGAACCGATTCAGAAACTGTGTAAACTTAAAACAATACACTTGTCTTCCTTACAAATCGAGGGAGATATTGGTACATTAATCAGAAAGTTGAGTTGTAACTGGTACCAATTAGAGGAGGTTGTCCTTATTCGGAACAACCTCCAAGGCAATTTACCGAGCTGGATTGGAAAAATATCAAATTTATCTTATTTGGATCTCTACGATAATTCATTATCCGGTCCTCTCCCTCATGAAATCGGGAGACTATCCGAACTATCGTATTTGAGTCTCAGTAATAATTCATTATCAGGTCTTGTCCCTCTTGAAATTGGAAGACTTTCCAAACTAAATACGTTGGATCTTTCCTTTAATCTCTTCTCAGGAATCCTTACAGAAATCCATTTTGCAAACCTTACAATGCTTGAGATTTTGTACTTGGATAAATTGTCACTGGAAATTAAATTAAATGACAAATGGATTCCTCCGTTTCAACTTGGTGTTGTAGTTTTGAACTATTGTGTCTTAGGTAGTTTTCCTGGCTGGCTTCGAGGTCAAACAGGACTTCATGTGCTCGATATGTCGAATAGTAACATTTCAGGCACAATCCCAACCTGGCTTTGGAAGTTCCCAGTACAATATGTAGACTTATCTCATAACAATTTGCGAGGAAATCTACCTGTATCATTGCAATCCACTCAATTAGTTGAGCTTCATCTCGAATCTAACAATTTTGAAGGCCCATTACCGTTATCTTATCCACTAGAGCTAGAATCATTAGAATTATCGAACAACAAGTTAACAGGGCCGTTACCAAGGATAATTAATGGGACAAACTTGAAATCTTTTCTACTCTCCACAAATCAAATTAACGGTACCTTGCCATCTTATATTTGTGAAATGACAAACCTAAAAATCTTGGATTTATCACACAATGAAATATCTGGAGAGCTTCCTATTTGTTGGAAAATGCCAGAATTGCAGCTCTTAGATTTATCTAATAACAATATTACGGGACGGATTCCTAATTCCATTGGCTCTTATCGGAAACTTGAGTCATTGCAACTTGGTAGTAATAACCTTAACGGTGAACTGCCATCAGACCTACAACTCTGCAAAGAGTTGATCTTTCTTGATTTGAACATAAACAATTTCTCGGGGAAAATACCAACATGGATAGGAGAAAAGTTGCAAAATCTAGTAGTTCTTGGTTTGCGGTCAAACATGTTTAGCAGCAAAATCCCTTCAAACCTCGAACAACTGGAGAGACTTCAAGTTCTTGATCTTTCTATCAATGCACTTACAGGGTCCATACCCCGTTCTTTTGGTAACTTCACTAATATGAGGAATAAAACACTTCATTCAAATGTTAGTGTGAATGAGGAATATATGCATCTTTTTTTTTATCAATCAGACGAGTACTTTAACACTTTATCCGTGAATATGAAGGGACAACAACTATATTACACCCGAACTCTCGGCTTTGTCAAGACCATAGATCTATCAACTAACCATTTGAGTGGAGGTATTCCGGAGGAAATTGTCGTTCTCCACGGTTTAATCAATTTGAATTTGTCGGAAAATCATCTATCCGGAAGGATTCCTAAGAATATTGGAGAGATGCAATCCTTGCAATCTCTTGATCTTTCCACCAATGGACTCTCGGGGTCTATTCCTCAAACTTTGTCGGAATTGTATTCTTTAAGCAGCTTAAACTTATCGTATAACAACTTATCTGGAATAATTCCGTCGGGAAGACAATTAGATACCCTCAACACGGCATCAATATATGAAGGAAACCCTTATCTTTGTGGGCCCCCAACCGGCAGGAGCTGTTTTGAAGGGGAAGCAACTAGCACAAATAATGAAGTGAATGGAGATGGTCATGACATTATATGGCTTTCCATTTTTGTTGGACTCGGTTTCATTACAGGATTTTGGTGTGCTTGTGGTGCTTTGGTGTTTAAAGTAACTCGGAGGATAATCTTTTTTCAGACAGTTGATAAGTTTTTTGATGTCGTATATGTACAATTTATGCTAACGATAAGAAAAATGAAAGAAATTTATAAATAGGTCAATGTAATTCACAAATAAATGAATGTATATGTACAATTTATGATGTAAGAATTTTACAAAAAAGTGAATGTAATTTACAAATAAATAAATGTTGTTACCTTGTAATGTGTTGGTTTGGCAATTTATAAATAGGTGAATATAATTCACAAATAAATAAATTATGTTACCTCGTTATGTGTTGGTTTGGTAATTTTGTTATGTATTATTAATTTAACTATCAAATAATAGTAGCTTACAAGATATATGGTATACTAAAAATATTCAAAATTTAGTGTAAATTAGTTCACATCATTAATGTACGATAATGCGACATTTTAGAAATAATCGAAGTTGAATAAAATAGCGGATACAAGAATATCTATAAAAAAAATTATAGACACAAAAATATGATTCAAATTTTATCAATTTCTAACTAAATGAAAATTTCAACAACTTCTTTATTGCAATAACATGCCACTTCACCCAACTTTGTCTCGCCGAATCTAACATATGGATAATCTCAAACACTAATTTCTCTCACACCCCCGCTAGGAATGTAAATAGAATAGGGATAGCATTATTTTTAGAGCTGATATTTCTTCATCTAGAGCGGTTACTCATGATATTGTGCACGGTATCATTAATTAGCTTTTAACTGATGATATTGATTTGCAATTCAGTTATGAAATAAGAATCCAGGTTTTTTTATAATTTTGACATAATGCAAGGACCTTTTAGCTAATTTCTCACATTTTTTGTTATGTCTTTGCATAGGGGCCTTTTAATTCTGATTTTCATCGGTATGATTTTGGTTTTCATCAAATTAAGTTAAGGAATAAGAACTGAGGTATTTTATTATGACATGATAAACCAGCATAATTGAGGGCCCTTTTAGCTGCTTCCATTTTCTTCGCGAAGAACAAGGTAAAACTTTTATATCGATTTGTTCGGAAAATTGTAGTTTTATTACTATTTATGTTTGAAATTTCAAAAATTAATCCAAATTTCTTTCATTTAATTCCGAATCATTTGATTAGTCAATCCAATTTTATTTATTTCGTCAGATATTTGAGTCATCTAATCTGACATTTGATCAAAATTCAAAATCTTAAATCCAAATTTCTTTCATCTAATCACAGATCCTTTGATTAACCAATTGAATGTTATTTCTTTCCTCGCATATTCGAGCAATCTAATCTGACCTTCGTTCAAAATCAGATTTCCCGTAAAAACATTTTCTTCTGATTGTGAACTCGACAGCACGTTCGCCGAAGCAGGTAGATTACGATGTCATTTTTTTTAACAAGCAATACTTTCACGTGTACCCCAATAAAGGCTCAAAATATCTCAAACACCCCTCTGAGATGTGAAAATATCATGACTGTCTTGCAAAATATGACAAATATAACCACCATTCCTCTTTTTTTTTTTATAAAAAAAATACCGAAACTATGCATTTTCTCAAAGAGAGGTCGGCGATTGCCGAGCTCAATGTATGGAATTAATAAGTGTGTAGTCTCAAATTACATAATGTAATCATTACACAGTAGATTAAAATTGCAAAGATTTAGAAATAGTGAATGTGGTTGAATTAGACAGAGTATGTTTGTAATTCAATTTCCAATTCGAGAGTAGCCTTTCATACTCCTTGTTGGATGTTTGCTTGCAGCCAGCCCCCCGCTTCCATCATAGCCTTGTTGAGTGTTATATACCTCGGTTTATTCCGGTCATTGAAAATTCTTGAGTTTCTTTCTTTCCAAACATTCCATGCCATCGCAAAAAATCTTGCATCCCATTTTTTCTTTTGAACCTTGTTCAATGTGTTCCTCGTGTCTTTCCATAACCCTATCGGGTCCAAAACCGGCGAGGTTTCCATAATCCTATCAAAATAAAATTTTCGTATCTTCTTTTTTATGGTTTAGGAACTGAAAACCAAATTTCAGCTCACTATTGGGAAAATGAATTGGATTAATGTGAAAAATTATAATTATTGTTTTTTAATTGGGTTGGAATTTGTTATTGCATTGAAATAGACAATTTAGGAACGGCTGACTTGATCTCTGACTATGTATTGGATTTGTGAACTCGATTGGTTCTGGCATTTTTTGTGATTGAAATTTGATGTTGGGCTGTGTATTGCAGACAATTTTGATGGGTTTCCAAACATAGATCATGCTGAATCATTTGTGAGAAGACATTGGATCCAATGGTTAAGAACTTAAGATGGCTTTGCCATGAAATTAGGTGACAAGATTTCGTTTTGACTTTGCAATTCGTGACGTTAAATAACATGTATGCTTGATACAGGCGTGCATGCATTGATGTTTTTGCAATTCATGACGTTAAATTTGGTAGAACTGTGATTGTTGACGAATTTCAATACTCTTTTTTTTATTCGACAAATTTGCTGATGATGTGTAAGAAACGAACAAATTCGGAACAGGAAACCACGAACAAAGATATGTGAAAAAAAATGATGTGTAAATCATTATAAGGGTTAGGGATATTTTCATTATTGTTTAATGCATTATTTCTGTTGACGAAGAGAATAATTTTACCAATAAATGTTCCAACTAAATATATTAAGAAAACATGTAAAAAAAGGTATTGCTACTATATATTAAGGGTGATTTTACCGTATGATCTTTTACTTATGATAGATCATTTTTAAAAAGGTATTTTGATAATTTGTCTATTTAATAATAATATTGAAGTGTTTTTATCAATTAATACTAGACAAAATAAGAAAGATTTATCACATCATACGTACCAAAATTATCATTTAAAAGAAGTCCTAGAATCAATATATTAAAATAAATGCTACCCAAAAAAAATCTTTTGTATCCTTAAAAGTTAATTGAGGGTGGCTTGCCTTTTATTTAGGGGTGTACAAAAAATTCTCCAACCCGTCCAACCTGCCTAATCCGACCCGTTTTTTGCGGGTTTCGAAGTTGTTGGGTCGGGTCCGGATTGGAACTTTGACAAATCCGTAAGTTTGGGTTGAGTTACGAATTTGAAACTAAAAACCCACATTAACCCAACCCGACCCGTATAATTCCAAATTTCCAAATAATTGTTTAAGTTTTTAATATAAAATATATGGTATGCTATTTTTTCGTAATTTATATTGCTATAATTTATTTATTATTAATCATTTTCAATATTATATAGTATAATATCTTCTTTTACCTTATATGAATATTATGTTTATCAAGTAATTAAAATTTCTCAAATGAAAATACAAAATTTATTAACTTAAATCATATACGACATGTTTTGTTTTCTGACAAAAAATGTGTATCCTCGTTTGTTACTTTTATTTTGTTTAAGAGTAAACTTCGTCTTTGATTATTATTTAGTGCTTTCTTTAATAGTAAATTTTTTTATTTATGTATGATATCACCATATCAGTTTTGTCACCAAATATATAATTAGTTTGAACTTTGAAAATTTTCTATATAATATGTGTTTTATATTTATTGTCGGAAAATATGAAATAAATATAATGAGATGTCGATTATGGATGTTTAATTTTGATTTGCATGTTTGTAAAATATTTTTCGACGATCTAATTAAAAATATAATTTTTGTTGCATATTTATTTTGTGAACATATGAACATATATCGTTATAGTATGCATTTACAAAAAAAAAACCGGCTAACCCGTCCAACCCGGTCAATATGGGTTTGAAAATTTTTATAGGTATCATGGGTTGGTTTGGGTTGAAAAAATGAAAATTCGTTCTTGTTGGGTTGGGTTACATTTTAGATAAAAATCCGTCTAAACCGGTCTATGTACATCCCTACTTTTGTTAACCGTTTTTACAATAGGGAAAATATACTTTGCCCCTGAATCTCACCGTAGCATCGACGATGGGCTCGGATTGACCACACAGCGTGTCAATCCAGTTGGTGATCCAGGCCCAATTGTCTTGCACACCACAGTCCACTTTTTTCCACACGTCCCCTCTCACGTCCCTCCACACGTCCCCCGTCACCTTTTTTGCAGTCGGCGACCTTCCCTAAACTGTCTTGCCCAGTACCTTTTTGCACGTTAACCCATCCAATTTTGAATTATACTTCCCTCTTGCACTGTTGTGCGTACTTACCATGTTCCCTCGCAATCGTTCATACTTCTGGGAGAACTCGCCATTTTTACACTTCTTCCGGCAATGCCAGGTAAGAACTCGCCATTTCTTCTTATTTTTGGAGAACTCGCCATTAGTATGCTCATTGTTGCAGTCAATCCCGTTCTCGCCATTTCCGGCAATCCAAACTTTTTTTCCTTTTACTCCATTCACAACGCTTTCATCATCCATCACCCCAAATTGTTCAATTCACCCAAAAATAGATCCCTTTTTCTTTTTCCAGATCGACTATCTGATACAGACCAGGAAATTACACCACTACGAGGTGGAATTGACGACATAAATGGGGAAGAAGATCACCCTACTGACGAGGAACTCGCCATTAATTCTTATCCAGCAATGCCAGGTAATGATCTTTGTATATCGATTCAAATTTTTTTGCATTTTCCTCCATACACAACGGTTTGATCCAGCACCCCCACTCAACGCCGTCCATAACCACATTTATGTCAATTCGAACATCAATTGACCAATTTCATCTCGTAATAAATCGAATTTTCTTTTCAACGAGTAATCAATTGACCAATTTCTTGCTGTAATCAATTGACCAACTTCAGATTGTAAGAAATCGAATTGTCTTTTTCCAGATCAACTATCTGATACAGACGAGGAAACACCACTACGAGGCGGAATTGACGATGGAAATGGGGAAGAATACCACCCTACTGACGAGGACCCTACTGACGATGAACCCCCCGCCGATGACCTTGATGATCGTACAGACACCGAATACCCACACGACGACCAATTCCACCACCAACCCCGTACCCACAATTCACCCGAACCCTCAATTAACTGCGAACTAGGAGATGAACCTCTACGCGAGTCCCAAATCATGCACGAAGTCCCGTTGAAATCTGTACATCCAACAAGGCAGCTATCTGACAAAGACCCACTAATTGAACCAGTAATTGGCATGTCTTTTGAGTCAAGGGACGAGGCTTTTGCGTTTTACAATCTGTATGCTCTCCGTTTGGGATTTGCAACTCGACGCAGGACTGTCTACAGGTTTGACGGCCAACCGTACAAGGCCACTTTCGCGTGCAGTCGTGGTAGAAAGCCAGGGAGCAATATCAAAGACAAATCCCGACCACCTGCCGATTTCGAACAAAGGAAACGTGGGGAACATTCAACAGACTGTAATGCCCGATTTGTGATCACCGACAACATGCTCAACGATTCGTGGGAACTAACGCACCTAGAAATCCAACACAACCATAAATTGGCTCCTAAGAGTGTCCGTTTTTTTAAATGCCACCGCAAATTACCAGAATTTGTCAAGAAATCACTCCAATTGAACGACAGGGCGGGCGTCCCACAGAACCAGTCTCTCAAATCGGTTTTCGCGATGGCGGGGGGGGATCGAGAATTGTAGCTTCAACGAGAGGGATTGCCGCAACCTCGTACAAGCTGAACGGGCTTTGCGTCTCGTCAAGGGCGACGCCAATACCCTCATGCATCACTTCCATCTTCGTCAATCGCAGTCCCCGTCCTTTTTTTACAAAACCCAATTCGGTGTCGACAACCGAATCTCAAGAATTTTCTGGATACACGGTAGGGCCAGGAATGCGTACAAGTACTTTGGTGACGTCGTCACATTCGACACGACCTACCTCACTAACAAGTAAGTGCATTTATCATTAAGGGTTAAGGCAATTGAATTATTCGAACACTCACCCGTATCAATTAACAGGTACGACATGCCGTTCGCGCCGTTTGTCGGCATTAACCACCACGGCCAATCGACGCTGCTTGGCTGTGCTCTCTTACCAGACGAGACAACCCAGACATATGTGTGGGTTCTGAAGACATGGCTCGAGGCTATGAGAGGGGTCCCACCAAAAGGTATAATTACTGATCAGTGCCAAGCAATTGGTAAAGCTGTCAAACAGGTCTTCCCACGAACGCGTCACCGACTGTGCCTCTGGCACATAGCAAAGAAGTGGGCCTCTAAATGTGGTACAGGCCCAATCGGCAGCAACCGCCTGAAACGTGTTCGGAAACTCGCTCATTCTTCCACTTCCACCAACGAATTCGACGAGGGCTGGCTACAACTCATTGCATAAATCCCGCAAAACCAAACCAAACTAGACTACTTCCAGTACATGTACACCATACGGGCAATGTGGGTACCGGTGTATTTAAATGAATTTTTTTGGGCCGGCATGAGTACCACGCAACGTTCCGAGAGCATCAACTCCTTCTTTGAGGAAGTTAATCGTAGTGTTTAATTTTGTTGTCAATTGCTGTTAGGAACAATGACATCTTGTTGTTTTATTTTATGTTGGGAACAATTCAGACTTTTATTTTGGTATGTATGATTAAGATTTCTGATCGACTAATACTGGTACTATCCATAATGTTATTATGTTGTTTGTGTTACAATCCATACTACAAATCAGGATTTAATAGACTTTTATTCATACTTACTGTTGGAGTTACTTTGAACAACAAATAATATACACAGGATGTATAACCTTCAATTCAGAAACAAAAATACAAGTTACCAAATCCATATAACTCAACAACAAAATTACCAAATCCATATAACTCTTTTACTTAATCGTTCTACTCCATCTTAAATAATATACACGGGATGTATTCCCTTCAATTCAAAAACAAAATTAAAAGTTACTTTCAACATACATAGTTATACGCATACAACAAATATATAAAATTCATATGAAATTTTACATATTCGACAACCCACGACAAAACAAATAACAGCTGCATTCCTAAACAACCATAGCTTTCGCATGCTCGGCACGTTTGGTTTCTCTGGCACACTCGAGCCTCTGATCGTATGCCAAATTGTCATCAAACACTATACCACTGTGCACATACAGGCTTATGTCCATCTCGAAATCTATTTCTATGAACAACTGTTTACGGAAACAATTATCATAAAAATAGTACAATGTTGGTGGAATTAATTTCAGATCTACACAATCGATCAAGATACCGAACCAACTCAAATCAACGTGTCTCCTGCCAGTATCAACCTCAAAAACACGCCCAAAACCAGATACGATCTCTTTTGCATTTTCAAGAGAGTAATGATGCTCCGGCAAATTGAAAACCTTCAGCCAAACCTGTAAATTCAGTCAAAAAATGATTTAACTGTCAATCCCTTTTAATTGATAACAATTACTAAGCCAAACACATATAATTGATAACAATTACTGAGCCATACGATATAAATCCGTTAAATCCATCAAAAATTGATTTAACTGTCAATCCCTTTTAATTGATAACAATTACTAAGCCAAACACATATAATTGATAACAATTACTGAGCCATACGATATAAATCCGTTAAATCCATCAAAAATTGATTTAACTGTCAATCCCCTTCACATACCTTTTTCGCGAAGGTGAAGGTTTCAGCACCATTGGCAGCCATCCAAGGCTCAAAATTAACCCAGCAACCACTAATCAACACACGTGTTTTTGAACCAACATATGTGTCACGTACGTACCGAGAGGGAAAATGCAGCAGATAATTATTTACTCCGCACGAATCACTGTCGAAATCTCGTATTGGACAGTTCGTCATGATTGATACATACCTTATCACACTAGCAATTGTGAACTTCTCCGGCAATGGTTCTTCAAACTTCACATAACAACATACCTCCAGCTCCTTCTCCCTCCTCCTAGTACACGCAGTTGGTCGTGAGTAAACGTTCATTACGCGCAGTAGGATGAAGAGAGGAAATAAAATGGCGAAGAGAGATAAGGGCGGAGGAGGGTTATATTTGCATCTTTTGAAATTGCCATTAACACGATGAGACGTGTTAGGGTGTGTATGATGGCTTCGTAGGACTGCAGCATTAAATGCCACCACCATTAAATGCCATCAGCTAACCCATGATGAGCCGGATCGAGACATATCTCGCCAATGCGGCTGGACCGTCAATTAACAGTTCAAAATCGAAGCCTTTAAAGGAGCAAACCCAACTGGATCTGAAAATACTCATACCCAATTGACACTGTGGCACATTTGATGACGACATCGTCATACAAATTCGGATTTTCAGGGGCAGCATATATAACCTCTTTACAATACTGCTATCAAAGACCATAATATCGGACATCTAACAAAAGCATTGGAAATGTTAACGTAGATTCTAGAATACGGCTAATAATTGTACTATAATGTCCAGAGGAGTTTTTTTTTCAGTTTTTTTTTAATAAAATAAGATTATTGTCCATTTTGAAAAAAAATAGATTATTAGTAAAATGTTTATTAAATTAATTGGGAGTGGTGTTAAGATAAAAATATCACATCAAACTTGTTTCAGACTGATGATTTGCATGACAATATATCACGAGTAGTGTATGAAAGATTCACAACAAAAACATCTATACAAAATGTGATATTTATATGTGGAAGTTCCCACATTGAGATTATTTCTAAAATGTCAATTGAACTAACAAAGAAAAAGAAAAACACTCATAACTATATAATATTTTTCAATCTTGAACAGAAATGCGATATTGGAAGATATCAAAAATACCCGGACTAAGTTACGGAAATAAAGAATCCCGCTTTTTAAACTATTATCATGGAACGATACACATAAGATTAGGATAAGCGCAACAAAATTCATATAACTAATCTGTTAGTCTAGTATAATACTAAAATGACCTTGCGTCAGATGTAACAAGTTTTATTTGAATTTTAGGTGTTAATTTTAATTTGACTTCTAGTTGGTGTTTTTTAACAAAATACATTTGATTAATTTGTACATATTTGTGTTGTTCACAACAAAATCATAAATAAACATACATTAAATAAACATAATTTTAAATAAAAAGGAAATAACCCTTTATGTGATATTTTGCACAAAATAATAACTTTATATGAAATAAAATTTAAAATATAACGAAAAAGTATATGTATATGTAAATATTGACATACCAATATATTAGGTATTGTACAACAATATACCATAAATTATTGTTTGATTCATCATTACCATTTTGATTTTTTATTTAATTTTTTTTTTTTTTTTTGAAAGTGAGCCTAGAACACGAAACGTGTTCCTGTAGCTCTGGTTATCATTAAATGCGCAAAGCGCCAATTGTTACAAGCGAAACAGTAATACAAGTATCTGATAATATAGAAAGCTATGGAAATTAACAATAAGGTTCGTCTAGACTTTGGAATCTCTAAAAGAATCTAGATTCCTGCTAGTTTCCAAGAGTGAATTAGTTCCCTAATATTGTCCACCAGTAGGAGTGGTGTTTTTCCCTTGCGGTTGAAAATTCTATTGTTCCTTTCTTTCCACAAAAGCCACACAGTAGAAGCCCATTTCTGTTGTCGGAGGCATCTCTCGGGTTTTGATAGTTTCCTCCGGTGCATGTGCTGCCACGCATCCAAGAGACGAGTGTTCGGAGTTGTCGAGTCCTATGTTACTGAAGCAGGTTTTGGCAAAATTACACTGATTGAATAGGGTGTGTTGTTGATTCGGTGGTTTCAGAACAGAGCACACATGCCGTATTATGAGGCCATCATCTTTTCATTAGGTTTTCTTGTGTTATGATTCTATTGTTGAATGCCAACCAGATGAAAATCTTTATTTTAAGCGGTGTCTTTGTCTTAAAGAACTGAATCGTCCAGGGGCATAAAATCCCCGGGTGTATTAGTATATCATAGACTTCTTTAGTAGAGAATTTTAGTAATGGTATGGTTCTGTTAAGAAAAGATTTTTGACCATCTGTGGAATGGGAAAGGAATTTGTATATTGGGAAAAGTTTGAGTAGGTCTTTAACGAAGTAAGAGGAGAATCTTAGAGCCCGTGCAGAAAGTAATTGTGTTTGTGGTATTCCGTAAATTTGTTTAATGAAGTGAGTCCACAGTGAATTTTCTTGAAAATCTATTTTAAAAAGTCATTTCAATAAAAATGAAGTATTTTGAATGTGGAGATTGGAAAGGCCGAGTCCTCCATGTTTCTTAGGTCGGCAAACTTTTGACCATTTGACCAAATATTTACCGGCGGTTGCTTTGTTCGTTCCTGACCAGAAAAAATTCCTGATGATGGAGTTGATTTCTTTAAGTATTTTGGCCGGAATACGAAATATTTGCATGTAATATATTGGTAAGGCAGCTAACACTGAAGTGATTAAAGTGATTCTACCGCCTAAAGAGAGCATTTGTCCTTGCCATTTGTTTAGCCTTTGTGATAATTTGGTAATAAGTGGTTGGAAAGATAGACGGGAAGGCTTTTTATGGAGAGAGGGAGGCCTAGATATTGGATAGGGAGGTCTTTTTTCTCACATTTTAAAATAGAGGCTATATGCGGAATATTTTCATCCGGAACCGCTATTGGGACTTATTTAATTATTTCAAGTTCAATAAAATAACATATGAAAACAAATAAGCAAACATATTTTGGTCAAAAGTATTTAATTAAATATCAATTTAAACTTAATACTTATATGAGGCCGCGTAAACAAAGTTTGTGAGACGTTATCGAAACATTTTTCTCCAATAGTTTTGAATCATTTGATTGGACATTTATCGGGTTGTGTGGGTCCGGATAATAAGTCAATATGATTTTGAATGGTTTGAGTTGTGGGCTATGTTACGCGGATATTTCAAAAATACAGAAGTATCCTGAGGATACGGGTATCCGATACGGATACGAATACGATACGGTTCGGATACGTATCGGATACGCCACGTGGCGTATCCGATTATTTTAATATTTATTTTTTTCGGATACGGCGGGAATACGACAGGATACGGCTGGGATACGTTCAGGATACGGGTGAGATATTTCATTTAGAATATTTTCGGCCCATTATATATTTTGGCTCATAATATTTTTAAATAAAGTATATATGATACTTCTAGATACTTATAAATTAGACCTAGGATACTTCTAAAATAAATTTATGATACTTTTACGATACTTGCATTGTTAGGTTGATTTTATTTATTGTCATGATATTTAATTCAAAAGTATTATTAATTTATTATTTAAGTTATTATTTATTTATTAAGCATATATAATATAAATATATTAAAATAATAACTATACATCCGTATCAGTATCCATGATTTTTTGAAAACCGCCGTCTCGCCGTATCCGTATCGTATCGGATACGATACGCGTATCAGTATCCGTGCAACATAGGTTGTGGGTCATTTGGGTTTTGAATTGCTCGGATTCGGATTTCTACGAATTTGGACTCGTAAATTTTAAAATTTACGAGTTTGGTCGGGTATGGGAGGCTTGTGCGGGTTTTCAAATCACATCGAATATCATTGGAGTAGAATACAATAACCATTCTTCTAATTTTTCACATACTATTTGAAGTGTTGCCTAACGCAGACTAAGAATGTACCATTTGCTATCGTAGTTTTGGTCAATTTTCAGTAATACGCATACTAATAGGGATGTAAATGGATCGGATATTATCCGAACCGACCCGAACCGTATCCGAAACCGAACAAAAATATCCGGATCCGAATGGATCCGGTTCCGACCCGTATCCGTTTTTTCGGATCCAAATCCGAATACGGTACACAATTTATCAGTCGGATCCGGATCCAAATCCGGATAATAACCGGATCCGGATTTTACAACAAAAATGAATATCCGTTTTCAAGAAAGGTATGTTCAAAAACGGATTATAACCGGATCCAATTATCAGTATGATACTATAGTTTCAAGAAACTAGTGCATGAACATCAGGGTAATTTCGTAAGCTGTACGCGTTCGTTGAAATCTTAGAAAAATAACCAAAGTGTACCCATGAAAATATTATAATCTAAAAGCTAAATGAAAATAAATAAGAATAGTGATTTTGCACTCGAATGGAGTGCACTCCAAACGACCGCCAATGAATTTTGGAATGCACTCCAAAATGCATTGATGTCCGGTACTATCTCCACCTTATCATATATTTTAGATGTATAGTTTATTTATTTTTCCTTTATTATTTTGTATACCTTTTTGTATAACATTTATAAAAGGTATGTTCTTATTTGGACCTTTTTATTATATTTTATACCTTTTCGTAGTATTATTTATAACATTTTACTATATATACCATGAAAATAAATATTTGTGGTTAATACCTTTTCATTATATTTTTTTTATACTACAAATAAAATATTTATTGTAATTTATATTTTTTACAAATTTTTTATACATCATTTGATATACTCTTGATAAAAAAATATGTAAATAATTATTATTTGAGTAGTGATGTACAACCCCTGGTACTCTCTCCCCACACCCTTGATGACGTGGATATGATTTAACACCTTCAAAATTAACACACAAAAACATGATTTAACATCTTAATTTATACTTTAATTATCTTCATTTATGATTGAAAATACAATTAAGATGTTAAACCATGAATTGAAGTGTTAATTTTTAAGGTGTTAAACCATATCCACGTCAACAAGGATGTGGGGGAGAGGTGGGGGTATGTCCAACATTTTCCTTATTATTTATATCTTTTTTATACTATGAATACAAGTTTTGTTCTTATTTATATTTTTTTACCGTGGATAAATATATGTTGATCTTTATACTGTGTTTAATGTTATTTATACATTTTATAATAATTGTTGTATAAAAAATGTATAAATACTAGTGTTTGAATTATGAATCGTTGTAAAATGGTATAAATATGAAAGTGAAAGGTACATCACAAAAATAACTATTTGGAAACGTTGGAGATTGTTCGCATTTTGGGCGTTGTTTGTTAAATGTGGTTGTTCGTCTAATTTTGGTGCCCGCATTTTTTTTAAGCCAGTGTCTTGTCACGTTTCGATTTTTTGTTGAAAAATGACGTTTTGGAGTGCAATAGCACGGGAGTGCGTTAGCAACTCCCAATAAATATCGCAACAAATAAGCATGTATAACACAAAGGTGAGGATGAAATGACAATTCAATGGATAAACTAGTAAATCGGCATGTAAATTACTGTCCGGGAGTAGCAAAACAAAATCTTGACATTTCATACTACATAAGAGATTGTGGCAGTTAACTAATAGATGTTTCTATGCAAAAAGGAATTATAATGTGTTACAAATCGTTGAGGCTTGCAACGGGTTGTGCAGGCAGATATGCAAATACGACGTGAACTGCAGCCAGCACTATCGTCATGTTTATAACTTGAAGAGATCGCAAATTCAAGGAAGCATTCAGACAAAAATAAATCAATCCTCACTGAAACCCGGATCATGATTGGATAGAAAAATATCGCGACTGTCAATGGCCATATATCACAGATGGTTGAGTATTTAACGCAATAAACCATCATGTTGGAGATGCTATGGGTTCGAGTCCCGACGACATCAATATATAAAAAAATATTATAATAATTATGATGTTAATGATTAGTGATTAATTAATAACTCAATTAACACTAAATTAACTTCAAGTTTATATATAAAAATGAATTAGTGATTACTTATCATGTGGTACCTTGAAATTAATAGTTAATTCGTTTTTATGTTTTAATTGGGTTGTTAGTTATCTCCACTAAATTTTTTGGAAATACGGATAGAAAATGAAAGAGATGATTGTGGACTCAAAATAAAAAATTTCAAAATTAAAATAGTTGTGATGGAAACCAAATATCTACTTACGAGCCATATTTGAATGGCCATAATCTCCTCTTTTCTTTTCTTTTAGTTCTTTTGTATGAAATGGTTTTTTCTTTTAATCTTTGTACAGTTTAGTTTTTTTTTTAATTCCTTGATGTGAAATATGTGAGCTGCTCCAATTAACCAAAAATAAAATAAGTGGAAGAGACACATCTTCATCTAGATTTTTTTTTGATATACAGCACAAAAAAATTTATTTACAAAACTAACACTGATATGTTCGAATTTGTAGATCTAGTGCTTTTGCCAAGCTATCTAACGAACATATAGATTGACAATAATATGTTTGCATGTTAACATAGAAAAAAATTAATTACGTCTCTTTTGCTACCTTACTCTGCGAAAGGTGAACTTTTCTTTCGCCAACCCAGTTGGCGAAAGAAGCAAAACAAATCGTCTTCCGACATCCTAGATGATGAAAGAGCAGAAATTCACCTCAAATGACGAAAGACAATTCTTTTTTTGCTTACTTCGCCAACTAGGTTGGCGAAATAACATAAAAAAATTCATCTTTCGTCAAGTAAAGTTGCGAAAATAATTAACTTTTTTTTTTATCAAGTTTAACATGTAAAAATCATATTTAAGCAATTCGCCAAGTTGTCTGGTGAAACAAAAACAAATTCGCCAAACTGCTTGAAAAAATGCTAGATTTACAAATTCAAACATATCAATGCTAGTTTTACAAATTGAAATTTTTTGAATACTATATAAAAAAAATTCTTCTTCTATGTCTTTGTCAGCGCCAACCAAATTGTACAGAAAATCATTCAACTGAGTTGTTCGTACGTCACAATTCAAAGTCATCCTGATAATGAAATTGTTTGACCGAGTTATTGTAGTAGTGTTAAGAATTCGTTGTATTTAAATGACTTGTAAGACTATTTGATCTGATATTATCATTTAAAATATCTTCTTCAGAACTAATTAAATAAGCCCCAATGAAATACTGAAACCTTGAATAAAATGAGTAGAATGAATATCATGAGAAAGCCTGTTGTCATAACTCTCCTCATTTGGCTCATTGGAATCCGAACTGGTATAACATTTGGGTGTTTCGAGAATGAAAAGGAGGCTCTTCTAACTTTCAAACTCGGTATGAATGATCCTGGTAATCTCCTTACTTCTTGGCATGGTCAAGATTGTTGCAATTGGAGCGGAATTGGGTGTAATAATAAAACCGGTCATGTTGTGAAGCTTAATCTCAATTATCGGTCCTCTCATCTGCTTAGTGGTAAGATTGATCCATCCTTACTCAATCTTAGTCACTTAACTCATCTTGATCTTAGTCAAAATGATTTCTCTAACATTAGTATTCCAGAATTTATTGGTTCATTTGAAAATCTTGTTTATCTTAACGTTTCTTCGTCAAGATTTGGTGGTGTCATTCCTTATCAACTTGGAAATCTTTCTAAACTCCATTATCTTGACCTCGGAAATTCAGTTTTCATTGGTACCATACCGACTCAATTAGGAAATCTCTCCCAACTTCAGTATCTTAGTTTAGATTTCGCTTACCAAACTAATGTATCTCCTATTATCCATGCTTCGTGGATTTCACGTTTATCATCGCTTAGACATTTTCACTTGAGGGGTACAAACCTAAGTGAGGTCCTGATTTGGTCGGAAGTAAAAAAGATGGCCAATTTAGAAACCCTGATTTTATCAGGTTGTTATAATTTATCCATCCCCCCTGTTTTATCTCACACAAACTTGAAAACTTTAAAAGAACTTGATCTTTCAGAAAATATTTTTGATACCACAACCACAATACCTCATTGGTTTTTGAATCTTACAAACCTTTCGTACCTCGACCTTAGTTGGTCAAATTTTCATGGAAGAATCCCTGATGATTTTAGCAACTTGACTTTGCTAAATTACCTCGATTTCAGTTCGACTAATATTGATGGTACATTTCTTAAGCCCTTAACAAAATTGTGTAATTTAAGAGATATAGAGTTGAGTCAACTCAAACTCGGAGGGGATATTGCTGATTTGATAAGAAAGCTGAGTTGTAGATGGTACGAACTACATGTTGTGATACTAAGTGATAATAATCTTTACGGAAATATAACTAGCTGGATAGCACATATGGGAAACCTATCTATTATTGATCTCAGTAATAATTTACTTTCGGGCCCTATAACTCATGAGATTGGAACACTCGAGCGTCTAACAATATTGGATCTTTCTATAAATTCATTTGTGGGACCCATACCTCATGAGATTGGAACACTCCGTCATTTAACTATTTTGGATCTTTCCCATAATTTTCTATCGGGAATCATCTCAAAAAATCATTTTGCATATCTTTCGAACTTGAAAGAATTATATTTGTATAAGAACTCGATAACGATAGATGTGAATGATACATGGATTCCTCCATTTCAACTTACTGATCTTGTTTTAAACTCGTGCAAGCTGGGACCACAATTTCCCCGATGGCTTCAAGGGCAAACACAACTTAATGAGCTGGGTTTGTCCAACACAAGCATTATGGATGTTGCACCGAGCTGGCTTTGGGACTTGCCGCTCGTAAGTTTGGATCTCTCATATAACAATATTAAGGGCAAACTCCCTAAATCCTTGCAGTTCAGCGATATTAGTTATCTTTATCTCAGATCTAATAATATTGATGGCCATTTCCCAATTTTGTCCCCGAACACAATTCTCATAGATATTTCAAACAACAACATATCTGGACCTTTTCCGACGAAGATGGAATTACCTGCATTAGCTTACCTTTGGCTCTCAAACAATAGTATAAATGGTAGTATCCCCTCTTATATTTGTGATATACCGTATTTACAATTCCTGAGCCTATCAAATAACATGTTATCAGGAGAAATTCCTTCATGTTGGAATGACTCAAATCATAAAGGTAATTGGTTATTTACGATGGATCTATCCAATAACAATCTTACTGGAGAAATTTCAGAATCTTTGAGCTCATTGACTAATCTTCAAATCTTGCAGCTTGATAATAATGAGCTTCATGGTACAATTCCACATACTATTGGGAACATATTATCCTTAGAGTTTCTTGACCTTTCCGTGAATGAGCTTTCTGGACCAATTCCACAAACCTTCTCCGATTTGACCAAGCTAAATCACTTAAACTTATCGTATAATAACTTAACCGGAAATATTCCATTGGGGAGACAACTAGATACCCTCATGGACCCATCGACATATACCGGAAATGTTTATCTATGTGGACCCCATACTAATACGACATGTTCAGAAGATGGAGGGAGAGTTCCTCATATTTCCGTAGACACTCATGTTGGCAACGAAGGGTTTGAAACGCCATGGCTTTATGTTTTCATTGGATTCGGCTTCCTCTTTGGATTTTGGTGTTTTTGTTGCGTCCTCATATTTCACCAAGCTTGGAGGGTTGCTTATTTTAAAAAACTTGATAAGTTGTTCGATGATATTTACGTAAAATTTGTGTCAACTGTAAGGAGATTCATGTCATGTGGTAAAGAAATATAGAAACTTATGATTTTGTATTTGTTGTTCTTTCGTTTTGTATTTGAATATATTTTGTACTTTTGGAGATTGAAATTGTTTTTGGGAATATTATATTTTAAGCAACTATCATGCTAGATTTGGTAAGGTACATGATTCGGTGATATACGTGTACTTTGTAATACATTACAAAATAAAATAGTACTGCAAAATACGTCGAGATGACTTTATTTTATTATTTTGTAATTCCAAAATATTTTTAGAATAAAAATTCAATTTCGATTTTCTAGCTATTTTTTGTAATGAATGATCAGATTTGGTTTTAATCTTATTTGAGATTTTTTTTTTTTTTGGAGGAGGCGGCGATTGCCTCGCTCATGATTGCTTTAAATAAAAATTAGAAAAATAGTTACAATCATTACTCTTGAAACTAAACTAGAATATAGAGATATAAACTATTGCCAAACATCTCGGCCTAGTAAAAATAAACATAGAGTAAAAAACAAAGGGCCTGTTCGACAAGGGTGGAATAAGTGGAATAGAGGAATAAATGAGTTAATCCACTCTATTCCAGCCGAACAAGAGTGGAATAGCATGGAATAAAAATATGGAAAAGAGGATTATCTCTATTCCATGTTTGAGATGGAATAGCTCTATTCCGCGGATTAGCGAAATATTTAGACCAAATTGCCCTCGTTAATAATAATAATAATAGTATTATTATTATAACAATAATTATTATTATTAAAAAAATAATAATGATAATAATTATTATTATTATTATAATATAAAAATAAGAATAATAATTACTATTATTATAATAATAATAATAATTGTTATTATTATAATAATAATAATTACTATTATAATAATAATAATTATTATTATTATTATTATTATAATATTATTATAATAATACTTAATATTATTTTAATTATAATAATAATAATAATTATTATTATTATTATAATAATTATAATAATTATAATAATTATAATAATTATAATAATAATTATAATTATAATAATTATAATAATAATAATATTACTATAATTAATATTATTATAATAATACATAATATTATTTTAATAATAATTATTATAATAATTATAATAATTATAATAATAATAATTATTATTATTATAATAATAATAATAATAATAATTATTATTATTATTATTATTATTATTATTATTATAATAATGATTATTATTATTATAATAAAAATAAGAATAATTATAATTATAATAATAATAATAATAATAATAATACTAATATTAATAAATAATAATAATAATAATAATATTATTATTTCGAAAATAAGAATAATAATCATGATTATTATTATTATAATAATTAATTATAATAATAATATTAATATTATTATTAATATGATTTGATGTTATTAATATTATTAATATACTAGGGGTATTTTGGTCATTATCAATATCTATTCTCTTAAACCTATTTTCTTATTCCATTAGTTTTGCCGAACGACTTTGGAATAAAATGATTTAAATTCTATTCCTCTATTCCTCTATTCCTCTATTCCACCCCTTGCCGAACGGGCCCAAAGTGACGACGAAAATCCCAAGGGCCTTTACCGCTCTATATGTCAACAATTTACCCTCTACTTGGTCGTCTCGTTCGGTTCGTTATCAGGGATATTAGAAAAGAAGTGGACACCGTTTTAAACGAAAATATTCTTTTATTTCTCTCTTTCCAAATATTTCACATAGTTGCAATCCATAACGTGCTCCATTTAGAGTTGAAAGTCTTATCCCCTTTGTTTTTATTGCAATTTCAAAAATAAATAAGATCTTCGGAAGGTTGTAGATGGGGTAATGAAAAACATAGAGCAACCGAATTCCAAACCCTAGATAAATAAGATCTTATTTGAGATTGAAATTGAAATTTCGTAGTTCATATAGATTGGAAAAGAATTGAAGCTTCTTTATTTAGAGATTAAATGATCTAATTTAGATTTCAGTTATTGAGTTGTAATTTCAAATTCAATTAGAATTAAAATTCATTGCATAAATTGATTTTGGGACTATGAAGCTTCAGAGTTCAATCATGATTAGCAATTGGACTAATTCGATGTTGAATTTTTAGAATTGTTGATTATACTCCTTAATGCAATTCAATTACTATCGTAAGTCTCTGAATTCCAAAATATATAGTTCAGCCAATTCTTCTTCTTCTATTCTTCTAATTCTAAATATTTCAGGAGAGTCTGCCACGTGGCGATGGTCTCTTTGTACACATGCCTGGTTGGGTTCTTTCTTCATTTCCTCATCTCCTAAGCAAAAAAAGAAGAGTGATGATGCACCTCCCCCTTGCACTCCCCCCCACCTCTTGATGTGTCATCGTATGGTTTAACACCATCAAAATTAACATCTTAATTTATGATTTAATATCTTAATTTATAGTGTATCATCATAATTAAGATGTTAAATTATAAATTAAGAATTTAAATCATAATTAAGATGTTAAAATGGATGGTGTTAATTCTTCCGCCAACACATCAAGAGGTGGGGGGAGGGCAAGGGGGAGGTACAACATTTTCCAAAAAAGAAATAGAGAAACCTACCGCAAGAGAGAAAGAAAGTAGAGGCCCTTTCCTCACAAACTCGCACAGGCCCTTTCCTCGCTCCTCTCGACGACGATATGCGAGAACGCCAAACCTAAACCTCTCTCTTCGGTAACCCTTCCTTTTTGCTTTTGCGATAAAACTCGGGGAAGTTTGTTCGCAAGTAAGGACCGCGTCCCCTCCTGTCTCTCGCCGTTTGGTCAGACCATCGATTTTCGTTCAATTTCGTCTTTGGGAGCTCCGGATTTTTCCTTACTGAAGACGATTTGAAGCAAGTCTCCAGGCGATTGGCAGGGAAGATCGAGGAGAGGATATGCTGACTCCATGGGTGCCTTTTTCACCCAATAACAGGTGCCTCAACCCAGGTTTATTGTTTCTTTCCTAATTTTGGGTTTTCCTTTTCGTTATTGGGTTTTTTGGTTCAATTTTGGTTATTGTTATTGCTAATTTCAGGTCTTTAACCAATTATGTGATTAATTATTTGGTACTTTCTCTGTTTGAAAGTTCAGAGTTCAGACAACAAGGATTTGTTAATTTCTCGGTTTGACAGTCCGGACAGCAAGCAAGAGATGGATCGCGAGGGTGCAGAAAATCCGAACGTGAACTCTTACCAAAAAATACAGAAGAAACAAGATCTAATTACTGGTACGGTAATAGTAAAATCAGATGAGTTATTAGCATAACCAAGGAGGATATAGTTTATTTTACATCTAATCTACATCGTGCCTAGCTTTCGGTTCTTCCTATTACACTAATCTCAATCTTAAATTATTCAATTACTCCTCAATTATGCAAATATCTTTTAATTGAAACTTAAAGAAGTGATTTATTTATTTCAAGGGCATTTGGATATCCGAGCGAAGATGTAGAAACGGTAATCAAAACAATGGCTTCTTAGAGAACAATTGCTCACTGCTGATCATGTTACAAATATGAGTTTCAACTTTTTGGTAATCTTTCTCCGGTATTTACTCTTTTCTTTATTTATTTGATGATTTATATTTCTAATTTGTGCACATTCATTTGTACATATTTAAGTTCTTTTTTATATTGATTTGGTTTTTCTTTTGCAGGAAGATGAGGCTTTTTTCCAGCCAAAATTTTTTAAGGTAATTTCTCAACATCTTATTGTTCATTTTGATTTGTGCATAATGTATGCATTAAAGTTAATGAAGTCGCAAATCTACATAAAGGTCAGGTTTTGACTGGTTCATTAGTTTCATACTTTTGTTAATACTCAATTTGTTAATACTTCGGGTACTAAATTAACAAAAATAGAGGGTTATAAATGAAATTTTACCCTAAATATGTTCTGATTTCTTTTATTGACTTCTTTTTATGAGAACAGATTCTCGTGATTCATACCGAGATCGGAATGTGTGAGGAAGTTCTGCAAGCGGGGCCCACCTATGCACGTTTGTAAAGTGCCCGACGATCTGCCTTCGTCCTCCCCCCATTTGCACATACAACTGGAATTTGAGAAACCAGATGACGTCCCGTCATCCGGAGATGTAGGAAAAGAAAAGACTCCTCTGTGCTGAATTTCTCGGGGCTGAAAGTCAAACTGGAGAGGACAAAGATCGAAATGGAGAGCACAAAGAAGGTGGATGTGCTCAACGAGGATGAGTTGATAGAGAGGGAATTTGGAGCACATGGTGGAATAATCTACTCGATTAATTTATATTTTTCATCATCATCATCATCATCATCATCGTATCATCATTCTCATCATCATCATCATCATCATGCCACCATTCTCATCATATCATCATCATTCTCATCATATCATAATCATTATCAAATAACAACGCAATTCCATAATGATATGCGTGTACACTTTTCTTAACATGTAATGTAATGATATGGGTTTACAAGGTACGAGAATGATGAGGCACCTATTATAAAATAAAAAAATTGGATCCTCAAAATGAAATATCGGGACATGTTATGTAATTTATTACTTGACAATACTATATAATGTTGGAAAAATTAAACATTAAAAAAAGTTACAAATGAAAGTGTACATTATTTATCTCACAAGGAAAAAAAAAACGAAACGAGATTTGGTTTTCCTTTGAGAAATTAAAAAATTATTAATTTGGCTATTATTCTGATCAGCATTCGAAATTACAAAAAATACAAAACTAAATTGTACTTTTTTTGATTCAACAGAACAAAAAGGATATGAAATTCCTGTTTGTCTTTGAGGAATTCAACAAAATTTTAATTTGGCCACTATTCTGATTATCATTAAAAATTTCTACAAATACATCTTATGTGATTTTTTGCTCGACTTTACTATATATTGTTGGATGAATGCAAATTAAAAAAACAGATCATTCATTGTTTGTTACAAATGTAAAAAAAAAAAAAACTACCAACTTACTGCTAATTATTGTAGACTTTACCAATTGGTGTCAGTATGTGATCTCAATGATAGTTCTACTATGGCAAAGTTTGGACAAGAACACAACGTTTAACAAAATTACAACGTTTAACAAAATTGCATGATAGAGAAACACTATGTTGCATAACAAATACATTGAATAGTTTAATATATATTAAATTTGTCACGTCATCGCTTAATCAACTAAAAAAATGTCACGTCACAATTCCACATCATTAGTTAACTGATGATATGACACTTAACTGATGGAAGGGATAAATTGCACAAATTTTGTAAGTTGAAGTAAATGGGTACATATTTTAATTGGGGGGGAGGGTTAAGTTGAACATTTTGGACAAGTTTAGAGGACAAAAGTGTATTTTTTTTTTTTTTTTTCATGAAAATAGAGTGGGCTCGACCGCGTCTATGGTTGTTCATTGATTAAAAAAAAATTACAGCCGCTATTAAAGTATATTAATTCACATAATGAATAATAATACCCTTCCTTCTAATCCTGGATAAATGAAATCTGGACAAAGAATTGCTGAATTTTGAGAACAAACCCAGGACTTGAATTCTTGCATGTTAACAACCCCAATAAAGTTGTGCACCCCGTACTTATTATCACCCAATCAACCCGCACCTAATAATTGGCTCTCAAATTTCTTAATTTGCTTATTATGTGCATTAATTACTCATAATAATTTATAACATTTCATATATATTAGTGCGGGATGAATGCGGATTCTAATATACGGGATGCGTAATATCATTGACATAAACCCTAGGCGAAATCCCAGAATTTTTTTACCCATTTTTGATGCCTCCATAAAAACCCCTCTCTCTCTCTCCAAACCGCTGCCTTCTTAACATTTTTTTTCTTTCTTTCCGACAAGCTCTCTTCTTCCCCTTTTTCTGCTCTTCTCGCGATTCATGTCTGTGTGAAAGAAAGGAATGCCCTGAAATGTAGAAAAAGAGAGACGTTGGTATACCCTCAAATATTGTATAAAAAAAAAAATGTTGGTATGCCCTCGAATGTAGAAAATAAAAATTCATGATGTCATCATCCGCAACATCGGTCAATTACCACCTTAATCATGTATTTTAATCCACGTGGTGCTCCAAACTTATCCGAAAGACCTTTCAAATTAACAAATTTTCGTAACTCCACAAAACTGAAAACATGTTAAATAAAAAATAACAAATAATTAATCCCAATAACTTAAAATTACATTCTATGCATGTCACTAATTAAAAAAACTCAAATATTTTGATAATTGACATGCATTTTTTGTTTCAATATATTAATCAACAAAATTTCAAAAAAATAAGAGAATGATTAATAAAATGTGTAATAAGTAAAGTCTAAAAATTAATCATGCTAATAAAATTTATCAAACACTTTTCTAAATTCTAATGCTGCCATGTCATTTTTAGCCCATCTGGATTAAAAAAACACTCGCCTATAATTATTTTTCATTTTTCATGTCCTATCATCACGCCTCTTCTTCATCTCTTTTCTCCGGATCTTATCACGAGTTCTCATTTATCATTGAATTTTTTTGACATAGTGCATTGTCAAAAATAGCTCTGATTTGTTTCATTTTGCAAAACTAACTCTGGCTAGGCAAATCATGATTGAATAGAAAGATATTATACGGATGATTATAGGTTAAAAAGTTAAAATAGCTGTGGTGTGTATCAAAATTTCTTACCAGCCAGAATTGAATGGCCACAATCTCCTCTTTCCTTTTCTTTTATTTGTTTTTTAATTAAATGACCTTTTCTTTTAATTTTTCTTACTTGTGCATAAAATACATTTTTGTAAATAATATATGTACAGTTCAGTTTCTTTCTATAAAATTTCGTTGACGAGGGACATGTGAGTCCACTCCAATTAATCAAAAATAAAATAAAATAAGTGAGAGAAACATCTTTTTCTGTCTTTTTCACCCCCCCCCCCCCCCCCCCCCCCCCCCCCCCCCCCCCCCCCCCCCCCCCCCCCCCCACCCCCCCCCCCCCCCACCCCACACACGCACGCACGCACGCACCAAATTGTAGAAAAAGCCATTCAACTGAGTTATCCTTTCCATGGATTTAAATAACTTGTGTGTGACTAGCTGATCTGATATTGTCATTTAAAAAATCTAAAAAGCACCATTTTCATTCTATAAATACATATTCGTACTGAGGCATTCTTCACAAATAATTAAAAATCCCCAATGAAATACTGAAACTTTGAATTAAATGAGTAGAATAACTATCATGAGAAAGCATGTTGTCATAACTCTCCTCATTTGGCTCATTGGAATGAAAACTGGTATAACATTTGGGTGTTCCGAGAATGAAAAGGAGGCTCTTCTAACTTTCAAACTCGGCCTAAATGATCCTGGTAATCTCCTTACTTCTTGGCATGGTGAAGATTGTTGCAATTGGAGCGGAGTTGGATGTAATAACAAAACCGGTCATGTTGTGAAGCTTAATCTCAATTATCCGCTCTCTGTTCCGCTTAGTGGTAAGATTGATCCATCCTTACTCAATCTTAGTCACTTAACTCATCTCGATCTTAGCCAAAATGATTTCTCTCACATTAGTATTCCAGAATTTATTGGATCATTCAAAAATCTTGTTTATCTTGACCTTTTTGAGTCGAACTTTGGTGGTGCCTTCCTTATCAACTTGGAAATCTTTCTAAACTTCATCATCTTGACCTCGGTTTTTCAAATTTCATTGGTACCATACCGACTCAATTAGGAAATCTCTCCCAACTTCAGTCACTTAATTTAGATTACGCTTACCAAGCTGAGTTGAGTGGGAGGAATATTGATGGTACCTTTCTTGAACCTGTAACAAAATTGTGTAATTTAAGAGATATAGGGTTGCGTAATCTCGGACTAGGAGGAGATATTGCTGATTTGATTAGAAAGCTGAGTTGTAGATGGTACGAATTAGAAGTTGTGAGACTAAGTAAGAATAATCTTGACGGGAATATAACTAGCTGGATAGGACAAATGAGGAACCTATCTTATATTTGTCTCCATAATAATTCACTTTCAGGCCCCATACCTCGTGAGATTGGAACACTTGTCCATCTAACGAAGTTGGATCTTTCTTCCAATTCATTTGTTGGCCCCATACCTCGTGAGATTGGAACACTTGTCCATCTAACGAAGTTGGATCTTTCTTCCAATTCATTTGTTGGCCCCATACCTCGTGAGATTGGAACACTTGTCCATCTAACGAAGTTGGATCTTTCTTCCAATTCATTTGTTAGCCCCATACCTCGTGAGATTGGAACACTTGTCCATCTAACGTGGTTGGATCTTTCTTCCAATTCATTTGTTAGCCCCATACCTCGTGAGATTGGAACACTTGTCCATCTAACGTGGTTGGATCTTTCTTCCAATTCATTTGTTGGCTCCATACCTCGTGAGATTGGAACACTTGTCCATCTAACGTTCTTGGATCTTTCTTCCAATTCATTTGTTGGCCCCATACCTCGTGAGATTGGAACACTTGTCCATCTAACGTGGTTGGATCTTTCTTCCAATTCATTTGTTGGCTCCATACCTCGTGAGATTGGAACACTTGTCCATCTAACGTTCTTGGATCTTTCTAATAATTCTCTCTCAGGAATCATCTCAGAAACTCATTTTGCCAACCTTTCGGAATTAATAGAATTAAATTTGTATAATAACGTTATAACGATGGATGTGAATGATGCATGGATTCCTCCATTTCAACTTAACAGTATTGTTTTAAACTCATGCAAGTTAGGGCCTCGTTTTCCTCATTGGCTGCAATGGCAAACACAACTTGATCTCCTGAGTTTGTCCAACACAAGCATTATTGATGATATGCCAAGCTGGCTTTGGGATTTGCCTCTCACATATTTGGACCTCTCATATAACAATATTAAGGGCAAACTTCCAATATCCTTGCAGTTCGGCAAAATTGATTTTCTTTCTCTCAGATCTAATAATATCGAGGGTCTTTTCCCAGTCATGTATCCTAAAATACTTGTCCTAGATCTTTCAAACAACAACATATTTGGACCTTTCCCGACAAAGATGGAATTACCTATATTAGTAAACCTTTTTCTCTCAAACAATAGCATAAATGGCAGTATACCCTCTTATATTTGTGATATTTCATCTTTAGAAATCTTGAGTCTATCAAATAACTTGTTATCAGGAGAAATTCCTTCATGTTGGAATGACTCAAATCCTGAGGATAATTGGTTATTAACAATGGATCTATCCAATAACAATCTCACTGGGGAGATTCCAAAATCATTGAGCTCATTGACCTCTCTTGTAGCCTTGCAGCTTGATAATAATGGGCTTCATGGTAAAATTCCATCGACCCTGCAACAGTGTAAAAATATTATGTTCCTTGGTTTAGGAAGAAATAAATTTTCGGGAAAAATACCAACATGGATAGGCACAAACTTACAATCTCTTAGAATTCTGCAACTAAGATCAAACATGTTTAGCGGTTACATACCCCAAGAGCTCACACAACTTACAGAACTTCAAGTGTTAGATCTTTCTCATAATAATCTTGAAGGTTTCATACCATATTCTTTTGGTAATTTTAGTGCCATGCGGGATACGGCAAATCATTTCGATTCAAAATTTGGTATATCCTCTATCTCATATGCCATGCGGGATACGGCAAAGCATTTCGTTTCAAAAATTGGTACATACTCTATATCATATGAAGACACATCCTCCTTTTTTATTGGCTTATTTACTGATATAAAAGGTGATCAATTATATATTTCTAAACCACTTGACTGTGTCAAGAGTATAGATCTCTCTGGAAACAACCTAAGTGGCCAGATCCCCGACGAAATCGGATTGCTAAAAGGTTTAATCAATTTGAACTTGTCACATAATCGTCTCAAGAAACAAATTCCATATACTATTGGGAACATATTATCCTTAGAGTTTCTTGACCTTTCCGTGAATGAGCTTTCTGGACCAATTCCACAAACCTTGTCCGATTTAACCATGCTAAGTCACTTAAACTTATCGTATAATAACTTAACCGGAAAGATTCCATCAGGAAGACAACTAGATACCCTCATGGACCCATCGACATATACCGGAAATGTTTATCTATGTGGACCCCATACTAATACGACATGTTCAGAAGACGGAAGAGCGGTTCCTCATATTTCCGTAGACACTCATGTTGGCAACGAAGGGTTTGAAATGCCATGGCTTTATGTTTCCGTAGGATTAGGCTTCGTCTTTGGATTTTGGTCTATTTGTGGCATCCTCATATTTCACCGAGCTTGGAGGGTTGCTTATTTTCAAAAAACTGATAAGTTGTTCGATGATATTTACGTAAAATTGGTATTAAGTACAAGGAGATTGAAGCATGTCATATGGTAAAGAAATATAGAAACTATCATTTTGTATTTGTTGTTTTATCATTTTGCATTTGCATATATTTTGTACTTCTGGATATTGTAATGGATTGTTTTTCAGAATATTATATTTGGTGATATAAGTGTACTTTGTAATACATTAAAAAAAAATAGTATTGCAAAATACAAGGAGATGACTTTATTTTATTTTTTTGTAATTCCAAAATATTATGAGAATAAAATTTCAAGTTCGATTTTCTAGCTATTTTTTCATAATGAATGATCAGATTTGGTTTTCATCTTATTTGAGATTGACATTCCGTAGTTCATATAGATTGAAAAAGAATTGAAGCTTCGTTATTTAGAGATTAAATGAACTCTCGAAGCTTAATTGTTTTTTTAGTTTGGATTAAGAGTCTAATCAATGGATTTGCAAAATGATCCAATTTAGATTTCAGTTATTGAGTTTCAATTTATATTCAATCAGAATCAAAATCAAAATTCAGTTCATAATTTGATATTGGGACTATGAAGCTTCAGAGTTCAATCACGATTAGCAATTGGATTAATGCAAAGTTGAATTTTCAGAATTGTTGATTAGACTCTTCAATCTAATTCAACTACCATCACAAGTCTCTGAATTCCTCAATAGTCCAGTCAATCCTAAGATTTTGTTAATTTTGACTCATTAACTTTTGGTCAAATTTGGTACAAATTAATCTAATGAATTTGGAATCGTTTAGTTTTGCTAACCTCGTCGTTGCAAATTTGACTACAATTGCCTCATCGTTGCAAATTTCTTCATATTTCTTATCAATAACCTCGTATTTCTTTGAACTCGCATCTTCATATAGTTTCCAGAGCAAACGAATCACCCATCTCCTTAGCTTCGATTTCTGGTAAATTTGCGTTATTAACCCTATTCTTTTCAAAATTCTCATTTCTATTCATCGTTTCAAGTGAGTCTAGTTTCGGTTTTATTTTGTATCGAGTATTGTATTAAAACAAAAAATCCGTTTATGAGGCCTATCAATTCAATTGCTTTGGTTACCAAGGCCCAGATACTTTTATGAGTCCAGAAACTGGAGAAGAAAGGTATTCGTTCAACTGGAGACAAAAAAAAGATGATTCATCATCTCCATTCTCCTTTCCATTCCAAAGCTAAAAGCCGATGAAATGAAAAAAAGAAAACGAATACTCCAACCTTCTCCATTAAGCAAACTCACCATTTCCAATTTCCATTTCCTTCAATTGAGCTAAAATACGAGTAATTAATCCATGGCGACGAGGCTTTGGAGAAGCATGTTTGGCGCGAAAGATGATTTGGAGAAGAAGCTTCAGCTTCTCACCGACGAGGAGAAGACCGTACAATCTAGAATCAAGCGACGGGCACGCTCCTCCAGCCTGCTGGTTCGCCACGTCATCAAAACTTCCATGCTTCTTGAGGTGAGTTTTGTTGCTTTTCAATTTTATCTTTTTTGGGGCAATGATTTGTATTTGATCGATTAATTATACATTGAGATCGATAAGTTATTGAATTGATTTATTTTTGTAGATTTTAGTGGTAATTTATGCTATACTGATGACAAGAGAACCTGATTTGAGCTGGCAAATTAGGTCATTAAGATTACTACCAGTAATTGCTGTCCCCGTATTAGCTGCTACAATATATTATATCCTTTCAAACCTCAGAAAAATATGTAATTCTCTATCTTCAAATTATATACCAATTTTTAAAACCTATTTGGAGAAAACATATTCATTAATTTTCAATTTTTTTTTGTTCTTTAGGCGAAAAACAAGATAAGAACAGGTTGGAATGGTTAAGAGAAGAAAGACAAGCAAAAGTTAACGAACTAAAGGAGAAATCAAATTATTACGCCACCCAAGTACTCATTCAGGTAAATCTCATAACACAGGGACCTTTTCGCAAATTTCCCTAATCACATTACTAATACAAAAATTAAATCATACCAGAGATACGATTTAGATCCCGCTGAAAAGGCCGCGGCCGCAAAAATACTCGCTACCAGACTCGGTTCCGAATCGGGTTTAAAGCTCTCCATTGGAGACGACGAATCCAATCATAATATTAATTCTTCATTTGACGAGAACGATAATGATGACGAAATAGAGGAAAATAATCACAAGGCTAATTTGGAGAAATTTAAAGTTTCGGGGGGTAATATTGGTAATGGATGGTTTGCTGAAATTGCTGCTTTGCTTGTCGGAGAGCATCCTTCTCAATGTTTCGCGTTGATTTGTATCGAGTGTTATATGCATAATGGTAATTTAATTTAATTTTAATATAATTTTAAATTCAAAAATTGAGTTTTGAGTTGAATTTGATTTGTAGGGCTTGCGAGAAAAGAGGATCTAGCGTTTATACGGTATTATTGCCCTCATTGCCATGCACTTAATGAGTCGAAACAGAAGGAGGCGGTAGGAGTCCATGTTGGTTCTGAAATGGAGGCTCCGGTTAGTAAAGGTACTGGAGAGGCTATTGCGGGTAGTTCTCTTACAGCTGAGCAAGTGAATGACAGGAGGACTGGAGAAGAGGAAGGTACTTGATTTTTTTTGTGTTAGTATTTTTGTTGTTTTTGATAAAGTTAATCAATAATTTGATGATTTGGGTGCTGGATTTGTGCACAAAGATTATGTTTAACACTTGTATATAACGTGATGGTTGAGAATATAGTAGAATCGCTTGACAATAATAACATGATCATAACAAAGTTTACGAATTTACATTTCATTAATTCGAGAAAGGATCAACTAATGCACTCCAGGTATGCACTCAACATGTACGCAATCGATAAAAACACGACTCGTCGCAATTTCATTTTTTTTTCAATTTTCACCATATTTGTTCAATTTTGATTGTATTTGTGCACTCCAAACGCACGTAGCAAAAATGTATAAATCTGATTCATTATGTCAAAAAAAATTATCTTAAAATGTGTATAATAATTCATACATATATAAAGGCATATAATACATATACAAATTTATAACATGTATTGGTAAATTTCAAAAGTTATAATAAACAAAAATATATCATAGGTGTAAAATAAATATAACATGTATCGTATTTAAAAAAAAAACTAAATCGTACATCTAAAAAGTATAAAATACATCAATAAGATATAACTTACAAATAAATATTATATATCTAATAAAGTATAAAACCTAGATGAGAAACAGCGTGCGTTTTAGAATGTGTTTGGAGTGTACGGAATTCAGTCAAAATTGAAAAAAAAGCATCAATCGCACACATTGTAATACACACTCGTAAGTGCACAATCTTTTTCCTATGAAAAATCACGACTATGATGTGAATAAAACAAAAATACTGTGATGGGGGTTGTTGCTTCACATTTTTTTTTCCCGGTAACAAAAAGCTCACTTTCGTATTGAAGAATGAGATTGTCGTGCGCAACTCGTACCCTTTTTTTTCTTGATATAAATCAAATATGTGTACATTTGTTGTTAGAATACGTTATGATTTTTTTGAATGTAGTATTTTTTAGAAGGAACATTTTTATGATATTAGAGAAAATCATATTGGAATGGTAGTACTTCATAATAAGTTGATCGCGACTGTAACTAACAAATTGCATGTCTCTACGAGGTTGGTGTATATTACGCAAAATAAACTCTCTGATGCTTAAACTCAAAATCCACGGATATTCACAAGAATTGACCAAAAATATGATCAACTAAAATGAAACTAGCATTCAGTGGATTTTTTAGATTATATATTGATCGACGTGCAAACTCCCTTGTGGAGATTAAATAAAACCTCATTTAATTCCGAACCGACTCCGCTAAAATTGTTCAAGGGACTGGAAAATAAAGATTAATCATACCTGTTTAGCTCAATGAATAAATCGATTCTTCCAAGTTTCAAGTACAACATTCATTTTAAAATCTTATCATAATTAATTTGAACTTTTTCTCAAAATTTAATCTAAGAAATTTCGGATTATTTTCTCTAGAAAAAAGATAAGGTAAATGAGCAAAAACATTATAAGTTTCTAATAAACAAAATAAAAACATACAAATATTTGTACAAAAACGATAGGCACCTCTCAATAATACTCTCTAATATTTACACTCGCTCCAAATGTTTCAACTCTCATCCTCTATATGAGCTTCGTGTATAATATCCTAAACGATAAACTAATTTCGGTAAATTACAAATTCAGTCCCTATAAAGTCTTTGAAACAATTTGAAGAAATAGTCGAATTATAGGAACTAAACTCGCAATTCACCCAACTAATAATGCACAAAAAATATGTAGATATCCCAGTCACGGACAAACTTCATAAAAGAAGCTAACGATATAAAAAAAACTAGCCGAATTATATGTAAAATAAAAAATTCATTAAAAAAAGGACGTAGAATCGTAGATCACTGGGTCATACTCACTCAGGCTTTTGCTAAAGCCTAACTTTTCTTTTTTGGGATTCTCTGTACATTCCAAAAAAGGAAAGTTTCCTCAACTCAACTTCTCGGCTCTTGTTTCATGTGCGATATGCATTGTCCTCCATACGAAACCTTATAAAATACAAAATAATATTAATTAGATGCATAATATTGAGTTCAAAATCAAATAATGAATGTAAAAGTTTATTACCATTCTATTGAGTTGAAAAACAGAGTTGAGGTGCTCTTCATTTATCGATATTGGTAATGGAGGCATTCTGCACATTATTCCTGGCGTCTCGCTCATTCTACGCAATTAAAATCACTAATTAATAACTATATTTTCAAGAAAATAATTTGTATTTAATATTATAAAAAAAAAAGGTAAAATACCTGTTCAAAATAGTCAAGATATTGTTACTTGTTTGAACAAAGAGATCTGGGTTCTCTTGTAGCTGCAAGTTTAAAATAATTAAAACAAGGAAAAAAGACATTTGAATTTTGAATAAGCAAAAAGTTTGAACATGAAATGTGAACAGTAATATAAGAACCTTAAAAGTTTCCATATTGGCAGCGATCTGGCTAAGTAAAGTATTATTCTCCTCAATTAGAAGTTGAGTCGCGTTATCCAAAACCGGTCCTGTTAAATAAAACACGAAATAATTACCTTGATAAAATCCGAGATATAAAACCGGTAAAATAATTGTTTAAAGTAATGAACTGACCGTTAGTTTGAAATTGACAATTTTGACTCGAAGGATTCATTAAAAGAGAATACAATGGCAAATCATTCGATGATATCATATTTGCATTCGATGTAGAAGCCATCATTTTCTCCTAAATTAAGAAAAAACAAAATATAACCTTAGAAAAATGCCTAATTTAATTAATTAATTAATCAATTACCTTCATGTCCCTCATTTTTTTGCCAGTATAATGATCATCAGGCTTCCTCCTTTTGCTACTTTCCTTGCTCTATCAATCAATTAATCCAATTATAATCAATATTTCAATAATATATAATCAATAAATAAAATAAAATATCGTACCGTGTTCCACCAGCATCTCAAAGCCACGTCTCGAATAGTCTTTGTAGGAAGCATTGCAGCGATTTTTATATATTTCATTATCGTTGGTTCGTGTGCGTATCTAACGAGGCCTTCTTTCAAAACAGCGAGTTCGCTGAGAGACCAATCTGCGGGGGAGCCAGTAACAAATTTGAATTTCGGTATGGATCGGAACGAATCGTGCGACGAAGTACCCGCTTGATTCATCAGTGGCATGTTGTTGTTAACGAGGTTTGGAGAATTAGGGGAGAAGTATAGTCCTGCATTATTATTGTTGGGATTGTTCGTTCCTCTATAATTGGTGTTGATTGCGCCCGATTGGAAGGAGACCATGTGTTGGTTGTAGAATGAGGGGATTATCCCTTGTTGAAATCCCATGCTCGAATCGGTTGCCATGTGTGTTGATTTCGTTTGGGGATGCTTAATTGATTGATTGTTGATGTTTTGAGAGAGAATTCACCTCATCACGAGCGAGTTTAGATGATTGAATTATAAATTAGGTCAAAGTGATGATTGAATTGATCTGAAACCAATGAAGATCTCTTCTATTTAATTTGTTTGCTGCGACGAAAAAGAAAAAGAAAGAGAATTAGAGAACAGAAAGATAAGATCAGTGAAATTAAGCTCAAATTTAAGAAATTAAACTCGTCGATTACTAAAATTCTACAAACCAAACTTTCTAAACGCCCGAATTAACTTTCCCCACAAACCAAATAAAGGAATCTCGTCACAAAAGACACAAAAAGAACCCAATTTCTTTAATAAAAGTAAATTTAAACACAAACCTATCTGAATTCTTCTAGCAACAGCAAACACAACCAACATAGATTCGATTACTCCAAATTTCTGAGAATTACCCTTCGCAGAACCCTCCAAAATGAAAAGAAAAAAAAGAGGTCCTGCCTTTATAGAAAGAGAAAGAAAGAAGAACGAATAAAATAATTTGCGAGCCTATTGGGTCTCAGGTCCGAATCCCAACACCAGCATTAGATGCTCCTTCAATAATTTCGATTTAACCCTAGTTTTTCCCCTCTCCTTTCTCTTTGTTCTTCCTCTTCTTCTCTCAATTCTCTACTTCTTCTTGTTTAATTTTGCTTTTTTGTTCTCACTCTTTTTGTCCATTTCTTCGTCTCTTGTCACTGTTTTGGTTTTTTCTATCAAGAATCTTTTATATACACCCAGTCCACCAACAACTTGTACATAATGAATTACTTACCACTTTCATATTATTGTCAGGCTATTTTTTAATAAATATTTATTAGTCTCAAATATATGGATAATGCACAATTTTGGTCAAATGTATTACTGTTCTTGAGCTAATGTATACAATATGTTAAATACTAATTTGGCATTGTTCCATATTGAAAAATTAGCTATTTCTGTATAATACAAAAAATAATGCATAAATACAGCTAAGAATACATATTAAATAAAACACCAAGAAAAATTATTATTATTTATTCCACAAGAAAAAGTATAGACCATGTTCATTTAATAATTTATCATAGATGTGGAGTATGCCCTCAAATGATGAGATCCGTATATAAAACCGGTGTACACAAAAAGCGCAATACTGATGAATGAATTCGTCCTAGGAGAAATAGTGATACCATACGGTTCACATAATTCATGAACCTAGTCCATGCAAAATAATTAGTTCAACTATTGTAGTGCCCATCCCGTTCCCACTCAACAAATCGCCTACTTTAAAAAATGTATAAAGAACAAAAAAACCCTCGAAGTTGAAATAAATTACAAAATTACCATTTGGCGGCAAATGTCAGTTAAAAAATGCATCAAGCAGTTCTTATAAATTAATCTGAGCCGCCGATGTATGGACGGTACAGATATCTCTTCATCCGAAGATCGAACGGCTGTGAATGGAGTAAAACAGATTGGCATGGGATTAACTTGTCGGATTGGGTGCAAGGAATAATGAATAGAGGAATCTGGAATCTTTTACTGTTTATCAAATAAGAATCTTTTTGTAAAAAAAAATATCTCCTTTCTTTTCAATAAAAAATAAATTCTTCTTTCGGTTGTTGAACTTTTATTTTATTTTATTCTATTTCATTTATTTATTTTAAATAGTGATTGATTCGACTGTAGCTTGCAAGACAGAACTGCAATGGAGGTGTCCGGTTAATGGCACGTGCCGGCATACGTGAGGGGGGAGTAACAGCCAATGAGAAAGCGTAACGTGGCGGGAGATGAGTGGTTGGGAGTGGCGGCAGAAAGTATGGGGTTATAACAGCGACATAAATGTTCGGTGCGGGGTGGGTCACGACACGCATCTCAAAGCAAACTAATTCCGATCTACTGCGGAGACGAGTCTGTGGTCTTCCGTGTTGCGGGTCGGTTGATTTTTGTGGTGCTTGGTTTGTGGCACGAGGAGGAACAGGGATTATGAGGGGAAGATTCAAAGTAAAAGAAAAGGAGAGGGAGGACTGCTTTGAATGTAGATCCTAACCCACAGGAAAAGAATCCCACTATCTAATTAATATCTATTTGCTAAAAGGTTATATGCGTGACCTATATGTAAGTATCTTGTCATGTTAATTATTGGATGTCATTCATGCTTAATTGTATGGATATGGTTGGGGGATTAATTGTGTGCTCTTTGGGTTGTACTTGTGGGTTAATTATTGATGTCATATGTTATGGAGTAGTTCTGCGCAACATACTCTCACAACATGATTGACACCAGAATGATGAGGTGTACGGTGTGAATTGAATTGAATTAAATTATTTTATAATGTGAATACAATATTCATTGTAGGATCAATATTCTGTTGCGAGAGCATGTCGTGAGAGAATGTTGCGTAAAATTACTTGTATGCTATATTTTCCAAACTGAAAACAAAATCTTGATGGACTGGCGATTTGACAGTTAATTGGAGGATATGCAAATCATGTTGGTGAAAAAAAAAATCACCATGCAATCATTAACAGTTAATTATATAGATAAAATGTGTTTAAGTATATCAATTAACAGGAAAGTACATATCAATTAACAGTTAATGATGTGTTGTTAAAATGTTGAAAATTATTTGGGAGATGGTTTGCAGAGTCTAGTGACACGGACGATGTATGATTAATTGGGGCAAAGTAAATTTTCTCTTGATTGTTTGTTTTTTTTATTTTATTTGCAATTTGCAATTTTTTTGTAGGCCGTAGGTGACCTGAACAAATTTATTAGGTCTTGTTTGGATGAGTAGGTAATTTATAATTTAGTAGGTAATAGTAACAGTTTTTTAAAGTTTTACCGGTATATGTTCGGATTTTGTTTAAAAATATTTTTTTGGAACTCTTTGAAATAATATTTTATTAAGATAAAGTGACTAACAACCTACATATATAATTAAGGGCTTGTTTGGATGTAACGTATTTTTCTTCCATAGGATTAATTATTTTTAGGATTAAATATTTGATAATCAAGAAACCTCCAAGAAGAATAATATGTAAGGAATTATGAATAATTTTGTTTGATCGTTCCTTTCGAAAAATTAAGATATATAATAAATTATACACTAATTCATACTTTCTAATTTTTAATTAAAAAGTCATACATTTAGAATAACATAAATAGTTGGTCGGTTAAACTTCTTTCTTTTCGAAAATTATATATAAATAAAAGACTGACCTACATACATTCAATAAATATAATTGTATGATGTATGTTTTATAATTATTCAACTAAACATGAAGCAAGTTAATGACATGATATTTTTGTAACTTATTGGGTATTGTTTCGTTACATATTAGGAATGACTGAACGTATATAGTTAACCAGAATACTCAAAACATCTTATTTTGGCTCAATTTTTTTTTTTTTAGTCATTTATTTTTGTTGTTGAAAGTTCAATAAAACTTATGACGTTTGAATTGGATCAATCAACTCTTCTGTATGTTCAGTACGGTCCAGTTAAGTCATTTCATTCATTAAATGATTTGTTAATTTTTGACATGAAAATTGATGACATAAATGATAAAATTAACACCAAAATTATTTTTGATGACGTGACAACGTAAATTATTTTATTTATGTACAATTTACTAGATCAACGTTAATATATCATCAACTATATATTTTTTGTCAATGGATACCTATTCACTATATCAAAAAATAAAATAATTTATTTATGTCACATCATGTACTATTACGTCAGAATTTAACAAGTCATTCCTGATTAATTGACGGATGAAGGAGTTTAATTGTATCAAATTAAATAAATAAGAAACTTGATAGATCAAGTTAAAACGTTAAAAACTTCATTGAACTGACGATAAAAAATCAAAAGTAGATTTATTTTTCGATTTTTTTTACATGAGCTTTTTTTGTTTACTGAAAAAATAATTTTCGAATTACATATGATTTAAGTTACAATCCTAACTATGCTTTTACAAAAATATTCATTTTTTGTTTATTCAAAGTTTACTTTTGCACAAGGCACAAAATATATGCAAGTAAAAAATGGAAAAGAAACAACATGAAGACAAGAACATTAGTTACTAAGGCTAGACTTGAATTCTTTTCAACTACTCAAACTTAATTATATGCCTAAAGTACAAAGAAAGCAACATTGATTTAATTATAACAAGCAAGTAACAAGACAGAATCTTGATTAGTGGAGTTCAAATTTAAAGTTGGATAAATACACAATAATTAAATAACAGAGACACGAGAATCTGAATCTTTCGATGCTAGTTCGTGTGTGGCGTTCGTATATCGAATCACTATGTTATCGATCTTACATATATATGTAATTTGCTCGTGATGAAATCTTCAATAAAAGTTATCATTGTAGACGAGTGAAGACTTAAATATTTCAAGATTTTATGGATTTTTTTTATTATTATAAACATCGTTAAGTGCAAATAAACAAAACCCTTACATTGAAAATGCAGAATCCCAATATATTATTTGAAGTATATATGCAAAACTGAAAGCAACATAAGATCTAATGAAGAGAATGACATTAGGGTTCATGAACCCTAATGTTGTGCTTTAGGAGGAGAAATGATGTACTGTACCTAAAGGGCGGCAATAAACTAATACTTGCCTCATCTCCATTAATTTTAATTAAGTGATACGACTCTTTTTACTTTGGTAATCATGGTACACATGTCTGCATTTCGTTGTCAACAACAAATAGTTTTAGTTACAGACATTATTGTTAACTAACATCTTAATCCAAATCCAAAACAATCATTTGTCAGAGAGAGAGAGAGAGAGAGAGAGAGAGAGAGAGGATAAGCTTTGAATTCCCGCAAAGCATTCTTTCGCGAAGCATTAAAATATTGTTTGACTGATTAATTAATGAGGAGAGGAAGATCAAAGCATAACACTTAGAGTTTTCATTTTAAAATATGTCCTAATTTATTTATTATATATAGAATAAGTTATATTAAAATGTATAAGAGAATTGCTAATGCACTCTATTTTTATTGCACTCTCAACCGCCACTTTTAATCACGTGCCGTCACGTAACAAAACACAATCTTAAAAAACGCGGGTAGAAAATTAGATGAGCAGTCGTTTTTTTCCGGGCAACGTCTAATATTAGTGCTGCGTCCAATATATTTTGCGCCTTCAGACTTAAGTAGTTCTTTTTATAACTTTAACTTTTATATTTATATTTTTTTTTACAAAGAAAAAAATATAAATAATAATAGAATTTATCTCTATTATAGAAAAAATATAAATATGTAGGTAGTTGGTTTTATACATTTCGCCTTCATATTTATACGTTTTTAGAATGAAAAAAAATACAAATAACAACAGATTTTTTTCATAGTATAATTTTTTTTATAAATAATAGTAAAAATATAAATTACAACAGATTTTTTAATCTACAATATAGAAAAAAATGTAAATAATAATAAAAAAGATATAGTAAAACGATATAAATAATACTAAAAGATATTTCGTAAAAAGATATATATAACAACAAAATATTAATTTATAGTATAGAAAAAGGATAAATAATAACATATCTTTTATTCATATAATGTAGAAAAAATATAAAAAAAATATAAAAAGATATAAGAGAGAGTAGGACAATCGAACAGTGAGCAACTCCGAAGTGCAAAATCATTTCTCAAATTATAATTACAACATACTGTCAATTCATTTTAAACTATTCTGAGACTGAACTTGTCATGACAATCCTCTTTAAAATATTTTTATTGTTTGATGACTGTGTAACAACAATATAGTTTTCATTATATTTTAGTATACATTAAATGTATGGCACAAAATGGTACTATTTAAATTATTGTAATCTTCAGATCTTATATTTTATATATGTAACTTTATTTTATTTTGTCGTTCATATTTTTTTTATGTAAAATGACTTTTTTAGACTTCAATTATTGACGAAATTTCATCTTCACGCGTACTCGTTAGGTCTTACAAACCTAAAAATATCAGATTAATCTTTGTGTGTTAGCTATAGCCCCAAAAAATTCAGGTTTCGGGTCCAGAATTTTAAAAAGTCCAACATTTTCGAAAAAAATAATTTATATTGTTAAAAATAAGTATAATTATAATAAAACAATTAAAATTCATAAGAAATCTTGTGATTTTTTTTTTGAAGTATATCCTAGAGCACAAAACGTGGTCTTGCGATTCTATTCTTGATTAGAAAAATATAGCTAATGGAATTGACGTTGAAATGATTGGAGTTCCTCCTTATTTATAGTGGAGGGATGATCCTTGACAAACTTAGAAACTTAATCATCCAAATCTTTGTTATCTCGTTGAATATTCTTCAATCAATGTTCGTTATCTCGTAGAATATGCTCCAATCAATATTTTTATATTGCTGAATATTCTTCAATCAATGCTTGTTATCTCGCTAAATATTCTCCAAGCAATGCTCGTTATCTCGTTGAATATTCTCCTATGAATGCATATTATCACGCTGGATATTCTTTAACCTGAGTTGTGTAATAAATATTAAAAATAGGGTTTTGATAGTAGTAAAATATTATTCTTAGATCATGGGCATGTAAATATCGAGTATGGAACATGTAAATAGGGTTTTGATAGTAGTAAAATATTATTGCAGACAATGTACTTTAACGGAAGCAATCGGCTGGGTACAGTTAAAGTGACTTATCGACTAATAGTGATTAATATGTTAAATAATAATAAAACGTCACCCTAATCGATAATAATTTGTCATATATAATGTTAATATTTTGAGATTATAATAAATTATTCAAATTTAAATACAAAACAAATATAAATATCATAATTCAAATTGTTAAGTCCCAATAAATATAAAATCCAATACTAGTATCAACTACGTAGTACACCAAATTCTAAACCGACAAAACACAATGCATCAAAGTCTATTAAAGAAATGTAGTGATTAGTACATATTTAGATTTTGATAAAATAATAAATAAATCAACCACTCGTACTTACCGGGATTGAACATATCAATACTAGTTTTCATCACATCATTTTCTGCTAATCTTTTGCCCAAAGAACCCATCTTCAATTTATAATCCACAAAAAAATCATTCACACGCGAAATCAACTCTAAAAACATCATCGACGACTAGCTTCTTGTGAAGCTGTATAGACTTAGTTTATATACCATGATTAAAATAAATAAATATATAAAAAATAAAATTGTACTCTACGGAATATGAAAATATAAATTTAAATCATTTGATTAGGAGTTAAAATGAGAAAGTTATTGAAGTTTAAAAATAACATGAAAAACATTTTAAAATGATATATTCGTGTATAAATTAATATTTTTATTTTTCTGCCCCAAATTTCAAGGCCCGAATTACAATATACTTTTTTGCCCAATCTATTAGTTGAAAATAACGGTCAATATAACATTATTAAAAATCGTTAAGGAAGAAAAAAAACAAACACAGTCAAATAAAATTTGATGGTTATCTGAAATCGTTAAATAAAAAATATAACGTTAACTGGCCGTGAAACGTTTTTTTACCGTTAACACGGTTAATGATCATTTTTTACAACATATTTGGAGATTCCTTATCAAATTGATCATTTTATGAGAATATACATAATTTAGTCATTATTTATATTTGCATAAGAAATAAAAATTTTGTTACTTTAAATGTGGTTATCATTGGTTTCTTGTATGCAAATCGTAATGATATGTTTCTCGTTATTCTTAAAAAAAATAATATAATTCATCATTAGGTAATGCATGAACCATGGCGTAGGATGTGTAAAACCAACATGAGATTTTTTTTCAAAATCACTCTCGGATCCATTGATGCATTGAGACGAAGTGAAAGTATGACATACTCGATGATATTAAAATTTGTTTTAATATTATTTTATGTGTTGTGTCTAATTCAAAATCCGGAAAGAATATCAATTGATCTTCAACTATCGAATATCACCGTACATTTGATCAACTAGGAATGTCATTGGATTGGATAATATTCGCGAGTCGGGTAATATCCGAAACAGGTACGGGACGGGTATGAATGAGGTTATAGTCGACCAACACCCTACTATCAAATTGCTTATATATCCTAAATGAACGGTTAAATTTTTTATGTGTTATCAGTAGGTGATTTTACATTTAACTCTAATATTTTATATGACATTCCATCCTATTTATTTTTTTCTCTCTCTCTCTCTCCTTTCTGATTTAGAATTTGTGATCATTCCTGTGTATAACATAGAAACATGTTTTGCTATTTATTTTGTGCGAGTCACTGAGAGACGTTATTTTTTTTTATATAATCTTATTTTTTAAGCTTTTTTAACAAACTCTTTTGTGTTAGTATATTATAATTTTTTGTATATATAATATACTATAAAATAAACATGGGTAAAAATCTCCGTGAATAATTCAAAAACACGTCGGTACTAAATAAGACGGATAGATATATCTATTTTATAAATGGACCGGGTATGGATATTACCCGACTCATACGTAACGCACATAGTCGACACCTGGACCAGGATCTTGTTTTATTCGCTCGAATGGATCAGATCATCCGTTCGAAAGCGAAACTAGTGCCTTTTGATTGATTTTGTTTTTTTATATATTAACACTTGATGTATTTTCTAATCAATCAAATCATATTAGTCATTCTTATCCTGGTCTGGAAAAGAAGAGAATGGAAGAAAAACCTAGGATTTTGATCTTGGTGAAGTTTAGTGTAAATTAATCGCCGTACGGGAAGTTCTATGATAGATTAATTTTCTTATGATAGGTTTATTTTTAAAAAAAAATATTTCGAATATTTGTTAACTCATGATTTTTTTTGTAAGATTCAATTGTATATTTTTCATCTAATGCTATGCAAAACATAAATTTTGTATAATTAATTGATAAATATCTAAAATATTTTAAAATAAATTTTGAAAAAGAATTCATGATAAAAAAAAATGGATCTATCATAGAACTCCCCATCATCTTATAACCCTAGAACTTTACAGTGATTACCGGGAGAAGAGAAGACAGTTCACGGTGGATTATAAATAATGAAATAATGAAATTTTCGAGAAATGTTTCTAAGTGATCAACTCCAAAATTTTGTAAAGTACCAATCCACGAGGAGTGCATCAACATTACGAAATTAAGCAATTTTGTGCAACCCGAGATATATTGTTCATTTTGTTTTGCTAATATATTTTTATATCGAAAACTTTGATCTTAGTTCTAAAAAATCCGTTCTGCTATGCCTATTACATTCCATGCATTCTATCGTCCCGCCGGCAATTCTAGTCTATATCATCACTAACCGTTTGTGTAGTGTTCGTGCACTTATATCGTATGTCGCCACATTTTCATGGCAATTATCATTCTCTATTCATATTTGAGTTGCATTATAGCACGCCGCTCCAAACCATCATGGTTAAGACTTAAGATCCCTGATAACATTTTGCTATATCCACTATCAGATAAAAAAACGATGTGTTATTAGTAAATGGTACCAGTACCACCACATGAACACACTAAAATCCTACTTAATTGGCTGAGTAGCTCGATCTAATGCCTTCATAATTGTTTCCACTGGTTCTCTGCTCATCTTTTTGAGGCATGGTTTCGCTTTTACCCAACAAACTAAAATCTAGCTACTTTGATTTCAATAATTGCACTGTTACGAGGATATATTATGCACCGCAAATCAAGTCCCAAAATCTCAATATTCTATTTTACTCCAAAAGTCCAAAGTATTGTTGAAAATATTTCATTTCGTTTGATGAACTATATAATTAAGAGGCTATATACCTGGAGAGAGAATAATATATTCATAATTTCCCTGTTCAAACTTGAATTAAGTAAGGTAAATTAAGAAACTAATTGATTATTTCATGCGCCATAATTGAAGCATGTGCTTGTGCGTCACTACGGGGACAGCCATTCTTTATTTTTTTTGTATTTTATAGTTTACTTTTTATAATAAAGAGACTTTATTTGGTCACCTAATCTAGGTGCAAGTTTGTAAAATATTTATATTTAACATGAACTTTATATGGGTTAATTATGGTGACCTTTTCCATAATCGTGGGACAAATAGTTGGTATTACTTACTTTTTCTTTGATAGTACTTTGCAATTAACACTTTATTTTAATTTCACATATATGATTAATAATTTAATAGTCGTAAGAGTAGTTAATTAGTCACGACCGGGCCGGCCAAATTTTTTTAATGCTTTTTTTCCCCTACTTTATTTATTGTTGATAGTTTTTCAACCTACAAATTTTAATGAGTATATGAATATGAATGATCATAAATTTACATACCTATAAATAATTTACATACATATAAATTATTTACGTACCTACAAAAACTAACATTACTTAATTAAGAATTTTTTTTTTTTCACATAATGACCATTGTACTCATATATGTGACAATTGATATTTATTACACCTGTTTATTATTGTTTCTATCTTCCACAAATAATACAAAAAGTACTTTTCCTAATATAACGAAGAACCAAATCCATCAAATTTACATTAATTGTCAGATGTATTACATGACATGTTACAATTTGGATGAATATTTATGATGATACAAAATTAAGGGCACTAATAATAATAATATTTATATATGAATTTTTTGTTTGCATAACTTATGAAAAATAAAATATTATTAGATAAATGCAATAAATAAGGGTATTATGGTCAGTTGATAAAAAATAAATTGTTATTAATTAAGTCATGTTAGATTTTGCAATAGCGCCGTCACTCTAAATTATGTCTAACATATTGGTCAATATTTTTCATAATAATGACAATTTTACTCTTATTATATATAATTTATTTTGTAACAATTATATAGATCTATGTATTGAATATAAAATATTTTTTTTCTAACATTAGACATTCAAAAATAATATTTAAATATATCTCGGAAGAACTAAGATTTAATGTTTATATTATTATGTGAAATATATAAACCTCTTAAAAATGAACAAGAGAAAAAAATAATAATCTTCATATAATTTCAATTTAAGTTGTTATATAAAGATTCAACAATAACACAAAACCAAAAAATGGAATCAATTAACATAGTCCTCAAGTAGGAAGTTTTTGGAGGAAATAATGAAAGCTGAGTATTTTGCTCGTTTAGACATTAAGTTTGACGTTTTTAGGAAAAACAAATTGAATCTAATTTTTTTAAGGTGTATGAGTCCGTTTTTTTGCATTTTTTGGAATTTAATTTTTTTTTTTTGCATGTGTTAGTCTTCGATTATGGAGTTTTTTGAGGAAAACAAAAAACTGAGTATTTTGCTCGTTTTATACAATAATTTTGGAATTTTTCGAAAAACACTATAGTTCGTTTTTTGGGAAATTTTTGGTTTTGAGGCGCATTGAGTGTGAAATTTACAAAAATAAACATGTTAGTTTGGAAATACAAAAATATCTCATTCTCGACTTTTGAATAGTTGAGAGTTTGTCAAATGTTATTTTTGTTGATATTTCATTCCATATTGCACCCATATATATATATATATATATATATATATATATATATATATATATATATATATATATATATATATATATATATATATATATATATATATATATATATATATATATATATATATCCAACATTTATATTATTAAAAAACTTTAAAATAAATATGATAGTTCATTATTTAATCTTAGATAATCTATTTTCTCTAATAATAAATGTGTGCCTATTATAAAAGATATATCTAATATTAATTTATTTCGCAAATAAAAATCATATATTCAAAAAATATGTAATACACGAAATTATTACATTTAAATGTAAGATTATATTCTCATTGTGTTAATTTGAAAAATAATATTACATTTTTTATAATATTCTTTTTACAATATGTCTTAAATTTTCTATAACTTAATTATAATTTTAAAATAATTTATAGTAATTATATCAGTTTTTTAAATATTTGCAGAAATAAATTATATTTTAAGCCATTTGCGATTTCTACAAATATTTGTAATAGATTTATTTTCTACAAATAATTTTATATAATTTTATTTTTGCAAAAATTTTCAAAAATGATAAAAATATTATAAATTATTTTAAAACAATAATTGTATTTGAGAAAAATTAAGAGATATTTTAAAAAAATATTTTAAATTTAAAAAAAATATATAAAATATGATTATCTAAGATATAATAATTATTATTATATTTGAGAAAAATCAAGACATGTCTAAGTTGTGAATACTTTTAATAGGAACACATTTATTTTAAATAAAATATGATTATCCAAGATATAATAATAATATATAGTATTTATTTTGATTCTTTTAATGATATAAATATTTGATATATATTTAAGGTGTCAGAATTCACTTTTTGCTTTTTCGTATTTTTTTGAAAAACAAATAAAAATTTTGTACGTGTTAGTCTTCGATTACGGAGTTTTTTTTTATGAAAGCAGGAAAACTCAATATTTTGCTCGTTTTAGACCCCGGTTATGGCGTTTCTAGGAATATATTATAAATTTATTTTTTTGAAGGTTCTACACTTCAGTGTGTGCATTCTTGCAAAAGTTTTGGAAAAAAAATAGAAAATTTGCCTATGTTAATCGTCAAATACAGAGTTTTGTAGGAAAATGTGAAATCTAAGTATTGTACACATTTGAGATATCAATTTTTTATATCTTTGCAGATGTAAGACTTCACTTTTTGCATTTAAGCAATTTTTTTGAAAAATAAATAGATTTTTTTCTTGTGTTTTTCTTCAATTACGTATTTTTGAAGACAACGACAAAATTGACAATTTTGCTCAATTCAGACACTAGTTTTGGCATTTGAAAATATTATAGAATTACTTTTTTCGAAGGTGTTAGACTCCACATTTTTCATGTTGCGAAGTTGAAAAAATCGAAAGCTTGCATGTGTTAGTCTACTATAGAGTTTTTATAGGAAAACATTTAAATTTAAATTTTTAATTTTTTTAGACATCAATTTTTTTTAGGCAATCGGCGGCGGCAGACAACAATGTAATATTGTTGGTACAGTTCGTGTCCAACTTTTATTCAATTTCATGCAAATATAGTCATCATTTCTTTTTTCTATTATACATCACAAAATTTTCATAGTATGTACTTCAAGTAATTACTAACTACAGTTATATATTTGATTTTTCTTTTGATTATAGATAAACTAGGAAAAAAGTTCAAAATTACAGTTTTACACAATTTTAATTCTATTCCAACACTAAAGTCTCAAAATCCATTGGAAGTATCTAAAACTAATTCTCAATTTCTAGTTTCTACACAATAATCTAAACCTGATACGCAAATCTAAATTAACAAAATAAAACCAGTTAGCCATGATAACCCTAACAATTGAACCATTGCTTCGAGAGTCTGATTATTTCGAAGGATCACAATATTCATTGTCTTCGTGACCTCTGCATAAATACAGAACCTAAAAAAACAAATCATACAACTCAACATTATATAATCAAATAACCTACAAAATTTTCTCCCCTTTCCATGTGAAACCCTCAACAAAAATCGTCGAACACCACGACTACAGCCTTGAAAGGCTGAGGAATCCTGTCACAAAATATCAACCTCTAATTAAACTTCTTCTTTTTTTGAGAAAAATAGAGTAGGCTCAAAGTCCTACATTTTTTTTTGAGAAAAATAGAGTAGGCTCGTGAGTCCTACTTCTATTATTTTATTAATTAATGTTGAAAAGATTACATAAACAAGCAACTATAGAAGGTATTAGTCCTACACTAGCTAAAAATTACTACTCCTTAATACCTCCTTCCTAAGTTACATGTCTAAGACCAAAAACAACATTAATTAACTAGCCTAAAACAAAATAGGCAAAACAGTTATGTAATCTGGATCCTTAATCCCGGATTTAGCAGTTTTTCATTTCCCAGTTATTTGAGTTTCCTAGTTCCCGGATCTTAAACCTTCATTACCGTTTCTCTCGCCAATGGATCTCTCTGACTGCCTTCTCGGTACTCTTCACCATTGACGCTCCCATTTACTCCTATTTACTCCTTCTGAGCTAGAGAGCTCCTGTGACATTAGATGCCAAGCTTCCCGTGTACTAGAGCAGGTCAGCTTCTCGCTTATTTAAACCCCTCTTAACTGCATCCATCTTCTCATTCCAATTCAGACCACCTCTACTCACTCAAAACTCATCTTTCTTTGAATCAACAACACTATTCAAGCTTTGTCCTTCTTGAAGAACTTCGAACATGTTGAGGCTGAGTATTATGTTTCTATATGTGCGAGGTTCTTCTTGAAGCACTGAGCTTTATGAGCTTAAACCCTCGCCATTTGGTCCTTCTTAATCCTCTCTTGAACCTCCACAATCTACTAATCACTTTTTCTCTAAATTTCCTCCAAAATCAATCAATTGAATCTGGATTTATAATAAACCCAAGTTCATCCATTGAAAATTCTCTGTCGATTGATTCTGTGGACTCATCAGACAAAAGTTGAGGTCTTTCTTCATCAATTAAGTCTTCTAAACTTTGCACAAAAATATGCAAGTTTGAAAACCCTTCCCTTGCTGGATTTAGTTGAATTTCATCCATTTCTGTTTCATTTAATTCTGAATTAAACCACCAAATATTCTCAGTTTGTTCTTCTTGCTGTGGCATCCCTTGCTCTCCATCTTCAATTTCCTGTTGCATCTCTTGCTGTCCATTATTTATTAGAGAATCTGAAATAGAAAATTGATTAGTGTAGTATGAACATTCAATTGAAGAATTAGTTGAACTAGTATCAGAATTTAGAGAATCATAACTGAAATTTGAACTATCACTATTTCTTCTATAAGTATAATTCCCTGAATTTAAGACTAACAAATTTAATTTATATTCATATATAATTAGATCAATTAATTGCCAGTCAGTAGATGAATTATTTGTAAATGTTCTCTTACATCTCTCTAGCCAGATATAATATAAGCAAATAGAGATAAGTATTTTATAATTTTTTGATTTAGTTTTGTCAATTAATAATTTTAAGGGTTTAATTTGAGTATTTATATTAATGCCAAGTAATCCATGTAATTTCTCTAAAATTTGAATTGTATAACTACACTGACATGTTAAATGTTTGACATTCTCTTCAGCTTTTAAACAAAGGACACATCTATTAATTAAAGACCAACCTTTTTGCTTTAGATTATCAATGGTAAGGATTTTATTCCTATACAATAACCATAAAAATATCTTAACTTTTAATTCAACTTTAATTTTCCAAATTGAATAATATTTAGCTTTAATATATACTCCATTTGCTAATATATTATATGCACTTTTGCAGGAAAACTCCTTATTTCCATTCCAAGACCACTGAAATAAATCTCTCTGATCAGGATTAAGAACTAAAGTACTACAAATTTGCTCTAATTGAATGAATTGAGTTTGAGCCACATTAGATAAAGGTACATTTATACCCAAACTTGTATAAAAATTATTTGCCTGCATTTTACTTAGGAAATATTGTAGTGTTCCATTTCTATTATCTGAAAAAGAATATAGTTCTGAATATTGATATATTAGTGGTTGTTCACACCATTTTGATTTCCAGAAATTAATACTATTTCCATTTCCTATAATTATATTTAAGCTTTGATTAAAAAATTCAATATTTTTAATAACATCATTCCAAAAATAGGAATTCCTTTTATAATTATTCTGATATGGTTCAATATTTAATGGATTTTCAACTAGATTAAACCAATCTAATTTCCCTTGAGAATTATAGTAGAGCCAAAGCCATTTAGTTAATAAAACTTTATTAAATATTTCAATATTCAAAACTCCTAACCCTCCTTTTTTTTTTGATTGACATACAACATTCCAGTCAACTAAATTATATCCACTTAAATTATTGCCCTTCCAAAAAAATATTTTTCTAATTTTATCAATTTCATGTAGAACCCATTTGGGAAATTTAAAAACATTAAAATAGTAAATAGGAATTGATGTTAAGACAGAGTTCATTAAAATTAATCTGCCACTTCTACTTAACATACTACCCTTCCAGCCATTTAATTTATTTGTTATTTTATCAATTAATATTAAATAATCATTTCTTGAAGGTTTTTTATAATGTAATGGTAACCCTAAATAAGTTATAGGAAGGGTACCAATGGGACAATTAAGTTCTGATGAATTATTATGTAATAAATCTATGTTAGTATTTAGACCAATAACTTCTGATTTTAAGTAATTCATTTTCAAACCCGACTCTTGGCCAAATAGCTCTAATATAAATTTTAATCTCTTAACATTATTTAAGTTAGGTTTAATGAATAATATAGCATCATCTGCATAAAATAAACTTGTAACTATATTGTTTATCGGTTTAATAATAAATAATTTTTCACTTAAGGATTCAAGTAATTTAGCCAAGGCATCCATAATTAATAAAAATAAATGTGTAGATGTAGGATCTCCTTGCCTTAATCCCCTTTTGAGGTGGATATATTTACCAGGTCTTCCATTTAAAATAACTCTTGTTGTCCCTGGTAAAACAGATTTTTCTATCCAACTGAAGGAAATACAGTTTTGGATCATCGCTAAAATGGTACGTAGGACAAACGAACGTACGCGTTCGTGGGCATACGAAACAGATTAGTAAAACTGGTAAAACTTTCAGTAGGAAACTCCGATTTGAATGGTTCAAATTGGGTTAGTTAGATAATGAGATGATCTAGAACTTTCATGTTGTAATATATTTCATTTGAGCGAAGTATCAGTATCGTTCTAATGAAATACCGAAAGGATGCGACAGTTTGACATACAGTCAGTAAAATGGTCGTAACTTTCGGGTCCGAACTCCAATTGGGCTGGGCCAAATTGGTTTGGAAAGATAATTAGATTATCTACAACTTTCGTAAATGTTCAAAGTCGGTTGGAACGATTTAATATTTTCGTTCTGACAGATTACTGAAAGGGTGTATGCAGTTTTCTGTTTGAAAAGGTGTATAGAAGATATACATACATTTTGGCCCATCCTTATCCTATGGAGTATATATAGGATGTTTCTCTCTCTCTCATCAGTCCAACCAGTTGAATAATTAGATTAGTTCAACCAGAAAATTAATGGAGTTAATTTAGAATTAATCCAGAAATTAAGAGACTCTAATCACTTGATGAAAGAGTGCGAAGAGATTGAGAGAGAAGGAGAAAAGAATTTTCTCCGTCTAGAGAATCGAAACGCAATCATGCAAGTTCGCCGGTGCATCGTCTAGGCAGGTGCATCCGCGACCGAGGTGCTACGACTCACGGTGGATACGGGTAGAGGAGCGACACATGTGGCTCTTCGTTGTGATCAAACCGGAGAAGTAATCGAGTAACGGGCTGTGGAATCATGCGGGCATGGAACGCACGAAGACAACCCGAGGCGTGTCGAAACGGTGGGAGACGTGCGGTATGGGACGTACGGGCTAGTCACCAACGTGACACCGAAGGAAATAGAAGGCGGCGATCAACCCTTCGTGTGCCATCAATTTGGCACTGGTATGAATCTGTCCTTCTATTCGCATCGTACCCTCGAAGTCGTGGCGTGATCTCGGGAATCGGGGAATCGAACCGGGCCTTCATTCCGCTGCGCGGGCCCGGGGTCGAGGATATTTCCCAACACCAATTTATAAAAACTTTCCCAAAACCTCTAGCTTTCATGACATTAATTAAAAATTCCCAAGAAACACAGTCAAAAGCTTTGTGGATATCTAATTTTAATACAATCAGGGGTATATTTGTCCTATTTGCTGAACATAAAACATCCCTTGCATAGACATAATTTTCTGATATGTTCCTACCCTTTAAAAATTGTAATTGATTTTTAGATATCATGTGATTCATATCTTCACTGATTCTATTTGATAATATCTTAGAAAATAATCGTTGCATACTTGATATTAAACTAATAGGTCTATAATCCTTAGGTTCAATAGAATCTGGTTTTTTTGGAATTAGGGTCATATATGAAGAATTAAATGTAGATAATCCATTATTAGCATCTGTATTAAATAAATTTAAAATTTCATATTTTAAAATATCCCAATTTTTTTAAAAAAATTCTCCAATTAAGCCATTAGGCCCTGGACTCTTATTATTTTTCCAATCTTTAATTGTTTGATTTAATTCATTTAAATTAAAAGGCACTTCCAATTTAGATAAATCTATTTGTTCATTTCCATATAATGTACTTAAATTTATAGATCCAAATTCCTTATTATTAATGCTTTCCTTTCCCATTAAATCTCTATAAAATGTAAAAAATAGTTTTGATTTATTCATATGATCTTTAAATTCTATTCCATCTTTATTCTTAAGTATAGCTATCATTGAATTTGATTTTTTAATTGAAGCATGTAAATGAAAAAACTTAGTATTAGCATCCCCATTTTTAATCCAATTGAACTTTGACCTTTATTTCCAATAGATTTTATTTAAAGTTAATATAATTTCAATTCTCATTTTTGCTTGTAATTTTAACCATTTTTCTATCTGAGTTAATGTTCTAAAATCTTCTATTTTATCTGTCCATTGAATTATTTTTTTACAATTCTCTGTATGTACATTATGTTTAATTCTCATTTGTTTATTTAATGCTGATAAGCTTTTATTCAAATTAGAAATTTTCTCATAAAATTTTTTAAAAGTAAGACTTGTGCTATTTTTTAATTTGTTTTCAATAATTGTATTAAACTTTTCAATTTTTAACCATTTAGCTTCAAATCTAAAACCATTAAAAATAGGGTAATTTGTATTAGCTTCATAAAGTATGGGAATATGATCTGAACAAATATTTATTCTTGCTGATAATTGTGAATTGGGATAATTTGTTAGCCACTCTTTATTAATCAGAATTCTATCCAATTTTGCTTTTGAAATTGAATTTTGCCAAGTAAATATTTTCCCTTTTAGTGGTAAATCTATAAGCTCCTTATGATTTATAAAATCTCTAAATTCATTTGTATAATTGTTACATTTATTATTTCCACTTCTTTCATGTGAATATAATACCAAGTTAAAATCACCCATGAGAAGCCAAGCAAAATTATTAGGGTTTGGAATATTATTTAGTTCTGATAAAAATTCAGTTTTATTTATTCTTTTAGATGGACCATAAATTCCAGTAATTAGTAATGTTGTATTATCCCATTTAGTTTGTAATAAAATATTAATAGTATATTTTAATTTAAGTGTTGAAATATGATTAAATATATTTTTATTCCAGGAAATTAATATTCCACCTGATGCTCCTTAAGATGGTAGATAATCAAATTCATTTAATTTTAACCCACAACATTCTTTATTTAAATTACTATCAAATATTTCTATTTTAGTTTCTTGCAAACAACATATATCTACATTTTCATCATTTATATTTTTATTTACTAATAAATTTTTTTCTTTTGCATTTAATCCTCTTACATTCCAAGATAAAATTCTTAGTTTTTTGTATAACATTTAATTATTTAAACATCATTTATATGAACAAGTACTTAAGTACCTTGCTCATCTATCAAATTCTTAATTGTATTTTTAATATTATCATTAAGTTCAATTCCTGTAGATATTAAAATATTTTCAATTTCATTCTTATTTATTATTTCAATTTTACCTTCTAAATCCAGTGAGTTAATTTCAGCGTTAGTAATTTTATGTTTTTGTCTCCTATTTCTGTCTTTTTGTATTTCTTTAAATTTAACTAGTTGTGCTTTCTCAATAGGAGAGGTATAATGACTTGTTTGTTTACTTTGCAATCTAATACTTCTTCTTTGATCATCCACTTTTATTGATTTATTTTTCTCTTTTATTTTACATTTGGTTATAGTTTCTGTTGGTTTTTGAATTATATGATCAATTTGTTCTATATGAGAATGATTTATATTATGTATATTTCCTTTAAGTATGTTATTATTATTTATTCCAGTAAAATAATCACTTATTTTCTTTTGGTTTTTTTCAGGAAAGATTTGAGAATTTTGATTTGGAGAATTTTAAATTTGATTTGAAGAATTTGAAATTTGAGAAGAATTTCCTAACTCATGTAAGTATTCATCATTTGTATTATTTGAGATCACTTTTTCTATATGTTTTTGTAAAATTAATTCCCCAAAATTTCCATTTAAAACCTTGTCTGATGAAGAACAATTTTTGCTAAAAGAAGATATTTTCATTTTAGTCCCCGAATTATCCAAATTTTCATTTAATTCTGTATTTAACATAGAGCTATTCTTATCTAAGTAAGGTATTAACATTTTAGTCCCTGTTGTTTCAGAATTTCCAGTTAAGTCCTCACCAGTGGATTTAATCACTACTTGGTTACTGGACTTTTGTGGTGAAATTACTGCACGACCCTTATTAGTGATTTGAATTATTAGAGAAAACTTATGTGCAAGTTTTGGCTCTGGAGTTGTGGATATCAATTTCCCTCCTTTTGAATGAATAAAAATTCCCTTTAATAAGGGAAATAAGATATGCTGAGTAGCTGCTGGATATGCAATTTTTATTTTTCCTAAACCCCCTTCTATCCCAATTATTATTTTATTTTTTAAACCAATGAAGATATCCTTTCCTGAGGTATTGAAATTCTCATTATTAATGATGAGATCCTTTCCTGATTGTGTGACTTCATTTGTACTTTTTGTTGGGGTTATATTTGCAATATTCACCTTTTTCTTAACCCTCCAAAAAGAGTGTAGTTTTTCCTTTTTCCTCCATATTTGTACAACTTTTCTCTTTTCTGTATTGATTCTATTTGATTTCTTTGGTTTAAATTGTTTTTCAGTAAGTTTGTTGTTTTCAATGTGTTTTTCTCCCTTTTTAAAATTTGGCTCTATGATGTTTTCTGAGGGCTTAGATGTAAAATTTGAAAAGTTTGAAGAACTTGGAAAATTCATTATTTCCTTAACAGGTAATATTGTCATAAACTTATCATCTATTAATTTGATTGAATTTGGAATTTTAGTACTTATTTCACAATTAATAGTTAATCTTATCTCATTTATAATCTTTGTTGGTATGTAGGATCCAACAGATAAAAGAATACCAAAAGATTCAGTTAGTTTTTTCAAGGAGATTGGGTTACAATAATTTTCAGGTAATTTGTTCAAAATAATATCTTTAGTTATATATGTTATATTTAAATCCTCTTTTTTATTTGAAAAATTAACTGTAATTTGATGGTCACTTGGACTAACTTGCTTACCCTTATTTGTATTTAGAGACTTAAATCCTGACTGATTATGAGATATTTGAGGTAATTTTCCAAATTTTACAGATTTATTTTTCATGTTGTCCAAATTTGTATAGCAATTTTCCTTTATATGCCCTAAATTAAAACATCTATTACATCTTATTGGTTCTCTACACTCATGTCTAAGATGAGTGTTAGATAAACATCTAAAACATTGTTTATTTGTATAATCAGTTTGGTTTTTATTTGTTTTAATATGTTTTTTATTTGAAACTAAAATCCAGTCCTTTGATGTATTTTTTAGGGTTTCTGCATATGAAGGTTTACTAATCATGATTAAATAAGAAAAGTGAAAGGAAAACTTAGCTCTGAGAATAGACGAAGCCCCTCCAGTTCGTGCTCCAATGGAGACTATCACCAAGAAGTTTGCTTAGCAATTGTTACGATCACCTCCAGTTAACTCAGTCTCACACTCAACAATTCTCCATCTCTTCCTTCAACCCATTGCACAACTTACTCTTGTATTATGAATAGTTGAGAGTTTTGAGTCTTGCTTGTATTTGGTTATGTGATTTATCTTGGAATTATGAATTGGATGTAGTTGTTGTTTTGGTTTGAATTTGGAGAGATATCCGGAGAGTAATCACCAGAGCGGAAACACCATAAAGCAGAGAGGTTTGAAATCACCGGAGAAGACTGCTCACCGGAGATGAAAGGCCGGAGATGAATTATTTGGTTAAGTTCTTGAATCGCTTCTTGAATCGCTTCTTGAATCCTTTTTTAAAAAAATGGAGAAGGCTCGGTGGTCCTCCATCCATTGATGCCAATGAGACTCGAACCCACAACCTCTCACAACATATGGTTTCTTGTGTCTCACACCCAACCACTAGGCCACAAGTCCTACATTAAATTAATTAAACTTAATTGAAGGTTACAAAAAAGAAAGAAACAAATTGAGGCAAAACTGAAAATGGGAAAACCTTGCGTCTTAGTTTTGTTGTCGCCGGGAGTGAGAGGGGCATCCAAAGTAACCTCAGATTCCGCGCTGCCAAGGAGAGAGAGGGGGTCCAGTTCTGTTGTCGCCAGGTACTGCCGCTGCCAGAAATGGAGGCGTCGCCATTCGTGACCAGGTTCCAGGCCCAACGCCATTTGTCCATGCAACGAGAAGAGAGTGGTTCTAGCGTCATTTCTCCATGCCGGCGGGAGAAAGAGGGAGTGATTCCAGCCAGAGAAGTGAGAGATGTAGTAGTAGAAGAAAACTCAGCGAGAGAAGAGAGTGGTCCGGTGGATAATGTTTGGGTTCACGGGTAACAAAACTCAGCCTGTGTGCATAATCTTTTGATTAATCTCAGTGTTAGAGGAAAATCTACAGTACCCTTCAGCAGTTATTAACGACCTTAGCGGTTATTAACGATCTTGGTTTGGGCTTTAGTTAATGGGCCTTTTTCTCTCTTTTCTGTTAAATATATTGGGCTAAGTAGTTATCTTTGTAAACAATGTCACACGCATGATGTGGCAGTTAGATATTAGCTCTAAGAGTAAAATGTAAAAAGTAGTAAATAAAACTGAGTATGTATAGGGAAAAGTCTGTTAGAATTTGTTGAGTTTTTTGGTTATAAATTAACTCATGTAATCAGCACTTAATCATTAATAACATAATAAGAATTATTGTCTTCTAGCTTCTCAATTAACTTAACACTCAGCCCTTCGTTCAATAGATGATTGATCTATATTAGGGAGTCTAATATGGGAGTTCAAACTTAATGCATATAAGGGAGGCTAACATACTTAATTAAGTATAAAGTTTTGGCATTTAATGTTTTTTAATCACTAATTTACATTGATATTTGTGTTTTTCGATGATGATTATGAAATTTTGTGCACATCATTAATACACAAATATCAATGTAAATCCGATGGTTTAAAAATATTAAGTATCAAAATTTGTGTATTTAATTAAGTAGGTTGGCCTCCCTATATATATATATATATATATATATATATATATATATATAGAGAAAAGCTAAAGTACTTAATTAAGTATTCTGTTTACTGTACTTAAGAGCTTTTAACCGTCCGATTGAATTTGAGATTACTTTGATGTGAACTTGGTGATAGACGGAAAAAAATAGTGTCTTCCTTCCGTTAGCCACATCTCATGATTTTGTTTCCAAAACAATCATCTCCACAGCCATGGCACATTTCTCCTTTCTCTCTCCAAAAATCAGCAGGGTCCTTCCTCCTCTTCTCTAGTCGCCGACGGAAGCTTCTTCTCCCTGTACGGCTCGCATCTGATCTATCTACGCTTCTCTCATGTATGGCTGGCCTCTCCCCTAACGTCGCTTCTGCCTCCCCATTTGTTCGTCCCGTTTCTCCTTTCTCTCTCCACTCGCAACTCTTTATAAAAAAATATGTTTTTGTGTCATCTCCGAGCTCTAATTCTGAAGTTTTCAATCAATTCCATCGAAATTATCTGAACTTGATTACTTTCCCACTGCCTTGACTGAAATTCAGAAGGTATTGAGCGTTTGGTCTTGTTACATGTTGGTTATTAGCAATCAGCTATGAAATTAAGTACAAAATAGAATATAAAAATTTTGGGATCATAATTTATTTTACATATACAGATTCTGATTTCGTTCCTCTCAAGATGGGTTCTCACATAATTTTTTTCGAGTTTTGGAGGCTGAAGAGATCAACACGTCTTGAAGGTTGAAGAGATAGACACGTCTTGAAGGCTGAAAAGATAGACACGTTTTTAAGGCAGAATACATCGACGCGTCTTGAAGGCTGGAGAGATCAAGGTGTTTTTAAGGCTGAATACATCGACGCGTCTTGAAGGCTGGAGAGATCAAGGTGTTTTTAAGGCTGAATACATCGACGCGTCTTGAAGGCTGGAGAGATCAAGGTGTTTTTAAGGTCGAATACATCGACGCGTCTTGAAGGTTGGAGAGATCAAGGTGTTTTTAAGGTCGAATATATCGACGCGTCTTGAAGGCTGAAGAGATCGACGCATCTTGAAGGTTCTAGAGATCGACGTATCTTGAAGGCTTGTCCAGTCGTGAAGATTATGAATGGATAAAAGGGATATCTTAGACCAAGTTGTTTGTTTTTGTATTATTCAAACGGTACAAGAAAATTCAAACGGTACAAGATTGTGAAGATCAAGATGTCTTAGGCCAAGAAATAAGAAATATGTTATTGTTCAAACGGGTGTATGTACAATATAAATTAAAATGTCATGATAAATATATTACTGGTACAACAATTTATATACAGTATCTGGGTTCTTTCCATTCAGCTTGTCATGGTACAAGAATTGGCAATCTAATAGGTACGTATAACGTGAATAATTATAGGTAATATAAGAGTTCTTTTCCTTCAACATGTACATAATTTGTAAAATAATTGGTACGCGTAATTTGAATAATTATCGGTACAAAATGTAATATTTTATTCAACATATCATTTCAAAATTCTTCATTACATAATTTACAAGTGTACAACAGATACATCTTAGTCCAAGACATTCCCTACTTGAGCAATTTATCATTACATCGATACAACAGATTCTTTTGAACAATAACATGCATGTAGATGAACAATAACTTAAGCAATTTATCATTATGTCGATCTCTAGAGCCTTCAAGATGTGTCGTTCTCTTCCATCCTTCACGATGCATCGATCTCTTCAGCCTTCAAGACGTGTCGATCTCTCGAGCAAGAACAAAAATATAACATCATTATATTTCGTCGAGTAAACAAAACGATAGATGAAACAGTTTCGAATAACTCCAAAATCACAAGGAAAGATTAAACCCTAGATCAACAGTTTCGTCGTGTAGAGAGAGCACAGAGGAGAAACGAGCAGCAGTTTGGGCGAGAGAATCTATTCTGGTGCGAACGAGAGAGACTAGAAGATCTTATGATTTCAGCAAATGGAAGGGAGGAGTCTGTACATAACTTTTGCCGGCAACTAGAAAGAGGGATCTCTGCTCTTGGGAGAGAGAAACAAGGGCAAAGGGAATGAGTCATGGATGTTTTAGAGAAATAAAGAGGAAATGAAATGACTAATGGGCCATCGCTTTGTTTTGGAAATAAGATACAAAATATAATTGTTTTGGAAATAAAAGTTGTGATGAAAAAAAGGCAAACGGGAGACAGGTTATTCCGTCTATCATCAAAGTACAATCAGATCTCAAATTCAATCGGACGGTTAAAATCTCTTAAGTACAATAAGCAGAATACTTAATTAAGTATTTTAGCTTTTCTCTATATATATATATATATATATATATATATATATATATATATATATATATATATATATATATATATATTAACAAGAATTCATAAAAAGAATCCAAAAAAGAATCCAAAGATCAAAATATACTGTTGAAAATATATTATTTTATTCTAAATTTTAACTATGTTAACATATTGGATATAGTATATTTTGTTAATTTGAATAATATATTTTGCTAATTTCATCAATATATTTTGCACATGTGGATTCTTTTTGGATTTTTTTTTTTTTATTCTCCTTAGCAAACCTGTATATATATATATATATATATATATATATATATATATATATATATATATATATATATATATATATATATATATATATTGGGATATGATCAATGACCAACACTCTTGTTTGGCCAACGTCGGCCAAAACCACTTATTTCACTAAATCTAAACATGAGAATCGAATTTTAACATATGATTTATATTATTTGAGAATGTTGTAGATTCAATTTCATGAAAAATAAAAATTTCTATCATACTTATCCTAATACTTCAAAAAAATTAACAGTCGAAAATAGTTACAACATGAATCATCATTAAATAAATTTTGAAATTCGATTTTTTTGGTTTGGATGTATTTTAAATCATATAGATAGGCTAAGGATGAATTTTTACTAGGTTTCGAATTTCTCTTCATGGAAATCTATAAATTTACCGAAATGGACGGTTGTGAAAATATGTTATCGATTTTGTTAGATACAAAAATCAAAATTGTACAAAATTTATTCTACATCATATCTAAATGATATAAAACATATCTATACGGTTAAAATTCGATTATAATATTTAGATTTAGTGAAATAAGTGGTGTTGGCCGACGTTGGCCAAACAAGAGTGTTGGTCATTGATCATATATATATATATATATATATATATATATATATATATATATATATATATGAGGCAGGCTAACCTACTTAATTAAGTACCAAAGTTTTGGTACTTAATATTTTTTAACCATTAAATTTGCATTGAGATTTGTGTTTTTTCATGATGATTATGAAATTTTGTGCACATCATTAAATGCATGAATCTCAATGCAAATTCAATGGTGAAAAAGCATTAAATACCAAAATGTTGGTACTTAATTAAGTAGTTTAGCCTCCCTCATATATATATATATATATATATATATATATATATATATGGCCAACACTCTTGTTTGACCAACGTCGGCCAACAACGATAATTTTGCTAAATCTAAATATCAAAATCAAATTTGAACCGTATAGATTTGATCTATATCATCTAGATATGACGTAGAATAAATTTTGTACAATTTTTATTTTTCTATCTAACAAAATCGATAACATATTTTCACAACCGTCCATTTCGGTAATTTTTTAGATTTACATAGTGAAAATTCATCCTAAGCCTATCTATATAATTTAAATTAAATCCAAAACAAAAAAAATCGAATTTCAAAATTTATTTAATGATGAATAATGTTGTAAATATTTTCGACCGTTAATTTCTTTTAAGTATTATGATGAGTATGATAGAATTTTTTATTTTTCATGAAATTTAATCTACAACATTCTCAAATGATATAAATCATATCTATACGGTTGGAATTTGATTTTGATATTTATATTTAGCAAAATTATCGTTGTTGGCCGACGTTGGGCAAACAAGAGTGTTGATCATTGATCATATATATATATATATATATATATATATATAGTGCAACTAAAATACTTGTACAAGTAAATTAAGAATTCTACTTGTGTGTTTTCCACCTTTTGATCCGCATCAAGATTCGTGCTGAGTTTTAACAATACACGCTAATGTTTCCGTCAAAACGGCTCCGTCAGAATTTAAGTCGTCCGTCTCTTCTTTATTCTCCAGAAGTCGTCTCTCTCTTCCCCCTGTTCGATTCATGGAGCTCTTCACTGGTCGATCCATGAGCTCTTCTCCTCTCTTCTTAGTGCTCGACCTGTGGAGCTCTTCTCTCCTCTTCTCCTCTCTTCTCGCTTCTCAATCCATGAAGCTTTTCTTCTCTTTCTCTTCAGTGGTCGATTTGCTCGATTGATTTAGTAAGCTCTCTCTCTCTCTCTCTCTCTCTCTCTCTCTCTCTCTCTCTCTCTCTCTCTCTCTCTCTCTCTCTCTCTCTCATAAACAAAGATCTTCTCCTCTCGCTCTCTTATGTTTCTTTCAAGACATTAATTCACAGTGAACAAAGCCTCTTGACCTGACATTGGTATGTCTCTCATATGATTTTTTAAATCAACACGAAAATTGACTGGATTTTTTTAAATTCAACACAAAATTGATTGGATTTTATGGGAAATTTGTTTTTTTTTTGTTAATTTTTACTTTTTTGTGACGAAATTGCAATTAATTGAGACTGTATTTTACCGATTTTACTGGTTTTGGACTGATTGATGGTTATTGTGTACTGATCTTGTATTTACTTTTTTACTGATTTAAAAAAAAAAATACAATTCCATTAACAATTCATTATTTTTCTTGTGAAGTTTGCAGTTTTAATTCCTATATGTTAAGTATCATACTATTTTTTGTGTTTTTTTCCAAGAATCTCTTGGCATGTCAAGTAGGTCAGACTTATTTTAGCAAAAATGCATTTCTACGCCTTTATTTGTAGTTGTAGAAAAGCCCCTATTGTATTAGAAGTTATAAAAAGGCCCTTCAGTTCTTCAGATAGAGTATTTTGGGAGGGGTTTAGTGGGAGTCTCTTCAATTGTTTCAGGATTTAGATTAAGGGATAAAAGCGCTATATATGACTGATTGGGGCTGAATTTAGGGCTTATTTATGTGTAATTATAGATTGAGAGTTTATTAGGATTGAATTTCGAGTTTTAGTTTGATCTGTTTAGTGTTTGAATTTAAGTTCTGATTGTAGTTCGCATGTGGTTATGATAACGGGCGGAAGTACCTGGCCAAGGACAAGGCAAAGTGGAGGAGATTATTCGGATTGTTTAATCAAGATATGTGAATGAAATGCTGTAATCGACTTTTGCGTCGTCGGTTTCGATTGGGGATCACAGTATTTGTGTCACAGTTGAGGTCGATAAGGAATCAGAGTATCGTGTTTACTTCGAGCAGTTTGTGGGCGGTAATGGAGCAAACATTAAAGAAGGCAGAGACCTGATTAGTGGTGGTAATGGCCCCCATTAAAGGGTTCCCCACAAGAATCTGTTATTAGGATAAGGGTTGAACGTGCATGTTAATGGAATGTGTTATCACAACAAAATGATAACACATTTGTATGAATCCATTAATATTTCAAAATTGTTGTGAACTTATATTTCTTTGTATCAATTTGGTATTTTTAGTATTTGTTTTCCTTATTTGTATCATTACTTGTATTGATATTATTGATATGTTAGGTATTATAATTATGATTAGTAAGATCGATTATTTAAAGGCACAACGGAACTTTAATTGCTTTAAAATTCAGAAGATATCATACCACTACCCGCTCAACACCTGGTACCGGTACCAGGTTGGTATCAATTGACAATTCACATAGGTATACCGACTCAATGTTGTGTACTGCATGGTACCGATTCTAGTTGATACTAATTCCTCAAAATCACATTTTTATTGATAACTTCACAAAACCAAGACTAGGTCCTCAACGAAATATTAAATACAAAAATATTTCAAAACCTTAGAACTACAAATAAGTTCAAAAAAATACTGTTGCAATCAATAGAATTTCACTAAAAATCTCAACATACAACAATAGTTCGACATGAACAAATTTTGACATGAATTCGACATAAACTCGACATAATTTCTAAACAATTGTTGCATCTCTAATAGGTTTCACCTCCACTAGCTATAACGTGGGCTGGTACCATACATAATGTTTAGGACCATTGTGCATATAACTCCAAGGACTTGGGTCAAACAGGTTATACACTCTCTTCATCAGCTCCACTATCTTCGATGCAATTGACCAGCTTCAATACTCTTTATATAGAGTTAGCCTTCATAATCTTCACAAACTGAACAAGAAGCCAGGTTATACATATATTGATTCCACAATTAAATATACGAAAGGTTGAATTGTGCACCTAAAGAACATTCATACCCAATTTAAACATCGATCCAAACCCAATTTTGGTGAATTTGTACAAGGAAAGGTGAACTGTACCATTTTCATACCCAATTTCAACATCCATCCAAGCCCAAAACCTAATTAGCATGAATTCAGTTATAATGAACCATTTTAAACTCTTATTAGTTAATAGCATATTAAATCACATATACATGAAATTAAACTCTAAATACAGTCTTTCAACAGTAACTAGGCCGAAAATCAGTCATTTTCGGCTACTATTGAAAATATGTGCAAATTTGACAAATCAATTTGATAATTTCATAAGAAATATGAGGAATAAAGCATACCTAAAATGGAATATTCTTTACGAGACTGGATCGTAAGATAACCTATAGGCAACGATGGTACAGCTTCGTAGAGATAAGGTTAGCAAGAGAGAAGACATCAGACTACAACTCCTTTGCGAGGGATAGAATCAAGGTAGAGCTCCTTGAGGCCATAGCATACAGGGTTGCGACGCGGGAGAGATCCCTCCATTCCTTCGACAAACGAGAGAGAGAGAGAGAGAGAGAGAGAGAGAGAGAGAGAGAGATCGTCGAGAGCCCTCTTTTTCTCACCGTTCATCGAGATAGAAAGGGGGAGATGAGCTCCATGACAGAGAAGAAACTAGAGGAAAAAAGAAAAAGATCATGTTTTATGTTTTGACGGAACTTTCTCACAATAGACGGAGCGTGTATTTCAAACTTCTGCACAAGTCTTGATGCGGATCAAAAGGTGTAGAACACACAAGTAGAATTTTTTATTTTTCATGAAATTTAATATATAACATTCTTAAATGATATAAATCATATCTATACGGTTGGAATTTGATTTTGATATTTATATTTAGCAAAATTATCGTTGTTGGCCGACGTTGGGCAAACAAGAGTGTTGATCATTGATCATATGTGTATATGTATATGTATATATATATATATATATATATATATATTGTTTTGTTTGTTAGATTTATTGTTTTGTGCAAAGATATTAATATTAATATTTTTATCAATCCAAAAGGTAATATAGTACTAAATTATTTCAAATTTTAATTGTAGAGTATCTTTTTATTTGTAGTATATTTATTTAACTTGTAGTTGTATGTTTGTATGTATAATTTTTGTCTTTATATACCGATGAAACATTAATTCCCTGTTTTTTTGGAACTCTAGCTTTTTTTTATAAATTCTTTAATTTTGAGGTTAAAACATTCAAATGACATATTATATCCGTTTAGATTTATTTTATTAAAAGTTCTCTAAATTACTTGCTAAAAAATTCGTATTTTAGTTTCACGGCAAAAGAATATGATAATATTGTTTTCGATAGATTTCTTTTAAAATTGGATATTTCCAACCAATCCGAGAATATGAACAGAAATATGACTTAATCAATGTATCCGTCTCTCATTAAAGTTTAATTATTTTTATCAATCACGATCTGATAAAAACATATGTATGATTCGAGAATATGATAGAACTCCCCAAAACCTTATAAGTTCCCGAGGGTATAGACGAAATTTTGTTGTGCAAACTAAGATAATAATCATTCATCGAATCATAATCCTTAGCCAGTTGGCATCTTAAAAACAAAATAAAAACGCTCAGACCCAAAAAAGTATTATTAATTGCCATTTTGATTTGACACCAATATACTATTATACCTCTTGAGCATACCCAAATTATTTATCAATAAATAGTTGTCAACCTCTCAATCATTTTAAGCAAACCCAATGTCAAAACTCTTTTTCTTTGGAACTGAATGAAGATTTTCTTTTATTTTCTGTCGTCACTACTACCATGTTATAACAATTAATTAGAGTTTGTGTAAAGTCTAGACAAATATTAACAAAGGAAAGAAGTGTCGAAATAATATAGTTGACATTCTATTGCGTATGATTAAGATTGTGTGCACATGTATTGTTGCATTTTAGTTAGGAGAGAATAATGATTTATGAGAAATATTTTGCACCACCACACATGGGCTGTCACTAATCCATAAAAAAAAAGGATGATGTATTATAACGTTGGTATATTTTGAATTTGCAAGAATAGCATTGGCAAGAAAGAGATTCTCTTTGTTTCGCCAAATCATTTGACGAAACAAGTTTTCTAGGATTAAGGATAAAGGGACTATATAGTATGGTCGGATCAACTGCATAATGTTTTTAAGTAATCTCTAATTTAGTGTAGGGTAGCAAAATAATTTCAAAATTTTACTAGTACATGTTTGGATGTTATTAAAAAATTGATAGAGAAATTTTAAATTAAGCAATTTATAATTATTATTTTTTTGTATACAAAAGACTCGAAATCAAAAAGTTATAGGAACTTTCTTGAAACTATTAAAAGTAAAAAAATTGTCATGATAAAATACTCAACATTATAAATATATTATTAAATAATTTTAATAAGCTTTAGATTTTTTACTGAAATTTTTGATTAACCATCAAAAATATATTATATTATATCGTGTGATATTATTTAAAATTATATTATATTATATTACATTATTTATATTAAATTATATTATATCATATTATTTGTATCATATTATGTTATGTTATATTATATTATGTAACATAACTTCACATTATATTATATTATGTTATGTAACAAATTTGTTTGAATATGTTATAATACGTAACATAACATGACATTATGTTATATTACATTACATTACATTACATTATAATATATAACGTTATATTATATTATATTATACTATATTATTACATGATTTTTATATTATATTGCATTATGTTATGTTATGCAAATAAAATAATACAAATGCATTTTTTAAAACAATATTTTCATAAAATTTCTTAAATTACATCCAAACATATCATTGTATGATTTACTAACTTTTTCATGTCCTATAACATTTCAATTTTCACAATTCCAATCCCTAAATTGACTCATCCTATACTAAAAAAATTAATGCATCCAAACAAGCCCTGAGGAGGTAGGGTTCGGGATATACGATATGCGGTTAATGATGTAGGATGTAGGGTTCATGTATAGGGTGTGTATTTTCTCAAATAACATTTTTTTAGTTCGATTTATAGAGTTCAGTACTTTTCATCTTCTTTGTCTCATTTCTCCAAAATAACTATTTTCAACTATATTAATAAGATTAATTGTCTCATCATCTTATTCTTCGTCATCACATTCATCTAAATAATTAACAGATTATACATTAATTTTTTTAATATTGTGAGAATAGTATTGTTAATGATAAATATGAGTTTAACTACGACTGTTCCCTTACAAGGAAGAATAAGATGATGAGAATTAATTAATTTTATGAGAATAGGGTTTGCTAGCTTAACTTTCCATTACAAGACCATTTTGAATGACTCCAAACATTAACTACTTAATAGATTAAAGAAGTTAGGATGCCAAATGGTTCTACCAAAGCTAGCTATTCTTCCACGGAACGTTCGAGGCCTACGAATAGGATGTAAACGGTTCGGATAGTGGTCATACCAGATCCGTATTCATATTTTTTCGGATACGGATAATCGGGTCCGGAATTACTCGGATCCGGAGACGGTTCAGATATTAAACGGATACGAATACGGTTCGGATATTGTCGGATACGAATACGAATACGGATTTTTTTCGGATATTAAAACGGATATTATGATGTGATCACGTGTTATATATTATTATTTTGAAAACTCCAGTCTTGATTATTTTGTAATTTTAAATTATAAAAAACAAGAATTATTTTTATAAACATTAATTTTTGCTCTAAAAATCGTAGTAACTCTTTTTTCTAATAATTATATTGAACTTTTAAAATAGTACATATCATAAAATATGTCAAATATGTGCACATAGACAATTCAATGCAAAAAATTGTATAACTGACACAAAGAACAATACAAATTTGTCCATTAAATATGTGTTAAGCTATCTTGCACGGATACGAATACGCTGATACGACAATTTCAAAAGTTCGCGATTCGTGTATATATTATTAATTTACTCTACTAAATAATTTGAATATTAAAAATATAATACATCATAAAAGAATTCAAACATATATGCCACAAAATTATCTTAGATGTATAATATATGTACTACAGAAAAATATGTACTACAGAAAAACTTGTGCATTTATTATATAAAAGTTGATACAATTAATTTCCCAAAAAAGCCCAAAGCCCATAGAAAAAGAAGTGCACAAATCACAAAAATACCGGCGCACCAATAGTAATTAGTCCCACCCTTATTATTTTCCTTTTCCCGCCCATAATTCTGCCTACAAAATAAAGGGTCATGTACTGTCTGAAATAGGCTATTGAATACTGGCCTCCTTTAGGGTTGTGCCTTGTGTGTGACGGGTCCGTACGTGTTCTGAACGGATCTGGCATGAAATTAATGTAAAAAGTTATTAATTCTTTTTATGTAAACGGGTATCCGTTTTTTATTTAAAACCGGATCCGGATAGTATCCGGATTTGGATTCGGATCCGACTGATAAGTGATGTCCGGAATCCGGATTCGGATCCGAAAAAACGGATACGGATCGGAACCGGATCCATTCGGATCCGGATATTTTTATTTGGGTTCGAATATTTTTTCGGATACGGTTCGGGTCGGTTCGGATAATATCCGACCCATTTACATCCCTACCTACGGAGCAAGGATAAATGCAACTTAGTGAAAGATGTGGGGTGCACAGTGCTGCTGTTGATATAGTATGTTTCCAAGAAACTAAATGAGCAACCGCAACTCTATTTTTACTACGGAGGGTCTGCACTCACAAATTCGGTCATGTTACCTTCAAACTTGCAGACGGATCCAAAAGCGGCCTACTCACTGCGTGGAGTCGAAGGTGGACTTTCATAGGATCCACAATCCACAATTACTCCATTTCCGCTACACTGCAACATCATACATGTTTCCTTTTTACTATTATTAACATGTACGGTCCTACAGACTCGAGCCAAAAGGAAGATTCATTCAAGAGTTACAGCAACTTATAGACAATACCTCATGATGTATTGCGTTAGGGGATTTTAACTTGGCAAGATCAAATGATGATTCCAGTGGATGTCCCCATCCTACAAATGAGATCCTCATGTTTAAGGAATTCATCTCCAGTAATAGGCTTACAGAAATTCCACTCACCAATAGGAACTTTACTTACTCTGGTAAGAGGGATTCGCCTACTTTCTCAAAGCTCGACAGATTCTTAGTATCAACTGACTGGTTACACCCTTCACTACTCAGTCATGCATGCTCCCTAAAAGCAATCAACTCTGATCATGTTCCTCTCAAATTACAAGTTCATTCTCAGAGTCACATTGTCAAACACTTCAAATTCTAGAGGTTTTGGCTTAGGAATAATTCTATTCATGAGGTGGTTATGAAAGCATGGTCGGTGTCAGTATAGGAATCATCAATAACAGCAGAATATCTCCTCATAATTGACTCGATAAAGAGAGCCTTGTCTCACTGGGCTAGAGAGGTATTTGGTGACTTGAATTCACAACTTACATGTTGCAAGACATGTATCAACTTTCTAAACTCTGCAGAAGAGCATCTCCTCTATGCTGACCCAGAAAAAGATATTCAAATACGTCTCAAGGAAAAGACCTATCTCTAACACTGATGCAGCAAGAAAAGTGGCAACAACGCTCATCATGCAGATGCGTCCAACTTGGGGACAATAATACCAAGTATTTCCATGCGTTGGGCACTACTAGAAATAAAGCAAATCGAATTTCTTCTATTCTAGTTGATAACAACCTGATCACGAATCACCAACAAGTACTCCAGTCGTTTACTCAATACTATAAGAATATGACGGGCATCAAGGGACCTCATCCTAACCTGTCAGGACTTGATCTCCCCGACATTACAAATGTTCATAGCTATCTAGGTTCTTTAGTACATCTTTTTGAAGATGATGAGGTGAAAACAGTGATTTAGTCTCAAGAAAGGAAAGGCTTGTGGCCATAATGGTATCACGGCTAAGTTCTTACATTCCTTCTTGTATATCATCAAAGACGTTATCTTATCTATCGTCCACAAGTTTCACACTCTCGACATTGATCTATACAAACTTAACAAATCCTCCATATCACTGATCCCCAAGAAGGACCAAGCTCTTGAATTAACGGATTTTAGACTCATTACCATAATTTCAGCTCTTATAAAGATCAATATCAAACTCCTAGCCACACGCATGAGTTTTTTAATGTCATTATTAGTTGCACAATGTCAGAGAGCTTTCATAAAGGATAGAATGATTTCAAAAACTTTTCTGGCAGCCCGCGAACTCCTCTCCATTTATCACAAAAAGAAAATTTCCATGATCTTGCTCAAAATTGATTTTGTGAAAGCTTTCGGTAGAGTCTCTTGGGACTACTTGTCGCACAGTCTAACAGCAAAATATTTTCCCTCCACTTGGATTGCTTGGATACAACCACTGTTCTAAATATCACTGATATGGACCGGTATGTCGGTTTCATATCTCTAATCAGTGTCCCTCCGTTACGATATGCCCCGTATCGGTTGAGTAAATCGGTCGACCGATACATGAACCGATATGAGCCGATATGGGCCGATATTTGGACCGATTTGAAACGATTTGGATTAAAAGCATAATTTATTTTGAATATTATTTTCGACTGGCCTATTTTTTAACAATATTATTGGCCCAATTATTTCTATCTTTTTCTTTCTTTATCTAATGTTTTTGGTCGGAAATGAAATCGATTTTAACCCGGACGAGGTTAGATTTTCAGTGGGGACACCCGCATCTACGCCGATGGTTAATGAACACGATTTCGTGGTTTAGTTTATTGTATTTTTTGTAAATGGTATGTTATAATTTTAAATGTATCTTTAGTTTAACTTGAAATTTATGTGTATTGTTGAATTTTGAATATTAATCATGTAAAATTTAAATTAATTTAAGAAACTCAATATAAATTAATGTTATAATAATCAATTTAATATATTAATATTAAAAAAGTACAGCACCGCTATACCACTGATATTTTCCGTTTTGAATCCGCTATGTCGATCATATTTCTTATCGGTGACTGACCGATCTGTAAGCGATATGCGATATATGTAACATTGGATACAACACATATACTCCTCCTCTCGTTCTACAGTTACGATCAAGGGAACTAGGGATAAGTACTTTAAACACCAAAAAGGGATGAGGCAGGGAGATCCTCTGTCACCCTTACTATGTGTTCTAGCTGTCGATGCTCTGTAAGGAATGATCAAGAAGGTCTCTTCTCTATTAACAAAGCCAGGTCTTCTTGTTACTCAAACTCTACAATATGTTGATGATACGATGGTCTTCGTAGAAGCTTACCCTAACAACCTTAAGATCATGTCTAAAGTCATTGAAACGTTTTTTAAGGATCTCAGGACTGCGATCCCAGATAATCTTCTCATATCTCTTTCCGGAATATTAACTTGCAACCGGAAATCCTTCCCAATCCAATATCTAGGACTCCCGCTAACCATTAGAAAATCCACTAAAATGGTATTCATGTCTCTTTTGAACAAACTAAGCACTAGGCTAAATTGATGGCATGGGAGTATGCTTTCCATTGGAGGGAGGTGCACGTTGATTTGATCGGTGCTTAATGCGCTGTCGGCTTACTACATGCAGGTCTTTAAACTACCAATCTGGTTGATCAATGAACTTACCAAAGTAATTAGAGTCTTTTTTTTTGAAAGGCAAAGATCAGGTAAATGGTGGCCATTGTCTGACTTCTTGGAAGGGGATATGCCTAACTACAAAAAATGGGGGACTGGGGTTGCTTAACCTAAAATGCCAAAATGAAGCCTTGTTACTTAAGTGGCTGTTTAAAATTGATTTCCAACGAAACTCTCTTTGGACGTCTTATATCAAAGATATCTATGGAGTAGAACTTGGGCTTGTATATTGGTGCAAGGAAATTTGCTTCTTATTTCATCAAGGATCTCATCTCCATATCCCTAATTTACAACTGTCTATCCCGAGAAGTAGATGGCTCCATGACTTTTTTGCCGAGAGCGGTGAATGAGATTTCCAAATACTCCTCCAAGAAAGTTTACAAATTCATAACAAACTCGGGAGTATTGGTTCACTTTACGCAACACATCTTCAAGCTCAAGATTCCCCTCAAAATACGTATTTTCCTATGGCTAGCATGCAAGAATCACATGCTCACTCAAGACAATCTAGTCAAGAGGGGTTGATATACCCAAGAGTGCTACGACAACCTATGCCTCCTACGACCTCCCCAAGGAAGCACGACGATCCTCAAGCGATGACCACGGCAGCCACAATTTGGTCCATCTGGTTGGATAGGAATAATCGGATCTTCAATCATTAAGGACGCTCCTCCTCACTCCTCGCCGACGCCATTCTTCAGCTGATAAAGCTTTGGAGGATGTCGAACACTAAGCCTCGCACTACAAATGATATGATAATGGCGATAGTTCCAGGTGCTGACGCACCCTCGTCCTCGAATCCATGAATGAACGAAGTGCGAAAGATCTACTGTGTGTAGTTAGTTGAAATGGTTTGTTTGGAAAGTATTCATAGAAAGTGGTAGGATGCTAATCATCCTTCGTATGTATGCTATTATTACGAGTTTTTGTTTGTACAAGACAATGTGATTATCAATAAATTTAGAACCGCAAGAACACAATTCGTGCCCTAGGTTCGCTTTCAAAAAAAAACTATGACTGTTCCCAACCAAATATAATACCACATACTTGTATTATAAATTTCAACATTTTATGTTATGAAATTTATCATGTGTCCGGTTGGAATCATAATATGAGTTTCAAAATTAATGCAAGATGTCTGAACGTAGCCGATTATAATATTGTCAAATTCATTCTAATACAAATTACGAATGATTCTGAATTAGATAATTTTATTAGGATCAAATTCATTCTAATACAAATTACAAATGATTCTAAATTTGATAATTTTATTAGGGTCAAATTCATTCTATACAAATTACGGATGATTTTGAATTACATAATTTTATTAGGGTCAAATTTCAAGCTTTTTTACGCTACAAGACGGTTTTTTGTTTTTGTTTTGAGAAAATACAAAACAGGGGTGTATTTGCAAATATATCAAAGTTCAATGGCGAAACCAAGATTAGAGGAGGTGGATAAATTACTTTCACTACTTTTGAAGAGAAACATGTGAATCATCTTTTAAGAAGAATCTTTCTTGGCTTGCTAAAATATTAGATCTTCCTGCAAAGAGAATATCTTTTTGTTCTTCCTAAAAAAAAATCTGAAGAACAATACTGCAATCTCACTTTACTCTTTTATTTTTAAATCTTCGATTTGTTACTTATCTATTTCGGGAATACAGACGAATAATATATACATATATCATTGTTTTTGTACTTGCTGCAAAAGAATGTGAAGAACTAATATTTGAAAAATACACAAATAGATGTTAAATTATTGTTAAGCAAGCAATTAATGTTTATTAAATGGGGAGGTGAGAAAATCTGTCTCGGTGTCCATCCAAGAGATCTTCCAATTTTTAATTAACCCCTCGTTTATATGATCTTTTATATTTTTAATCCTCCAAAATATTATTCTGTCACTGTTTGAATCTAAATCCAGCTTTGATTGTTTCTTTGAATAATATGAATTCTGGATATTGTTTCTTAATAAAACTAATTTGAAAATATTGACGAATAACTAGCAAAAATCGTAATCTTGTCACAATCAAAGTATCTATACTATATTGATAGTTCGAATATTCAAACAATTAATACTATATTGATAAAATATTAAGGTTTAAGAGGGGTATACAAGGAAAAGTGGAAGAAATATTGTGAGTATCTTGGATTGGATATGGTGATGAAAGAGAACAGTGATGGTTTATTAAGGAATAAGATTTGATGATGAGAAAATTTTAAAAATCAATTATTTAAACAGACGACTCATCGTGGGTTGTTTACTTGTTTTTTCTTAATTCAATTTTTGAATTTCAATTTTCTCTCTTTTTTGGGTTTAATTTTCAATTCAAAACCCAATCACAAGTCAGTCAATTCGTGGACCTTTCTTGTTCGAGAATATTAAATGAAAAAGATTTTTTCCGATACCTTTTAATATTTTGTAATTTGAACTTCCACTAACGTATTTAAAATGGATCCCACGAGAATAGTGGATTATTTCATTTTATTATATTTATAAAGTTGGGTACAATTACTAAAATAAAAATATTTATAAAATATACAAAATTACCGTTAATTTATGTTTTTGATTTTTTCGACATAAATTTTATTTTTTATTTACATACGAGATAAAATCGGAAAAACAAAAATTAATTGTAATTTTAACCGACAATTAACAAAAATATAACAAAAAAATCCACGAGAATAGTGGGTTATTTCATTTTATATTTATAAAATTCGGCACAATTAGTAAAATAAAAATATTTATAAAATATACAAAATTACCGTCAATTTATGTTTTTTCAATTTTTTGGACAGAAATTTTATTTTTTATTTACATACGAAATAAAATCGAAAAAAAAACAAAAATTAACGATTATCTTAGCCGACAATCAACAAAAATATAACAAAAAAAAATTCCTGAACTAATAATAATTTTATAAGAATATTCTTGATATTGTACGCTGTGCAGAGAAAATATGTGAAATTGTGAAATTTTATAGGGATACATATACAATTTGAGCAAATAAAAATAACACCGTAACTAAAGTAAGCACGTATTTCGAAAATGATAGGGTCATATCCGGAAAAGTTCGAGAAAGGAAATCTAGTAAATTTAAGAGGGAAATCAGAGACGGCTGGCCAGGTCGGACTCCGTGTATTCAAGATACGCTAACAAGAAAAAAGCGGGTCACCCATGATTCGCTATCGGATCAAATCAACGTACACACCCAAATCCTCCCGTATCTTTTCCGGGACCCGCTATTTATCTCTTTGTCTCCTCCATGCTCCACTTGTCAGTGTCACATTTTTCCTGCACCGCGTCCATGTAATAAATTATACTTTTGATTCGCTTAATCTTAGTCGATGGTTATATAAACCCCACCGGTGAAGATTGGGACTTATTATCTCGTCTCTTTCTATTTACAAATACAACACAATTTCTCTGTTTTACGAAGGATTAAGAAATGGCTTCGCAAATTGAAAAGGAATTGCATGTGTTGGCGGTGGATGATAGTCCGGTTGATCGGGCGATTATCACTGGACTTCTTAGAAGTTCGAAATATATTGGTAATTTTTAAGTTCGTGCTTGGAGATTTTGAAATTTGTTTTGTTTTTGTGTAATCGGTTTCCTGATTTGAGATTTTGTATTGATTGATTTACAGTTACTTCTGTGGATAGTGCGCAAAGAGCATTGGAGCTTCTTGGCCTGGTATGTTGATTTCTTTGTATTTGATAAATTACAGTGAATTTTTGAATTTATTGAGATTTTTTGCTTAAATTGGAATGATTTTGATTTGCAGGAATTAAATTTCAACATGATAATTACTGATTATACGATGCCAGGCATGACGGGATACGATCTCCTCAAAAGAGTCAAGGTTAGTTCCCCAATCTACTAAATTTCGATCATAAAACTTGATTACGAGGGTGTACTAATTGGGGCTAATTATTGAATTTTATTTTGTGAATTATAGGAATCAGCAGAGTTAAAGAAAATTCCGGTGGTGATAATGTCCTCCGAAGATATACCCCATAGAATCAAGAGATGTCTCAGCGAAGGAGCAGAAGAGTTCTTGCTCAAGCCGGTACGGCACGACGAGGTGTCGCGGTTGTGTCACCGTGTGATGAAATGCTAGCCGTTCGATATTAGTAGAAATTTTATTTTTTAGCTAGTTTTTTCTGGACATAAATTTGTTCTTTTTTTAGTTTAAATTTTAGGGCAAGAAGAAAAAGATTTTGTAGTTGAATGTTTAGAATTGAAATCAAGAAAAACAGAAATTTCCTGCTAATTTTTGATTCTGTACATTTAAAATTCCAATTTTAGATTCCACAATTTTCCACCTAAATTAGGTATAATTTTATATTTAAAACCAGCCGTCTTGAATGAAATTTCAAGTTCGGTTTGTACAAATATTGGAAAAAATCACATATTTAACAGGATACAAGATCTTGCGTATATTTGACTTTCGAATGAGGCGATATTTCTAATCTTAGTCGTTAGGCGGAAATTATTCAGATTGACCCTTCCAAATTTGTGAAATAAGTAATGTTTTAATTTTTTAAAATGCATACAATATTTGTTGAAATCATATATAAACGTATTATTTTGTTTTGTTTTGAAAAAGCGTCTGATTTGAGAGAAACAGATAATCGATCATTTTGAAAAACGTCTGATTTTAAAAATTTAATATAAATATATCATGTTTGGTAAATAATGAATGTATAGTGTAGTGGCATAGGAAATTTCTACTTTAGTATTAGTGGCACAGGAAATTTCTAGGAGCAAAAAAAAAAAAAAAAAAAAAAAAGGAAAGTAAATGGAGAAGGATCGATGTTTCTCCATCCATTGGTGCCAATGAGACTCGAACCCACAACCACTGGGTCACGAACCCATTAGTTCTAGGAATAAAAATGTGTTTTAAGGATTTGTACAATTATTGTTTGGATAAATTTTTTGAAATTTATTCTTCAAATGAATTTTTTTAATTTTATCAAAATTTCCATACCAAATCAAAATTTGGTTACCTTGCTCTCCTGGATCTCTCCCTAGAGGTAAATAATATAATACCATATATATATATACTTAAAGTATTTTGTCTTAAAAGGTAAAATATGTGGTACTAATAAAAATCCATTTTAATCTAGCAGATACCAACCAACTATTTTAGCTATAAATATAAAATGTTCATATATTTATTTCCTTAATAATTGCAATTATGGTTTTTAAACATAATGCTGAGAAATTAAATATTTGTCGAGCATATTTTATTAATTAATATCAAGTAATATCATCTTAACTATCATGCTCACAAGCAGTGGCTTGAATCACACATTTTCCCTACTATGAAGATCATGAGTTACAAATTACAACTAAGAAGATAATATAATATTTACGCTACTTTACGAGTATGATAATTATATTTTTTTTTAATTTTATATAAAGTAACTTTAACTTTGATAATGGAATTATCGTCTCAAAATACATTATACCACAATATATTGGTGACATCATATTTTTATAATAATCCATATAAGTATGATGATTTACATATTTCAATGTTAATTTACAGTATGCATACAAATGACTTATTATATTTTTACCTAATTGAATGATGATTTATTTTCTACTTAAGCATATTATTAATAAGTAATTTAGAGAATTCCAAAATTATTCTTTTAATTTGAATATGATCTGAAAAAAGATGAACCTAAAATCACTCTTATTTATTATCCTTATCCTTACATATTTGAATGTTTCATATTTTATTTGTGTTTACATTTTATCTTAACGTGAAATGATAATAATTGAACAGAATCGGACTAATATGACCCCAACAAATGATAACGGACTAGAAGAATACTCACGCTAAGCGGCGATGATGTTAAATATGTTTTTCATTATTATATATATGTTTTACAATTATTTTACAGTGTGATAGTAAAACATATCTTTTCTTTAATCAAATAATAACATTTATAGTAGTGTCATTGTATAATAATATATGAGGTATAACACAATTTTATGAAAAAAAACATAACGACAAATATTATATAATTGTTGTTCACAATATTTCATATAATATCAAATATACAAATAATAAATCATACGACATACGTTGTACCACAACATTAATTATATAGTAATAATATATTTTATTGATTCAAAATGCATTGAAAATTATAAAATATAATATCAAGCTTAATAGTGAAAGTAATTTAATAAATATATAAAAATTTAATTTAGCATAAACATAATGATAAATTAGTTTATATCATATGATTTTTTTTAAATAGTATTTTTAAAAATAATAATAATAATTGATAGGTGTTTATGAATTTAAGAAGTTATTTAGATCAATAAACTATTTTTAAAAAATTTAATTTTTAATATTAAATTTGTTTGATTAAAAACACAAATATAATGAACTTGGTATTATATGAGATTATTATAGTTATAATTTTTTAAAAACAAATAATAATACTTACAATTCTATTATGTAAATATCATATTGAAATTATATTATGTAAATGTGCATTTTTTGAGCATTATTTTTTCTTACATAATATTTTTACCAATTGTACTTATGAAAACAATATGTATGAACTATTGTAATATGAATGTCAAAATAAAGAGAAAATTAAAACGAATATATTTGATGAATTTTTCAAATTAAATTTCTAAAAATAATGCTAATATATGTTGTATGTTTTATAATATTACATATTAAGTTATTAGTATTTTATAGATAAACTTTTCATCTTCCATCTATTTTCATATTTAATCATGTAATCCTATTTGAAATAATAAATAATTAAATATACGTAGTCTAACATGAACCTAACTAATAATAATAATTCATGTCATCAAGGTATGATGATGTAGATTTCTAAAAATACTTAAAATATGGTATAAAATAATGGACACTTAAATGACCGACGGATCTTGACAATGAATATTTGAGTGTGTGTGTGGGTGGGTGGGTGGGGGAGGGGCGACTTTTAGTATAGTAAAGTACAGTAAATATATTATAATTTCGAAAATCTTAGGGAGGGTAGGGGCATCGCCCCTCCCGCCCCTATAAAGATTTATTCATGCTGAAATAGTTACGAAGAAAATATGATTATAAAAAATTAATGGTTAATCAATGATATAAATTGTTTGACATATCATAATTTAATAGTTGAAATAAATATAATGATGTAGCATAAATAAATTATATAAAGTTATGTCCAAAATAAGAATTTGGGTAATAAATCATGTCATTAATGTAAATTGAGTTCTAAAATTGCTTATAATTAATTATAAATTAATTAATGAACACATCAATGTCTTGTCTACAAATAAATCAAATTAATAAAAATTCAATAATTAATCAATTGTTTTCAAATTATACTATACATCATAATTTAATTATTGAAAGTTAAAAATGATTGTAACGACAGGAAACTAAGAAAACTTGCTCAAAGAGACGTGAAAAATAAGGATTTGCATTAACTCAAACAGTTTATATAAGCACAACAAAAATAAGTAATTTTACTGTCCAAAACACATATTAATTCAAAACTTATTTTGATAATTAGCAGTCTCAATTACAGATTCAAGTACATGTTAAGAACAGCACAACGCATGTCATGCAGTGTATCATGAATGATTTTGTTTTGATTGATTTTAATATTATATGATAGTATAATCTATAATGTATCAAATTTATTGACTAAATTATGCAAGAAAATAAGAATACTGGGATTGGGAGACCAATTGCATGAGAACCGCGTGGGTATGTTCGAGTGAGTGGAAATAAAACAAGCAGAGATAAGAGAGAATGAGGAAAAAAACAATTGATTCCAGAAGGTCTTAGTCAAGTCGTGTGTAATACTGATATCTATCAGAATCATGGTAGAGAGAGAGAGAGAGAGAGAGAGAGAGAGAGAGAGAAGAGAGAGAGAGAGAGAGAGAGAGAGAGAGAGAGAGAGAGAGAGAGAGAGAGAGAGAGGATCGAGAAAATCTGCGAGCTGTCTTTTGGTGGGTCTCCAATGTTCATGCCTTGAATAGTATTTAGGCCTCGTGCTATTTCGAGGAATGCACGGACATGGACATGGTTACCGTGTGGAGGAGATACGTTTAGAATTGGGTTGGTCCACTCCACAACTTGGTAGCCTTGGTAAATGGTAGGGTTGGTATGATCCCATAAACTAAGTCAGAACATATCTATATTTTTATATGAGATCATGGAAGTATCCTCCCAAGTCCCAAGTATATGTTTGGGGTTAATCTTCAGTTTCATTTGTGATTATGGTAATAAATAATATAATTGATTGTAATTTATGTGCATTATATGTAGATTCATTTTTTTTTTAAAACAAGAGCTCATTTTGTGCATTACCTGATTCATGACCGTAAGGGGCCGTTTGGTTAAAGCTTTGAAATATGTCTTGGAATATTATATGTCAAGAAATTTCATTCCATGGAATAGTATTCCATGGCATATACAATAGTTATGTTTGGTTGATGTGTATTCTTTTCCTACAAATTTAGAAACTATTTAAAATAAATAACTTTTTTGTAATAATTTTAGTTTTTAATATTAGAAGAGATAGTATGCCCATGGGAATAAATAAAAGCCATCAATTTTGGTGGTAATCATATTCCCATGAAATATGACCATGGGCATCGTGGATGACGTTATTTTATTACCTGATGTCTGAACCAAACATGGAAATGGAATAAATTAGGATGGATGCCAAGGCATAGTAATTTTAAAGCACGAACCAAACGCCTCCTAAGATATATGAAACTAGCAATACCCCGCGCAATTACGCGGACCTGATACCCGCTTTTTTACATGTTTTTTTTTATATATTTTGTTTAAACAACATTTGCTCAAACTCAATTAATATAATCCCGATATGTTTGCAAATATATTGATGTCAATAAATATATTATAATTAATAAGGATTAATGGAATTGGTCTATCATTATAAATTCACACAAAATAAATGAAAAATAACATGTTATACTTCAAACAAAAATAAAATTTCAAAACAAATGAAAGAAAACCGTGCATAATACACATAGAACCGAAATATATATTTGAAATGTCATCCATTAACATACAAAATATCAAAAAAAAAAATTAAAAAATACACAATTGTAAATGGTATATATTAACAGAAAAATATGAATATTATTACTTTTGTTCGAACTAACAGACAAAATATGAATATTATTACTTCTGTTCAAAATAAATTAACAATTGAGACATAGTTTCATACATGCGTTATATATGGAGACCCAATAATAAAAAAATTAACATCTTTGATGACGTGGTAACAGAGAATTAAGTGGCTTGATTAGTATTATTAATTGACTCGATTAATTGAATTGACACGTCAATTAACATTTATTAATATTAACATATTATAAATTATTGACGTGTTAATTAAACGTGTCAATTAGCATTTAATTGAGTTAATTAGAGATGTTAATCAATTGACTTTGTCACCTCATTAAGAATATTGGAATGAGTTTGAGGGGCCAGTATATTTTTCTTTTCATATATGGGTACAAATTGGGTTGAAACAGAAAAAACAAAGAGGGCAGTGAATTTTTGGTGATATGTTTGGGTACAATTGTGTTAAAATAGAAAAAACAAATATGACACGTGTCAATTTTCTTGTGATGTGTTTAAAATTATATCTACGATATGATATGATATGATATGATATGATATGATATGATTACCAAACAGTTCACAAATAATGTTCTATTTGGTATGAGGCATTCAATTCCAGTCTAGCTTCAATTTGCCGACTGACATCACATGTTGAAAAAATCAATAAATGGATGACAAATATCTTCTCGACATTATTGATTCGGAATGGTCCAACACTATGCCAAATTGTAATTAATTTTTAAGTAGGTGAATTTCTAATGGGTCTACTATTGGGCACAGGGTCGGTCTCGGGTTTTGGACGACTCGAGGCATTTTCGAAATTGGACTCCTAAAACTTCTAATGTCACAGAATTTTAAATTATACAATTAAAAATATCATATTTTTTCAAAACAAACTTATAACAATACGTTTTATCCCAAAGTCTTGCGAAATGAAGACTACTAAATATAATAACTAATTTACCTAATTTTTTATAAAACAAAACTATATAATAAACAAAATTTAAAATGAATTCATGTTAAACATCTATAAAATAGAACTTATACATAGAACATAAAAATAAAATATATAGACCCCCTTAAAAAAAAAAGGTCCGAGACCCAGGCCTCATTTGTAGAGCTGGCAAAATCTGACCCGACCTGAAAAAATGACCCGACCCGTCCGAACCCGAATCCGACCCGACCCGAAAATGTTGACAAGTCAACGACCCGAACCCAAAACCGAAACCGAAACCGAATGACCCGAACCCGAAATCGACCAGAAACCGAATGACCCGAACCCGAAATTGACCTAAAACCCGAACTAACCCGAACCCGAATGATCCGAAATTCATGACCCGAATGACCCGAAATTCACGACCCGAATGACCAGGAAATTAAAATATTATTATTAAAATCAATATAATATCGCTAAAATATCTTGGAATCAATAAAATAAATCCGGAATTACCCGAAAACTAAATTTTTGAAAAATCGAATGATTCGAAATCAAATTTTGCGAAATCCGAATTACCCGAAAATCAAAATAGCCAAGACCCGAATGACCCGAAAACTGAAACGACCCGGAACCGAATGACCCGAAAACCGAAAGGACCCGAAACCGAATGACCCGAAACCGAATGACCCGAAAACCGAAACGACCCGAACCCGAATGACCCGAAAATCGAAACGACCCGAAACCGAAGGACCCGAAAACTGAAAAGACCCGAACGACCCGAAACGACCCGAACCCGAAATGATCCGACCCGAACCCGACCCGACCCGCCCGATTGCCACCTCTACTCATTTGATCACTTTTAGGACCGGCCCTGATTGCGCATTAGTGATTTTTCATGCTTTTGTTTGTTAGTTCGTCAAGAGCCATCCTATGACGTGATCGTTATTTTACAAAAAAAGAAAAAAAAAATTGGTCGTTTCTACCGTCTAATTGTCGCCGACCATAATTATATAAATTTAGCGAGTTTTTTTAGGGTTTAGGGTAAAAAGTATTAGGAAGGTATAATTAAGCGTTCATCCCATTTATAGTTATAATATGTCAATATGATATATATTTTCTGGAAGATCTATTACGACTTAACAAATGTGCAAAGGCACTAGGAAAATAATGAATTATTCATATTTAGTTTTGTATTTTTTTACGTACATGTTAGCACTTTCCGTATCTTCATTCAAATTTTGAAATTAAAAAATGGTGCTCATATTTCTAATTTATTTTTATTTACATTTTGGTCCTTTTTATTTCGAAAAATTACTCTTTGGTCCTTTTTTATTTACATTTTGGTCCTCCTAGTTTAAAAAAATACATTTTGGTCCAGGGGCCTCTTTGTAAGAAATTTTTTAATTTACATATTGGTCCTTTTTTTATTACATTTTGTCCTTTTTAGTTGAAAAAATTATATTTTGGTCCTTTTTATTTTTGTTTTGGTCCTTTCAAGTTTAAAATATTACATTTTGGTACTTCATATTTACATCTTGATCCTCTTTTATTTACACATTTTAATTCGAAAAAAAAAATTAATTCACATTTTGGTCCTTTTTAATTTACATTTTGGTCCTTTTCAGTTTGAAAATTTACATTTCGGTCCTTCTCAGTTTGAAAATTCCACAACACCACACAAATCGAATCACTGGCCAATACAACGCTGCCGAAAAATAAATACATAAAAAACACAAATCATAAAAAAAAACAAATCAATGTGCCCCGCGCAATTGCGCGGGGTTATAGCTAGTTTATTTCTAATAATCTTTAGTTTGGCAGAAGTCCATTAAATTTCTGGCCCTTCATGTAAACCTGATTTGCTTATAATTACCTATTTTCTAAAACCGGGTCTTCAAAAGCCCATTTATATACAGGCCCCAACGTCAGAATTCTCAAATTTTGAATCTCGGTTTTTATTATAATACGAGATTTTAAATTCCAGGTTACTTTATTCCCAGATTATAAATCATAGTTTGGAGAAACCTGAATTTGAAGTCTTGATCTGATTTTCAACTCGTCCTGTCCTAATACGCTACTAAAAACGCACAAAAACCCTCCTCCATCATCGCCTTTACTTGACTTCTCTGAGATCTCTCTGTCTCTCTCCTCCGATCATCGCCTGTTCGTTCTTCTCCATTGCAAGGTGTATATTCTCTCTTGCTTTTATTTAGTGCTTCGATCTGCTTGCTTAAGATATTTCTTGGCTGAAATTTGATATCAGTTTTGTGTTTTGATCCTTGGATAAACGGAAACATGAACTTTCTATATTCTTCGGATACAAATTCAAATTCAAGCCTCGATTTCACAATTATTTGTATCAAGAATCTTCTTTTTCTGAATTGATTACATCGATTGACTTTTCACAGTTGAATGAATTGTAATTATTCTTAGCTTTAAATAAATTCGTATGTATTTCTATTTGACAGTATTCCAAAGAGAATTTGGGGAAGTCAACTCGGATTTAAAAAATGGTAAGAATTATCCATCTATTCATATTTCATCATGTGATGTTCTCAAACTATCATTTCCTCCAATTATGATCCATATTACATAAAATTAACAATCTTTCGTTCCCTCTTTTAATAAAGGTGGTTCTTGCAGCTTCAATCATTACAAAATCAGGAAAAGGTACAAACTTGAACACCACTTTACCCCATTCCATTAATCCATTCTACGTATTTTCACATCACCCCTTATATTTTCTCTTATTAAACTTTCAGCCCTTGTCTCGAGACAATTCGTTGACATGTCTCGAATAAGAATAGAAGCTCTCCTTGCAGCATTTCCAAAATTAGTTGGTGTCGGTAAGCAACACACTTATATCGAGACTGACAGTGTGCGGTACGTGTACCAGCCAATGGAGGCTCTGTACCTACTTCTCATTACTAATAAACAAAGCAATATACTCGAAGACTTAGACACTCTCAGACTCCTCTCCAAACTGGTACGTACCATTTCCCTCTTCTTTATTACTTAATTTATGGTTAATTTTAACCAATTTTTTTGTGTTTTTTTATAGGTGCCAGAATATTCGCCTTCTATTGATGAGGAGGGAATATCGAAAACGGCCTTTGAAATTATATTCGCATTTGACGAGGCGATATCTCTTGGAAACAAAGAAAATATCACAATTGACCAAGTCAAACAATACTGCCAAATGGAGAGCCAAGAAGAGAAGCTTCATAAATTGCTCAGACAAAGCAAGATCAACGAGACCAAGGACGTAATGAAGAAAAAAGCCAGCGAAATCGACAAAATCAGAGTAAATAATATCATACTTTTATTTGTTTATTTTACCAATATAACATTTTATTAATTTTTATACTGTTTTCAAGACTGAGAAAGGAAGAACGGATAAAGGAGGGTTTATGGGAATATCAGGTCCGCAAATAATCAGCGCTTTTAATGAGATGACTGTTTCGAGTAATGGATCCGGGTTGGGATCAGCCTCCACTACTGCATCACTGGACATCTCCAGTAAACCCAAAGGTACACCCACTTATCTGCTCCCTCTTTAAATTTGGAACATTGTTTTAAATTTCACTGGACAGCTCCAGCAAAAGCGCCACCAAAGGGTCTTGGCATGCAACTAGGCAAAGGAAAAAAATCAAACCAATTTTTAGAATCGTTAAAAGCTGAAGGAGAGGTCATTCTTGAAGAAGTACCTGTACCGGTATCGGTACAGAAGGCTTCAGTACCGGTACCGACGGATCCAATCACCATCACCATAGAAGAAAAATTAAACGTGTCGCTTAAAAGAGATGGCGGATTGAATGGAATTGACTTACAAGGCACTCTCTCTCTTCAAATTCTCAACCAAGATGATGGGTTCATCCAACTTCAGGTTTTGCGATTTAGTCCTTCAATTTTACAATTTGGTCCTTTTTTATTTTTTAAACATGACAATGTAGTGTTTTGTTTTGGTGATGATAGATTGAGAATAGGAAGGTCTCGGGACTCGGTTTTAAAATGCATCCGAATATTAATAAAGATTTGTTTAATAGAGAGAATATAATTGGTTTAAAAGATCAGAACAGACCGTTTCCCACTGGTCAAAACGATGTGGGTCTCATGAAATGGAGGATTCAGGATCTCGACGAATCTTCCCTCCCATTAACTGGTACTTTATTATTCATTGCAAAATTTGCTAAAAAAACTCTACTTTATTATTATATATAATAATAAAATAATTTTGATTTGATTTTACTATTTTAGTAAATTGTTGGCCGAGCGTATCGGGAAACGAGACGTTTGTGAATATAGAATATGAAGCTTCTGAATTGTTTGACTTGCAAAATGTCTCGATTTCAATTCTGCTCCTGGCCAATCGGGAGCCGCCAAGTGTCAGGCAAATCGATGGAGAGTGGAGGTTAGCCTTCTTCATAATAATAATAATAATAATTTGCTGTTAATATCATTTTTTTTATTATTTGTTTTTTGTATATCAGGTACGACTCGAGGAATTCTGTGTTGGAATGGTCTATTATGCTTATTGACCACTCTAATCGCAGGTTAGTACATAATAATATATTAATGACTAAAACTAAAACATATTTATTTATTTATTTTATTAATATTATTTATTAATTACATTTGTTTATTTATAGTGGGTCCATGGAGTTTGTTGTGCCTCAAGCTGAAGCATCATCATTCTTCCCCATTAATATTGCATTTACCGCTTCAAAAACTTATAGCGATGTTAAGGTTCGTTACATTATATAATTTTATATATTTATAAATGTATAACGAATATACATTTTATTAATTTTTCATTTTTGTATACAGGTTGTTGGAATTAATCCGCTCAGAGGAGGAGCGGCGCTGAAATATTCACAGAAAATTCAGCTTATTGCAGATAGTTATCAAGTGGTTTAATAACTGAATTTTTTTATTTGTGAAAATCTTTGAATATTTTGTTAGCTCTATTCAAAGTTCGAGACTTTATTTTTTTTTGTTGGTTCAATCTTTACTGTGCGTATTTTTTTATCTTTTTTTTTTCATAGAATGAAACGGTGTTGTTCGAATTGGAATTCTGGGTTTGTGTTTTTCTTTATTTGAATGATGTGAAAAGATAATTGTAAGCAGAATATATATATATAGTAATTGATAAAGAGTTCATATACTTAATTATTGTTATAAATTTGAATGTATTTAATGTTATTGGTAAGTTATTTAGTTTTATTTGTATATTGATGGATATATGTTATGTGAAGTAATTTTTTCTCTTTGATGCCATAGAAAATTCATGGTAAATCTAAACACAAATAAAACTAGATATTAATTGAGAAATTTAATTATTTTATCAAACAATGTTTGTTTTAGTTCAAAATCATAAATTTATAGATCATTACTGATATTTTTGTTGTCTTAATTTTTATTCGGAATTTGATTTTTTATATCTATTTAAAAATTATATAATTATTTTTTTTGAAAAACTGTATTATACGGGAATACATGTATAATACGTATTTCTTACAAAATTAAAATATACGTGAATTATTGATTAAGTTAGATACGAAAACATCAATACGTATATTATTCATGATACATAATTGTTCGGGAATAATACGCGTATTATTCGTGAATAATACACGAACTAAACATATACGTGGAGGGAATCACTTACACATGACCAGGGGCGGCTCAAAAAAAAAAAAAGTTTTTTGTAGACCCATAAAAATTATCGAAGTTATTGTAAATACCACAACTTTGTATTTTGCTTTTAAATTAATTAAAATGATCGAACCGAGCGCGCATCGCGCTTGCCTATCCTTAAAAAAAAAAATTATCGAAGTTAACGTGACATGTACAAAAAAAAAGGCTTAATAATATTTTGTCAATGACCATGTATTCTAGTTAAAAAAATGAAACTCGTCTCGGAATGTCTCCTCTCTAATTAGTGGTGATTAAGGAGATGTATCGAAATTCAATAAACACAAAATCTTATTTTTTTAATTTGCACGATAATAATGATTTTTCCAAAGCATTTGAGTTTGCTAATTTTTTTATTTTATTTTTGATTTGATCACGTTTTCAATGCTTTTTCTCTTGGTCTTTATCAATATGAATATATTGATCTTTTTTATTTGTTTGATTTCTAATATTTCATTTTTGAAAACTAATTTTTCATAATCCGTTATTTCGCCTATGAATTTTAGACATTTTTGTTAGTTCATTATATCTAACTATATATTTTTGAGTGATGATGTACATCCCCTATAACTATCCCCCACCACTCTTGATGACGTGGCACCACTAAAAATTAACACACAAGTACATGATTTAACATCTTAATTTGATGTTAAACCATAGCATAATATAAATAACACGTAAAATTTGATGTTAACTCATGTATTTGTGTTAATTGTTACGGTGTTAATCCATAGCCACGTCATCAAGACTTGTGGGGGATGTGTAGTGGGGGAGGTTGAACATTATTCTATATTTTTTGGAAGTAAAATAATATTATTATTTTTTATTTTGTCAAAGTTGATGTTTCCCTAAAAGAAATAAATGTGTTTTTTAATGTAAATTTGGAATATTAAGAAATTTAGGTTGAGAACTAACTAAGATATTTTTTTATTGTAAAGATGTTGAAATATTAACGTATTAAAAAATAAAATAAAAGATAATAAATAAATAATTTTTGTATTTGTTGTCGAGACCCCTGCACTGCACATAACACAATTTCGGCTCCGACTAAACATAGTCGAATGGTACCTTCACATTATGAAAACCGGGACTATATATTTTTCTTTACGTACAAAAGAATTCTCGTTTGCCATTTTTGCATCCCTCGCGGAGTCTCGAAAAGTGTATTTTGTTGTTACCACAGCCCTGATGCGCGAAAGTTCTTGCGAGAGATGAGCCGTGTGCCAAAAATATTACAACATCCTCTAAATCTTCTACTTTAGCCCAAATCATTTTCATCTGATCCAACTTAAAAACACGAAAATAATGAGTAGTTATTCCTCTAAAATCATGAGAAGTAGGCATAGAAGAAAACATAATCTAAATTTTCATAAATTGTACGACTGAAGTTTCCAAACGACACGACAACCCAACCGTCTTAAGCGAAGTCGAGGAGGATGAAAGATTGAATTTGCCGAGGATGCGAAAGGTTCTGAGATAGGAGGGAGGTATATTTTTTTTTTATCGTGAATCATCATTCAGGTTTATTAAAAAGCATTCATTACATTTTTCATCTCCAAACCAAAACCACCCATATTCGAAACAACCCAATAACGATTTTCCTTGCATTTATGGTATTTCTCCTAAATTCTCGATCCTCCCATCCAAGGGATTGAAGAAGATGCGAGTTCGATCATCTTCACCCGAGGGTTTTGTTTCAATAAGCCACACTTTATTGCCAATGCCGCACATTGATTGATTGACAAAATAATATCTGTATTTTTCCACAAGTGCATGTATTGTCAGCTCAATTATATCCTGACTAACACAATAATATTAATCAATTAATTGATTAATTACACATTAATTCGGATAAGCTTGCTTTTGAAAATTCATCGAATCAGATAGCCTTTTGAAGTTAAACAAAGAAATATTCTTTCAAATTTTTATCAGAGAGTCATGCACCCAAAAACTAAATGAGGGTGCAAGAGTCAGGCTCAGATCGTTTTCAATTCTTTTTTCTTTTCCAATTTCTTTTAGTTCTTTGTTCGTTCTCAATTCTTTTTTCTTGTTCCGATCTCTTAATTCTCCAGATTGGAATCAAATTAAATAAAATCAATAATTAAATTAACAACATGATTATTGCTGAACGATGAGGGGTGCAAGGGTTTTCGCGCGATTTTACTATATTCTCAACCATCACGTTATATACAAGGGTTTTAGCATAATTCTTATGGACGAATCTAGCACCCAAATCACCAAATAAATATGGACAACAATTTCCCATAAAATCATAAATACTAATTTCAACTAACCGGAATTGCCTCTCCAGTACCTTCACAAACCGACCCCTCATTTTGTTTCGACTCGTTACAACCGGCACATTGTTTGGAGTAAATGTATTCCAAAAAAGAATGTAGGGTTAGGTTTACCTCACCTAAGAACTCTTAACAATGCGCTCTTGCAAAAACCGCTATAGAAACTAAACACACGACACGCAAATCTATGGAGTAAATATATAACATTGCTATATGATATAGACTCTGCCGAGGGTCCAAACAACCACGACAAGGATCTATTGCCGAAGAGCCAACGGATAATGAGGTTAATTGGAGATGGCACCCGACTAAAGGCTACTCGACTAAATCGGCCTACCTATTCCAACAAAACCGGGAAAATATAGTCCATGGCAAAACACAATTTGGAAAACTCGGGGCCCTCTAAAAATAAGGTTCTTTATTTGGCTAGCTTGCCATAACAGAATTAAAATGGCGGATATCCTAATTCGAAAAGGTTGGCCACACACACCGACGTGTGTACTATGCTCAAGGCAACAAGAAACTAAAGACCACCTATACACAAGCTATATGGCGCATAATTGAACGACAAACATCCGCCTCATGGTCCTTCACGAGCATAGTTGAACCATATCACAAAAAAATCTCCAAAGAGGATAGAGACAAGTGGCTTACGCTATGGATGTCGGTGACACGGGCGGTCTGGAAAGAACGAAACCAAAGAATTTTCCAAGGGAAGAAAAAAACACCGAAACAGGTAGCTACAAAGGCGCTAGAAGAGGCAATCACAATGTGAACGATGCTCATCATAATGCTCATTATAAAATTTGACATCACAGGATAACCAACTTTAAAATAAAGAAACAGTCGCATAATCGCATAATCGTACCGGATATTTAAGACCGTAAGTATGTCAATAACATGTCAACAAAACTCAAAATATAGTGATATATATGAGATCACCTAAATAAACACCATGATAAATTTATAATACACACAAAACATGTAAAATATGGTGTTTTTTCTGAACAAATTAGAGTTGCCAATCAATGGGTGAATATCCCAGCTTCTCCAAAATCTCATTTGTTTTAGAAAAATGCCTGAAAAAGAAAAACACCATTGCTTAATATTAGGAATATCATAAATAAGAAATACATTTGATATTTCTTATGTACTTCCAATATTTTGTGCTTTTGCAAGGTTATGCATGAAATTATGCCAACAAATAAATAATACTATACAAAAACGAACCTGCATCCAAAGAAGCCTCTGTTAGCAGAGAGACCAGATGGATGAGCCGCTTTAAGAATATGATGCTTCGACTCGTCGATCAATCTAAACCAAAAAAAAATAAAAACATTTCAACATACAAAGCTGAATAAATTAAATCAAGGAAATAAAATACCGGATTTTGGCCTGAGCAGAGTTTCCCCAAAGAAGGAAAACAATTCCTGATTTCTCCTTCGATATAGTCTGGATCACTGAGTCAGTAAATTGCTCCCATCCTTTCTTAGCGTGTGAATTTGCTTGATGATGCTTCACTGATACAAAAAATATATATATTAATAATCATCATGATTATTTCGTTGCACCGTTAATATTATTGATTGACTAACCCGTTAAAACAGTGTTGAGAAGCAAGATACCCTACAATACAAAACAAAAACAAATAAATAAATTGGTTAAAATTATGAAAAAAATAGAAAAAATAATTTTTATTTTTACCTGAACAGCCCATTTTTCGAGATTTCCATGAGATGGAATTTTGCAACCCAAATCCTTCTGAAGCTCCTTAAATATATTAACAAGACTCGAAGGTACCTTAATTCCCTCTGGTACCGAGAAAGCTAAGCCCATTGCTTGCCCTGGCCCATGATACGGATCCTTAAAAATCAAAATTCAAAACTAATCAATAATTAGGGATTTTAAACATACCTCTTAATTATTGAAATTGTGGAATTGAAAGTGTACCTGGCCGATTATGACGGCTTTTACTTGGTCATAAGGGGTAGAGTGAAGGGCATTGAATATGAGTTGTTGAGGAGGGTAAATCGGTACATTTCCCCCAAATTCACGCTCGACAAATTTACAGAGATTCAGAGCATAGGGTTTTTGTAGTTCGCCTGGTAAAATTCGAAGCCATGAATCCTCCACTAGTAGCTCCTCCAATTTCACATAACCCGTTCCATCAGCTTAATTTGTAAAAAAAGAAATTTTAAATAAAGTACTTTATTTTGCAAAGGTGCTATCTTTAATGGAGTTATCAGTGGTAAAGTCAATACCTTTAGCTTTCTCAATACGCTCAGCACACAGCCTCAAGTTCTTCTTCGACCGAGCAATGGCCTTGTTGAACTCCGTCCTTCTTTTCTGCTCCGGCGTGAGAACGACGGACGCAGACTCCGGCGAGGCGTCTCCTCCAGACGAGCAGGCGCCACCGCCTCCACCAGAAACTGTAGAAACGGCAGATACGGAGGACATGGTTTCCTTGGAGATCGTACGAATTCGCTTGGCTGGTCGCATCAACTCCATTAGGGTTTTAGACGAAGCTGCCATTTTGCTCTTTGGTCCTTGTTTTTTGTCTATTGGGTTTTGGAAAGGGACTCGGACTCAGTCCCTAGAAAAAGTTGAAGCTAGAAAAAGTTGAAGAGGTTTGAGAGAGAGAGAGAGAGAGAGAGAGAGAGAGATTAGTCTTTTGGCGGGAAGGGTAATAATGCTCATAGGGTGTTTGTAGAAATGTATTACAGAAGATCCATAACATTACGCGAGAGAGAGAGTGTGTGTGTTTCATGTTTGTTTATTCTGCTTGGGCCTAAAGTTCAATTACATTTGAAATCTTGTTCTTGGGCCCAAGACGACTGTTTTTTAAATTGAATTTTTGGAGGGATTCTGTATGGCTTTGGAATCAAATTTCAAGTTTCGGGAAATTCTACCACCAGATTTCAACACAACATCCTCAATTTTCTAATTAACCCACTTAATTAACATCTCAATTAACAAGAAACATGAATTAATAATTTTTAAATATTAATTATCATTTGTTAATCCAGATAGATGTTAATTATCACGTTAAGTAAGTTAAATTAATTTACACGTGTCAATCCATAAGTTAATTAAATGAATTAATTAGAAAATTGAGGATGTTGTGTTGAAATCTGGTGGCATAGTATATGCCCTCTTCATGTTATTATCATGCTATTGCTATACAATGAATTCAAACAAGAAAAGTAAATAGCATAGAAATAGCATTAAAAAAAAGAGAAATAGAAGCAATCTGAATATTCATTTAATAAGCAAAATCATTAGAACTACTGAAGTACTGCTCTAAAAACCCTAAACCAAGATAATCTCAAACTAAAAGCAACCCTAAAACGAGATAAGCTCGAACCAAAAGTAAACTTAAAAAGCCTAAACCAAGATGCATGAACAAAAAAAAAAGATAATAAACTGACACTAATCTGTACTAAAACAACTCCATTAATCAAACTTCAATCTAACAAGACTAAAAAAAACCCTATTTAAGCCAAGATCAAAGAACCACAAACCAAGACCGTTCCGATTCCAACAATTACCGAAGGCAGAAAATCAATATTCCCGATCCTAGATGCCTCGCTAGGCGTGTCGTCAGAAGGTTGGAACGGAGGAGGAGGCGAGGAAGCACTCGGTGGCGGAGAACCTGAGCTGAGAACTTTGATGATCATTTTCTGGCCGAGCTCACAGTGACCCGTTACGCCACTGATGAAATAGAAGAGTCCAGATGTCTCGAAGGTGTAATTGGTCCCACCATTATTGGAGAAAAATGTAGGATGAGAAGAATCGCACTCGTTGTATTCGTCTTCGTTTACGATCATCACCGAATCCTTCTTGTATTTGAAATCTAAGAATCACAAAGAATCAAAGAGAGGCTAATTATAATTATAATGCAGATTAAACAAGGGAAAACAAGAAATCCAAGAAACAAGAAAAAGTAAACCAAGATTAAACAAGATCATCAATTTGAATTCGGTTCTTTGCCTTCTTTGAGGATACAAAGAAGTCAAGAACTAAAAGGAAACTAAATTTAAGATCCAATTAGAAGAATAAAAGAACTCACGAATGGTATCGCCAACTCGAAACCGGTTCTTGGAGGCCCACTGGTTGTAGATATCCTCGTTCTTTTTAGAAGGAACCACCCATCCATCCTCACCGCCTACGTCAAAATTTAAAGCATCGACACACAATAACAGAATTACGAAAATGAGAAGAGATTTCGAAAGACCCTTAAAATTCATTTCTGTCTATTCTAAATTGGAAAAAATTGAGTGTCTCAACAATGTGACAAGGGGAGCTTATTTATAGGATAAGAGTGGTGAGGGGTTAGGTGTAGAGAGAGAAAGGGGAGGAGAGAATGTAGGATAGTACCGTTACATTAGAGAAATACTAGCATAGACTCGGTCTACAACTCGTGTTTAGAGTTGGACAAGTTATTCTCAAGCAGCACACACTCTATTCAATCTTGATTTCCAAATTAACAATTAAGGGCATATACTGTGAACTCAGATTTCAACCCAACATCTTCAATTTCCTAATTAACCCACTTAATTAACTTATGGATTAACACATGTAAATTGATTTAATCCACTTTACGTGATAATTAACATCTATCTGGATTAATAAATGATAATTAATATTTAAAAATTATTAATTCAATGTTTATTGTTAATTGAGATGTTAATTAAGTGGGTTAATTAGGAAATTGAGGATGTTGTGTTGAAATCTGAGTTCAAGGTAGAATTTTCCTATATAATTTGATCTAGCATTTGGGTCCAAAGAATAATTTATATATCAGTACCAAAAATTCACTTGATAACAAATTAAATTGTAGTACACAAAATTTGACAATAGTCAGGAACCCCCCAAAAGAAATGTGCAGGTACTTCAAATCTCATCTCATGACTACTAATTTTGAATCTTTTCGCAAGTCAAGAAGACAATTAATTACTTCATATATACGTGTAGCAATGCATGTTAATGTGTTTCCCCTATTTTATCTCTAGCTCTCTCCCCCTCGTCTTCCCATTTGCAAAGGAACCTGAATTCCCACAAATTAAGCATCCATGGAGGTTAGTATTAAAAAATCCACCATTTTGGCTAGTGGCAACCCGAATGATCGAATCGAGGTACCACTAACCATTTTCGATCGCTGGTTTCCTTATTACTATGTTCATTACCTCTTGTTCCTCTCCTATCCAACACCATCAAATACAACACTGATAAATAGCCTGTCGAAAACCCTAAACCATTTTCCTTTACTCACTGCACGACTCGGAAAGACCGCTGAAGAATTCTCTCGCCCTTGCCTTCTTATCGGAGAAGAAGGAAGTGGTGTTTTACTAGTTGAAACGATGGTATCATCGAGATTAGAAGATCTTCTTGGTATTAACCCAAACCCTAATTTTGACCTCCTTCACGCTTCGAATGAAGATACACCACATGTTTTCATGGTGCAGTTGAACCAGCTTGAGTGTGGCGGTCTTGTGATTGCCACGTCCACTCATCATAAGGTGGCTGGTGGGTCCTCCATGAGTAACTTCTTCCGTTCATGGAGCAACACGGTCCATGGTGAACCACTAAACAAAAAACCGGTCCATGGAGACTTTTGTCTCAAGCCCCGCGAACCTCCTCTATGTGAATTTGAACATCGAGGGTTCGAGTTCTTGCCATATCCATCAAATAGTTTTGGATTGGCCTTAAGCAGCACAATCATCGATCCTAGTAAGATAACGAATTTAATCTTGCATTATTCTCATGAGTTCATATCGAAGCTTAAGGCTGAGGTTGGAAACAAGTATAGCACCTTTGTGACAATGACAAGTCATTTGTGGAAGAAGATAACCATAGCTCGGGGACTTGAAAATCGAGAACAATCAACAATGAGAATAGCGGTGGATGGCAGGAGGAGGTTAAATTCAACGGTTCCTAAGGAATTCTTCGGTAATTTAGGTCTAAATGCTTACCCTACAACGAATGTAAAGCAACTTATAGAAGGAGGGTTAGAGGAGATAGCGATGATAGTTCATGAAGGAATAAGCAAAGTAGATCGTTCATATTTTCAATCTTTCATTGATTTTTGTGAAATTCATCGGAATGAAGATCTCGTGCCGATTTACGCGTTGGAAGGGAATGCGATATCGCCGAGTATAGAAGTGGACAGTTGGTTAGGGTTTGATTTTGAGAAGATAGATCTTGGTGCTAAGTTGAAGGGTTTATTGCCTGCATGGATTCCAATTGAGGGGGTTGTTATATTGATGCCTAGTTTGGATGAAAAAGGGGGGATTGATGTTTGTGTTTCTCTCATCGATGAGCATGCTAGTTTGTTAACTAAAATATCTCATGCCATAAACTAGGGTTTTGAATCTTAATTTGTAGTTATTGTTTAATGAGAGGTTGCATGGTGTATGTTTTTCTTGTGTGTGTGTTAATGTAGAAATAAACTAGCAAAAATATGTGAAATAAAAAAATAAAACTATCTATTAGAATTTTTGTTTTTTGCTTTGAGAAATCTTCTAATCTTTTTTGTCAACGAATAGACTAAAATAACACATTATGCTAATTATTGGGCCTTTTAAAATTTTGAAGCCCATCAAAACAAAGCCCAAAACTACTCTTTTTCTTTTTAACAAAAAAAAGAAAATAAGAAGATTTTGTGTCTCAATCTCTATCTCTAAACAGTACAAATTTGGTAGGGTTGGAAATGAAATCCAGTAATAGTATTCAAAGAGTAGGGGCAACAATTATCATATCACTTTAATACAAATGCGTGATTATTACTCAATTAATTACCCACCCTTTTTTTTTATCATTTTTATTTTTTTCCTCTTGAGTGGGGAATTGGAATACTGTTCGAGATAATTAGATAGGTAATCTCATATTAATCACATGATTTTCCATCTTAATTATCTGATATTCATATCTTGTGTATCTATTAGCTGGCTTTGATTAATCATAGAAGACAATGCCAACCCTTATTATAGGTTTATGTCTTTATGTTGGGAATTAAGATTTTCATGATTAATTGAACATGTTTTTCAATAGGTCCAAAATAGTATATACATATATCATATATCACAAATGCACTTAATCTTTTTTTCAATTTTCTTCAGAATATTATACGTATTAATTTTAGTTTTCCTTCATACATCATCAAATTACTATTTTTTTTTTTATATTAACAAATAAATGAGAAAACTTTCCTTCAAAAAATAAATAAATGAGAAAACATAGAATAAATTATAGAAACCAATGAAAAAAGTGGATATTCTCGCAAATTTTGTTAAGAGGAACCTTATTTTCTATTTATTTTTTCATATCAAACGATTTCTAAAATAACATTTTCGTCCAAAAGTCTGCCGTTAAATTTTTTTTTTCCACCAAATCAAATAACATTAAAATTGTCAATATTTCACAATTTCTCATTAATAATAGTCATGGTAAAAAATAAAAACTATTTTGGCATCATTATTTGGGTGGAAAAAGATTTCATTTTTCTCATGCAATTTAATGCTCTACAAAGTAGAAACAGAGCATTTAACGTATAATTTTAGTTTTAACTCCAATTTCTATGTTTATTGTTAATACAATGACCATTTCAAATATATTAAGTTTTAAAATCATTTATTAGGACCAAAATATTATTTTTTTCAAATCATTTGATATTTTTTATATTCGTAATGGCATTCCTGATATTTTTACTCCTGCATGAAGTTCAAAATTTATCAAAAAAACAGGATTTTTGTGCATTACTATTCCTTATATCATTATCAGTCTATAAATATTACTAAAATCACAAAAGGGGTGGTGCCGCAGTTGGCTAGCGCGTAGGTCTCATAGCTATTGAGGTATCCTGAGGTCGAGAGTTCGAGCCTCTCTCACCCCAATGTTTGAACAGTGACGATATTAGTGCAATCTTGAAAGACTGGGGTCTTCACAATCATCTGATATTTAGATTGAAATACGCACATCTGAGTTCTACTTTTTGCCAATAGTAGTTATAATTTTTTGAAACACGATTAGTTACGTGATCTAGAATTTTCCTTTAAAAATAATTATCTAGTTACAATTGAAACAATACAAAAGAATTTAGAATGGTTTTCCGGCGCCATGTCGTGCCGAAGGAGCGGGAGCTGCGGGAAAAAGGTAGGACGACAAACCGAAAAATTGATAACATTTCTCCTTAAAAAGAATTCTTATAGAATAAGAGTTGGAGCATAATTTCACTAGTAGTTTAATTAGATCATACAAATTTGAAAGTTCAGCTATTTTTCATTTCACTCCGACAAAAAAAAAAACACAACCAAAAATTACTTCTTACAATTGAACCCCCTTGACTCCTAATTTTACTATTTGCACTTTTTTGTTGGACCAAACCGCAAATTCTGCACGGCCGCGTTCCTACAACACAACGCCGCACGGAAAACCGCGTTCACGGAAAGTTTGAATATCTCCAATTCTTCTCTCATCTTCTCCATTGTTTTTATTCCTCCGTTCCTCTCCAGTTCTCCTTTCAGAACCGCCTTCTCCATCCTCTCCAGTTCGATTTCCACGGTACCTTCTTCAATTCTCCCGTACGCGAACTCCACTACTTTGTTGAATTCCCTCGTCCATGGAAGAATCTCACTGTGTACCTTCAATCCTCGAAAGCATTCCTTTCCTTTACCACTTAGAATCACGGAAATGGCACTGATTACGAGCGCAGACACCGCCTCCACAGCGTATATCGCGTTCTGAACTGGAGAGACCATGCCGTGAGAAGCTTTCTCCGATGAGAAGGATAATGGACGAATCTTGTCCATGTCAAGCGACGGATCCACCTCAGAAAATGCAGGCTTGTGAGTTCTGAACGAGAAACGGACGAACATGAGGCGATTTAAGATCCGATCAACGGAACTCGAAATTGAGTTGCAGGAATCAAGGAGCCCCAGAGAGGTAGAGTCCAGAAAACGAGACGGCGGCAAAGAAGATGGATGGGCAAGGATGAGGGATGTGGCATCAGCAAGAGTCGAAGACAGAACGTCCGTCGCACGGGAAAGCCATGAGAGATCAAATTGTTGAGAGAGGAGGGAGGCTAGCCGAGATGAAAGGGCTTCGTTGAATTGATGAGAGAGATGGAGATTGTGAGGCGGTATTGACTGGTATGGAGACGAAGGAACCGGTACCGATCGGTGGTTGTCGGTGAGGAACATGCTGCACGGCACGGCAATGCACCGGAACGGTAATGGAGAGGTGATGAGGAGAGAATGGAGAGGGGGAATATATAGAGGTGGGAAAAGGGAATGGTGGGTGGATGGATAGCGTTTTCCAGGAAAGAGGAGAAGGTCCGCTAGTGAGAGTGATGTTTTTTGGACGAAATTGCCCTTGTGGTAAAATGTTATTATTTGAAATGCCACTCATTTGTTCATTGCACCAAGTTGCACCACATTGTAATGGTTACAATGAATAATAAGTACTTTATGAGTTATTATCAGTGATTTAAGTTGCGGCGCAATTACATCACCATAACGCAAATCGCAATAAATATCTATAAAACACAATACCTCAACATACTAAATAGAGCCGCAATATCACGCAACATCGTTGATCATATGTAATTTACAGTCCAAGCACAATGAACCGATATATCGCAATTTAAAACATTGGTTATTATAGAGTGTTTGATTACTATTTTAATTTACAAATTGATAAAAAAAAAATAGACTAAATATCACAAGTTCAGATAATGCATATGATGGAGGACACAGAGGATATTTTTTTGGAATGTAAGAGCGAATAATGTAATAGTATATAGGTGGATGGAAACATATATGAGAGTATTAATACTTCTTCTTTCATGATGTTATGTTATGTTATGTTACGTTACGGAAGACATGAAAGTCATATATACTATGTTTATACGAGATTAGTTTTAATTCTTAACTTGCATGTGATATTTGAATTGTTATGACATGCTTTGTGTGCAACAGTGAAATTTGTAAGTTTTTTGAAGTTTTGACATGTATATGCATATGTTCGTAAATTGTGAACATGCCATCATTAATGATATTATAAATTTCTCCCTTTATTTGTAAAAAGGAAAAATCAATCTTCATAACCCCTGTTTCTAGTTGAGAATATTAGTCAAGGTAATTATAATTAAAATTTATTTCAATTAATTTATTCTAATTTCGTCTCTAACTAAACGAATAACACTTAAAAGTTCTAACTTTGACTTGAAATGATTTTTCAAGTAATCGGTTGGCCCATATCATCATAACAATAAACCTATAAGGACTTGTTTGGATGATCAAGGAATATTAAGTTTAAATTTACGGTTTTTTTTACTAGAGCTTGTTTGGATGTAATTTAGGGAATATATGATATCTGTTAGTTAAGGAAGTTTTAGTAATTTTTGTAGATATTTTTTGAAAAAAATAAACTTATGTTTTTGACAAGTTTTTTTTACGAAAAAATATAAAAGCTTTCTATCTCTTCTTTCACTTGTAAAGCATGCATTGGAAATTGTGGTAACATTATAAATATCATTCTAACTACAAATTCCTAAAATTTTATTCAAACAACAATTTTATAAATTCCTATCTATTTTATTTTCTATAGGTTTCATGATTTTTATATCCTAGATCCTAGAAATAACTAACACTATGCTATGAATTCCTATCTATTTTATTTTTCATAGGTTTCATGATTTTAATATCCTAAATCCTAGAAACAACTGCTACAAATTCATATATATTTTATTTTCTATAGGTTTCATGATTTTAATATCCTAGATCCTAATCTAATACTATGCTATAAATTTCTTGTGCATCCAAACTAGCCTTAAAAGAGTTAAAATTTGTGTAGAATTTTAATTGGACTCGATTCGAAAAATTAACAAGTAATAAAATGTAATTGTCAAACCAGGAAGGTGAATCAACTAAAACATTTACAATGAATTTGATTTTGTTTACGTAAAACAAATTATTAGAATTTACATAAAATAAATTATCAACATACCTGAAATAATCATTTTTTCATTGAATAAAAAACTTTCTACATTACAATATACTCAATGAAAGATTAAAAGAATGGCATTCAAGTAAATCAAACAAGAATAAGGGCTTATCATGACAGGCCCAAAAATGGGATGGTCATAATTCCTTGAACACGCAATTTAGATGGCGACCCATTTGTCCTATTTCGCCCTTTTCTGCTCACGAAAGCATATAAGCCCCAAAATCTCAAGCAACCGAAAAAAACCTCAGTACCGTAAAAGCACAAATAATACCACCTTTTTTCATGCTTATTTTCACTCTCCTTTCTTCCCAACAAAAAAAGAAATACAGTATTATTAAGTGTAGGTTACATCTAAGAAATTAGATAAAAGGCAAAATTTCTTTCTGAAACAACAAATACATAGTTTCTAGATGGGGAAGAAAGACACATCAGTCACCCTATTTCAGGTTTCTTTCATCGCGAAAACGAAATTCCGGCTTTGGATGAAACGGACCGGTATGGTACACATACATCCCATAATGTCGTATAAATCCCTTTTCAAATGGCTTGAGATAACGGGTCAGAAATAATGACCCGTTAACGAATCTATCTAATATACAATGCAAGGGGATTTGCTGCCTCCTGGTGCAGCCACGTCACCAGGGACCTATTTGTAAATTTTTTTTTTTTTACATTTTGGTCCTTTTTTCGAACAAAAATTACATTTTGGTCCTTTTTTTTACATTTTGGTCCTTTATATTTGCATTTCGGCCCTTCGAAGTTTTGAAATTTACATTTTAGTCCGGGGGCCTAAAAATGGTCCTATTTTTTAAAAAAATTTATATTTTGGTCCTTTTTTCACATTTTGGTCCTTTATATTTGCATTTTGGTCCTTCGAAGTTTTAAAATTTACATTTTGGTCCTTTATTATTTTTCTTGCCTGGTGCAGCCACGTCACCAGAGGCCTATTTGTAAAAAAAAATATTTGTTTTACATTTTGATCCTTTTTTATTTACAAATTGGTCCTTTTTTCGAAAAAAATTACATTTTGGTCCTTTTTTTTACATTTTGGTCCTTCATATTTGCATTCTGGCCCTTCGAAGTTTTGAAATTTACATTTTAGTCCAGGGGCCTCAAATTGGTCCTATTTTTTAAAAAAAATTATATTTTGGTCCTTTTTTCACATTTTGGTCCTTTATATTTGCATTTTGGTCCTTCGAAGTTTTAAAATTTACATTTTGGTCCTTTATTATTTTTTTTGAAAAACTAAAATAAAATTATAATAAGTTCAACAATATTAATAAAAGAACATTTTGCAAATATTTAAAAATAAAATATCACAAAACTATTAAAAAATACATAAAAAGAAAACTAAAATAAAAAATAGATGTTTAAATAGATATTTTCTATGAATATATTTGCAAGATGTTTATTTATTATCATTTAATGTTAGTTTTTTTATGAATAAAGAATGTAATATTAAAATTATATAAACAAAATATGTAATAATTTAAATTTTTTTAAATCACTACGTGTTAAGAAGTGTTTATGAATTTTCTTAAAATTAATAAAAAATAACAAAAATAAGTTTTAATTATTACATATGAGATTTGGAGGGTATTTTGGGAAAAAAAAAATTAATATCATCCATAAGGAGTATTTTAAAATAAAAGTTTGGTAAAGAGTTTTTTTTTTTTGGAGTTTACGAAAAGATAGAGAATTTTTTATAATATCCAAAAAAAATTAGGGGGTTAAAAATATATCAAATCATGGATGTGCGAATAATCATGACATAATTTAAATTAAAGGTTCAAACGAAACGGTTAGCGATGACATCGTCAAACTTTGTTGTTGGCTGACCACACAAATGACGAAAAATATTTGTGCTAAATATGTAGCGAAATTAAGGATTTGTGAAATTAAAAACACTATTTTTTTCAGCAATGTTTTCTGAACTATTATGTTCTTAATAAATTTCATGACGACTCATTCGTTCTTTTTCCTTATTTTACTTATGAAGTATAAAATATAGATAATTTTTTTAGCAATAACCGTTTGAATTATTCAAGAAATCCGGCTCTTAAAATATTCAAACGATTTTTGCTACAAAATTTCACTCGCACACAACACACTAAATTACACATATAATAATGATTACAAAAAGAAAGTCACATACACAAAATGAACAACAATATTTTTCAACTACATTACTTATAAACCCGAACAGCCCCGCGCAATTGCGCGGGGGTAATGCTAGTAAATGGTATAATTAGAGAGAAAATAATAAATATCATGTGTTAAATAAACCTTGCATTTTCATGATATTGATCAACCCATCTAGAGTTTCGTACACCTCCATAGTTTTCGAACTCGAAACATCGAAAGAAACGAATTCATGCAAAACGCCATTAATTTCGATCCAACTAAACCCTTTCATCTTCTCCAAATTCCTCCCTTTCATAATCCTTCTCAAATTTGATGATTCGACCAATTGTCCGTTTGTATAACGCAAATGAGCAAGAATCATATATCCGCCGGTATAATTCGGATGATTTTCGATCAAATATTTTCCGATTTCCTCCCCTAAAACATAGTTTTTATGAATCATACATGAATTCAGAAGCGAACCCCAAATATATGCATTTGGTTCAATTGGCATGCTTTGCATTATACATAATGCTTCGTTTAAATACCCCGCTCGACCTAGTAAATCAATCATGCAACAATAATGCTCTAATTTTGGTTTAATCCCATAATTTTTAATCATATTAGCAAAATAATATCTCCCTTGATCGACCAATCCGCAGTGAGAACAAGCACTCAAAACGCCTAATAATGTAACCTCATTAGGCTTTACTTTTTTCTTGACCATTTTTTCAAATAAATTTAAACATTCTAATCCAAGTCCATTTACCGCCAAATTATTTATCATTGCACTCCATGTATAAACACCCTTATTTGGCAAATTATCAAATATTTCCAATGCTTTTTCTATGCATCCACATTTTCCATACATATCGATCAAGGCCGTATTGATAATAGAATTCGATCCAATTTTGTTTACGGTCATGTAATTGTGGATCCATTTCCCTTCATCCAAAGATCCTAAGTGTGCACAAGCGGTCAAAACACATGTTAGAGTCACTTGATTCGGCATTATTCCTTCCTTGAGCATATCTCGAAATAAAGAGAGAGAATATTTATACAAACCGTTTCTCTCGTACCCATGAATCAATGCACTCCATGAAACCACATTTCTCATTGGCATTTCATCGAACACCTTCCTAGCATCAAGATATTGCCCACATTTCATATACATGTCTACGAGAGTACTTAATAAATAAACATCTGTTTGTATTCTATCACATTCTATATAAAAACCATGAATGGACATGCCCAACCAAATATTTTTAACCAACGCACATGCCTTGAGAACACTAACAAGAACAAGGGCATCAATCTCTAAATCGATTGATCTCATTTTCTTAAACAAAGTTAAGGCATCGATTACTTGCTTATTCTCCACGTACCCATTTATCAAAGCAGTCCAAGTGACCAAATCCTGGTGGGTACTTTCGTCGAACAGTTTATGTGCACTACTCAACTCACCAGCTTTTGCATAGACGGATACCAAAGAGTTCCTAACAAACGAATCTGATGCGAACCCAGATTTCCAAATTAGAGAATGAATCAGATTAGGGCTTCTGTTATAAAAAGACTTGACGACTAATGGGTATGTATGCTCGTTAGGAACTCCATCAGTTTGAACCATGAGCTTAAAGAGATGAAGGGTTGTGTTATCATGACGAGGTGTTTTGGTGTAGAGGTTTCTTAAAAGATTGTTCCAAAGAGAAGTACTCGCATGGAAAGAGAAATAGTGGCCTGAGGTGATGAGAAGGGCAATGCTTTGTTTTAGAATTTTTAATGAATTATACTTGTTAAGTAATAACTGGAAGGAATTTAGAAAGCGTGGTTTTGAGAGTTCCATTGATCAATGGTGAAGAAGAAGCGAATTACTGAGTTGTGTTGTGTTGTGACCACGAGGCTTTCGCGGAGACAAAAAAGGGGGAATGAGAAACACGCATAAGACGGCCCTGTTCGGCAATCAAGTACGTTTTGAGGGAAAGTTGTGTTTTGTGGGGCTTGAATTTGAACTAGTGGCTGTCCGGTGATCTCTTCTTTATCCTCGTTTTGGTTTCCTAAGCTTTTAGAAAAGAGGTTATATATGGTGCCCCCAAACATCAAAAAAGGTCCTTGATGAGGTGGCAAAAATAGGGTTAATGGTTTGTTTAGGCTCTCTAATTGACTCGATTAAATATTAATTGATACGTTTAATTGACACGTATACATGTTAATATTGGTACATGCTAATTGACGGGTCAATTCAATTAAACGTGTTAATTAATATTTAATCGAGTCAATTAGAGAGGCTAAACAACCCACTAATTCAAAACGTGTGTGAGATTTGTTTTGACCGAATTGATTGAATGAAATTAATAAAAAAACACATCATATCATTTATTTATTAAAATACAAATACAAATATATTTAATTGTTATTTATTTTGCATTCATTTGGAAATAAATAAATATTTTTTAGGTGGCGTAAATAAAAAAATAAAAAATTTAGTATCCGGATACCGTATTCTTATTCTTATTCGAAATCAGATATCATATACTATATTAATATTCGTATTCGTATCAGATACCGTATTCGTATTCGTATCTATATCGAATATCAAATATCGTATTCGAAATATGATGTCTCTAAAAAATAATATTCTACAAAAATTTAGTTGTATTAAAAAATAATATTCTTTTAAAATTAATGATTATAAAAAAAAAATATTCTTTACAATTAATGGTATTAAAAGGATAACATTCTCCGAAATTATTATTCTTTCATTTGTATTATTTAAAATATATTAATTTTAAATTATTAGTGATTTATATATGTGATATAATTATAGGACGAAAACATTCTGATCTTGCGCTATGGAAAACTGAAATAGGCGGAATCGTTGGCAAATCGTCAACAGATCTGTGCCGATTGAGAAAAGGGATCGAAGAGAAACATATAAAAAGAGAATCGGGGAGAGAGAGAGAGAGAGAGAGAGAGAGAGAGAGAGAGAGAGAGAGAGAGAGAGAGAGAAGCTATGCAATTTTTGTGCCTCTGCTCAGTGACGAGCGAGAAACGAAATCAAAGAGAGACGAAGAGAGAAGAGATAGAAAGGGAATCAAAGAGAGGGAGGAAAGAGGGAGTGTGAAGTCTCTGGGTGACAAGAGAGACGAAGAGAGAAGTGTGTTTCTTCTTAACGGATCGGATATTTCTTTATTAACGGGTCGAGCTACATTATCTATTCATATGTTTCTTCAGTTGACGTGACAAGAACGCCCCTGCCACGTCAACATGCGGGGTGAGTGCGAGATTAAAGATGTGTGGTGTGTAACTTTATTGAATTAATAATCATGTATAAGAATTAACAAATATGCTAAGTATCTTGCTTAATAATAAACATATATGTTGGCCCATTTATTCTAATGAATTGACGGATTAAACTATGCACCCCGCTCAAACAGGGTTTGAGTATGGTCCAACAGTCGTTGGAGGATTCTCCGACCAATACACTAATGACCATTGGATGATGCTTTTGATGATGATTGTGATATTCCTTTTAAGGTTATTGTTGATCGTGTGTATATCATGTTAAGAAATTATCACCAAAATCGAAATCCAATGGTCATTAATGTATTGGCGGGAGCATCCTCCAACGACTATTGTGTTGGTTAATTCTAATCTAGAGGGGGGTGAATAGGTGGTAAACCTAGTATGCAAGTTTCGACTATGGTATACAAATTCTAAATTAATGCGGAAGCTAAAATGATGTAAATTGAATAATGCAAATACCGAACAATTGAACACGAGATGTTTGATGACGGAGTTCGGTAGGTGGTTGTAGCTTTAACTCACCGTCTACTTGCTCAATCGATCGATTCGATTGAATACAAGTACCTACGTCTCCGGGGATGTCTTGCGCCTTTTTTTTTCGGATTTCGATTGAATTCCCGAATCACTCGTACAAGGTTTTGCCTAGATCGATTTACACATATTTCTATCGATCTATAGCGGGCTTTACACTCTTTGTACTAGCATATTACAAATATCTAATACGAACTAAACGTGATCGGTCACGCAAGTTGGGAATCGTATTTGATGGTGGAGGAGAAGGAATCAATCTCTAAGAATGTTTAGAAGATTGTAAGCTCAAGTTGTTTTAGCAAGAATTCTCTCTTTTGAATGTAGAAATAAGATTGTTGAAGTGAGGAGAGAGAATGAGGGAAGGGTTCTATTTATAGAACACATAGACCCTTCCTAGAATTTACTTTTTCTGTATAGGTCCGTTGTAACGGACCATAATTCAAAATAGCCGTTAAAGCAGATATATTCGAATAATTACACAGTCCGTTATAACGGAACATATGTCAGTTACAACGAAAGACTGTGTTAAGTAGTTCGTTGTAACGAACTAAAGTGTCCGTTACAACGGACATTCTCCTGAGAACTTCACTTCAGTTGGGTTCTTATTGTCCGTTACAACGGAGACAATTCCGTTACAACGTTAAGTGGCTGTCCGTTATAACGGATTGGTTAATCCGTTACGACGGACATGAAGGGAAATTTCTACTCTGAAGTGAGTTCAACGTCCGTTACAACGGACATATATTTCCGTTACAACGGACTTCATCATGTGGCTTCCTTCAAGTTTGGATTTAATTAGCGTTATAACAGACATTCTTCCGTTACAACGCTTTGGTGGTGTCCGTTACAACGGACTGGTTGATCCGTTGTAACAGACTATACTGTGTTTTCCAATCTTGAATAGGACGAGCATGTCCGTTACAACAGACAATGAGTTCCGTTATAACGGACATCCTACTGTCAGCCTGATTTATTATTTCATCATTTTGATGAATTTCGAATAAATTTATTTGACTAAATTCGAGCTTAAACATTCATAAACAAGTTTAGGGATACATATAAGTTGTTTTGGTGATTATTTTGATATCCCAACTTGCGGAATCTTCGATGTCTTGATTTCGTGATTCTTCACGATTCTTCGACGTCTTGATCTTCTTTGCGATTCTTCGATGTTCTTCGACGTCTTGATCCTCGATGTCCTTGCTATTGTTGAGTGATTTTTGCTTCTGTTTATCTTGATATTCTTATTGCATTTTGTACATATATCTCCTACATGTTGTACTCGATAGATTTTGTTAGTAGTATCGACATTATTTTTGAGATAATCAAACAACCGGAAATTTGAACCAGCATATTGGACCATACCCGCACCCGATCAAACATACTCGCACTTACCACGGTCCCCGCATGGGCTGATTAAGAAAGTAATTAATGCACTAAATTACCTAATTTGTCATTGGAGGGAGGGGAGGAGGGGGGGGGGGGTGTTGTGGTAAAGTAGCGGGGTGCCTAATGTCATTTTGAATTGACAGTATCGATATACGGCAACTACTTACATCTATAATAATTAACAAACATGACAATTAACTTGTTTAAAATTTACATGTTAAATAACATATATGTTAGCTCATATGTTGTAATAATTAGAAATTTTCTTATTTAAAATAGCAATATTTTTTTAACTTAATTAATGAGTTGGCAGGATCGATACATGGTTGTTGGTTCAAATTTCCGGTTGTTTGATTATCTCAAAAAAATGTCGATATTACTAACAATTCTATTAAGTACAACTCGTAGGAGATATATGTACAAATGCCACAAAAAGATCAAGACAAACACAAGTCAATATCATTCAAAAATCATGAAGACACGAAGGATCAAGCCGTCGAAGAATCGCGAAGATACACAAGAATCAAGACATCGAAGAATCAAGAAATCAAGACATTGAAGATTCCGCAAGTTGGGATATCACACAAATCACCAAAACAACTTATGGGTGTCCTTAAACTTGTTTATGAATTATTAAGATCAAAATTAGTCAAACAAATAAATTCGAAATTCATCAAAATGATGAAATAATAAAACAGACTTCCAGGAGGATGTCGGTTATAACGGACCTCATGTCAGTTGTAACAGACATCCACCAATAGTTGTAACGGTGTTAATAAAATGGAATTCCAGGAGCATGTCGGTTATAACGGACCTCATGCCAATTGTAACGAACATCCACCAATAGTTGTAACGGAAGTCACATTGTTACAATGCTAATTTATGCCATCTTGAAAGTCGGTCACATGAACATGTCAGTTATAATGGACATTACATGCCGGTTATAATGAACTTGTGAACTCACTTCAGAGTAACCAATCACTCTCTTGATCCGTTTTAACGGAGTCACTGATCCGTTGTAACGGACATATACTAACCATTGTAACGGAAGGTGAAGTCACATGAGGATGTCACTTGTAACGGACCTACTCTCAGTTGTAACGAACTATGAAATATTTGAATATATTGGCTGTAATGGCTAGTTTGACTTTGTGTCCGTTGTAACGGACCTCATGTCAGTTGTAACAGGCCATTCAGAAAAAACATGGTAAGAAAAGGGTGTTCTATAAATAGAACCCTTCCCTCATTCTCTCATCTCATCTCAACAATTATATTTTCTCAATCAAAAGAGAGAATCCTTGCTATACACCTTGAGCTTAATCTTCTAAAATATTCTTAGAGGTTATTTAGATCCCTCTTCCTTCCATAAAATACGATTCCCAACTTGAGTGACCGATCACGTTTAGTTCAAAATAAATCATTGTAATAGGCTAGTGCAAAGATTATAAACCCCGTCATAGATCGATAAAAGCGTGTAAATCGATCTAGGCAAACCTTGTAATTGTTTGATTTGGGTATTCAATCGAAAGCCGAACGCAAGACAACCCCGGAGACGTAGGTACTTGCAATCAACCGAGTCGGTCGATTGAGCAAGTAGTCAGTGAGTTAAATCTACATAACCACCACCTACCGAACTCTGTAAACAAATATCTTGTGTTATTTGTTTCGGTATTGTATTTCTTTCTCTAATTTATTTACGCTTCCGCACCAAATTGCAATTATATTCCATTATCGTAAAAATTGGACCTTATGACTTCTTATTCACCCCTTCTAGGTTTAAATTAAACAACAATGGTAATTAACAGCTTCATTACAACATTTTTAGTTAGAACAAAATGAATTAGTGATGCTTAATTGAACAATTAAACATATATGCCAATATTCATTATTAACAATTAAACATATAAACTAGAATAATATTCATGTTATATTGATCTCATCATGTTATATAACTAATTTACGAACGGTAATTAATGCAATGATAATGTCAATATTATTGTTTAAATGAAATTATTTCGTGTTATATTAATCTCAGCATGTTATAGATCCTTTTTCGAAAGGATATTTTGGATATTTATCAATTATTGATACGTGATTTCCTATTTTGCCTAGCATTAAATGATAACAATACACTTCAATTTTATAAAAAAATCATTAATTGACAAATACCCAAAATATCCTTTTGAAAAACTGTCTACAATAAGGAAAAAGATCTATCATAGAACTCCCCTAATTATAATAAAGAATATATTTTACGATTATGTTATGTTCGGGTAGAAAATAGCTCATTTTTTAATAAAATTTATACATACATTTAAGCAAATAATAATATATGAAGCATAACATAATTTTAAAAAAAAGATAACCACAAAAATGATAACATTGTTCTCACAATAGTTCATTCACTACAACTGACCTGGACATCAGCGATGGCAAAAATCGTCGCTGAAAATGACAAAAACCGTCGCATATGCTGTCAGCGTCGGCCACCCGTCGCTGAAAGACCGTCGGTAAAAGCTGCATCGTTGACAGCATCTGCGATGGGCCGTCGCTAATGACATCATCTCCGATGGGTACATATTTTCGACGGCCTGTCCAAGCCTTTCTTCGACGGCCCCGTCGCTGAAGATTCTTCGGCGGCCCGTCGCTGGTATATTAATATATTAATTATTAATTATTATAAATTTAATTAAATATTAATTAAAATATATATAATTAGATATTAATTAATACATTTAATTAAATATTAATTAAAATATATAATTAAATATTAAGGACTCATTATAGTTATATATTACTACTAATATGCAAAAGACAAATTCACATAAATTCAAATTCACAAATCCACACAAATTTAAACACAAATCCAAACATACAAATACAAAACTCAATAATTTTCATTCAAATCATCAGCACTGAAACATCCGAGGATTTATTTACCGGTCCCGATGCCGATGGTCGCGTCGATGCAAAAATGGACGAGGAAAGAATACATCTTTAAGGATTTGTTTGTACTAGAATGTTTATTTTTTGTTAAATGAATGTAATTAAATTAATGTAGGGAGAATTAAATTAAATTAGAATAGTAGGGAGAATTAAATTAAATTATATTATATTATTTTTTGTTAAATGAATGTAATTTATTTAATAAAATAATACAAGTCCCTAAAGACTTTTAAATATAATACTTCATAAATAAATATTAATTTGTACTTTTCTTAATTTATAATTTGTTTTAATTATAACAAAAATATTTGTAAGATAATATAGTTAAATATTATAATACATTATACTATATTATATTATATTATTTTTTGTTAAATGAATGTAATTTATTTAATAAAATAATACAAGTCCCTAAAGTCTTTTAAATATAATACTTCATATAATTAAATATTATTTTTTAATTTTCTAAAATATAATATAAATACTTGTAATAAAATATAATTAAATATTACAATATATTAAATATATTATATTATTTTTTGTTAAATGAATGTAATATATATAATAACATAATACAAGTAATGTTTTGTCCAAAATATATCCAAAAAATTAAATTGTGAACACTCCAATGTATAAAAATAGACTAAGTCATACACAATAAATACTACTATTAGATATATACTAAACAGATTTCAAATATACAATAATTGATAAATTTATTTATAAAATATTGAAATATTTAACCTTGATCCCAAGCTATTCTTCACTGCTTAACTATGGAGTCCGTCTTGCTTGACTAATATATTTCCTAAAAACCATAACAAGAATTATAAAATCAGAACTGAACTAATTTCAAAAGAACATATTTAACATATTTTAACAAAAAAATACAGATTTTTAAAGAAAAGATTTTAACAAAAGAATTAACAAAAAAAGATCAATAAGAAACATAAAAAAAGATTTAACTAACAAATAAGAAAAAAAAGATCAATATTTCGAAACTAAATCAATTTAGAAATCACAGATTTTAAAAACACAGATTTTGAAAAAACCAATTATTTGCAAAACAAAACAACAGAAAATAGTTGCAAAAAACTGAAATGAACAAATAGGGATTTAAAAAAAACCTAGAACAGAAAATGAAAAAAAATAAAAATAAAATATTAAAAGCTGATTTTGAAAATAATTTCTAAAAAATATTGAAAACCTAAAGCAATATTTCAATTCAAAAACATATAATAAAAAAAACGATTTAAAAATCAGCAGGGAAAATAGTCTAATAAAACAATGATTCAAGAACTAAAGCAATACTAAAAAAACATAATACTGTCAATTAAAAAAAAATCAGCAAATAATTAAACCGAAAATTTTGTAACATACAAAATTAAAAAAATAGGCTAATACAAAAAACAGAAAATATTTTTACCAAAAGAACAATTTAAAACTGAATTAAGATTTTATTATTACGGTTAGCCAAATGAGAGTACAAATGACTTAATTAGCCCAATTACCTTAAAAGAATTTAATAAAAGAGAGGACATATACCTGATAAGAGGGATCTCGCACAAATTTAGCCTAATCCGAGTCCAAATCAGAGAACAATTCTTAGCCAAGAGCAAAAAAAACCTAATTTTAAAAAATAGAAACAAAAATCAATTCAAAATAACAAAAATAAAAAAATAACAACAATATTGAAATGATTGAGGTTACCTGAAGAGAGAGCACAAGAAGTAGAAGAGGGAGCATAAGAGGGGCCGTGAAGGGAAAGTGAAGAAGGGGGGCAGTGAGGGGAGGGGAAGGGGGGATGACGGGGTGGGGAATGAGGGAAAGAAAGAGGGAGAGAAGGGGCGAGTGTGAAATGTGGGAAAGAGAGAGAGAAGGGGCGCTGGCAGGGGGTTTATGGGCTTATAACATCACCGACGGGCTGCAGGAAAGCTTTTCCGACGGGATTGGACTTCTGTGACGGACCGACGGTGCGCTTCTGCGACGGGTGATGGGTTCTGCGTCGGGGGATGAATATCCGCGACGGGCTGTCGGGGATGTTCGAATAATATTTGCTACGCCCGTCACAGAAAAGCATGGGCCATCGCAGAAAGTCTTTACTATTTGCGACGGGCTGTCGCTAAATAAATACCTCCGTCGCCGATAACCTGAAATGTTGTAGTGATTAAATATAAATAAAGAAACAATGAATCATACAACCAATATACTCAAGACACATAATTAATTATATGATAGTAATAATCTTTGTATCGATGAACAAAACGATGAAAATTATACACACTATTACATCGAATAATGAATATAATATCATAATTCAATTTTGAAAAAATATAATTAACAATTATTTCACAACATATGATAATTTAAAATTTATAACTCAAAAAATAACAATAGTATTTGAAACATCTTTAAGAAGTAATTTATATTTTAATTGGTGAAATATTTATTTCCATTTATGTCAAAATTTTGAAAATTTCAATATTAAAAGTTGTGAAAATATATAAATAATAAATATTATAATTTGTATTAAAATAACAACCATTCAAATTGAATTGTTTAAATATGTATATATGTTATTTTGCATTATATTTTCTTACATAATATATTTATAAATACAAATAAAACACATATTATGTATGATTTATATTAATATGAATGTCAAAATAAAAAGAAGATTCAAATGAATATACTTGGCCGACTTTTTGAACTAAACTTTTTAACATACTATTAAATGATCTCTTTTGTTATTTGATCGAACATGTTAATTGATTCAACTTGTAATTACCATGTCATGCTTTCTCTTTGATAAGTTTTGTACTATTTCTTCATTTTTAAATTTTTGTTTGTTTTTTATTGGTGTAATTATTGATTGTACTGTTAAATATCTGAATGAACTTTTTCAAACTCCTATTAATTGTATGTTTTTTAGGGTGTAATTAAATCATTGCGGTTAATGGTTTAATTTTAAGTTCCCGTGTACCAACTATGTAATAAACATTGAATTATTAAAATTTGTCGTTAAATGTTAATGTTGTTTCTATATTAATAATTAATAATTGGCATATTGTTTCTATGTTTCCATATTAATAATATAAAATAGACAAATTTCTTGCAATTCTAAACCTCCACGTCATCAAGGTCTTTTTAGTAAAGTTTTTTTTTTTAATTTACATTTTGATCATTTTTATTTACATTTTGATTTTTTTTAGTTTTAATTTATATTCTGGTCATTTTTGTTTATATTTCGGTCCTTTTTATTTACATTTCGGTTCTTTTTTACATTTCTAATTTACATTTTAGTCATTTTTATTTACATTTTTGTCATTTTATTTACATTTTGGTTATTTTTTATTTATATTTCGGTCTTTTTTTACATTTTTAATTTATATTTTGGTCATTTTTAGTTTTAATTTATATTTTGGTCCTTTTTAATTTACATTTCGGCCCTTTTTTACATTTTTGATCCTTTTTTCTTATTTTACATTTTGGTCCTTTTTTACATTTGGTCTTTTTTTCCTTATTTTACATACATATTAAAATTTGCGAATATGTCCTGATTATATTAATCGATTTTAGAAGCACCTGAACAAATGCTATTTATACAAATTATATTAGAAAATAATATCCGTGATAGACTAATTTCATGAACCTTATGCATCTATTGACATCATGATATTTGCAAATATGTCATGATTAGATTAATTTAGTTCAAACGCATGCGCATTAATTCGCACACGCGTTAATTCTATTTAAATAATTATATAAAAAAAATCCCGCGCAATTGCGCGCGGATAAAGCTAGTTGTTAATGTTGTTAACTACTTGATTTTTGAAGGATTGAACAGACAGGACAACTAACATAAGGGTAATTCAAAAGTTCAAATTAATGACTCAATTTATTTTTCTTAATTAATATATCTAATCTAATAATCTATAATTATAATCTTTAACGTATCATCGTAACATGCCACGTGTCTATTTTTTTCCTTTAATTTGTTTTCTATTGCAATCCAAATTATACCCATGTATGAAAGAAAAAATTATGGCGATCTCCCAAACTCATCATAATAGCTTTGATGAGGTGACAAAATGAATTGATTAACATTTATAATTGACTCAAATAAATGTTAATTGACACGTTTAATTAACACATCAATAAAAAAAATTAAATTTTTTCTATTGCAACCCAAATTATACCCATGTATGGAAGAAAAATTTAGGGGACCCCTCAAACTATCCATAACATCTTTGATGAGGTGACAAAATGAATTGATTAACATTTCTAATTGACTAGATACAATTATAATCTTTAACGTATCACCGCAACATGCCGCGTGTCTATTTTTTTTTTCTTTAATTTGTTTTCTATTACAATCCAAATTATACCCATGTATAAAGAAAAATGCAGGTGATCTCTCCTAAACTCATCATAATACTTTGATGAGGTTACAAAATGAATTGATTAACATTTATAATTGACTCAATTAAATATTAATTGACACGTTTAATTAACACATCAATAAATTATTTTTTTTAATTTTTTTCTATCGCAACCCAAATTATATTATTTGTCCCCACCGATTATATTATTTGGTGTGCACTAGGTCCAACGAATATCTTCCAGGATACATTAACCTTTCTGACTGCGTTTGCAGAAACGAAATCAGACCCAAATACATACTCGCAATATCAGGACTATTGTAACATTTGCGAAACAAATTCTGCAATAACTTGTTAGAAGTGGATCTATATGAAAATTAATTGAGAAAGTATTAGACTTGTATGAGATTATGTCTCTTTTTTTCTCTTTCTTTCTTGAATTTTGGTATGATTTTCTCTTACCTCATTTCTCAAGATTAATGACTTATTTATATTAGAAATGAACATGTCATATAATGACATATAGTCATCCATGTGTAACCATGCATGGTAATTTGTATCCATATCATGACACATATTCATACATGTGTAAGTTTGCATGTTAAAATTTTATCATGTCATGACACATGCACATATATGTGTAAGTTGCATATTTCTTCATGACACATAACCATACAAGCGAAAATGTGCATGTTTTTACCATCTTATTTCAGGACACATAATTTCCTCATTATTAATATGATGGCACATAATGTCATTTACATATATTATATTATGATATAAGATAATACATAATATCATCTAAATTTATCATGATATTTATGACATTATAAATATGTCATTAAGAGATTATAAATATACAAGTCAAAAAAATCTTGTTAATTTTTCTAAAACAAAATTTCTAAAACAAAATTTATTTTATTAAAAATGAAATTTATTTTGAAAATCATTAACACCCTTTTGTCCCCTTGACCACATCTGGCCCATCCCCTTTGCTCCATAGGGCAACCCATCTCCTTTTCTCCCCTCGACCACCTCCAGCCCTGACCCCCTACCAACCATCTGAAGGGCTCCATCTTTCTTCTTTGTGAGGCACCTCTGAACTTCCTTAGCGTAAGGATGTAGTGCCAGTTTCGATCTCAAGCTCATGTTTCTTCTTTTGCAAAAGGCACATGACACGTGGAAAATGGAGGACAACACTTGAGATTCGGATTAGGATTTAGTGTTTAAATTCCTCATTTGCAATTACATGACACCGAAAAATGGCACATGGTGCCGACAAAGGACATACGGGACCGGAAGAAGGCAAATGTGGCTAGTGCACGATACCGACGGAAGACAAACGGCGTTGAAGATTGACTTTCAATAGCGACGGCGGCCGTCAACAAACTAAGGTTTGTTAATCCTAAGTAAAATTCCTTTGTTTATTCTTCTAATATGGACTAATTGGATTGTAAATCATATGCCATATATTTTCCTTTTTGTTTCCTTAAGGAAAATGTAACTCCCATTGTAAATACAATTTTTTCATATATGAAAATTCTAATATAGACATCGACCTTCCTATTAAAAAAACATTTTCATATTACTACTTATCAGAATTTTCAATATCCACACCATTAACATCCCTAAGTGAATGGGATACATAAATGTAAGTAGGTGTTCATGGATATTTTAGTCAATTAAAATTTTATATATGACTTTGCTATATTTTTGAAGAACAAATTAAGATTAAATTCACAAACTTAACGTTATGTTAAGCTTGTTGAATTTGATATTATATAAGTTTCATGTGGATATGTATGATATTTTCTTAGTTTAAAAGGGATAGATTTGATATTATTAGTTTTTGAAGGACAAATATGATATTTTGTATTTTTTGGAGGATATACATGAATTGTCCATTTATAATATTAAATTTTATTGTATTGTTTAATAGTATATTGTATTGTATCCAGTTAAAAATAAATATAATTACAAAAAAATAATATAAGAAATTGTGTGGTACACGAATACAAGGTGTTTCTTCAGAATGGGGAACTTTTACAAGAAAAATACAAGAAAGACAAGAGTGTATAACATAAAGTCGACATTACTCTCAAAAATCTACCGTCCAAATTTACGAACATGGAGAGTATTCAAGTTATCACTGCCAGTTTTGATTCTGCAAAGGAGATGCAAATTTACGAACATGGAGAGTGTTCAAGCTGTCACTGTCATTTTTGTTTATAAAAAATTATTAAATTAATGAAATATTTCCGTGCAAAATATGTATTGTACATTAAGAAATATATATACAATTAGAGTTACTGAATTGATAAAAGAACCATTGATTTTATTGAAAAAAAAAAAACTTTAATAAAATACAAACAATTACTCAAAAAAAAAAAATACAAAGAAACAAACGAAGACACAATTACAATAACACAACTTCCTACTCTCATTAATTAACTCTCCCAACATGCTTCAACCTTCTCATACTTAATAAAAATTTAACATAAATGTCATCAAACAACTTGTCAATCATTTGAAAATAAACAATCCTCCAAGCTCTACAAATCAACAAAACACCACAAACACACCACCATCCGAAGATGAAACCTCCTCCGATGGAATAATACAACCACAACATCTCGATTCCTTTCTTGTCCACTCCAATATTATCTAGAGTATCTTCCCCATCTCCAAGACATTGCTTATTAGTAGGAGGCCCACAAAGAAAAGTATTTCCACTGTATATCGATGGGTCATTAAAGGTATCTAGTTGTCCCGCATATGGAATTTTTCCAGATAAATTATTATATGATAAATTCAAGTGGTTCAGCATGGTCAAAGTCGAAAAGGATTCAGGTATAGGTCCTGAAAGCTCATTAACAGAAAGGTCAAGACATTGTAAAGATGATATGTTCTCAATGGTATCTGGAATTCTTCCTATGAGATGATTTTGTGATAGGTTCAAATTGATTAAATATTTTAATAGTCCAATTTCCTTGGGAATCTGCCCATTTAGATTGTTTCCCGAAAGATCTATACTCGTGACTTGGTCGAGAGGCTCAGAGCTATAATGGTCCTCACCTTTTATATATGTGAACAAGTCGATGAGAAAATACACTCCATAAATAAACTCAAAACCGAATTCGACTTGTGAATGCAAGTGTCCTGATATATTCTGCATCACACTAATGTTGCCAAGGGAGTACGGCACAGGACCCATGAGATTATTATTTGCAAGATCCAAAATGTGCAGATAAGGAAGTTGTCCAAACTCTCGAGGAATGAACCCACTAAACATGTTCGACCGCAATTGTATAATTACAAGGTTTTTCAAGTTTGTGCCTATCCATGACGGGATTTTTCCCGAGAACTTATTTCTTCCTAGGCCAAGAAAAATCAAGTTTTCGCACTGTTTTAAGGTTAAGGGGATTTCACCATGAAGCTTATTATTGTCAAGTTGCAAGATTCCCAAACCTCTCAACGAACCTAGAGACGTTGGAAGCTGTCCCGTAAGATTATTATTGGACAGATCAATCGTAAAAAGATCCGTGTTATTCCAACATGACGGAATATTTCCAGATAAGATGTTATTGGATAAACTCAAGAATTGTAAACTCGGCATATCACAAATAAAAGAGGGGATAGTACCACTAATGCTATTTCCCGAGAGCAAAAGAAAAAATAGTAAAGACAAATTCATTGTGGTTGGAAAAGGTCCTGATATATTATTGTTTGAGAGATCCAAGATTTGTAGTCCATGAGTTAAATTTGGAAGAGGACCCGTAATATTGTTATAAGAGAGGTCCAAGATTTTTGTAGGTAAATTCCATAACCAATTTGGAACAGTATCTACGATGCTAGTATTGGATAACTCCAGAAAAACAAGTTGGGTTTGCCATCGAAGCCAACGAGGAAATCTGGGTCCTAAAATGCACGACTTTAACCTGATCGCGACAAGTTGAAATGTAGGAATCCAATTGTCGTTCACATCTATTTTTAATAAATTATCAGACAAGGACAATTCAATCAACCGAGAAAGTTTGGCAAAATGAGCTTCTTTCACGACACCTGATAGAAAATTGTGAGATAAATCTAACACTGTTAGATGATCAAGCATTCCAATCTCATGGGTTATAGGTCCTGAAAGTGAGTTATTATTGAGATCAAGGAAAGACAGATTTTTCATTTGTGTTATCCAACTACTTATATTCCCTTCAAGATTATTTCCACCTAGCATCACAATCTCTAGATCGTACCATGTACAACTCAATTTTCTTATCAGATCAGCGACATCTCCTCCTATTCCGAGATTACTCAAACTTATACCTCTTAGATTATGCAATTTCCTAACGAGGTTTATAGAGGTAGTATCAATTTCAATATTATTCCCACCTAAATCGAGGTAATTTAGCAATGCCAAGTTGCCAAGAGCATCAGGGATTGTTCCGTGTAAGTTTGACCAGCTAAGATCTAGGTACAACAGGTTAGTAAGGTTACCTATCCAATTGGGGATTGTTCCGTTTAAGTTTGACGAGCTAAGATCTAGGTGCAACAGGTTAGTAAGGTTACATAGCCAATTGGGTAGTACGGTGTTAAATGAACTGCCTGAAAGATCAAGTGTTTGTAGTAACGTGGTGTTGATGTGAGATAGAATAGTTGGGATGATGGAATGATCACAACCGGATATATTTAAGCTTTTTAAAGATAGCATCTTGTTAACTTTTGACCAATCTACAATTTCACTCAGGTTGGTATAGCCAATGTCAAGATAACTGAACTCAAACCTGAAATCCATGAGATATGGCCAGGATGGAATCCAGTTACATTGTCAGCATCATATAAGCTAAGGTATTGAAGATTAGAGAGATTTCCCAATTGAATTGGTATAGTACCTATGAAGTTCGAACCACCTAAATCGAGATGACGAAGCTTAGAAAGATTTCCAAGTTGATATGGAATAACACCACTAAATTCTGACCAAGAAAGGTCAAGGTAAATCAAGTTCTCAAATGAACCAATGAATTCTGGAATGCTAATGCTTGAAAAATCATTGGAACTAAGATCGAGATGAGTTAAATGCCTTAGATGAAGTAAAGATTGATCTATAGTACCACCTTGATATGAATTTCTAAAATTTAGCCTCACGACATGACCGGTTTTGTTGCCACATGAGACTCCACTCCAACGGCAGCAATCCTGACCATACCAGGAAGTCAGAAAATAGTCGTGATTATTTATACCGGCTTTGAAGGTGAGAAGTGCCCTCCTTTCCATCTCGAAGCACCCATTTGTGCAATAAAGATTGATTCCCGTAATCACGAGAGAGAAAAGAAATAGTAGCTCTTTTTTAAGGCTCATTATTTTCGAAATTAGAGAATATTTCAGTGTGTTATTCTACTTCCAAATGATGCGTATATATAGAATTTCTACAAAAAACAGGGTCTTGGAGTAAGAAAAGTTAGCGACAATTCAAATTGGAAAATTCTCATGGTATAGTGACGTGCTAATAAAAGTAATTTCCACAGATTGTATTTATGTAATTTGGTTGTGGCTCAGAATTATGGTTGATTAGTAAATTCAAATCATTGCTAGGGTCAAAAATCAATGTCTGGGTCTTGGAATATTTAATCCAGTCGTGTGGACTTGACTTCAATTTAAGTCACCAATTTTACAAAAATTCACTGTCACAAGAATTCTTATTTACGTTTAGTTGAAATATCAATGCTCCCAATGTAAAATTCCATTGTATCGTCAATACCGTATTTCTCGGGTTAATCATTCAACGATCAGGAACGTGCCAACTAAAACGTTCTATCATGCCATCTTTGCTTGTAATAAAATAACTTATTTATATAGCAAAGTTTCAGTTACCCAGTTCACCGAAATTCGGTCCACTCGGAAATAAGGTATGCCAAATATGATTTTTATATTCCAGCTCCACAGGGTGATGATATTTTTCTACCGTATTAGATAAGTCTCACGTTCAAACTCGGTTTTCAGTTTCATTCGAGCGTTGGGATTTTGGGGTTTAATTTGTGGAAAAAAATGAACAGTACACACGTTTTGAAAGTTTATTCAGAAAAAATCAGTTTTGAACAAAATATGAAATGTAACATTATCGGACTCTGAGAGTCCGAAATTTGATGAATTTTCGGATTATGAGAGTCCGAAATATTTGCATGCATTTTGGGTTGATTAATGGTGATTAATGGCTGTATAATTGGTTAAGCAAAAATTCGGACTCTCAGAGTCCGAAATTTTTGTTCTCCCAAATTATATATATTGGGTACACCCAAATTGTACCCAATAATACACACAATTAATATTTTTATAATAAAATTAATTATATATTTTCAAAAATTATTTATTAAAAAAATATTTATTAAAAAAATTATTCATCAAATGACAATAAATATTTTTGTAATAAATAATTTCTAATGAATAATATTAAAATGATTTTAAATATATCTTGATTAAAATCAACTGAACGATACGAAAACCGAACGAATCAAATGAGATAAAATCAACTGAACGATACGAAAACCGAACGGACAATCCAACGACTCGAAAACGTAATAACAATTTATTAAAATATATCTTGATTTTTTTATTATTCATTAAAATTTATTTAAATATATAATTAATTTTATTAAAAAAATATTAATTGTGTGTATTATTTGGGTACAATTTGGGTGTATCCAATATATATATATATATATATATATATATATATATATATATATATATGGGAGAGGTTCCATGGAGTCCCTATAGTTCCATGGGTGTACCCAATGAAATAAAGACTGTAAATTTGAATCTTCACTCGCAAATCAGAGGGATCGAATAAAAGGTCGAGATTCGAGCTTTTTGAAAGGGGAGACGAACATGATTTTCTGTGGATGGAGGTAAGTTACTATTTTTTTCACTCTAACCCTTCTAAAATTACAATTTACACTTACAAGCAAAATTGAACAATTTGTTTATTGACGAGGATTTATGAGTTCATAATGCAAGCCTGTTTAGTAGGCATAGGCAGGGCGGAAATGTGCATCTTCAAGAGACCGGAGAAGGAATATAGTGCAATGTGTGTGTTATTTCGGATTTGTAGCATGATTAGAGATAGGGGTTATGAAATTATAATGTTATTGGATTAGGGTTGAACAGAAATATTGGAATTTGATTAGTGTTTGATGAGCGGGTTTTTGATGCGTAAAATTATCGTTGTATTCGAAAACCCGATTCAATCAACAAGTGTGAAAATATATGTGTATAGTGGAAAATATGCAAGTTCGTTCCACGAGGAGTATATGCGTCGAATAATGAATCAAAACAAGCAAGAAAAAGGCAGGAACTTTTCCAGAATATAGTCCGTTGTAACGAATGTAAGTCCGTTACAACGGAATGCAATGAAAATTCTAATGGATAGAGTGAAGTAGAAGTTCGTTACAACGGAATAAATTCCGTTCCAACGCAAGTGATAGTCCGTTACAACGGACAAGGGTAGCGTTGTAACGGATTGGTTAATCCATTACAACGAACCGTTATGTCCGTTACAACGGACTTGTATTGATCTTATTGTATAAAATTCCTCAATAGTCCGTTACAACGGAACTCTAGGTGCGTTACAACGGAAGTATAACCAACTAAATATTAGAGGACCAACCGTCTAGTCCGTTGTAACGCAATGTGAGTCCGTTATAACGGAATATTTACTGGATTTCAAGTTATTTATTCTATTTGAGGATTTGAATTAAGATTGGATCAGAGATTTATCAATGTCTTAATTAAGCACTAAAATGTAAGTAAAAGGAGAGCAACAAAAGAACACAAAGAGAGCAAAAGATCGAATGCATGAACAAAGATTTAGAACAAAGAAACTAGATTCAACACAATCTTTAACTTCTTTACACAAATCCAATTCAAATTTAATACTACAAGAATTACAAGAAAGGAAAGAAAACACCTAGAGAGATGAAGAAAGCTTCGAGTCTCGTCTTGGATGCCTTCTCCGTTGCTTGAGATGCTAGAAAGCTAGTCGCCTCACACAACGTTTCCTTTCGTACCGATCCACTCGCCAATCGAAGAAAGCTCCGTACCGGTTGAGTGAACTCGAGATTGCAAGAAGTCCAATTGGAAGAAAGCTTCCGAGTGGAATAGCGTATACTTGACTTCTTGCTTGCGTGGATTCGGATGAAGAAAGCTCCACCTCAATCCTCGCAACTCGATCTTCGTCGAAGTGTAAACCGATTCACCGAATGAAGTAAGCTTCTATTCGGTGATCGATTTTAGAAAATTATCGTTCGAATTTGTGATTCTTGCGTGTTCTTGAAAGTTCTTGGACTTGCTAAAGAGAGAGAGAGAGAGAGAGAGAGAGAGAGAGTGCGAGAGAGAGAGAGAGAAAGTGCTCCGAAGAGCGGGGGAGGGGGGGCACACTCAACTCGTGGCCCTTTTGGTCTTATTTATAGCACTCACGGAGTCTTCTTATTGGTCACGAGTTGGTGGAGAGGATTGGGGGTAATGAATGAAGGAAATACAGTTTTGGATCATCGCTAAAATGGTACGTAGGACAAACGAACGTACGCGTTCGTGGGCATACGAAACAGATTAGTAAAACTGGTATAACTTTCAGTAGGAAACTCCGATTTGAATGGTTCAAATTAGGTTAGTTAGATAATGAGATTATCTAGAACTTTCATGTTGTAATATATTTCATTTGAGCGAAGTATCAGTATCGTTCTAATGAAATACCGAAAGGGTGCGACCGTTTGACATACAGTCAGTAAAACGGCCGTAACTTTCGGGTCCGAACTCCAATTGGGCTGGGCCAAATTGGGTTTGAAAGATAATTAGATTATCTACAACTTTCGTAAATGTTCAAAGTCGGTTGGAACGATTTAATATTTTCGTTCTGACAGATTACTGAAATGGTGTATGCAGTTTTCTGTTTGAAAAGGTGTATAGAAGATATACATACCTTTTGGCCCATCCTTATCCTATGGAGTATATATAGGATGTTTCTCTCTCTCTCATCAGTCAAACCAGTTGAATAATTAGATTAGTTCAACCAGAAAATTAATGGAGTTAATTTAGAATTAATCCAGAAATTAAGAGACTCTAATCACTTGATGAAAGAGTGCGAAGAGATTGAGAGAGAAGGAGAAAAGAATTTTCTCCGTCTAGAGAATCGAAACGCAATCATGCAAGTTCGCCGGTGCATCGTCTAGGCAGGTGCATCCGCGACCGAGGTGCTACGACTCACGGTGGATACGGGTAGAGGAGCGACACATGTGGCTCTTCGATGTGATCAAACCGGAGAAGTAATCGAGTAACGGGCTGTGGAATCATGCGGGCATGGAACGCACGAAGACAACCCGAGGCGTGTCAAATCGGTGGGAGACGTGCGGTATGGGACGTACGGGCTAGTCACCAACGTGACACCGAAGGAAATAGAAGGCGGCGATCAACCCTTCGTGTGCCATCAATTTGGCACTGGTATGAATCTGTCCTTCTATTCGCATCGTACCCTCGAAGTCGTGGCGTGATTTCGGGAATCGGGGAATCGAACCGGGCCTACATATCCGCTGCGCGGGCCCGGGGTCGAGGATATTCCCTTCAATGAAGTAATTTCCACCAAAGGTAGGTGGGAAGGATAAGGGCTAAGGATTGAGTGGTTTTCGTGTGGACTCTTGTGTAAGTTTCTATCATGATGATTGTTTGCCTCCCGTCTCATTCATGTACCGAATATATCGGTATAATATATCGTTTTTATTCCTCTTGACGTGTTGGAGACAACTACACTTTCCAAATTCCCAGAATTTCCTTCTAAAACCTGTAATTAAGCAATAAAACACACTTAGTGAAGAAATATTCTTGTTATCTCAAATATGAACAATTGTATATATAAAGTTGTGATTCAAAAGGGCTAAAATCCCCAAATTAGATATCAAAAAGGTGCTTCATTTTCCTCTTATCAAATACCCCCATACTTAAACCTTTGATCGTCCTCGATCATGATGAGCGTAAAATCAAGCACAAAGGAAAAATGCATGTATAGGTTTTATTGAAATTGTATTCATCGATTTGAAAACTTATTTCTCACAAGATAATTATTCACTCTTATCATAATCACTAATATTGAAAGAGATAAGTTTGAGTTATATTAGAATCTATTTTCAATGAATTGCACAAATTCGAAGAGTTTATTAGAGCAAATGATCTCAACCGAAAAAGATGATTAAACACCATCATTCAATTCTTTTCACTCCACAATTCACAAGGATTATCATGAAAAAGCATTAATAAAAACCAATTTTTCCGTTTTGCAAAAAAAATCATTTCTTAAATGTAATTTGTCACTTTTAAACCGTTCGGTACGTTAGTACTTGGTTCATCTTCGATTTCTACTAAATTTTCCCAATTTGCGCTCGATTTTCGAACTCCTTTTCTTTCCTTTTTATTCTTTTTATTTTCTTTTATTCTTTTTATTTCTTTTCTTTTGTTCGTTATTGCTTTCGATGGTCCCCATGTGTGTCCTTTGGGATAACAAGTGGTCATGACTCACACCACTCATTACTTAGTAAAACCCCATGGATCCGCGCAATCTTTAGCCAACAAGTGGTCATGACTCACACCACTCATTACTTAATCAATTGCACGAACTCAACAATCGAAAGCGCTTTAATCCGTGATTGTAGAAAACTTTTTCGCATCGACTCTTGATCATGACTCACACCAAGAACCGGCTACTTTGGTTTACTACGACTCATGCACCCCTTTAGCCAATAAGTGGTCATGACTCACACCACTCATTACTTAATCAAGGTGCATGAGCTCATCGAATCAAGCTTTGAGCGCAAATTGGTTCCCGTAAGTGTAATTTCGAATCCCCATGAACAGTTGAGTCATTTAAGTGCAAATGGTCAAATTTTAGATTCAAACAAAACTTACTACATTGGTTCAAACAAAGCTTTTTAGAAATTCCAAGTTCAAAATGGGTTTATTTATTGAAAATGGTGTGTCATGTAAATCAAGGATTGATCAATTGTCAAAAACTTATGAATTTAGTGAATTCATTGATTAGGGTTTGAATCCCCAAAAGAATCTCTTCAAGATCTCAATCAACTCCTTCAAATATTTGTGAAAATTTCAAATTTGAGAGTAAAATTATGCTAGTTTGGTGAAAATTTGTTTAAAAATCGATGATTTATTCAATGAGGTGGAGAAAAACCTTTAACTTGCATAAAATCATTTGCTTGTATAACCTTGATGCTCAAAAAAACAAAAATAAGGTCGAAAAATTCAATTAAAAGCTCATTTTTTTCAATTTTTGAAGCAAAAAAACAAATTTTGCCAGAAGCAGTTCCGTTGTAACTGACCTTAGGTCCGTTACAACCGAGTTGCAAATTTTTTTTTTTTTTTTTTTTTTTTTTTTTTTTTTTTTAATCAAAGACTGTGTGTATATCCCCCCCATACTTATTCCTTCGCTTGTCCTCAAGCGATAATAAAGAGAAAAATTAAAAGAAGTTAAGGAGAGACACAACCTTTGATGCGTGGTGCTTGATCGTCTTCGAATTGTTGCTCCTCCATCCATCTTGTTGCGTTTCTCGTGTCTTGGTCACACCAATTGAACTTGAGCATGTTGTCCTTGCACCGTTGGTACGAGGGTTTGCCTCCCTCGCTAGCGCTCTCGTTTATGGTCTCGAGCTCGACCATGCCGATGTTATCCTCCTTCAAAATTAAACGAAGCACTAACATGGATCGCTACTTTTCGACCGCCTCGAAATACTCCCTTTGAGATGTTGGAGATGAGAGAAATCGGCGCTTGTATCACTCGTTTTGCATATGTCGAAAGTGGCGTCATTATTTCCTCAATCTTGCTTCGAATTTTTCGAATTGCTTCATCGCTTGGAGTTTGATGAAGAGGAGTTGTGAGAGGCGTGAGTGTTTCGAATGTATTTGACTTCCTTGATAAATCTACACAAGGTGAATTTCTATCATGAGAAGCACCATAATTCTTAAATGAATTAAAATTGATGATATATGGAAAGAATTCACCTTGGAGAATTGTAGATTTCTCTTCTTGCTCGTTTGATAATTGCGCGTTTTCGTCGATTGGAGTGAGTTGAACCGTCTTTTGAAGAGTCGAATCCAATGAGACCTTTTCTTCTTCAATCCTTGTTCCAATGCTTTCATCGAACCCCCCCCCCCCCCCCCCCCCATACTTGAGCTCTTATCGTCTTCAATCTCCACGATCTCCTCTTTTGAAAACTCGAGATGAGAGGTGGTTATTTCTTCTTGTTTCATCTCATTCGAGAGATTACTTGTTTTTTCAATTATCTCTTTCATCATTGCCATCATTTCCTCCATCATTCTTTTTAATTCTTGGTTTGGATCTTCGTTTTGGGATTGAAATGGTGGTACTTGGCAATCAAATTCATGTTGAGATTCGAGTTCGTTTTGAGAAAGTTCGTATATGGGGTTTGAGTACATGGGGTTTGAGTAGTTGTTAGCGGTTTCGGCATAGGATTGTGTCTCATAACCCCATGGGGATTCGTTTTCGTATTGGCGAGATTCGTAGATGGGATCTTGATAAAGGGTCTCGGTGTGTGATTCATCGTTTTGAATTGAGGGTGAACATGAGAGCCAACCGAGCCTTCGTTCTTCCATGGATCTTCGAGCTTCGTTTTCCTTTCTTTCTTCCCATTCTTGCAATTCTTTTTGTATTTCTAGCTCGAGAATCTCTTGATTTGTCATGGAGTCCGGATATCCTTTTGCGGCTCTATCGCGACGTATGAACTCCCGAAGCGATAGTCTTTCTTGATGATCCATCTTGCTCCACTTCGTGTACCTTGCAAGAATAGAAAAATTTCGAAATTTGTGAAATATCAAGTTCAAATGTATCAAATCTATTAAAAATATCACTCAAGATTGCAAGTTTGATTCAAAATTTGACTTAAACATTACTCCCCGGCAGCGGCGCCATTTGATGAGCGGGTTTTTGATGCGTAAAATTATCGTTGTATTCAAAAACCCGATTCAATCAACAAGTGTGAAAATATATGTGTATAGTGGAAAATATGCAAGTTCGTTCCACGAGGAGTATATGCGTCGAATAATGAATCAAAACAAGCAAGAAAAAGGCAGGAACTTTTCCAGAATATAGTCCGTTGTAACGAATGTAAGTCCGTTACAACGGAATGCAATGAAAATTCTAATGGATAGAGTGAAGTAGAAGTTCGTTACAATGGAATAAATTCCGTTCCAACGCAAGTGATAGTCCGTTACAACGGACAAGGGTAGCGTTGTAACGGATTGGTTAATCCATTACAACGAACCGTTATGTCCGTTACAACGGACTTGTATTGATCTTATTGTATAAAATTCCTCAATAGTCCGTTACAACGGAACTCTAGGTGCGTTACAACGGAAGTATAACCAACTAAATATTAGAGGACCAACCGTCTAGTCCGTTGTAACGCAATGTGAGTCCGTTATAACGGAATATTTACTGGATTTCAAGTTATTTATTCTATTTGAGGATTTGAATTAAGATTGGATCAGAGATTTATCAATGTCTTAATTAAGCACTAAAATGTAAGTAAAAGGAGAGCAACAAAAGAACACAAAGAGAGCAAAAGATCGAATGCAGGAACAAAGATTTAGAACAAAGAAACTAGATTCAACACAATCTTTAACTTCTTTACACAAATCCAATTCAAATTTAATACTACAAGAATTACAAGAAAGGAAAGAAAACACCTAGAGAGATGAAGAAAGCTTCGAGTCTCGTCTTGGATGCCTTCTCCGTTGCTTGAGATGCTAGAAAGCTAGTCGCCTCACACAACGTTTCCTTTCGTACCGATCCACTCGCCAATCGAAGAAAACTCCGTACCGGTTGAGTGAACTCGAGATTGCAAGAAGTCCAATTGGAAGAAAGCTTCCGAGTGGAATAGCGTATACTTGACTTCTTGCTTGCGTGGATTCGGATGAAGAAAGCTCCACCTCAATCCTCGCAACTCGATCTTCGTCGAAGTGTAAACCGATTCACCGAATGAAGTAAGCTTCTATTCGGTGATCGATTTTAGAAAATTATCGTTCGAATTTGTGATTCTTGCGTATTCTTGAAAGTTCTTGGACTTGCTAAAAGAGAGAGAGAGAGAGAGAGTGCGAGAGAGAGAGAGAGAAAGTGCTCCGAAGAGCGGGGGAGGGGGGGCACACTCAACTCGTGGCCCTTTTGGTCTTATTTATAGCACTCACGGAGTCTTCTTATTGGTCACGAGTTGGTGGAGAGGATTGGGGGTAATGAAGTAATTTCCACCAAAGGTAGGTGGGAAGGATAAGGGCTAAGGATTGAGTGGTTTTCGTGTGGACTCTTGTGTAAGTTTCTATCATGATGATTGTTTGCCTCCCGTCTCATTCATATACCGAATATATCGGTATAATATATCGTTTTTATTCCTCTTGACGTGTTGGAGACAACTACACTTTCCAAATTCCCAGAATTTCCTTCTAAAACCTGTAATTAAGCAATAAAACACACTTAGTGAAGAAATAATCTTGTTATCTCAAATATGAACAATTGTATATATAAAGTTGTGATTCAAAAGGGCTAAAATCCCCAAATTAGATATCAAAAAGGTGCTTCATTTTCCTCTTATCAGTGTTTGGGTTGGTGAATTTTGTAAATCAATTGGTCATTTTTGTTGTTAAGCTATTAAGAACCTTTTTGTTGAATCTATAACAAATTGTTGGATTTATTTTGAACTCGTTCATTTTTCGTTGTTCTTTTTTTAAAGTTAATGCCCTATTAGCTTCTTTTTTACAAAAATAACTTGTTGAAATTTATGTCCAAGTTTTCTCATGCAAGCTCATCTACGATGAGTTTATGTTCAATTTATTAAAAGCATTGTGATTTACGTTATTATGACCATATCTTGCAATTTCATATTTTTGTTCGCATAACATCATTCAATTCATTTAGCTATTTGCGTTACAAAAATCTCAAATTCACAATTCTAACTCTAATAGTATTACAATTGATGTAATTCTAAACAATTGATTACTAATTCAACCTTTACTTCACTAATATACACTCCTATGTATAAACCCTAAAACCAAGCAAGATACGACACCAACATCGCCACCTCAATCCAGAACGAGTACCGGTACCGGTACCACTCCCATTCCAACACCACTATCAATACCGGTACAAAATGCTAGAGTTTTTCTACAGCTCGCATTTGTTTTATCATTGTATCTACAAATTCTCTTATCTTCACTTATGTCCTGAAATTAGAGAAGTAAACAAATAATAAAAAATTGCACAACAGCCCCTGCATAGAACTCGCAACAACACAACAACCTGCAACATTGAGGAAAGTTGCAAAAAAAAGAAATAATACGATTTATAGGAAATTATAAAAAGAACTCCATTCTTTTGAGATTTAGCTTACAGCAGCCTCAACCGCATCTGAATTAATTAACCTCAATTTATCTAAAAAACACCTAAATTAAACCTCAATTTATCCCAATTATATAGTCCCGGCACCGAATATCATGGATTACATAATTTTTAGGATAAGTAATCCAACTGCCGCCCCAAATCCAACACAATTAAATTCAATACCTCTAGATTTTCCTAAATTCAGCCTCAATCCGTGTTAGAAAATCTAAACTCGAAATCACAAATTTGATATCTCTAAGCTACCCTAAATTCAGCCTCAATCCATTATAGAAAATCTAAACTCGAAATCATAAATCGATGAAACCCTAAATCATAGAAGAGTTACCTTGTAATTTCGATCGCTTAAGTCGGGTCAGAGAGAGAGAGAGAGCGGGGGGGACAGCGCTAGGGTTTTATCCTGGCGAGCTCTAACATGGCGAGCTCTGGATGGCTAACTGTAGAAAAATTAGAAGGGTCTCTGGCCGTTTGACACGAGGGAGACATCGCTAGGGTTTTATCATGCGAAGAGGAGTATCTCTAATGGCGGAGATGAGTATTGAAGAAATATCGTGCAATAAAGGATAGAGGAGAGAGAAGAGGCAGGGAGGAATTTGGGCAGGCACATATGTTTGGGCAGTGTGATTTCTGTATTTAATCTAGTCCGCTCATCAAATGTGGATCAACGGTATGGATAGAGACTCCAAATAGGGACTCCATGGAATCCCTCCCTATATATATATATATATATATATATATATATATAATGGGTATATCATTGATATGTTCCGATATGAATTCGTTATATCGTTTAAATCGGTTATCGGTCGTCGACCGATACGTAAGCAATATTCGACATCTGTAACGCACGCACGCACACACAACACACACACTTTGCTGATTGATGCGGCATGACGTCGCATGGTGTTAATCCTTAGACCCAATTTTATACCCAAATTTCTCACTAAATTAACGAAGATTCAAATTAACAATTAATTATAATGTAATTAACAATATAATCAAGATATTTCAATTATCCATAAATAATAATAACTAACAATAATTTGACAATTTGATTAATTAACAACATAATTGATAATTACAATCGTATATTATAATTAACAACTTAATTAATGTACGTAAATTAACACATACAATAATTAACGAATATGTTAGTTAGGGGTGGGCATTTGGTTGAACCAAACCGAACCAAACCGATTAAAACCGAACCGTACTAGATTCAAACCGAACCGAACTGAATAAAATTTGAACTGATTTAAAATGAACCGATTAAACCGAAATTATTCTTCGGTTTGTTCGGTTGAACCGAATAAAAAGTTTTATAATGATAAAATTAAAATCTTATTTAGCAAAAATAAATAAAACAAATCATATAAAATATAATTATATTTTACAATTTCTAATTTTACAATTTGAAATATTAATTTTATAAAATGAACATAATAAAAAACGTGAAAAATAATATTAATTCGGTCTGTTCGGTTTAATTGGTTTTGAAAATATCAAAACCGAACTGAACCGAATAAATCGAATAATATCAATTTTTGAACCGAATCGAACCGAATAAACCGAACAGATTAAATCGAATTCGACCGGTTCGGTTCGATTCCCAAATAAACCGAACCATTTGCCCATCCCTAATATTAGTTAACAAAAATAATTATTATCAAATATAGTATTTTAGTCATTAACTTTTTATGTTTAATAATTTTGTACTTTACATGTTTAATAGTTTTTAAACTAGCAATTCACATATGTAATTATCAAAAAAAATTACAATAGATGGAAATTAATAATTTATAAATGGTAATTATAATCACAAAAAATATTCAATTAACATTTATAATAATTAGCGTGTATAGTAGTTAATTAACACAAATTACTTTCGGAATTTTTCTTTTCAACTGAATTGTACAGTAAATATTCTTTCTAATTTGAAATTTATTAATGACAAACTTAATATGGTAACATTATTTGGACATTAATTACATGCTTAATTGACAATCTATTCATTCTGAGTTCTTTTTTAAATCTGGCAACTAATAAATTACATATTTATTTGCATTTGTTAACTAATAAATTTCACATATCATTTTCTCATCTAGCGCTTACCAATTAACAACAAATTCATTTCGGGCAAAATTAACAAAATTAATAAATACATTAACACTCAAATATTTTTTCCAATTAACAATCAATTAATAGTAAATATTTTACATTCATTTTTTTTTTTGAGTAGAATACCAAAGTGGTATCCAGTCGTTTTTGTAATATAAAGATAAAATGTTATTTACATATAGAACTTTGTATTCATGACCAAATGCCTATCCTATTCCCGTCGGTCTCTGTTGGGGTTTCCTCCAAGTGGCGAGCTCCTAGATCACCATTTGTGCCGTAGAAGAAGGCGGTTTTGATATTTTTCGAAATATTCTCGAGTTCCTTTCCTTCCATATTTGGCATGAGACGCTTGCCCACCTTTCATCCCAACTCTTCCGATCTTCCTTCGGTAACCTCCCTCTATTCATTTTCCATGTGTCTTGTATGCTTTCCTCGACCGTGAAAGTTGTATTGTTTGAGATGTTTGCGTCTTGTGCATCTATAATTTGCCATACGACCTTTGTATAGACGCATTGAGTTAGGAGGTGAGGTGCCGTCTCGTCCTCCGAAACACAAAGTGGACAAGTTTGTATGATCGGGCAACCCTTCCCGCACACATTGCCAAATTCAATTAACTATCAATGTATACAGTGAATTACATTCCAAAAATTGAGCTTTGAAAATACAACGTGTCAATTAAGAAACAAAAGGAAATTAATATGAATCATTAGCGTTAATGCAAAAAATTGTTTAAATGAAACAAAACCCCCTAACATGCAATAATTAACTATTGGTCTTAAAAGGAAATTATAAATAGATTAACCTAAAAAATGCAATTAGTACATGGATGAACATATTTCGATTAACCTAAATGCAATTTGTATATGCCTTTACCCTAAAAAAATGCATTAATCAATTAGTCATAAATAGAACTAATTTGATAGTATAAATTAGCCCTAAATTGCATCAATTAATCAATTATTCTGAAAAGGGCAGAAAAGATTTCAATTTTTTTGACTCATTAACAGGATATTAACATGATATGGCTAACTAAACCCTGAGAATCGACAAAACTAGCGCCTGAGAATCAGCACAAACCAATTTTTGAGATCTAAAAACTACAGAAATACACGATCGAAGTAACACAAATCTGAAAACTACCAGTAAATTGACAAGTCTGAAAATTAATCATTGACATATATGAAAATTAACACAAACCAATTTTTAAGGAAAAATGGATATGAAAATTAACACAAACCAATTTTTAAGGAAAAATGGATATGAAAACTAATCGAAAAAACCAAGAAATTAACAGTAAATTGACATAAAATCAACTGATAATACGTACCAGCAAAATTACCTAATAACGCGTACCAGTTCTCAAACTGATTTCCGTCCAAATACACAATAAAAAAACAAAATACTCAAAAACAACAAAATATACTCATTAACATCAATAATAATCGATCAAATATGCACATACTTAATAAACAATCAAAAAATACTAATTAAATAGCTAAATACTCAAAAAATGGATCAAAATACAACCAAACTCAATAAACAAAAAATCGATAAAAAAAAACCCGAAAACCCTCATAAATCATGTTAGATTTGTGTGCGTTCGTAGGGTGTGTGGTGTGTGTGCGAGTGGGAGAGGAGAGAGGCGACTAGGGTTAAGTGGTTTAGTATATACATATGGACCGGCCCATCCGATTAACAATTAACACACATCCGAGTTAATTCAGAGTACCCTTCAGTCCCTTATAGGATGGCATTTTTTTGACCAGCTAGATCGGTCCACCCCGATTAACGCACCGACGTCATGCTGATTCAACCAGCAATGCCAAGAAGGAAATGGGGGGCACCATACATGTATTGACACTAATATTAGTACATTGATTCATATGAATAAAATACATAAATAATGTATTAACATGTGCAAGATCACAAAAACACATTTTAACTGATATATTTAAGATCCAAAATAATATGTTAATGTTGTGAAATATCTATATATCAAGAGATAAAAATGCATATTGAATGTATATATTAAAGATTGTACATACATTTAAATTTCTCATACATGAAAATAAATACATTAAAAAAACACCATAACATGCACATAGATAACAGTTATTTTTCACAACTCATATAACCATAATGAAGTTAAAGAGCAAACCCCTGATTTTCCGAATATTTGCAAATGGACCCTACATTTTTGCAATTTTGCATATCAATCCATCACCACAAGATCTCATAAAAAACAAAAAAAAATCAATTAACATATTTTAACTTGCATTCTTGACCATCATAAAACCAAGAAGGATCAATAAACAATTCTGGACCATTATCTGCTCCGTTTACACCCGTACCAGCGACCCAAATCGCTCGTACAATTCACTATCAGAGATGCTCCAGCTCGGCGAAATCAGTCATAGGAAAATCCTTTAGAAATATGCAATTGCCATAAAAGAAAATTAAAATTAAAATATTTTCAGAGAAAATAAATAAATAAAAATGAAGGGGAGTTCTATCATACACCCTTTTACAAGGGTATTTTGGATATTTTAGCAATTAATTATATTTGTAAAAAGGGTGTATCATAAAAATTATCTTTTATGGAAATTTTGGTTTAAATGAACAACAAAAAATTTCAATTTAGTTAAACATTAATTGATAAATATATTTGATATCTTACCTTAAATATTCATAAATGGATAATTACTCCAAATACCCTTGAAAATGAGTGTATGATAAGGAAATGGGTGTATGATAGAAGCCCCCAAAAATGAATAACCTTCTTTACGTTGCCGTCATATAGATGGTAAAACATCAGAAGCCACAACCAGCACCTTTCGAATTTGTGTCAATCCTAACCATAATTTTTCTAACCATAAAGAATCAGATTTTTCTGACCATAATTTTTGTTCAAATCATAAAACTGATTAATTGGAATGAATGTGAATAATAACACCATTGCACATTTGCAAAATAACCCATCCACAACCATAAACCCTAAACTTTTCCTCCTCCTCTCAATATCAAACATCTTCTACATGATTGAAAATTTGCATACTAATTAGTAATAACCCTTCAGTATTATGATTTGGACCCAGCATTCAAAAACTTCACGCTACCTTTTCTTCACCCCTCTGAATATCAATGGACCCAGCATTCAAACACTATCTGATCTACATTACTAACTATATGCAAACATGTCCGTAATCATTAAAAACTTCGCAAAAAATAACCCTTACTTTCTTATGTCAAGTGTCAACCCTACATTTTGCTTGCCATCTAAACAAAATTGCCCCTACGCTCCAATGAAAACCCCTTCTGAATTACTGTATTCATAAACCAGTCCTGCATCACTATTTTTTTTGCAAACAAGTAACTGCATTATTATAAATTTGTACGAGTCCCTGCATTTAAAATAATTTTGCCAAATAACCCCTCCGTTTAACTTTAAATATTTCAATATTACAAGATATCATAGAAAATAATTAGTTAAGTAAACATGCATCCACTTCACTTAGGAATAATGTTCTGCACCCCGCTGTAATTACCACGCAAATGACACGCACAAAGAAAAAAGGAAAGCAATTAATAGGTTATTAATGATTATTAATATCTAATATGGAAATTTAATGGTGAATTAGTGAGTGCGGGATGGTTGGGGGTTTTTTATTGCGGGGTGTATAACATTAAGACGTACATTTGTCTCGTTAAGACTTTCATTCCTAATATAGATTCATTAAACAAGGACAATTGAATCAATACCATGAATGATGCCTGCTGCTAAAATGCTGAAATTTTATTACCGTGTGATTGTGTTGAAATATGCCGAAAAATCCTTGCTTTTGCTAAACTTCACTGCATTACTGAAATTTCAGCAAAAAATAAGGGAGTTTTCAAATCAAAATTGGTACAAAATTAGAACAAATTTTACCGCATTACTGAAATTTCAGTAAAAAAATCAGAAGACTATAATACTTTCAATGCTAAATTCGATTTCAAGTAGGAACAATAATCCTAAAAATAATGCAAAAACTCTAAAAACAAACCACAAAAAGTAACGATATTTTCATAAAACTAGAGAGACAAATCTTTTATCGGACCAAAAAAAAGGGCAAAAAAATGAATAGAAATTACTAACCAAACAAATGACCAATTCTTTGAGAGAGGTAATCAAAGCCGGGTGAATGGATTTATAGAGGAGACATACACGGCGGTAAGCCAAATATTGGTCTGATTTTGGAATAGCGGGAGTGGAACGACACCAATTTTTCATGGAAAATCCGCATGTGCAGGCCTTGATGGCGGCACTTGTCTTCTGCTGTAGATTAGGGTGGGGGTGAGGCCTGAGGCCTGAGGCCTGAGGTTGAGGCGTGGGAAGTGAGAGGTGAGATATAATGAGCAGACGGGTTAAGGTAGGACGCAGATGCAAGAGAATTTCTGCGTGTGACCCAATTGGAAATTCGAAAAATAACTCCTATTTTGAAATAAAACAATATTAATGTTTGAACATCAAAAATTTATTAAAAATAAATATTTAGTATTTTTACAGTTAAATCAATAAAAGTGAGAACGTTTCTATAACGTCTTGACAAAATTAAACTAAAATCAGAGAACACTTTGACATCATTTTCATTTTTCTATATAAATATTTCTTATTTGTGACAATATGAGATGCATATTTCACATGTATTCTTTATAATATATTCATTAATTTTAAATATTTATAAAATAAAAATTGTATACATATGATTGTATAAATTAAAAAATGATTATATTGATCTTTAATTCATGTATATATTTATTTTTATATACCATATTACCTTTTTGTCTTGTTTATATTTTTTATGTTAATATATATTTTGGTTATAATTTTTTTCCATTAACTAGTTAGTGATATATTATTGTGTCAATATATGTTTTTGTAAATAAAGGGGAGTTACATATTTACCATTCTTACAATTAAAATAACTTATTTAACTTAACATTAATCTAAAATATCATATTTATCCAAAATTAAAAATCATTCAACTTTTCCGTTAAAATCAACAATCGACATTTAAACTTACTATCTTATCCCTTACATATTTTTTTACCTTTTCATAACCCAAAATATCATATTTACCCTTCAAAATATAAAATATCAAATCTACCCTCTTGACAATAAAAAAAATAGCAAATGTATCTTTTCGAAACAAAATATCATATTTACCGTCTAATTTGAAGCATATAAAACAATTTAACTTAAAACATACAAAACAATTTACAATTTATATAATAATTTATCAATGATTTGGTTTCTCGGTTCTCCAAATACGGGTCCATTATTTATGAATTTGATTTCCCGGCTTTAATTTAAATAATAAGTTATTAATGATTTAGTTTCTAGCTTTCTAAATCCAGCTTTTATACTGGAGGGTAAATATGACATTTTATTTCGGAAGGGCACATATGTTATTTTATATTATTGAGTGGGTAAATATGTATTTTCATTTCTAAAGGGTAAAAATGATATTTTATGTTTTTAAAAGAATAAATACGTAAAGAGTAAAAAAGTAATTTTAAATGTTGACCGTTAATTTTAGTGGAGAAATTAGATGACTTTTTATTTTTAGCAAAATATGATATTTTAGATTTATGAGAGAGTAAGTATGGTATTTTAATCTTAAGAAGAGTAAATTTGTAATTTTATGTTTTCTAAAGGGTAAATGTGATATTTTAATCTTAAGAAGAGTACATATGATATTTTAGTCACTAGATATCTTTTTAGAAAAAAATAATTGTCCTCACCGTACCGGTGAACCTGGTCCGTGTTTGGAATCGTCTCACCCCGCGACAACGAATAATATATTTACCCCAAAGTAATATATATTAGTGTTGAGACAACGGATTTATTATGAAAAATGATATATTAAATTGAAAATAGTATGTTGACACTAAAAAAATGTATAATTAACACTTCAAATAAGCATTAAAAATAATATGTTAGTAATAAGAAAGGAACGTATTTTGTACATAAACCTCGTAGGTTCCAAAATAATATATTAGTACTATGAACGGTATATCAAAATTAAAACGTATTTAATGCCAATTAAAAAAAAAAACTCATATTTAATATTTTTGATATATTTTGAATTATTCGATTTTGTTGACGGTATATATAATTTAGATAATATGTTATTTTAATTTTGTGATAGTGCTATGTAGTAATTTAGTATTATATTATATATGAATTTGAATTTTATTATCTATGATAATTTAATCAGACCAGTCTCGAGTTTCAATTTAGAATTTGTGTAATGTGAGTATAGAATGGGTACATATATTATATCCACTTGAACAATTTGTCAGAGATAATTAATACAGATATGCACGATTATAACCATCTCCGTTACAAATCATATTCATGGTTATTTAGTTTGAGTAAATGGAGAGAGTAATAAGACAATTAAATGTTGTATCTATGATTTAGAGTTACTAGGTAAGTGATATTACCTATTTACTCCTAACTAAATGTAAAGGGTAACCGGCTGCCATACTTTGGTAACAGGCTGAATCCAATTTTTACCTGCTGACCTCGATTTTCAAGAATACCACAGTTAATATTAGCCTTAGATCTTAAAAAATGGATGGCTCAAAATAATTTGTTGTATCAAAGCATTGATCAAAAAGTTATATGATGTATCATAAAAATTTATAGTTCTGAATAATAATAAAAAAATATATTGTAGTTAAAAATATATATATTAAAAAAAAGATGGACGACGTCGTCAGGGAATTTCCCTTGAAGAGAAATATATTCTCGAAATAAATTTGAAACGTAACGTATTAGTCATCTTTCAACTAGTAATCTTTTTCAATTAGTAATGAGTTATTATTCTAGACCTTTCAATTAGTAATCTTTTTCTAATTTAATACCCTGTAGCCAGCAAATAAATAGCAAATACTGGGACTATATTTCAAATGTTAAAGCTTTTGAGTGGTACAACTCCTATGTTGAATTTTTAGCGCAAGTCATATCAAACATTTTATCAAACATTATTTTCTGAAAGACGGACAAATTTGTTAGATTCAGGATCAAATTTGTTAGATTCAGGATCAACTCGGGACTTTGAATTTCCAGTCCATTTTCTGAAAGACAATACTAGGCTTGCATTATACATTCTAGGATTCTGTTGTGGGTAAAGACGGACAAAGTCCAATATAAAATCGCTAATATCACTCCCAACTTCGTTTCACCAGTGAGAGTTCCTGAATTGATAAAAAAAAACTTTGGTATTATCGGAAAAAACCAAGAAAAGGTATGATGTATTACAATTAAGGTTAAGTTAATCACAAGGATTCAAAAAAGAAAAACAAGAAAAGCAGACAAAAGACAACGATTACAATAAACTTTTTACTTGTATTAATAACTCCCCAAACATGCTTCAACTTCCTAATAATTAACACAAATTTAACAGAAATGTTTACTTCCCGAAAACATGCTTCAACCTCCTCATAGTCAATACAAATTTTACAAGCATATTATCAAATAACTTATCAACCATTTGAAAATAAGCGATCCGCCAAACTCCGCAAAACAATAAAACACCGCAAACACACCACCATCCAAAGATGAAACCTCCTCCGACAGAATAATACAACCACAACATCTCAATTCTTTTCTCGTCGACTCCAATATTCAAAGTGGTTTCCCCATCTCCAGGGCATTGTTTAATAGTAGGAGGCCCACACAGATAAGCATTTCCAATGTACATAGATGGGTCGTTGAGAGTATCTAGTTGTCTCGCATATGGTATCTTTCCAGATAAATTATTATATGATAAATTTAAATGGTTTAACATGGTCAGAGACGAAAAGTATCGAGGAATGTGTCCGGAAAGCTCGTTTATAGAAAGGTCAAGACACTCTAAAGTTGTTATGCTCCCAATAGTATCAGGAATTTTTCCTATGAGATGATTCAGCGATAGATTTAAATTGATTAAAAAAATTAGTGAACCAATTTCCTTGGGAATGTGTCCACTTAGATTGTTTCCTGAGAGATCAATACTCATGACTTGATCAAGTGGCTTAGAGCTATAAATATTTTCACCTTTAATATTCGTGAATAAGTCAATCAAGGCCCCTCCATTATTAATTCTGAACATCACAAAGATTGAAGAATAGAATTCCGAATGAAAGTTTTGTGATATATTTCGCATCGCGCTAAAGTTGCCGAAGGAGGACGGTATTGAACCCGCAAGATAATTGTGGGAAAGATCCAAAATGTGAAGATTTGCAAGTTGTCCAAGCTCCCGAGGAATGAAGCCACTAAACATGTTTGACCGTAGTTGTACGATTACAAGGTTTTTCAAGTTTGTGCCTATCCAAGCAGGAATTTTTCCTGATAATTTATTTCTTCCTAATCCAAGAAAAACCAAGTTTTTGCACTTTTTGAAGGCTAATGGAATTTCACCACGAAGCATGTTATTGTCAAGTTGCAATGTTTTCAAGTTTGCGAACAAACCAAGAGATGGCGGAAGCACCCCGGTAAGATTGTTATTGGATAGGTCCAACATGATTAAATTTGTTCTATTCTGACACGACGGAATCTCCCCGGATAAGATGTTATTGGATAAACTCAAGTACTGCAAATATGGCATGTCGCAAATATAAGAGGGGATAGTACCACTAATCCTATTTCCTGAGAGCCGGAGGAAAAACATATAGGGTAAATAAAGTTTGGTTGGGAAAGGTCCTGATATACCATTATTTGAGAGATCTAACATTAAAAGCCAGGAAGAGAAATTTGGAAGAGGACCCTCAAGATTATTAGATCTAAGAGACAGACTTGCTATATTACTGTTAAAAGATACAGGTAGATTGCCCTTGATATTGTTATAAGAGAGGTCTAAATTCATTAAAGATAAATTCCAAAGCCATATTGGAATAGTATCCACAATGCTATTTTTGGACAACTCCAACGTACTAAGTTGTGTTTGCCATCGAAGCCAACGAGGAAATCGAGGCCCTAACTTGCACGAGTTTAAACGAATTACGCCAAGTTGAAACGGAGGAATCCAATTGTCATTCACATCCACCGCTAATAAATTATCAGACAGGGATAATCTAGTCAACTGAGAAAGTTTGGTGAAATGAACTTCTTTGATGACACCTGATAAACTATTATTAGATAGATCCAACACAGTTAGATTATTTAGAATTCCAATCGCATGGGTTATAGGTCCCGAAAGTAAGTTGTTACTGAGATCAAGGGCAGATAGATTTTTCATTTGTGTAATCCAATTACTTATATTCCCATGAAGGTTATTTCCACCTAGCCCCACAATCTCTAGATCATACCATCTGCAGCTCAACCTTCTTATCAGATCAAATACATCTCCTCCTATTTCCATATTATTCAAATTTATACCCATTAAATTATGCAATTTTCTCACAGGTTCGAGAAAGGTTGTATCAATATTGTTCCAACTTAAATCGAGATAATTTAGCAAAGCCAAGGTACCGAGAGCATCGGGAATTCTTCCGTAAAAGTATGACCGACTAAGGTCTAGGTACAAGATGTTAGTAAGGTTACCAAACCAACTGGGTAACATTGTGTTAAATAAATTGTTTGAAAGATCGAGTTTCTGTAAAGATGTGAAGTTGACTTGAGAAAAAATAGGCGGGATGTTCAAAAGATTACAGTTAGATAGAATCAAGGTTGTTAAAGATAACATCTTGTTAACTTCTGACCAGACTACAACTTCACTTAGGTTGGTTCCCCTCATATCGAGATATTTAAGTGAACTCAGACGTGAAATCCATGAGACGGGACCAACAGAGAATCCATAGAAACCATAAGCATCATTTAAGCTAAGGTGTTGAAGATTAGAGAGATTTCCCAGTTGAGTTGGTATGGTGCCTCTGAAGTTCGAATCCCCTAAATCGAGATGGCGAAGTTTAGAAAGATTTCCAAGTTGATATGGAATAACACCCCTAAACAATGACCCAGAAAGGTCAAGGTAAATCAAGTTTTCGAACGAACCAATGAATTCTGGAACGCTTATTTGAGAAAAATCATTGCCACTGAGATCAAGATGAGTTAAATGTCTTAGATGGCGTAAAGATGGATTGATATTACCTCTAAGATAAAAATCTGAATAACCAAGGTTAAGCCTCATAACATGACCCGTTTTTGTTTCACACGCAACTCCGCTCCAATTGCAGCAATCCTGACCATGCCAAGACGTCAGGAGATTGTCGGGATCATTTATGCCGGTTTTGAAGGTGAGAAGTGCCCTCCTTTCCATCTCAAAGCAACCATTTGTTGAGTTAAGATTTAGTCCAATAATCATCAGAGACACAAGAAACAAGAGCTCCATTTTAAGGCTCATTATTTTCTGAACTATGGCTATTTGATTGAGCTACTCTGCATCCGACGGATGTGAATATATAGATTTGTTTTCCTCCAAGGCCGAAAATTTCAATCAGTGGTTGAGCCAATGATCAGAAAGCTCATAGTAAACAACAAATTCAAATTGGAAAAGTCTCATGGTATAGTGACATGGTAAGAAAAATTATTTCCACTGATTGATTTGTAAAATCATTGTGAGGGCCTTGGAATATATAATCCAATTGTGTGGACTTGACTTCAATTTATGCCACTAATTTTACAATATTCACTGTCACGAGATCAGACAACAAATCTATTCTTAAATTCTTATTCACGTTTAGTTCAAATAATGCTCCCAATGTAAAATTCCATTGTAGCCAATAGCGTATTTTTTTAGGTCCACAAGGTCATGAAAAATATTGGAAAATTATACCATGCCCCCGAACCCATCACAACACCCACGATTCTAATACCATTTGTTTTTTTGGGTTGGGTGTTAATCCCCAACTCCAATTTGCACCCCACTCTCTCTCCAAATTAATTAATGCTTCGAATTAACAGTTAATTGTGAGTAAATTAACACCTCATATTAGTACCTAATAATTCATTAATTCAATTAACAGTTAATTGAAAGCATTGTTAATCGAGTGGGTACTTTTTGGGAGATGGATAGGATATCAAGGATGTGGTGATGGGTTTTGGGGTACAGTAAATGGCCTCAAAAATATTTGTTCCCGAATTATTCAATGGATTCTATAAAACTTATAAAGAAAAGAGCTCGTATATGAAGCCCCCCCCCCATTTCCCCACGGTCATGATGATTGAATCAGCATGACCTCAACGTTTAATTGGACTAGACCAAATCCGAAAATCAGCTCTCTATAAGGGCAACGCAGTAGCTTCGAATTAACTCCGCCCTCAATTAACCGTTAATCGAATTTTGACAGACCCATATATAAACCCCTAATCCCGTTTCTCTCTCTCCTCATTTCGCAGCCACTGCATGCTCTCTCTCTCTCTCTCTCTCTCTCTCTCTCTCTCTCTCTCTTACCCTAGTTGTTTGACGGCGATTTCGTTGATTGATGGCGATTTAAAAAGCCACGATGGGTGATTTCTTTTTGTGGATATGGTATTTTTCGGTTCGATTCTTGCTTTTTAGTTAGGGTTTTCTGATATTTGCCTTTCTAAATCGTAAATGGGGTTTTTTTTAACTCGTAATCGAGGTTTATATTCCATATCTGTTTTTGTGGGTGTGTTTTTTGTTAATTCGTATCTCAAATTTGGTTTTTTCAAATATTGTTAGATCTGTTTTTTTGTATTCTCAGATTTTGTATTTTTCGAATATTCAGATCCGTTAATTCGTATCTCAAATTTGGGTTTTTCTGATTTTGTATTTTTCGAATATTTTTCAGATTTTTTGACTGATTTGTACAATTTTTTTTTGCTGTATTTTATGGCGATTTGCTTTTTTTTGCAGTATTTTGGATCTGAAAAGTTTGCTGTTTTTTATGTGATTTATTTCATGTTTTTTTGCTGTTTTTTGATGTTTTTTGCTTTTTTCTAATTTCGAATTTTGTAATTAAGTAATTGACTGTTAATTGTAAGGATAACCGTCATTTTTGCAGATTATTAGTGGTGTTAATTATTAGAGGTTAATAATGTACTGTTAATTAGATATTCGAATATATTTGTTTTAATTTTCAATTTTTCTTATGAACGTATGTAGGAATTAATCAATAATTTTGAATTTTGAAATATTTGGAATTAATCAGTAATTGATGTTAAATCTGATGTTTTGAATTAATCAGCAAAAATTTGTAATTATTTGGAATTAATCAGTAATTAATCATTAATTTTTTATTATGTACTGTTAACTGTTAATTGATTGTTAATTGTTAAAAATTCGAATTTTGAATTAATCAGTAATTGATGTTAATTTGGTTGTTTTGAATTTTGAATTGAATGAACTGTTATTTACGGGAAGTGAAAACATGTAATTATTGTTAAATCTGCTGTTTTAAATAAGGGAATTAATGGTTAAGTTGGATGATTAATTTGGATCACTAATTACCATGAAATGTTACAAATTTAAATAATAATTATAGAAGTAAATGAAAAAATTTCATTAATTCGATTAATCCTATTACCATGTTTTTTTCTTATAGTTTCCATTTTAATTCTTAAAGTTTCCATTTGAAATAATAATTCGATTAATGCTGTTACAAATTGGAATTAATGATTAATTTGGTTAACCAGAAAGTTTCCATTTTAATTCATAAAGTTTTATTAATTTTTTCCATTAATTGAATTAATCTATAAATCCGATTTTTTCTATTAATCCTGTTTGACAAAAAAATGATTAATTAAGTTAACATAATCTATGTGAATTAATAATCATATTTGCAAAGAAGTATTAATTAAGATAACAAATGTGGTGTGGATTAATTTCCAAAAAAAGAATTAATTAAGTTAATTATTAAGTTAATAAAAATAATAGGATTAATTACCAAATATAATAGGAATAAAAAAGGATTAATTAGCACTAATATATTATTGGATTAATTACCAAATATTTGCAAATATTTGGTAATTAATTCAATAATATATTAGTGCTAATTAAATTTGTATGAATATTACTACATCACATTAATTAATTGAATTGATTTTGTTAATTGAATTAATTTTATTAACTAAATATTTGTCATAACATAATTTTATTAATTTGGTTAATTTAATTATGTTGTCACAACAATACAATGGTACATGAATTGAGGGGGAAATTTGAATTCAAATTGAGGTTTCAAATCAATACCATGCCCTCATGACGTAAGGTGATTCAATCACGAATGGCATGAGAACTGGGGGACATAGTAAAATTTCCCTAAAGAAAAATGATTCCTTTAGGAATAATGACAAGACAAGAACTTTCAGTGTTGCAATAAATTCTTGCTAAAGGCTTGACTTTGATTATGGTCACAAACCTGCTATCTCCTTGCATCTCTCTCATTTCAATATACATGGAGAATAGTATATACCTCAAAAAAGATGGTACAAGAGAACAATTTCTCTCAGTCACCAGCAAGAAAATATAAAATATAAAATCTTCATATTTTCTTTTTGGTCCTTATTCCTTCATTTAGCCTGTCTTGCTATGTTTTTTTGGGAAGGACTGGCTAACTCGATAAGTCTAGTTGTAAATTTTGTGTTACCTTGATTGTCTTTATATACGTTAAAGAGTCTTCTTCATCAGAGTATATTACAATCAGAGATAAAGTGATAAATATAATGTGCTAAATAAATGTACCCCGCATTTTTATGATATTTATCAACTTGGCTAGGTTTTTCTTTTTTGAAAAATTAAGAGGCATAGACCTCTTTAAATTATATTAAAGCAAGTTTAATATAATATTTTTTCCAAAAGTTCCTAAATATTACATGAGAAATGTAAAAATTTAGAAAGAAAGATTATTTGAGTTTCCTAGATGGTGTAGGTGAAAAGAGAAAAGAGAGGAAGCGAAAAGGGGAAAGGAGGAAAGAAGGCGGAATTTATGGGACGTCCGAGGAAGTTGGTTAGCAATGTTTTAGCCAAAGTTCTCCTTCGGAGATTATTTTAGAAGCAACGAGCGGTGCCGTGGTCGCGGAGTTTGTGAAGACCCGATTATTCCGCTCCTTCCAAATTTCCCATATTGCGGCAAGGAAGAAGGCATCAATTTTTTCTTTTTGATCCTTCGTTCGGCTCTTCCTATTTGATTGCCAAAAATCGATGATGGAGTCCTTCGGTTCGTACGTTAGGCCGAGATGATGGAAGATCGCTCTCCAGATCGTCGAGGCGAAATTACATCGTATTAGGAGGTGCTTTGCCGATTCCTCTTGTTCGGTGCAATTTTTGCATATCACATCGTGCGGCCAATTCCTCTTGCGTAGGACGTCTCCTGTTAAGATTCTCTCGTTGCTTGCCAACCAACAAAAAAGTTTTACCTTTAGTGGGGCCTTGGCTTTCCAAAGTGGTTTGTGCCACATGCATCTAATTCCCGGGTCGATGAAGAAGGAGTATGTGGCGGATGTGGAGAAGAGAGGTGTCGCCATATTTAACCACCGATGTTGGTGCGATTCGGGGTCGGTAGAGTAGGCTAGTTTAAATTGGGGGAGTAGTTTTTTTAAGTCTTTTATGAAGTAGGATGATTTATTATCGTTTAGATTTCCGAGGTCCATGGAGTTGTGAATTCCATATATTTGCCTAATTGTCGATCCCCACATCCCCTCACTTTGCGTGTTTATTTTCCAAAGCCATTTCAAGAGAAGTGCATTGTTGTGGGTTTCGATATCAATTAGGCCCAAACCGCCATTTTCCTTAGGAAGACAAATTTTTTTCCAATTGATGAGGCAATGGCCACCTAAACAATCTTGATCTCCCCTCCATAAAAATTTCCTTGTGATTTTGTTTATTTCCTTTATAAGCCATTTGGGTAGTTTGAAGCATTGCATAAAATAGGTAGGGATGGCATTCAACACCGTTTTGGCCAACGTTAGTCGACCCCCGAGCGAGAGGAATCTCCCTTTCCAACCCGCAAGTCTCGATTGCATTTTCTTGATTAAGGGTAGGAAATCAATTCTCTTCGGTTTTTTGTAGTTTAGGGGCATACCGAGATAAAGGATTGGTAGCTCCTTTTTACCACAATTCAATAGTCTTCCGATTGTCGGGTGTAGTTCGGTAGGGATGGATATCGGCACGAACGCGGTTTTGGCCCAATTGATTTTAAGGCCCGTTTCCGTTTGGAATAGCTCCAAAACATACGTTAAAATCTTTAGATTTTGCGGGTGTGCCTCTAAAAATAAAATAGTATCGTCGGCATATTGCAATGCCCTTGGCGCAAAGCGAACCGGCGTCGACATTAGGTGTTTTATTTTGTCGAGGAACATTTGAAGTGAGTCGGCCACCAAGTCAAAAATCAACGGCGATAATGGATCCCCTTGACGAACCCCCTTTTGGTGGTGGAATTTCCTTCCCAAATTTCCGTTAATTTTTACTCGAGACGAGGCGGACTCGAGGAGATCCTTGATCCATTTGTTCCATCTCGCGGGGAACCTCCTTGCTAGAAGTAGATTGTGAATGTATCCCCACGATATTGAATCAAAAGCCTTGACAAAGTCAATTTTTAACATCACCATTGGGACTTTCCTTTTTTGTGCGGCACTTAGAGTTTCCCTAGTCGATAAGAAGACCTCTCCGATGGATCTATTTTTTATAAAGGCGGCTTGGTCTTTGTGAATGAGTGTTTCCATTTTCGGTTGTAACCTCATAGCAAGTGTTTTTGAGATTATTTTGCCTATGGAGTTGATGACACTAATCGGACGAAAATCATGAGGTTCTATGGCATTTTCTTTTTTCGGGATTAGGGTGATGATTGCGTCATTGAGGGGGCCAAGGCGTAGTGTGTGATTGTAAAAATCCTCGAATATCCTAAGTATTGATGGTTTGAAGAGGTCATAATATTTTTGATAAAACTCTATCGGGAACCCCTCGGGTCCAATCGATTTTCCTTTTTGCGTTTTCATTATGTTGCATTTAATTTCTTCTTCCGAAAACCTTTTGTCGAGGTCATCAAGCGGAAGGGCGACTCGGGTGTCGGTTAGGCTCGCTATTAGGTCTCGGTTTGGTGGCTCATTGGTGGCCGAGCCCAAGAGGCGCTCGTAATAATCATCAAAGAAATTTTGTATTAGTGTCGGGTCCGAAATCGTTCCTTCGTCAGTTTGAATTGACGTTATTTTATTTCCTTTGTTTCTCGCATTGGCTATTGCGTGAAAATATTTTGTGTTTGAATCTCCTAATTTGAGCCATGTACAAGAACTCCTTTGTTGCCATTTAGCCTCTTTAAAATTTATTATTTCACATAATTTTTCCTTTTTGGCTAGGTTTTTCATAAACCTCCAAACTTTTCAAACTTGAAACATCAAAGATTCATGCAAACAACACTAATTTCAATCCAACTAAACCCTTCAACCGTCTCCAAATTCCTTCTCAAATTTTATGATTCTATCAATTGTCCATTAATATAACACAATTAGCAAGAATCATGTATACCCCAGTATAATTCCGGTGATATTCAATCAAATTATTTCCCAATTTTGTTCTCCAATTTCCAAACATGATTTTTATTAATCATACATCAACTGAGAAGCGAACCCAAATATGTGACCCAAATATGTGTTGGGGTTAAAGACGTTCTTTTGTTCATAAGGCTTCATAAATTTAAAAATCCATTTTGACCGAGTAAATCAGCCATCCACCAATCTAACTTTGGTTTAATCCCATAATGTTTAATCATATTAGCAAAATAATTTCTCCCTTGATCAACCAATCCGTATTGAGAACAAGCACTCAAAAGGCTTTACTTTTTCTTTGACCATTTGTTCAAATAAATCTAAGCATTCTGATCCAAGTCCATTTAACGCCAAATTATTTATCATTGCACTCCATGGGTGAACACCTTTTTTTTTTTTTTGAAGTAGGGATATACCCTTTTCCATTAAACGAAATAAAAATTTGACACTTATTGGTAATACTTGTATTACCTTAAGAAAATCGAAGAAAGAAATAACGTAAATAAAAAACCTAAAAGGAACTAATTATTTAGAACCATTCCTGCTAGCTAGTTGTTCCATAGGAGTGCTTCCTCCATTGCTTTGATGGCGGTGGTGAGTGGGGTGGAAGCTTGGTTGTTAAATATGCGAATGTTTCTTTGTTTCCACATGCACCAATTTATTGCCGCCCACATGATTTGTCACGGTTCCTTAAGTTCTTTGTCTAGTTTCTCTTGTTATACATTCATGTTTCTGTGAAGTCGTTTTTAGGCTTCCATTTAGTTGGTGCCAATGTGAGTCTTTCGATTAGTCTCCAAGTGACTTTTGTATAGTTGCATTTTAGGAATATATGCTCTCCGGTTTCATCTTCTCGTTGGCATAGGGGGCAAATTGGGTTATTTTGTATTCCTTTGGATTTTAGGACGTCTGTCGTGTTTAATCTATTGTGGATTGCTACCCATAAGAAGAAAGTGATTTTAGGACGTCTGTCGTGTTTCATCGAGAAAATATTAGGGTTTCTAAGATAGTTTCAATTTATGATGGAGAAAATGTCGGTTTCGATAGTAGAGATTTGTATAATCATCTGAGAAATAAGAGGCGTGATGAGATCAATGGTGGAGATGCACAATCTGTGCTCAATTTTTTTGTCGATAAAGTTGCTTCGCATCCGCAATTCTTTTATGCAATTCAAATGGATGAAAGTGGGAGGCTAGTGAATTTCTTTTGGGTGGACGACAGATCTCGCGCGTCTAACCAATATTTCAGAGATGTTATCTCATTCGATACAACTTACCGGACGAATAAATATAATATGCCTTTTGCACCATTTACGGGTGTAAACCATCATATGCAAACGATTCAATTTGGATGTGCATTGTTGCAAGATGAGACCGAAGTGTCTTTTAAATGGTTATTTGAAACTTGGCTAAAAGCGATGGGAGGACGAGCTCCAAATGCTATACTTACCGATCAAGACTTGGCAATGAAAAAATCGATTGCCGAAGTCATGCCAAACACTCGTCATCGACTATGCATATGGCACATCAAAAAGAAGTTTGTAGAGAAATTGTCACATGTGTATTATAAAAAATCGAAATTTAAGAAAGATGTGAAGAAATGTATTTGGTTCACGTATAAGAAAGAAGATTTTGAGGAGCAATGGATGAGATTAATGAATGAATACGGGTTAGAAAATAATGAGTGGCTTCAAAATTTATTCGATATTCGAGAATTTAGGGCACCCGTTTACAATCGTGGCACATTTTTTGCCGGTATGAATACCACCGGTCGTAGTGAGGGTGTCAATTCGTTTTTTGATGATTTTGTTACACCCCAAACAAATCTCAGAGAATTTGTTGTGAAGTACGAGGAAGCCATGAAAAGAATTGTGAGTAGAGAAATTTCCGAAGATCTTGAGTCGGAGCATAAATGTCGAATTGTTGATGATGATGAGTATTTGTTAAAACACGCGGCTAGTGTTTATACAAGAAATGTTTTTAGTAAATTCAAGGTGCAACTAAAAGAGGCTCGGAGATTCAAAGTTGAAGAAATTATAAATGAAAATGAATTTCAATCATTTGTGGTGCAGTCAAAGATTTATGATTCGGAAAGGTTTGTCGTGTGGTTGGATTTGCATTTTCATGAAGGGAAGTGTGAATGCCAAAATTTTGAGTTTGTCGGAATTCCTTGCAAGCACATATTGAAAGTACTTCTTCATAAAGACATTGATACGATACCCGAGGCTTTTATACTTCAGAGATGGAGGTTAAAGGCTAATATTTTTCGCAAAAAAATTGAAGTTTTGGTTGAAGATAACGGAACCGAAGAAGCCAAAGAACGAAGGATTAGTCAAATGTCCCAACAAGGTCAAGAATTAGTTTATTTGGCGGCCGAATCGGACGAGCGCTTTCGAGTTTACACGAAATACCAAAATGATCTACGCGGCATATTATTGAGTATTTCCTTGAACAAAACTTCGAATATCAAGCAAAAAGATGATGCAGAACCATCTCAAATATTGCTTTCCGACCCGAATATTTCGCAAACTAAAGGTCGCAAAAAAGATGGAAGATTGCAGAGTGGTTTGGAATTAGCAACAAGTAAGTCAAAACGACATTGTGCATGTTGCAATCGACTTGCATACCATGACAAAAGAACTTGTCCCAAGAATCCTAGAAGTAAAAATTACAAAGGTAATGCGTACATTTTTATCTAAATAATTGTTTATTGAAATGGAAAATTTTGGAAACTTATTTTGATTTTACTTTGGTTTAGGTACAGTCGAATTATCAGAATCTGAAAGCAATGATTGAAGCGAAAAAAATCGGGTTTATTGGTTTTATGAAGTTTCTGGACTTTAGTATAATTTTATATGCTACTGTGATTTTTTTAGTATTTTTTGATTTTGAGAACAATTTTCAATTTAGAAAGTTTAAGGATTATTATAAATTTGTATGTTTCTAAGATGTTGTGAATGTGAATCTCGTATTAAGGAATGTCCAATTTATATGATTATTTTGTAATTCGAAAAAAGAACACCCTAAATCCTGTCAGAGATAAAAACAACACATTTTTCCTATTTCTTGAAAAATAAATCCTATACGACAATATTAATTTTTAAAAAAACATGGACATTCCTCATCCAATGCACAAACACAAAACAATTCTAATACATTTTCATAACTAAACATAAATATAATATCCAAAAAGTAAACTGATCATACAAACTCAACACATACAATACGGGACACATACACAGACATACACATTCATACACATTACGCGGCGCATACACACATTACATGACACATACACACATTGCATGACACATACAAACTCGATACATACACACACATACACATACATACACATTACACGACACATACACACATTGCATGACACACACACACACACCTACACATACAAACTAGATACATACACATTGCACATACAATACACGACATATATACACATTACTCAACCACATACAGGTCACTTCATCGTCATTGCCAAAATCCGGACCACCAAAATCGACGCCTATCACTTCAGCCGTTTACACACCACGTGATCACTTCATCTCCAATGTTACGCACCAAATCTGCCCCCTTCAGCTGTTTACTTCATCGTCACTATACATACCTTAAATTATCAAGCACAAAATAATCATGTAAAACAATATATTAAGGGAAAAAGGTATATTATGTTAAAAAATGGTTGTACTCACTTGGAAGGTGATGTGTTACTGACTCGATGTGATGAATAATTCAATTTTCCGTAGAGACTCTCTAGTCGAATACGTCCATCTAACCAAATACAAACGACAATCTCAAACTCTCCATCGAAAACCTAAAAAAATGCTGCAAAAAAACTGAAAAAAACTGAAAACACACACAGAAAAATTGGAACCCTAATTGCCCTAATTACAACCCTAGTTGGAACCCTAATTGACCTAATCACAACCTAATTGCCCTAATTTCATCCCTAGTTGGAACCCTACTTGCAAAAAACTGTCAAAAATCAGCAAAAAAAAACAAATTGGAACCTAATTGCAACCCTAATTGACCAATTTATAGCAATTATAATCCAAATTCGATAATTTAGCACAAAAGAACTGTAAAGAGGAAAAGAAGAACAAAAATTACCGGTGAAGGATGTGATTCCATCTGTCGCTAGAGAGAAGAGAGCGGGTTCGCGGGTAACATCTGTCGCCAGAGAGGACAGTAGGTGTCGCCGGATTCCAGCCATCAACGAAGAAAGAAGAGAAGTTAAGGAGATTTCAGACTCAATAGACTCTGTGTCGACGCGTCGAGGCAGCTTTGCCAGCAGACGATCCGTCACCAGAGAGATCGCCGGCACCATCCACCGCGAGAGAAAGGGGTTTCTCCAGGTACCACGGCCCGTCGCAAGAGAGGAGAAGGGGCGCCGCTCGGTTCCATCCCTCCATTATCGACGAGAGTAAATATCGAAGAGACCTTGGTTTCCTACGAAGAGAGAGAGAGGAAGGGTTTAATTCATGGGAAGAAACAGATGGGTAAAATTTTGATTCATCTCAACTATTCATTATTAGATCAACGGTTCACATTATGAAGTCTAATATGGAAGTCCCATTTTGATGTCAAGGGATCCCCTCCCTATATATATATATATATATATATATATATATATATATATATATATATATATATATATATATATATATATATATATAATGGTTATGTATATTTAAACCTGGGATTTGTATTGATAGCGGTGAAGTTTATCCTTGAATACTTTGCGAAAGAATTCAGGATTTTATTTTATCTATAATGGTGTGGAGGACGTGTTGGTTATAAAGAGTTATAACAACGGCAGTTTCCAAATATTTAGCACGTCCAAATATGTAGCACGACTTTCGATCACAAAGTGTGTGCATATTTTGCTTAAACGAAAACACGGTTATGTGAAAAGGTTCCACATGACCAATAGTTTATGATTCTATTTACGGAGGCGAGTATCTTGTGGTTATTAATCGCAAAAGCAAGCGGTATGGATCAAGGATACATGACCAAACTCGAGTAGTCATGAGTTATCGGATTTATGGTTGTGTCTTGCGTGAAACGCAATAGTACAAGCCAAAAATGCCGAGGTCACAACTAGTTCTAGCCAATACTCAGAAAAATTTCATTTGATCCATGAAATTTTATGAAAAGATGTGATCGTATGTATTGGAAATGTTCCAAACCTTATGAAGATTAACACTAGCAGCAACGTGCGGACCCGTTTACCAAACCGCTCTCTTTAGTCGTGCGTGGCTGTCATGCGATGACTATGGGTATGGAGATACCTAGAGGAGGAAGAAGAGAGTATAGTGTAGTTATCTAGTACGATAGTCCTCGCAGGTTATGGGTATGGAGATACCCATAGGTAAACGTTGTATCACCCAAATACTTAATCTATATGAATGCATCCCTTTAAAATTTTATTTACTTAAATTAATATGTATTCACCTTATATGAAAACTGTGTGCGGATTGTGTAATATGATTGTTACATGAACCCTGATTTGAGCTTGTGTGGACGTCGACATAATTGATGATTATGTGCAGCAAAACCGTCACATCTAAAGTTTCATTTCTAAACATCCCTAGTCGCGGGTCAGTTTGCTTAAGAGGGAAGCATTTCTATTATCAGATAATAGACTGAACGTATACACTAGTACGTTTGTCGAGGAGATGATTATGTTTTGCTAATCATGGGACAATGTGCTTGTCGAATCGGGAACGTAGATATATGTTAGGTTACATGTATTGGATATGACCAAAGCCGCAAGACAATGACATGGTTTAGTCATTATAGATGGACTTGCGACGAGTAGGGTTTTAGGTTCTTCACACTTGGGGGGACCATTGATTGCGTTACGTGCGTAACACAATGCTTTGATATGACTTTACACCTGCTGTAACAAGGGGCTAAAACGGTCATCATTGGGTATTATCCGAAACACGAAATTCAATATGAGTCTTCAAAATAGGAATTGATTATTCCGAAAGGAAGAGATATCTCTTAGGCCGCTCGATGAATTGATTAACGAAAACTATGGCCGTAGTCAATGATATTAAAGGTTAATATCGATTGTAATTTGTTAACTCATTTCGGAATCGAGAAATAAGTATAGTTAATCAAGATATAAGGATGACTATCACCATGTCTTTTGATTAACGGATATCGCTAACAATAGAACTAGTAACCGTTCTTCGAGATAGGCATAATTATCACAATCATTTTTCGTTTTAACATGGGTAGCCATGATGGAGTGACTAGATCCCGCTCATGGGCTTGTAGTGCCTTGGAAGCAGCCTACTTCCATCGTTAAACGAACCTACACGGTCACACAACGAGTCGTACTATGTCGGGCTTGATTGCAAGTATTGGCACATAGGATGTGCATGGCTTAGCGTATTTGATATGCGGGCTATATTCTCTATGATCATGTATATTGGATATGCATGAGTACATTTTAGATAGATCTGAAATTGAGTGGGAGACTCAAAGAAATACAGTTTCGGATCAACCGTAAAAGTGTACATATAAGGATATATGAACATGAGTGTTCATGGGTTGATTAAATGCATAATAGGATTGTGCAAAGTTAAGTTCCAGAGAGTGGTTCGTTCAAACTAACCATTGGGTTCGTTCGAACGGACCACTACGAGTGTAAAATGGTTTTACACATGTCCATTCCAGGGAGTGGTTCGTTCGAACCAACATTGGTGTCCGTTCGAACGGACTACAACGAATGATGTTTGGAATTAACACTGAAGTGGGACAGGAGATGGTTCATTCGAACGAACCGTAAGTGTGCGTTCGAACGGACCTCTTCAAGTATAAAATGGTTTTATACATTCTCATAACAAGAAGCAGTTGGTTCGAACGAACCTTATGGTGCGTTCGAACGAACATGCTGCTGGAAGTGTATATTGGATATACACAACCTTTCACCCAATCATTGTCCTATTTTAGTATAAACTAGCTATATCCCCGCGCAATTGCGCGGGAGTTTATCTTCTTTTTACGTATAAGTCGTTCTTAAAGTTTTTTATTTACGATATTGTTGTTCTTGTTGATAAAAATAAACATTTACAACACTCATAATAATTTGCACAACATTTTCTTTTCATATATTCTTTATTTGAACAACAATAGGTCATTTGCACAACTATAATATTTACAAATTATTTAGATCCAATCTGCAAAATTGGTCTTTCCTTAATTAGAAGCGGTACAGTTTCGTATAAAATTAGAGGCGGTACGGTTTCATATAATATTATAAACTTAACTCGGTTTTTCCTTAATTAGTTTAGTTTAGGAGCAAAAATCATAATATCCACAAAATAATGAGCCGGAATCTTCGTCGTCTCATGCATGTAATTTTGTGGTTGCAAATGCTTCTTGCAAGAGGGGCATGAATCTGCATCGAGATTTAAATAAAAAAAAATGAGAGAAGTATTAATTGCCTCTAATGCCACGCTCATTATGCTCGAGCCACTTCTTGCAAGAGCTGGCACGTCCGACACGTCCAGGCCCGGCCCCACATGTTAGAGGACCCAAGGTCAATATCAAAAATTTGACCCTATTAAATCATCATAATTTTAGCACTTTGTAAACTAAATTATGGTTATAAAATTTTAACTTTAATAAAAAAAATCATGTTTATTGGAATATATATATATATATATATATATATATATATATATATATATATATATATATATATATATATATATATCATGCTAATTAGCATATTTCAATACAACATCTATATATCATGCTAATTAGCATATTTCAATACAACATCCTTTTTATACCACTTAGCATAATATACCTAATTAATATATAGATTAAATTAATCAATCATGTTAATTATTTTACAGATTAAATATATGATATATATTATTCTATTATGGGTCATATGCTAATTAATATGTAAATATTAAGTTACAGGATGTTTTGGTGAAATGTTGAGGCAAAAAAATCTGGTAATTAATGATTAGGTGTGTTTTATTTGGAAAGGCAAAAGGAAATGGGGCCATCACTTAGATCTTCTATGGTTCCTCTTTATAATAGATGTATGTATTGTCGAAATTACTAAAAAGAACATAAAATATTATAATATTTTGTACACAGAAGATCAAAGAATCATTTCTCATTTATTGTCTCATTAATTTTCGTATTAAATAATATATGTTTTACTCTTTCTTCCCAAATAGCTTTCTTCTCCTTTCTTCTCCATTGTTAAAGAGTTCAAGAAAAAAATCACACAAAACGTATACATGCATATGAGAAAATGGGACCCCTCTATTTTTCAGACCCCAGTCCCGGGCCTTGCCGGCCTATGCCTGGGCCCGGCCCTGGACACGTCTGCCCTACTAATGTGTCCTGAATCGTCATTTCAGAAAAATAAATAAATAAAATGTAGGGGTGAATATGATATTTTCAGATTTATAAATAAGCAAGTACCTAAGGGCTAAGAGCAATGAAGCTTTGTGTTGACGGAGTTATCGGTATGCTCATAGAAAAAATCAAATTCCTGTAAAAGAAGATAAATAAATAAAGGGAAAAATTGCGTAGAAGTCCCTGCATTATGAGAAAATTGTAAAATTGAATACTAATATAAAAGGTATATTAAAAATATTTTCTAAAATAAAATATTAATCAAAGTACTAATACTTTACCTCAGCATGCTTTTGGAACCGTCATTATTTTGTACAGAATCGCTAGACACGGATTAGCCTGAACAGGACATGCCCATTTCTTGTTGCGAATGTAGAGAAGTAGAACGGCTCTATTTTCTAAAGTTTATTGGCCTAAACAGTAAGAAGAGTAGAACAGAGTCCTCGAAACTGTAGTCGCTAATTCTTTGCACCAAATTATATGCAGGACGCAACAAAGCAAGTACAAATACTGATTCTCTACAAAAAAAATATATACAAAGAATTAATTTGGTACGATAATTCATTTGGTTATAACAAATTTAATGTACTTTTGCCGGCAGAATTCTCTGATGATAGAAAGGAACTCCTCATAGTTGCTTTTCTCATGGCGAAACGCAGTCCTAGCAGTTACCAAAAATCTCCATGCAATTTTCGCTGTAATGCACGGTACGATTTTCCTTTTCAACTTCCTCATTCCTGTACCATAATAAAATAAAATAAACAAAGAAAAATTATAATATTCAAATAATGAAATCGAAATGGCACATTGTCGCAAAAAGTGTTTATTGATTTGCACCAAATGAAACTGGCCCGCAAATTCCCTTTGAACTTCCTCACCCCTGCCATTTTGATTTCGCAACAAATTGTCTTAATTTTGTCGATTGATGCTCGCTTGAATTTGTCTGATTTGGATAAAAATAGTAATTAGGTTAAATGAAGACTATATTAAGTATCAACCCGAAACAGTTACGGCATGGCTGGCCCATCTCCAAGGGCTTGTCCTGGCACTGGTTGAGCCAGCGTCAGCCTATTCCCATGAAACGGGCCTCATTTTTGCTGCTCGTACTTGCTTCGGAATCCCGTAATCCAATGCCTCCCCGTAATCCAATGCCTCACTGTACGTAGAAAGTCGAGGAAGCGTCGTGTACCTTGCAACAAAAGAAGAAAAATAACAATAACAGAAAAACTAAATGTTTGAAAGATATATGCTGACGAAATGATAAATTAGAAACACAGAACCTCCAAAAATAAATCCGAAACAAAAAATTGCAGCCAAATTCGTAATTAGGGTTTTGGCTCGGCACAGTTTTGGGTTTTACGTTTTTGTCGCCTGAGTGTTGTACTTGCTCTTGCTTCCTCTTGTTGTTTCTCTGGATCTAGGGTTTACGGAGATAATAGTCGTGCCACGGCATTGAGAAACGAATGCGCATATTTCGATGTCATCTCCCTCGCGAGCGCGGAGCCTAGCTCCTGACGGCCATCGTTCGGTCGTGGATTCACCGGCTTTTCTTGCCCATCTCGCCGCCAGGGTATCGTCATCACTTCATTTCTCTCTTTCTTTCTCTATTTTTTTTGGGCTCATGCAAATGACATGGGAGAGAGAAAGGGGAGGGAGTAAGTGCAATGGAGGTAATAAACACTGGCTAGGCTGGGCTCACATAATCCATCCCACATTAGCATGCACTGGTGTATGTGAACCAAGTTTAGTCAATTGTGGACCGTCTGATCTTGATTAATGCTGATCAAATGGTCAGAAATGATCTGGTGACGTGGACGCACCAAACCACATCAATTTTTTTTACTTTATACATAACATTAATAGGATGTTTCTCTCTCTCCTCTTGATCAGTCCATTCAGTCTAATCTAGACAGGACTAATTCAGTCCAGAAATTAGAGACACTCTTATCAAGTTGTTGAAAGAGTGCGAAGAGAAAGAGAGAAAGAGAAAAGAGGAGAAAAGAGTTTTCTCCGTCTAGATAATCGAAAGAAATCATGCAAGTTCGCCGGTGCATCGTCTAGGCAGGTGCATCCGCGATCGAGGTGCTACGACTCATGGTGGATACGGGTAGAGGAGCGACACTTGTGGCTCTTCGTTGTGATCAAACCGAAGGAGCAAAAGGCTGTGGAAGCGTGTGGACAAGGGATGCACGAAGACAACCGGAGACGTGTCAAGACGGTGGGAGACGTGTGGTATGGGACGCACGGGCTAGTCACCAGCATGACACCGAAGAAGAGAAGGATGCGAGCGATCAACCCGTCGTGCGTGATCAATTTCACGCTGATAATCGTCTATCCTACTTTGCATCGTACCCTCGATATCGAAGCGTGATCTCGGGATTTGGGAACCGGACCGGGCCTTCATATCCGCTGCGTGGGTCCGGGGACGGAATAATTCCCTTCAATTTGATCTAAATCTTTGGACTCTTCAATAGCGCACACCACGTTTTCGAACTTCTCGATTAAAGATCGTAGAATCTTCTCAACAACTCTTGTGTCGGTTAGAGCTTCTCCGTTGCCCTTTAACTGGTTCGCCACTGCTTTTACACGCGAGATGTAATCAGACACTCCCTCCGATTTCTTCATCTTCATGGACTCCAATTCACCTCGCAAAGTCTGAAACCCCACTTGCTTCACTCGGTCGGCACCACTGAACACTCTCTCCAAGTGTCGCACGCTTCCATAGAAGTTTTCGCGCCGGTAATCTTCTAGAAACCCGACTCGTCTACAGCTTGGTACAGCAGGTACATGGTGGTTTTGTCCTTCACTCGTTTCTCTTTCATTGCTTTCAACTGGTTTATCGTATGCTCCGCAACATCTAAGGCCTATTTATGAATTAAACTATGCACCACGTAAATTAATCGCGCATCTACGCCCGCATGTATTAATTAAGCAAGTAATAAATGCATTCAGTTTCCTAAATAACCATTGCGGGGTATATTGCGGGGTAATTGAGCGGGGTGCCTAATATTGTTGCCTATTTATAGGCTCACTAATCCTTGCATTACAAGACATTACAAAACTTGCCCAAAATTTGTTTCCCAAATTACTTTCCTATAATAAAACCTGCCCTATAATAATTTCCTAAATTACTTTCCTTAAAATAAACATTCCCTAAAATTATTTGGGCTAATTAAACTTGATAATTATTAATCGGGCTTGGACTTATCAACATTAATCAGCCCTAGTTCAGTCCTAATCAGACCTAATGCAGCCCTAATCTGCCCTAATAAATCCTAGTTAGACTTAATCAGACCTAATTCAGCTCTAATAAGCCCCTGATCAGCCCTGATAAGTTCCTAATCAGCCCCTAGTAAGTCCTAATTAGCCTCTATTAATTTAGACCTAAAAAGCAGCAAAAAATATTCTATTTTTTCAGGCCCAAAAGACATTTTGTAAAAAAAGGATGTAAAAATGATTTTCGGGTTAAAAAACTATTGAAAAACGATTGATTGTTTTTCGGTCGTTTTACACCGTTTTTTATAGCAATGTTACTCGCATGTTCCCAATTTCATGTTGTCCCTCCTACTAACTATCACTAGTATTAGTGGCTAGTAGTCCTGATAATAGTCAGTCATGATCATGGGTATAACACATACAAAAAAAAAATCATAGTAAAACAATTCATAAATAAATATAAAAACACTAGTCTTTTTGGCTAGTAGGCATGACAATCATCAAGTTCGAGGTCTAGTGCTGGTAGTGAAATCCTTAATATCTATTTTATTTTAGGATTGACAATGAGTCGAGTTCGAACAAACAGACAAAATACGCCAGATTTCTTTTCCTTTGTTGGCTCTATGGTGTATTTTATCTTGACATGTTTTCCTTTGTTGGATCACGGAAGTGGCGGTTTCTCGTTGGCCGGCGCTCTTGGCCACCTAACCCCACATATGGTATAACAGGTTTTACTGGCGACCAACCTTAGTTAACTTTTTCTTTCTTTCTTTAAGTGCAGCATGGGAAATATGTTGTCATTTTATTTCTTTGTGGAACCTGTAATTTCATTTGTTGAAGGAATATGACGACAAAGATTTGTCTATTATCTTTAAAAAAAACCTAACGCGTTAGTGTATTTTTAGTCCCTCAATTTTTTTTCGTCAATTTTTTTTTTATAACTTTTTAACTATTTAGTTGATACTTAGTTTTTTTTTTTTTTTTTTGAATGGTAATTTTATTTTTGAATTTAAAATACAAAGAAACATAATTGAATCCTTGACGGTTGATTTAGGTTATTTTCCCTCTTTCATCAGTTAAATATGTTCGTGTTCGTTAATTTTGACAAGTAAGTTATAACGTGTCATTTTGGTTTAGGATAAAACATAAAGTCACCATATTAAAAAATAGTAATCAATGAAACATTTCAGAAGAATATATGCATTGGACATTAAAAAATATATCATACATATAAAACAGTATAACACAACTAAAAAGTTGACATATCTACAAAATGTATATTTTGAGTAATATGAAAAGTCTAATATCACTCTTATCTTCATTTCACCAATTATAGTTACTGAATTAATAAATGAACCATTGATTTTGTTAAAAAAAAAAAAGACACATATCATAACTGAGGTCAAATTACATCACACAGATTCAAAAAGAAAAACAAACATAATTACAATAACACAACTTTCTACTTGTATTAGTTAACTCTCCCATACATGCTTCAACCTTCTCATACTTAATACAAATTTAACATAAATGTCATCAAACAACTTATCAATCATTTGAAAATAAACAATCCTCCAAGCTCGGCAAATCAACAAAACACCACAAACACACCACCATCCGAAGATGAAACCTCCTCCGATGGAATAATACAACCACAACATCTCGATTCCTTTCTTGTCCACTCCAATATTATCTAGAGTATCTTCCCTATCTCCAAGACATTGCTTATTAGTAGGAGGCCCACAAAGAAAAGTATTTCCACTGTATATCGATGGGTCGTTAAAGGTATCTAGTTGTCCCGCATATGGAATTTTTCCAGATAAATTATTATATGATAAATTCAAGTGGTTCAGCATGGTCAAACTCGAAAAAGATTGAGGAATAGGTCCTGAAAGCTCGTTATTAGAAAGGTCAAGACATTCTAAATATGATATGTTCTTAATGGTCTCTGGGATTCGTCCTATGAGATGATTTTGTGATAGGTTCAAATTGATTAAATATTGTAGTAGTCCAATTTCCTTGGGAATCTGGCCACTTAGATTGTTTCTCGAGAGATCTATACTCGTGACTTGGTCGAGTGGCTCAGAACTATAAAGGTTCTGACCTTTTATCTCCGTGAATAAGTCAACCATAAAGGCCCTTAAATCATGAGGGCCAAAGAAAGCGACTCCAAAATAAAAGTGGTGTGATGTATTCCGCATAGCACTAAGGTTGCCAAAAGAGTCTGGTATAGAACCCATAAAATTATTATGAGCAAGATCCAAGACTTGAAGACTTGCAAGTTGTCCAAGCTCACCAGGAATGAAGCCGCTAAACATGTTCGACCGTAGTTGTATAATTACAAGATTATTCAATCTTGTGCCTATCCATGTCGGAATTTTTCCCGAAAGTTTGTTTCTTCCTAGGCCGAGGAAAGCCAAGTTTTCACACTTTTTCAAGGTTAATGGAATTTCACCATAAAGCTTGTTATTGTCAAGTTGCAAGATTTTCAAGTTTGTCAAATAACCTATAGATGATGGAAGCTCTCCTGTAAGATTGTTATTTGACAGATCCATCATAATTAGATTTGTTTTATTCCAGCATGATGGAATTTGTCCGGATAAGGTGTTATTGGACAAACTCAAGTATCCTAGCCCCTGCATATCACAAATATAAGAGGGGATAGTACCACTAAATTTATTTCCCGAGAGCCAAAGAAAAAATATTGATGATAAATTCATTTTGGTCGGCAAAGGTCCTGATATCATGTTGCCCTTAATATTATTATTAGAGAAGTCCAAATGAGTTAAAGGTAAACTCCACAACCAGTTTGGAATAGTATCGACAATGCTAGTTTTGGACAATACCAGCCAATCGAGTTGTGTTTGCCATTGAATCCAGTGGGGAAATCGAGGCCCTAAATCGCATGAGCTTAAGAAGATTCTGCGAAGTTGAAATGGAGGAATCCATTTGTCACGCACATTCATTGTTAATAAATTATCAGACAAGGATAATTCAGCCAATTGAGAAAGTTTGGCAAAATGGTCTTCATTAATGACACCTGATAGACAATTGTTAGATAACTCCAACACTATTAGACGACCAAGCGTTCCAATCTCATGGGTTATAGGGCCCCGAAGTGAGTTGTTACGAAGATCAAGGAAAGTTAGATTTTTCATTTGTGTTATCCAGCTACTTATATTACCTTGAAGCTTATTTCCACCCAACCTCACAATCTCTAGATCATACCATCTGAAACTCAACCGTCTTATCAGATCAGCGATATCTCCTCCTATTCCAAAATTAGTCAAACCTATACCTCGTAGATTATCTAGTTTTTTCACAGGATCGATAGAGGTTGTATCGATATTATTCCCACTTAAATCGAGGTACTTTAGAAAAACCAAGTTGCCAAGAGCATTAGGAATTCTTCCATAAAAGGTTGACCAACTAAGATCAAGGTACAACATGTTAGTAAGGTTACAAAACCAATTGGGTAATATGGTGTTAAATGAATTGGAAGAAAGATCGAGCTTTTGTAATGAAGTGAAGTTGATGTGAGATAAAACAGATGGTATGCTCGAAAGATCACATTCTGATAAAATTAAGGTTTCTAAAGATGACATCTTTCTAAGTTCTGACCAGTCTGCACCTTCACTTAGGTTGATGTGACTCATGTCAAGATATCTGAGAGAACTCAAACGCGAAATCCATGAGATATGGCCAACATGGAATCCATTGAAACCGTAAGCATAATCTAAGCTAAGGTATTGAAGATTAGAGAGATTCCCCAATTGAGTTGGTATAGTACCTATGAAGTTCGAAGCACCTAAATCGAGATAACGAAGTTTGGAAAGGTTTCCAAGTGTATATGGAATAACACCACTAAACCATGAATTATAAAGATTAAGGCAAATCAGGTGTTCAAATGAACCAATGAATTCTGGTACGCTTATTTCTGAAAAGTCATTGTAACTAAGATCAAGATGAGTTAAATGTCTTAGATGAAGTAAAGATGGATCGATATTACCACTAAGATAATTATCTGAATTTGGATCGCTAAGGTTAAGCCTCACAACATGACCTGTTTTGTTGTTACATACAACTCCGCTCCAATTGCAACAATCATGATCATTCCAGGAAGTCAGAAGATTGCCGTGGTGATTTATTCTAGCTTTGAAGGTGAGAAGTGCTCTCCTTTCCATCTCAAAACACCCATTTGTAGAGTAAAGATTGATTCCTATAATCATGAGAGAGAAAAGAAACAAGAGCTCCATTTTAAGGCTCATTAATTTTCAAAACTAGTGGATATTTCGATGTGCTACTCTCCATCCCAATGATGTAAATATATAGAATTTCTCCCTAAAGCAGGGATAATTTCAATCGACACCCGAGCAATAAATCAGAAAGCTCGGAGTAAGAAAAGTAAGCAATAATTCAAATTGGAAAAGTCTAATGATATAGTGACATTCTAAGACAAGTAATTTCTACAGATTGTATTTATGCATCTTAATTGTGGCTTAGAAATAGGTTGATCAGTGAAGTCAAATCATTGTCATGGTCTTGGAATATTTAATCGAGTTGTGTGGACTTGACTTCAATTTAAGCCAACAATTTTACAAACATTCACTGTCACAAGATGAAACAACAAATTCATTTTTAAATTCTTATTTACGTTTAGTTGAAATATCAATGCTCCCAATGTAAAATTCCATTGTATCGTCAATACCATATTTCTCGGATTAATCATTCAACGATCAGGAACGTGCCAACTAAAACGTTTTATCATGCCATATTTTCTTGTAATAAAATAGCTTATTTATATAACAAAGTTTCAATTACCCAGTTCACCCAAACTCAGTCCACTCGGAAATGATGTATGGTAAATTTGATTTATATTTCGGAGACTTCTATCATACACCCTTCTTCTTATGATACATTCATTTTCAAGGATATTATAAGTAATTATTTATTTATGAATATTTAAGGTAAGATCTCAAGCATATTTATCAATTAATTTTTTATTAAATTGGAATTTTTTGTTGTTCATTTAAAAAATAAATCTACATAAAAAAACAAATTTTATGATACACCCTTTAACAAATATAATTAATTGCAAAAATACCCAAAATAGTAAAATACCCTTATAAAAGGATGTATGATAGAACTCCCCTTATATTCCAGCTCCTCATAGTGATAAAAATATATTTTTTCCCAAATTTAGCAATGGATTCTATAAAATGAAGCCAAATAATTCCTTTAGCAACAAAGACGTGAAGTTTCAGTGTCATAATAAGTTCTTGCTAGAGACTGGCTATATTAATCCAATCGTGAAGACTTGACTACGACGACAACCACAAATTTTGCATGTCTCTCATTTCAATATACATGGAGGAGCCGTTTGGTTCGAGTTTTGAAATATGTCTTGTAATATTGTATGTCAAGGAATTTCATTTCATGAAATAATATTCTATGACATTATACATATACAATATTCGTGTTTGGTTAACGCATCTTTTTTCCTACAAATATTTGAAGAGATAGAATGTCTATGTGAATAGAGTAAAATCATCAATTTGGATAGTAATTCTATTCGCATGAAATATGTACATAGACATCGTGGATGACGTTATTTTATTACCTAGCGTCTAAACCAGACATGATAATAGAATAAATTATGATGAATGTCAAGACAAGACATACTAATTTTAAAACATGAACCAAACACCCTCGGAAATCATTAGTATATAGTTTTTTTTTTTTTGAAGGAGGTTCGACAATGTGTCGAGACCTCGAATATATTAGATCAAAGAAGTGAAACGAAAGAGAGAATTTGGAGAGAATATATAAGACAATATTCTTATTTTTTTTTAAGAGAATCCTAGGTCACGAATCGTGGTCATTATAGGTTTTTTTTTTTATATTGATGCCGCCGGATTTCGAACCCACAACCTCTACAACATGAGGGTTTATTGTGCTGAGCAGTCAACCATATAGGCTATGTAACCATTGGCATTAGTATATAGTTATACCTCAGAAAATTGGCACAACCGAACAATTTTAACTTATATTTTAATAGAAAATCTTCATCTCTTCCTTTTTGGCCCTTGTTCCTTTTTTTTAGCCTATATTGCTATTTTTTTAAGGATTGGCCAACGCAGCAAGTTTAATGTAAATTTTGTGTTAAACTTAGCTTTGTCTTTCTTTATAGCATGCCAAAGAGTCTTCTCCAACTAAGCAGATTACTAGATTAGAGATAATATGGTAAACTAAATAAATAAATCCTGCCTTGTGATGATATTTTATCAACCATCTAGGGTTTCATAAACCTCCAATCTTTTCATAAATCCTGACTGACGTGTGGATATTTTCTTCTAGCATGTTGGCATGCTCTCTAAACATTATCCCTCCGGGTTTCATCTTTTCTTCGTATCCGAGTTCCTCCTCATCCATAATACCTTTTCCCTTTTGATCTGCTATCTTAGGGGTTCTTAACGTTTTCTCATCAGATTGTAACTCCAATTCGAGGAGTTTCTCCTTGATCTTTTCGTTCTCTTCTAGCAGGTAATTAATATAGTGTAATAGTTCCTGTATTAGAGTCTCCTTTCGCTCATACTGCTTTATCGGCTGATTCTTCTTTTGGATTTTTCTTCCTAGATAGAATTTTGAGCACATAGGGCAGGTAGTCAACTTGCATCGATTGCACTGACTCCGGAACATATTACTTGTTATCTCCTTACAACAAGTACACCTTTCATCGCCCGTTTCAACCTCCATATTATCTACCCTTGGTATCAGAGCAACGGTGATCTTGAAGATATTTGCAATTGAGGTACCAAACTGTTAAATCTTAGATACTATAGAAAAGCTATTCTGGTAAACTTTTGTGCTAATTAGAAACTAGACGATATTTGTAAAAGATTTCCTAAGTTATCTAGGATTGAAGAATTCAAGTATAGGCGATAGAGCGGGAAAAAGTACGTAAGAAACGGAAGAAGTACCATTACGTTCGTAATACTTGAAGGAAGTAACCCTAGGTAAAATAAGAAATTCTTGCATGACCAATAGGTTTGAAAAGTCCATAGAAGATTGGTACAATAGTTCCAGAACAGCTGATCTAGAATATTTGGATTTAGCAGAAAGTCCTAATAATAAAGACTATTTGGTAACAATTTGTAATAATACTTCGGTAATTTTTGATAAAACTTGTTTATTATCAAAAGTTGCTTTAAAATACTTTCATAGATTGGAAGATCAAAATCAAAAGTTAACAAACTCTGTTAAGACACTAGAAAAGAGGTTAGAATCTCTTGAGAAAACCATAGTCCAAGAAATACACGAACTCAAAACCCTTATATGAGTGATTGGCGCTTAGGTGCTGAAAGTTCCACTTATAAAGAAGCATTAAAGGCGGTAGAAACCATTGAACCACCGGCTATCGGTTTTGTAAAACCAAAAGAAGTAACTGAGAAGTTATCCTCCACACAATTAAAACAAAATAATACGATTATACAACTATTACTCAAGATCTCAGAAGATCTTGAAGATTTAAAAATTACAGCCAGAAGAATCGAAGCGAAGGAAAATAAAACAAAACCGGAGGACCTCACAACAGCCATCGACGACCTCTCGAAGAAACTACAAGGTTTGGATATCGAAACGAGCAAACAACCTATCAAGGCACCAAAAGGGCGATTATACGTATTCAAGAATCCGCAGGATATTTTTGACGAAGAAAAACGCAAGGCGAGATTAAGATGAGTACGACAAGAATAGAAACAGTGACAGCTCGACCATCTGTCACCGGAGAAACCATAGAGACAAGACCAACAGTTGATGACCAAATAAGAGGTTATCGATTAGGGAGCCGTCTTCGTTTTGAAGCACAAAGGAGATTCACCGGGAATAACCCCCGGTACCAGAGAAGTCTAGAATCGCAACTTAGCCCCGAGGCTGAGCTAGACATATCCCAATACAGACGAGCTCAACAAGTACCTGCCGAAACTCTATATCAAGCAGGATGGTCTGAACGGCAGCACCGAGTCTACCAGCACTACTCTGATGAGCGAACGTTGGTAACCGGAGGCATGCAGGTGGAATTACCATTCATCACAGATCAAAGCTACCAGCTGTTAATAAGAGAAGGATTACAGCACCTACATATCGGAATGATAATGGTGCGACTTTACACTTTACATCGGCGAAATGCCGGTACAAATGCCCTAATCCTGATACGAGACACAAGATGGAGTGATGACAGAGCAGTCATAAGCTCCATGGAAATCGATCTGTCAAATGGGTCGCAGTTAGCATATACTGCACCTAACATGACAATCAGCATCCATGATTTCCGGAACCATATCCAACTGGTTCTGCAAACCCATGGCTACGAAGGATGGCAAGGAGGAGAAAGCAATCTGCTACTTTCCCGGTCGTTGATCGGGAGGTTATCCAACACAAGTCATACGAACTTCAGGTACAATGTACAGAATGTAGCGGATCATCTAACAAGTCGAGGTGTTCGGGCAATCCCTGGACATGCACGCACAACGGCGGAACTACAAGGCCGACAGTGGATTATACGACCACCAACGAGTATAGCTCCACGTGTACCACAACAAGCCAGAGTACGATCCCGAACAGACGGATCACTGGCCATAGCATTCTCAGAATACTCCATAACCGCTCAAACGGAGAACGCGAACAAAGGACAAAATGATGAAGAAACCCTAGAAGAAACAATCCTCTTTTTAACCGAGGATGATGAAGAAGAGGAAGAGGATGCTTTTGCAACACTACGAGTCCTGTTGAACCAAACATACGACGATGCACCCGTATGGGATAAGTCCGATCACTCGGACGACGAATTCATCAACCCATTCGCGGAAGGCGGTGGGAGAGATAGAGAAGAAAGCAATAAAACCGAAACAGTGATGGCCGCAAATGAAATGGATTACCCATTGCTGAGAGAATTAATGTCCGAGACAGCATTCTCAACTGGGGAATCATCCATCTCAAGACAAAACGAACCTATTATGGGACCAGCAAATTACCCTCCAGCAAGAGGAGGGCAATCATTTGAGATACCCGAGATTAAGGCGCGGGTGCAGAACTTTATAGGAGGGTTTGCCAAGCAACACGATGGGAGGTTTAATTTGCCATCAACTCAGGCAAGCCAAGGAGCAATACTTGTATTACCTGACGACATTGGTCGGTATGCAGATGTGATTGCTCGATGGGAATCAATAACCCTAAACCTGGTGAACGAACGAAACTGGGAAAATAACAAAGCAAAAGTCATCTACATCGAGAACCTACTCGGAGAGCTAGAAAAGAAACTCTGGATTCAATGGAGAATGGCCTTTCCAGCCGAATACGAAGAGATCGTTAACATAGCAGATGACCCGCAAAATGTTTTATCCCAAATCAGACGAGTAATCCTCTTGGAAGACCCGGCAACGGGGTCAACCGAAGAACAAGACAGGGCATATAACGACCTGGAGAGGTTATCATGCCACGACATGAAGAACTTGTTCGACTACATCAATGATTACAAGATCTTAGCAATAAGGTCTGGTAGATTATATGTATCACCGGAATTATCGGTGAAGTTCTTCCGAAAAATGCCACCACTTATTGGTAAAGAACTAGAAAATGCCTTTCAAACAAAATATCCTGGTAATACTCTCGGGGTATTGCCAAGAATACACTTCACTTACCAATATCTAGCCGAGATGTGTAAAAAGGCGGCTTTACAACGGAGTCTGAAGGACCTATCCTTCTGTGGAAAAATTCCTATTCCCGGATACTACCAAAAACAAAAGAAATATGGTTTACGAAAAGCACAATCATACAAAGGAAAACCACATGACTCTCATATTCGGGTATTCAAGAAGAAATACTCGGATCGAACCAGAAATGCAAATGCTTTATTTGTGGCGAAGAAGGGCATTTTGCAAGAGAGTGCAGAAAGAAAACAGGCAACCTAGCTAGGGCAGCAATTATCGAAAACCTAGACCTAGCTGAGGACTGGGATGTACTCTCGGTCGATATAGGCGAATCCGACAGCGATGCGATATGCTCATTCTCAGAAGGAGAAACAGGCGCGAACCAAGTGACAATGAGCCTAGAAGAACTTCCATATGAAGATGTACTAATGATGACAACCGAGTCGGCAGGATGGCGACAGCAAATTACGTTGCCAGAATCAATGAGGAACTGCGAACACCAATGGATAGATAATATGGAGGTTGAAACGGGCGATGAAAGGTGTACTTGTTGTAAGGAGATAACAAGTAATATGTTCCGGAGTCATTGCAATCGATGCAAGTTGACTACCTGCCCTATGTGCTCAAAATTCTATCTAGGAAGAAAAATCCAAAAGAAGAATCAGCCGATAAAGCAGTATGAGCGAAAGGAGACTCTAATACAGGAACTATTACACTATATTAATTACCTGCTAGAAGAGAACGAAAAGATCAAGGAGAAACTCCTCGAATTGGAGTTACAATCTGATGAGAAAACGTTAAGAACCCCTAAGATAGCAGATCAAAAGGGAAAAGGTATTATGGATGAGGAGGAACTCGGATACGAAGAAAAGATGAAACCCGGAGGGATAATGTTTAGAGAGCATGCCAACATGCTAGAAGAAAATATCCACACTTCAGTCCCGGACCCATTACGAGGAAGAAGAGTTATTAACAGGTTATATAACCTGGAGGTAACTATGGAGATCCCAGGAATACCGGTGTTTAAAGTACAAGCAATACTCGACACTGGCGCAACGGTATGTTGCGTCAACGAAGAAGTGATCCCTAAGGAAGCATTAGAACCAAGTGCTTACCCGATACAGATCAATGGGGTAAATTCACAACAAATTGTGAATAAAAAGCTGAAGGGAGGAAATATGGCGATAGAAGAAAACCGGTTCAGAATTCCGTTCACATACACGTTTCCCATGGGAAAAAGGGAAGGTATCCAAATGTTAATCGGATGTAATTTCATTCGAGCAATGCAAGGCGGACTAAGGATAGAAGGACAAGTGGTTACATTTTACAAAAACGTGACCACTATAAACACAAGAGAAGATAGACTTGCCAATTTAATGGATACCGATTTAACAGACCTTGAATTAATAGAGATCCAGCAACTAGTGGCATATAACTGTGGAGAAGAGTCCGAAGGATTCAAACGAAGGTTTAGCCAGGTCTTTGAGCGACTAAAGAACCTAGGCTATATCGGGGATAACCCGGTAAAACATTGGGTCAACAATAAAGTCACGTGCAAATTGGAAATTATAAACCCAGACCTCTCAATTCAAGACAAACCATTAAAACATGTCACTCCGGCAATGAAGGAGCAATTCGACAGGCATACACAGGCCTTGCTCAAACTTGGTGTGATACGACCAAGTACAAGCCGCCATAGAACAATGGCGATAATGGTCAGCTCAGGCACCTCAATCGACCCAATAACAAAAAAGGAGGTTAAAGGCAAAGAAAGAATGGTGTTCAATTATAGGACACTAAATGATAACACGCATAAAGATCAATATAGCTTGCCTAGAATTAATACAATCTTGAAGAAAATCGGAAAGAGCAAAATCTACTCAAAGTTTGACCTCAAGAGTGGGTTCCATCAGGTAGCAATGGACCCAGAATCAATACCCTGGACAGCTTTCGTCGTTCCAGGAGGATTATACGAATGGCTAGTAATGCCGTTCGGATTAAAGAATGCCCCAGCAATATTCCAAAGAAAAATGGATAATTGCTTCCGAGGAACAGAAGAATTTATAGCCGTATATATCGATGATATACTGGTTTTTTCGGAAAACGAACGGGAACATGCAGATCATCTTACCAAGATGCTGGGAATATGCGAAAAGGAGGGTCTTGTACTCTCCCCAACGAAAATGAAGATCGCAGTCCAAGAAGTCGAATTCCTTGGAGCCATAATTGGCAACAGACGAATTAAGCTCCAACCTCATGTGATCAAGAAAATCATCACGTTTGACGAGGAAAAATTAAAGGAGAAAGCAGGGCTACGGGCATGGTTGGGCATTCTCAATTATGCAAGGTCTTACATACCCAAGTTAGGGACTCTCTTGGGTCCCCTATACTCAAAAACCAGCCCACACGGAGACAAACGCCTGAAAAGTTCAGATTTAGAACTTATCCAAAAGATTAAGAAAGAAGTTCAGAACCTTCCCGACCTAGAACTACCACCTACAAACGCCTATATTATCCTGGAGACAGATGGATGTATGGAAGGATGGGGGGGGGGGGGGGGGGGGGGGGGGGGGGGGGGTTTGCAAATGGAAACTACAGAAGAATGACCCACGAAATACAGAAAGGGTCTGTGCATATGCTTCGGGAAAATTCCCGGTTATAAAATCCACAATAGACGCTGAGATATATGCATGCATGGAAACATTAAAGGCACTAAAAATCCACTATCTAGATCAGAAGGAGATAATACTCCGAACTGATTGCCAAGCCATCATCAGCTTCTACAACAAAACAGCAGTAAATAAACCCTCAAGAGTGAGGTGGATAAATTTTGTGGATTTCATTACAGGAACAGGGGTACATATTAATTTCGAGCATATTGAGGGTAAAAATAATGTACTCGCTGATTCATTATCCAGGCTGGCAGCAAAAATGATAGTAATTAAAACAGACTATCAGAGCCCGGAGAAAATCGAAAAATTGGAACAAGTGTTAGACGAGGTACAACATGCTCCAACGGACATCATCAACACAGTCTCTGCTATTATCGATAGTATCATTAGAGAACTGGATGGCGGAGATGGCCCGCCTTACCAACGATCGACGGAAAGAGGGTACCGTATGTCAAAAGCCCTTGGCGGAAGAAGTGACCGCGCTTAACAAATAACTTTAAAAATGCGGAAGTGGTGGACCGCAATAATAAATAGCCACATTATCTAATATGTAAATTATGTTTTACTTTAAGGATGTTTAATTTAATTCGAGCACGCATGGAACAAAACAATCGAACCCCTGGTGCGTTAAGAAGGGAAGCTCGCATGGCCCTCCGACGGGCAGAACTATGGGGAACTCTAGGGGCACCACATGAAGGACTGGAGGAAACAATAACGATTACTGAGGAGCTGATATTCAACTACCCTAGAACAATGCAAGAGGAGATGGACCAGAGAAGAAGGGCCGCAGAGATACATAGGGAGCAGGCAGTAAAAACCTGCATGGACTGTGAAGTACTCCTTTCCCTCTGTTATCTCCAAAAGACCAGACTCGAAGGCCAGGCCTCCAAAGACAATTGGGCTAGGGATGCTTTAGGCCCAGTATCCAGAAATATCCAGCTTCTAGAAGAATGTCACCAAAAGCTCAAAAGCATTGAGCAGAGTCCCTATTATTAAAGCTCGAACAATTTAGATTCCTTTTTGAGTAGTGCACATGGGTGCAGCTCACTTTATTCTTTTCTTTGGGCAATTATTTGTACTAGATGCCCACTTTGTGAATTTGGTGTGTAAAGGACATCCCACTTGTGGACAGCCTTTAGTTCAGTGGACGATGGGGCCCAGTGAGCACCCGAATTTCTATCAAAAGAAAGAAATTCATGCAAACTAGCATCAATTTCAAACCAACTACAACCTTCAACCTGCTCCGAATTTCTCCCCTTCATAATCCTTCTCAAATTTGATGATTCAATTAATTCAAAAAAAAAAATGATGATTCAACAAGCATTTTCCACCATATATTCGGGTGATTTTAAAATCAAATATTTCCGAATTTTCTCCACCAATATATAGTTTTATGAATCACATACAAGAACTTAGAAGCGATATGTGTTAGGGTTAAAGTCACGCTTTGTATTATATTGTTCTAATTTTGGTTTAATCGCATAATATTTAATCACATTAGCAAAATAATTTCTCCCCTGATTAACCAATCTGCATTAAGAACCAGCAAATTTAAAAAGAATCAAACTAATGACCATTTTACCCTCATTTATGATGATTGTTATTTATTGTTTTGTATATAAACAATATATATTATTATTTCTAATGTACAAAATAAAATCTAACAAATATCAAAACATAAATGAATAAATTTAGTCGTATATGATATCTTGTTAGTGAATATTACAAGACAAAATAAAATAAAATATGCTCTTTAATTTTCAAAATTTAAAAAAAAAAAAAAAAAAAAATTGTATTCGATCTTTGTATTTGAAAAAAACAATTGCCATCGAAAAATATCCAATTTAAAATTTGCAAATTACTATTTCTAATATGTTGATTCAATAAAATTTGTTCAAGTTATTTTTAAAGATTATGTTTTTTATATATAAATTTGTTTTTGCACAATTTATGAATGTAATAGTGTTAATAAATAAGAGCACTAAATATTAATCATTATTAATGGGGGCAAAATAGTCATTTCTTAGAATTTGCTCTTTGTTAAGTCATGTTAGCTCTTGCAATAGCATCATCCTTGAAAAAATGATTAAAGTAGTAGTATCCTTTAGAGATTTGAGGGTATGGGTCCTGAAAAGTTGTTACTAGGAAAATCCAAACCCATTAAGCTAGTTAAGACCATGACTTTAGGCCCGAATGAATGCCAATCAGACCCGTATTAGATAGTCTCACGTTCAAACTCGATTTTCAGTTTCATTCGAGCTAATAATGCCATTGAATTAACTTGCAAATAAATTTTTCTCGGCTTATATTTTCTGTACATGACGTTCAAAAGAAAAGTAATTTTTTCTCCGCTTAAGAAACAATTAAGATGAAGTATTTGTAGAGGCAAGTTTTTCTTGCAGCCTTGCCACACGAGCCTGTAGAAACAACAATTTATTCAAAAAAATAATCCAACAAATATTTGCAAAAATAAGCTCGGCAAAAAGGGAGAGAAAATAAGTAAAAAACCTTGAATGATCTGGACCGTCGAATTGAAGGATCGAGATCCAGAGCAGTTGCATAAGCCTCTTCAGCAGAATTACAATCTTCCGATGCTAAATATGCATCCCCTTGCGAAAGGTAACCCTAATAATTAAAATAGTATAATACATAACTTAATAAATTTCATATTTTTGTAAAACTAGCATTAAAAAATTCCATAATTAGGAGCATATTTGCATTTTGGTACCTGAGGAAAATTTGGGGATATTTTACACGCTTCCTTTGCATCTGAAAGAGCACCATTATTGTCTCCAATTGCAATTTTCGCAATAGACCTACATTACAAAATTCAAGAATTAAGGAAATAATATTAACTTCAATGATAAAGAGAACTAACTAATCATTGATAATATTTCTATACCTGAAATTATATATAAAATGCAAACCACCTGAAGGCTTGAGCTCAATGGCCTACAATCACAAAACGAATTTCATAACACATAATGAATATCGCATAAATTTATTGCAAAGAAGAACCTTAGAAAGAAGCTGCACAGCCTCGATGGCATTGCCCTTTTCCAACTCCATCTCCCCTTTCTTCCTCAGCTGAAGCGCCTCGAGATTTGTGCTTGGATCGAACCCCGGTCCGCATAGCTGCGACAAAACCTGTGCTGCTTGGGCTGGCGAACTACAATAACCCACAAGTTCTCCTTGATGGGCGAAACATAAAATAGGAAAAATTAGGTCCTGTTTTTAGGTTGCATAGAAGGTGTTTGATGAAAAGCCCATGAAACATAAATCATGTTCGCGAGTTTACCTTTTGGGAGCACGGCGAGGTTGGGCCCGGTGCCACAACGGCCCAGACATCCGCACGAGATCACAGAGAACTCCGGCGGAGCGAGGCTGGAGAGAGTAAGGAGAGTCTCTCTCGAGCCTTGTCTAGCACAGGTTCGGTTCACGCACACTCTGATTTCGGTTTTTGATTTTGAGGGATTGGTTTTCTCTGTAAGGGAAGCGTGTATATTTATTTTTGCACGATGAGTGCGGAAACGAGAGGAGGAGGTTGTGAGCGCCATTGCTCTAGATTCCATTAGAGGGACATTTCTGCATTATCTGCAAAATAGAAGGATCTTTTCGAATATGCCTTCACAAATTTTCCTAACACGGGCTAATCACTTATTTAGTTACATGGGCTTATTTATTATCCCTTTCATTATTTGGGCTCTCTTAAAAGTTAAGATTCATCTACATTAATTTGGAGCACAACAAGAAAATATATTTTTTATTTTTTAATTTGTTAATAATACAAAAAAATGATTTTAAAAGAATTGCAGTCGGACTAATTAAGCACTCGCTTATGTTTAAAACAAGCTAATCTCATGCTAAGCACTCACAAGGCGTAAAATCAAACTCGAGTTTCATGGGCTCGCCGGAAAACATACTTTCCAAACCAAGCTTGTTCAGTTCCTCTTTCCAAAACTTTTCCCTAAAACAACAAAACCGAAAACAAATTAGTATTAGTTCTACAAATCAATAATGAATAAAATATTTTTCGAAAAACTAAAAAAGAAACATATACATTCGTAAAAAAAGTAAGAAAAATAAAATACAAGTATGACTTATATATACCATTAAAGAAAAGTAAGAATAATACCAAAGATCAAGGAGACGGCAATCAGGGTCGCCAATCGCCCCGGGACAGTAAATGAAATCCATAAAGAACTCTAACCAACCTCTCTCGAATTGTTTTGGCTCTCTAGTGTCCAAAAAATAATCTTTTCTACATCTTTTGGCATAATATAACACAATTTCCCATCGCGTGCTGTAATTTTCGAATCCTCAATTTTTTTGAAATTCATGTATCTTGTTGGTGCTGAAAGTTTTTTCCAATTCTCATTTTGTACATCAAAAGCAAGTATATAGTTTTGTTCGCATCCTTTTATTAGCCAGTAAACCGATCCACACGAATATACAGTTTTATCCTTAGGGAACTTGTATAATCAGGGATTTGTATGTTCTCTTTTATTGCTTTTGATTGGTGCCAAATCCAGCTACGCGAGTCAAAGATTTCGCACAAAATACCTGAACCGTTGAAACGTGCTTTCGATAAACAAATTATTTTGAATTGGACGGGGCCAACTGAGGCCTCAACAATTGCAGTGCTAATGTGATTCTGCCATCTGAATAAAGCAATATTATGATGAGATTGGCAATCTAAAATTCGGAAGTGTGGCATATTATTTAAACAGTAATTCTACACAACATATTCTCGCAACATAATTGGTAGCAGGATGATGAGGTGTAGCATGTGGATTGAATTAAGTGAAATTAATTTTATAGTGTGAATACAATATCCGACGATGATCAATATCCTGCTGCAAGAGCATGTTGCGTAGAATTATTCTTATTTAAAATAACTTGTCGCTAACTTTCTACTTTCCAGGGTTGGTATGGCCTTGCATTGACCAGTAGCCGGCTTGCAAACGTAGAACCGCTCCCCCCCCCCCACACACACACACACACACACACTTCGGTACAATAAAAGGAACAACAAATCAAACCACGACATTGTGATACTGTCTCGATAATTATATCATCTCTTTTCATGATATCCAAGGATTGAATCGAAAAGTTATTTGGGTCTTCAGATATGAATGAATATTCACAACCACTTCGGTCGTATATTTTTCTCCGTCGATCAGATAACCGGATACCGGTTCGGTTTTTAACCGGTTTTGTGTTTTGAATGAGATAGTTTTTGTCATTTCATTTATTTCTTTATTGACTTGGCTACAAGCTCTCAGATCATCTATATTGACGAGAGTCAATATCTCCATCAAGATATCATTGGGCAAGGTTTGGGTGTTTGAGGCCATGTGTCTGTAATTGCTAGAGAACAGTTCAAGTTGAAATAATATTCTTTGGGTTTGAAATAATTAGAAGTTTTTGTAATCTTAAATAGCAAAAAATTTGGTAACTTAATTAATGAAATTGGCAGGATGGATACGTATGGCAATTAATAATTATGTATAATAATTAACAAATATGCTAAATATCTTGTTTAATAATTACCGTATATATATGCTAATTAACATATATGCTGGCCCACTAATTCTAATGAATTGAGAGTATTGATAGATATGGCAATTAATTACATGTATACTAATTAACAAATATGATAATTAACTTGTTTAATAATTACCTGTTAAATAACATATATGCTAGCTCATATATTGTAATAATCACAAATTTTCTTATTTAAAATAGCAATATTTTCGTAACTTAATTAATGAATTGGCATGATCGACACATATGGTAATTAACAGCTTCATTATAACATTTTTAATTAGAACAATCTGAATTAATGATGCTTAATTGAATAATTAAACATATATGCCAATATTCATTTTTACGTATTAACAAATACACTAGAATAAAAGTCGTGCCAGTTTCGATCTCACGCTCATTTTTCTTCCTTGGCAAAAGGCGCATGGCACACGGCAAATGGAGGACAACACTTGAGATTCGGGTGAGGATTTAGTGTTTAAATTCCTCATTTGCAATTACACGACACACCGACAAATGGCACATGGTGTCGGCAAAGGCAGAAGGCAAATGTCGCTAATACACGACACTGACGGAAGACAAACGACATTGAAGATTGACTTCCATTTGCGACGGCGGCCATCAACAAACTAGGGTTTGTTAATCCTAATTAAGATTCCTTTGTTTATTCTTCTAATATGGAATAATTGGATTGTAAATGATGGACAAATTTTGAGAAGGAACATAAAAAGAAAAAAAATATTGTTGAAATTTTTTATTTTTACTATTTTTACCTATGTTGAAGTGTTATTATATTATTTGATACTAATGCAAATTAACTAATTTGAAACAATATAATATAACACATCCAATTACACTTGCTACCTTGTATGGAAAATTAATGAACAAAAAAAATGAAAGAAAGAACAAAAAATGGAAAGGGGGAAAGGGAGAAAGGGAAAGAAATTAAAAGTAAATAATGGATCAGTAAAAAAATGATTTTTTTTTTCATTTTGGTACGCATAACATATTTTTAATTTCATAAACTGAACAAAAAATGGAAAGGACAAAGGGAAAGAATTGTAAGTAAATAATAGATCAGTACAAAAAATGTTTATTCATTTTGGTACGCATTACATAATTTTAAATTCATAAACTTTCTCATGATCATCTTAATTTGTCCATAATTGTATCTAACAGGTGATTTATTTTTCTCTCGTCAAATAACATCATTTTTAAAATCCTAAGGTCTTCAAAAGAAATCACCTAAGGTCTCGCAGAATATGGGACCGGCCGTGCATGGAAGTCCGAGTTAAAGTTAAATTCAAAAACTTACTGCTGAAAACAAATGACCTTTTAAAAAGTTTTGAAAACTCAAATAGAAACTAACCCAGAAAGGGTATTTCACTCATTCATTGGCTCATTCATCGATAAATTAATCGAAAGATTTTCGAGTCATAATACAAACTAAAACAACAAACATAAAGTTATGATGACAAACAAAGAGGTCATCTTCGATCCTTCAATTCCAAACAGAAAGAAAGATAGCACTGAAGCAATGTGAAATGACCCGAAACACAAATTCTCTCTCTAGCTATCACTAAAAAAATAATCGCAACAATAACTACAACACAAAACAACTTTGTTCCTCAAGTAAACACAACTCCAACTTTCCTAGCAAAATCATCCTCGTCCTCCTCTTCCTCCTCAATGTATTCCTCTTCTCCTCCCTCTTGATACTCCTCCCCATTAATTCCCCCCTCTTCTCCTTCCTCTATATACTCTTCCTCCTCCACGTACTCATTCTGGTCGTATGCTGCCTCCTCTGTTACCTTCTCTTCCGTTACAACATTCTCGTTTATCATACCCTCCTCAACCTCTTCCTCTTTAACCGCCTCTTCTTCCTTAGGGGTAGAATCGTCAATTTGGTTGTTGCCATTACCAGCAGCCTCTCGTTTCCTCTTTAAAATCACACTCAATGGCTTTGGTCCTTCAAAATCAAGAGGAGACTCTCTCTCTCTTTCTCTTTCTCTATCTCTATCTCTATTTCTACCTCTATCCTCACCACCGCTTTTCCCGCCCTTCAGTTCTGTCAGACTTTTCGGGCCCGCAAAATTTGAAAAATCCTCTTCCCCCCTTCTAAACCCTGGTCTTCCTACTCCGGGAACAAACTCGCTCGATCTAGGTCTCTTCGCCTCAAATTGCCTCACAGGAGGAGGACGAGCAGGCGAAACCCTAAAATTTCTCCTCCTTTCTCTGTCCTCCATATGCATCGAATCAGGTCTTCTTTCAGGAATCTTAATCCTACCTTCTAGCCTGGTCCCACGCCTCTCTTCGACATGTCTCTCCTCTCTCCTGTGGTGATGAGATCGCTCCTCCCTCCTGTGGTGGTCCCGCTTGTCAGAACCGTTCCCATTCACTCTTCTTTGCTTATTCATCAACCTAAATCTCAAATCCGAGCCGTCAATCTCGTCCTCGGCCTCGTCACGAAGAGGCCGTCTTCTAGAAGATCGATCAAGATCCCTCGAACTCTCCCTCCTAGGACGCTTTCTCTCGTAAGGATCGAATTCGGGCTGGTAATCCTGTTCCGGCAGAACAGCATACCTCTCCCTTTCAATCCTCGGTAGAATTTCATAATCGTGGTCCAGCAGGTACGTCTCGTCGGTTTGATAAGGATTGTGATGGTGATTGTCTTCGGTTGGAATCACGTATCGAGAATCTTCTTCCTCGTCATGATCGACGAGCACGTCGAAACCAGGAGAGGATTCGCCTAGAAACTCATCTCTGTCTCTGCTATCCTGGGTCCGCTCGTCAGACTGGAATATCCTCTCACGGTTTTGCACCTGGGCCCCTCGATTTACATTAAATTGGCTCTGATGGTACTCCTCCTCATCTGGCAAACTGTTGTTATTATTAACCAGCATTGGTTTATAACTCGTAGCAACTCCAGCTTTGGGGAGAGATTTCAAAATATTCGAAACGGGCATGGGGGGATTCGAGACCGGTTTGTTGTTGGCGATGAATTTAGGATTATGGTCGACTTTTTGAGGCATTGGTGGAGAAGGACCCTTCTTTTGAGTCGATTGAGACGAAGGGGAGACTCTCGTGGCGGGTCCGTGCATGAAAGGACACCTGTCCCCTTTCATGCAGTTCCCTTTTTGGAAGTAGTAGCAAGGCGCGACCTTGTTGACAGGAGCGACGGGTTGAGGCACAGGTGGCTTTAGTGGTACCCTGCTAACTAGTCCATCGAGTGGCTGACAAAAAGACAAGATGAGAGAGGATTAGTAAAGATAAATCTTTTTTATGTTTTATAGAATGGATTGAGAGGGAGAGAGAATTACTGGATGGCGAAAGGCGCATTTAGGGTTCATGCAAGTGCCATGAAGCCAGTAGAAGCAATCTCTAGGGTTCATTCGTGCAGCCTCGCTGTGTCTGTATTCACATTCGTTGCCCTGAGAGAAGAATAATAAAGAGTTAGAATTTAATTCAAATGGATGTAAAGGTCAAATGAACAAGAACTTATATGCTAGTAAATGTGTGCATTGATCATTTAAGAAAAAGAATCTAGATTTTGAAATCAAATCAGAATATGTTCAGATCGGTGTTCAATTTTATGAAGTACAAGGTGAAATTTGTTTTATCAGAAAATCAGACGTAAACCCTAAAATATTAGGTTAAGGTTGATTTAAAACTAAAAAAAAAATAAAAGAAAGAAACTTTTTGAAACGACAAAAACTACTTTACAAACCCTAATCGAAAGAACCCAAAAAGAGTAGCAAAAGAGGGGAATAAGAAAAAAAACCTTCTTGCACGTGAGAGGCGAGGCAAGGAAATAAACGCAGTCGGTGTTCCTCTTGAGCGCCTCTTCCTCCGGAGTCAACTGCACCGGAGCCGCTGAGGCCGCGGCGGTCACCGGAGGCCGGATCCCACCAAATTCCATTGAAATCTTCACAAAAACCTAACAAAATCCTACTCTTCGAATCTCCCTTCGTATTACGTAACAAAAACCGAAGATTACGAATTAGGGTATAGACACGCGAATTACAATCGACAAAAATTGAAAAGATCCTGCGAAATTAGGGTTAACAAAGACAGAAAGGGGATCTGGGAGAGAGCAAATCGAGCAGTCGGGCAAGGACGCGAAAACGAGAAGAATTAAGAAATTGGCAAATTGGGGAAGGGGAATAAGAGGAGAATAGGGCGGCCGTGGCCGGATAGGGAGGTTAAAAAACGATCCAATGATAAAATAAGGAAATGATTTCCTGGAACAGGTCTTCCGTGAAACTACCAAATCAGAAGCCTGTTTCCCATAACTTGCCAAAATTTGGTTATGTTTTGCCTTTGTGAACCGGTTCCATCTATTTTGTTTCCTTATTTGCAAGTTTGAGTTGTTATCTGGACTTGGTTTACCGGTTCTTGAGAAACCGACTTGCTGATGTGGTGGTAACGAGGTACACGTGCTCTGCGATTCTGTCCCCCACCTGTCCGTTTGATTTAGGATGTATTATTATTATTATTTTAAAAAACTTTTTTATTTCAAAATTACTCTTTTGTTCTATAAAACTCAAAATTACTCTAATCTTATTCATGCACATACTATTTTTTACATTAAATTATTTATGACATAAATACATAAATAAACATATAACTTACGAAAACAATAATTTCAATAATACTTAATCATCCTCGTCTTTTGAGTCTACAAATATTTCAAAGAAATGATCTTTTTATCTTTTGATCTTTTTCCTTTCAAGTATTATCCATTTGAGAAATGTATACACTGAGAATTGATACATGAGAACTAGAAGGCAAGGAAAGTTAAGACTTAAGTTTAGGAGAATTATACTTCCTCCCTCCAATGCGTATAAGCTTCTCCTCCATCATTGTAATTTCTTGTGAAATTTTTCAATGTCCTCACTGAACATCTCTTTGTTGGATTTGGTTTGATTCGATGGATATCCTAGATTTTTCATAGGAAAGGGAGATTGGTTGCCTCTCATCTTTTTCTCTTATCTCTTGTTCTTCTACTCGCCTTTCTGACGTAACAATATATTTATACTTGTCGTAATTGAGACGAGACCATGACTCTCTTCAAATGTGCTCAAGACGAATTTAAACCTTTTTACTGATCGACCTCTTAGGCCGCGTCAATTTTGCTGATTCGGTTGCTTCTTTTCTTCGAAATTATAATTTTCGCCTCTTCCTCAACCACCAAATCGACCTCCTCGGCCACGTCCTCTTCCTCGATTGTTCTCAACATACAGCGTCTTGTCTTCATCTGTGGTTGCCTTGACTTGCAGAGCCTCCTGGCGTGACTCGTTCACCTTCTTTTTCTTTCGCTGCTCGTGTGCCTCGAGTGAACTAGACAGTTCGTCAACGGTTATTTGATCTAAATCATTCGACTCTTCAATAGCGCACACCATGTTTTCGAACTTCTCGATCAATGACCGTTGAATCTTCTCAAAAACTCTTGCATCAGTTATATCTTCTATGTTGCCCTTTAGTTGGTTCGCCACTGACTGTACACGCGAGATGTAATCAGACACTCCCTCTGATTTATTCGTCTTCATGGACTCCAATTCGTCTCGCAAAGTCTGAAGCCTCACTTGCTTCACTCGGTCGGCACCTTTGAACATTCTTTTCAAAGTGTCCCATGCTTTCATAGAAGTTTCGTGCCGGCAATCTTTTGGAAACCCGACTCGTCTTGGTACAGCAGGTACAAAGCGGTTTTGTCCTTCAGTCGTTTCTCTTTCATTGCTTTCAACTGCTTTACCGTCTGATCCGTTTCGGTAACGGGTCCCGTGTAGCCAGTTTCGATTATCTCCCAAACATCTTGCGCACCGAGTAATGCCCGCGTCAGGATACTCCATACTTCGTAGTTTTTCTTCGTCAATCGCGGCATCGGTATATGGCCAAAAGCACTCGCAAAACTCGTCATCGTTCTGATGCCAATTTGTTGGTTTACATATTCAAATATGGATTCAAACAGAATTTCTAATAGCACTCAACTAATAATTCTCTCTATTATTCTAATGAACTCTTACAACCCCTTTTTTGTATTTTCTGAATTGATGAATTGCTAAAAATCTAGGGCTTATTTATAGGCTCAATAAACTTGGAATACAATGTACTAAAGAACTTGTCCTAAATTATTTCATAAATTACGTTTCTTATAATAAAACTTGTCCTAAAATTATTTTCTAAATTACTTTTCTTAAAATAAAATTTTCTTAAAATTATTTGGACTAATTAAACTTGATAATTATTAATTTGGACTTGAATCTGTCTACACAAACATCTGATTGTCTCACAGCAATCTATTTGCAAATGAAAATGCTTGTTTTTTATGGCCGTCTTGTCAATTGTATTGTTTGTGTTGTGCACCACCACCCCTGATTTTCTTTTGAAATAGTCCATTTCACTTTTAATATGGCCGTCTTGTCAATTCTATTTGCAAATAGCTCATATGCTTTACTATTTCTGCTAGCAATTCTTCCTCCCTATAAGCTCAGAGTGGGGATGATAAAGAGCTCAGCCGCATCAAGCAAGCTTCTGTACGGATCGCATCTCCCGGTGAAGTTCCCGAGAAGCAAAGCTTGGAGGAGATCACTAGAGCTTGGAAGGTTTTCAAGAATTGCCCTTTCTTCAAGTATGGGACCTCCCAGCAATCACACTGTTTCGAGTCTCGCCGAGATCAATTTTTATCAATGTTATAAATTGCGATATTGCGGTCCATTGCGCTTGAACAATAATTTACACATGATCCCCGATATTGCGTCATATTACGTCATATTGCGGCGATATATAGCAGGTTGCGGTGTTGCGTTTTATGGATATTTATTGCGAATTGCGCTATTGCGGCGCAATTTAAATCATTGATTTTTATTAAAAAATAAAACAAAAGAGAGGTCTGAGGTTTAAGATAAAGACTTGAAAGACTAGAACAGATCACCCGAAGTACGATTATTACTTAATAAAAACCAATACGTTGACATACAAGACCAAAATGATATTAAGTCCAAAATAATAATCTCTAATTGCACAGCATAGAAGATAGTCTTAACCTGATACAGAGATCTTGTACAAATACTAGTGTCTTGACACAAAATAAATAACGGGAGTGTTTCACGAACGCATATGGAAACAACAAGTGACATGCAAACACGGTCTTCTTCGCGTCAAAATAATATAAAATTAGACCAACTCAAAGAAACAGCCCAATCATATTTTCGTTGATCCTGCAAAAAGAATAAATAAATATGTCTATGAAAAACAAAAAATAAACGTAGTTTAACACGAAAGAGAATAGCATACATTTAATGAGGATTTGTTCCTGGCTTCCCCATTTTATGCACGTCCTCGGGGGAGAGTATCTTGATGTACCACACGCTATTCACAAACGACCTACAATTCACCATCAAACAAAACCCCAATTAGAAGTTTAGAACACGACTTCACCATTTGGACTGTTATTTTTTACTAAGTTGATAAAGCGGCTTACTCCCAAGGGTCGTCGCCGAGGAGAAGAACATCGTTCTCTCGGTCGACGAATACAAGCTGCCAGCCTGATCTATCAGGGTCGTCCAACTGACCCTTGATCCCGTACATCTGTCCCAATTCCTCCCTCAACTCCGCGTAGTTGCTAAACCTGCTTATGTCCAGCGACCTCCCCACCGACCCCACCTTGTACACCTGCAAACAATACATGAAGTATTTGTATACATCTCTTTTACACACAATTTTCATTTCATACCATAGAAAACAATTCTTTTATTGTTATTGAATTAAAGATCGTAGCATTGTTCTTAAAATAATGAGTATATTTTTTCCTATATTTATCCTGACCTTAACGAAATTCCTAGCCGAAGGGTCAGCGTCACCAACGGACTGTAACAAGCCAGACGACTCATCCATGCAACCATAAAGCGATTGTTGAGGCGCAAAAGAAGATGACCCCACAAACCCTTCACTCTCACCACCACTCAGATGATTTCCCAAATTCGGGATCATATTGTACAAAAGAGACGACGCATCCACGTTCGACCCAAAAATAGCATGGTTTTGATGCCCGGTTTCGTTCTCCATGTCCTTGCTCGAAAGCGAGGAAATCAAACTCGAGTACGAACCCATTTGTGGATACTGGCTTTGGTTAAACCGAGAATAGTCAACAGAAGTATTTTTGGAAGTAGTTCCGTCAAGGAAAACACAGTCCAACGAATTATTTTGTTGGTGATCCCCACTTGGGGAGAGATACGTGGTTGTGTTCATGGTTTGATCCGTAAATCCAAATTTCTCTCGTAGATGCTGGGGTACCTGAAAAAATAAGATCGAAATATACACATATTTTAATCAAACGGAGACAGACAAAAGAAGGGGGGGTTTACTTTACCTGGACTTGATAAGACGTTTGAGGGGGAGGCTGTTGTTGGGCCTGTTGCTTCTGTTCATTCAATTGCTGTTGTTGATGGAGTTGGTGTTGCTGCAATTGAATTTGTTGTTGGTGGTGAAGGGCATTTTCTGCATTTAACATTTGTTGCTGGAGAAGGGGGGTCATATTGCATGAATTTTGAGCTGACTGCATGGATTGCTGCAGGGAGTTCAAATACTGCTCCTTCAGAAATGCAGGATTCTGGGTACCGCTTGGCGAGGCTGCCATTGATTGGTACGGACTTGGTCCGTGGCTCGGATTGATTTGAGTCGGTTGGAATCTCTGTGGTCCACCTGCGCTGCCCCATGAACCAAGTCCGGGCTGTTGGAAGTTGAGAGATTGGTAATTGCCTCCTTCGCCAGCTACACCTCTCAGCCACATCAGCGCGTTGGCCTCGTCTTTTTACAATACCATGGATATAGTTATATGTAGGGATATAATTATGCATGGATATAAAATATAAACATGCAATAAATGTGTATGTGTATGTGTATAATAAATAATGTGTACCGTGAAGAGTGGGGACGCCAGAGTACCAAGGATGCTTGAGCCTGAGAGGGAAAAGAGATGGATACATGGGAAACGTAGTCAACGGTTCGATTTCCCATAGCGATACCCTTGGAGGCCTTTCACACGCTGTCGATTCGTCCCATCCAACCTAAATTTGTGATTGGCCGAAATATATTTTTTAGTTTATTAATACATCTCCTCATTAGAATAACAAAATCTGGTTTCCAGATCGACTTATAGGGCTGGATTCTATGTCCAAGTATTATTGGAGACCTTAAGTAAAGAGTGATGATATGAACCCCCTTACAATCCCCTCAACCTATTAATGAGGTGACGTTTTTATCTTTTAGTCTTAAATGAGTAGGTGGTAGATGAGTAAATGAAACCCGGTTTTAACACACGTGTCTGTATTAAATGATAATGTGTTAAACGAGTATATAGTAAATTAGTAAATGAACCCGTTTTAACACATAAAATATTTTTAATTTAACATGTGTCTTTGTTTTATTTGCTTGGTTTACCATCAATTGCCAGCACATCAATTGGCGTGGGGGGATTTAGAGGGGACAAGTATATTTTTCCTTAAATAAACATACTAAAAAGGCAGATTTTTTGTTACCTTGACAGATCTCCAGTGAGAATTCGCCCAGCGCACAGGATCCACATCACTTACCTCTGTTATCGTCCCCATATATCTACAAATATCCATGCAAGGATAAATATAAAACATAAAAAATACTAGATAAAAGAAGATAAATAAAAATATATAATTTCCATCTAAACATTGTTACTAATTACTAATCTCGGATGCAAGGGTTCAGATGAAGAAAGAAAGAAACAAACAAAACTACCATCGAAAGACAACATAAGTTCACAAAATTTGTCAATATTAGAGAAATGGAAAGAAAAAAAGAGCTTGCATGAAAAATATTGTTTCTATTACCAAATAGATACCTCACCTACGGACGCTCGATTCTTCGGTTTCAAAAAGCATTCGGAACCGCATCCCAACCGAAATCCTCGTGTGGAAAACCGCCTTTATGTACTTCGAGAGTGGTATCACAAATTCAGACGGGCTCGCCCTAAAGCATATAAATATTCAACACAAGCAGCAAATAAAATCAATCATAATTACGGGAAAAAAAATAGAGATAAAAATGGCCTTTATTTAACTTATCGAATATTATACATACCTAGGGTTGAAAAAAATGGTGAAGCGACTGTTTGTCGAAGCAGCATGGGCAGCAGCTGCAAGAAGGCCAATATGCATGCTATCGCTTGAGAGTACCGAAGACGGCATTACAGTTTGAGGCCGACTTGCTCGCCTTATTCCTAACAAAAGTTGGTTCTTTTCGTTCCTATATAATATTGCGGATTGAGAGCCTCGAGAGCGAATTGTGAAATGGGAAAATATGAGGTGTAGCGAGGAAAAAGGAACTTTACCATATAAAGAGAACAGAGTCGCCTGCTATGAGACGTTTTGCGCTGACGAATACGCTCCAGCCTGTTGTCAAGAGATGCCTTTTTGGTTGCCCTTGAGGAGAGGACAAAAATTATCAATTCAATTGAAATCAAGTACAAAAAAGTAAGAGAGAATTTTTGCAAAAATAAGATTAGTGTACCTCGAAAAATGTGCCTGAATTTCCAATCGACATCGTGTATGTCCCTCGCAATAAGCTCTTGTGCTGGTGGCTGCTGTGTAAAATCCTACACATAAATTAAATTTTACCATATTATTCACATTATATTATTATTTCACTTAGAATTATGTAAATAGATGTGAGAGAATAAACTTTTCTCGAACCGCTAACAATGTTATCGATGTTCTTTTTTTCAGAAAATTATATTCTCCCAAATATTTATATTATGAAAATCTTATGTAAAATATGTCCTATTTTGGGCGTACCAAAGGAGGGAACACACGCTCAGCAGCACGGCGAGGCACAGAGAATCCACCATGAGTGCTCGTATCGCTCGCAGTCAATGTCTTGCAGAAGTAATTTGTGGGTTGTTTACTCATAATTCCCATTTCCGCTGGTAAATATGCATCGTTCTGCTCTTGCTACCAAAAAACAACAAAAAAAATCGAAAACAATAAACAACTATACAAACATAAGAAACTACTCATGATTAATAAATAAATATAAACAAAATTTCATACCGGGTTTAAGGGCTGCAAGGTCATTTGCGCATACACCTCGTCTGTTTCCACATCTGCCTGAAAAACAATTAGATTTTACGAAACCTCGTTAAAAAAATTTAGGGTTCATGAAAAGTAAATCGGTAATCAAGAATGATAAACTTACATGCATTGTGACATCGTGTAGCTGGCAAATGAGTTGCGGGGGTAAGTTGGGATAATTGGGGATGTGGCCTTCTACCTCCTTGTTTGTTGAGGCCGCGACCTTAAAATCAGAAGTTAAAAACATCAAATATTTACAATCTGAAATTGTGTAGTATTGATTTAAGATATGATAACAGAAATTTACCTGCTCACTGTGGCCTTGAGGGAAGTACACCACACGGGTCGCAACTGTAGGGAGGCAGACGAGTGGGCCCGCGCATGCGTGCCATAGCTCTGAGTTCAAACATTTCTTCTCTGAGAATAAAAGATATGAAATCGTGATTTAAGTTTCATGTAATTGAAGAAAACAAACACGGTTCTGAAAAAAAATCACGAGTGAGATTGAACAATTGATGTTTGCATATCTTCTGTGAAAGTACATAATAAGAAACAGAGTATTTGTTTGCCACACAAATCCAGGCAAATAAATAATTCAAAGCTTTGTCTATTTGTGATTATTTCAACCAAGGAAAACTCCATTGGTGCCAAGAAGTAAAATGAAGTATTGTGAAAAACAAACAAATTTGTTCAGCTGGAAGTCAAAAAAATTACTTTAGTTAAAACCCAGTATGGATTCAGAAAAATCAGAAACAAACTTTCATTTGAAGCAATTAAAGTGGCCAAAAAGAGAAACAAAAAGGAAATTATTTAAAAAGAGTTAAAAAGAGAGGTAGAGAACATGGGCACAAAGTAAGTTACCTTCCTCTTGTGATTGGCCTAAGCTGGCCACAGAAGAAGAAGAAGAGTTCATCTCCAGAAGGGGAAAAACCCTAGTACTCCAAAACCCCCATTAAAAAGTAAAACCAGTCTCTTCTAATCTAAAAGCTCACTTAATTAGCCCCCAAATCACCTCCTCAATCCACCAGCATTCCACAAAGCTAAACCCTAAATCCTGAACCAGTTCAGATGAAAAAAACAAAGCAAAAGTTAAGGGATAGACAACAGTGTAGTGCAGTGCAGTGTATCTTTTCTCTTTTTTCAAAAAGGGACCACAATACAAAGATGAGGAAGTTATTTATTTGCCCTTTAGCCCAACTCAGAGTAGCTAGAAATCGCCATTAGAGAGAGAGAGAGAGAGAGAGTGAGAAAAAAAGAAAGGTGGAACCAAGAGAGAGAGAGAGAGAGAGAGAGAGAGAGGATATTTAGGTTCTGAGCATTTAAGTACTCCAGAGTGATTTTTTAACTAGTTTGCATTTTACAATAGTGTAAAAAAAGGAAAGAAATAGTAATATTTTACGACCATATTTTCACAAAAACCCTCATAAAATTAATTATGCTGATAACACACATAAAATTTGAACCAAAAATTATGATTTTAAGGATTAAATCGGAAATACAGAGTTGACGAAGTGTGTATCTGTAAGAAATGAGTGGAAGTGTAGTTTTTGATGGGCGGAAGTACGGAGTTGTCGGGGGAGACGACGATTATATACAGCGATGGCCGCTTTGACTACACTTTGTTTTGAAAGCTCTGTTTTTTTTTTTTTTTGGAATTTTGTAATTCAAAATGAATTTTTTTAATTAAAGGACCCTCAAACTTCTCTCAAATTGGTTTCTTGTGTACAAAATGAACTTGTTATCAATAAAAATTAAATGTTTCATGCAATATTAAGTGAGTATTTGTATTTGTATTTGTATTGTGTACTTAAAAAGTATTATTTAATGGATGTCATCGAGATTAATGATACGCAACTAAATAATCAATTTCACATATTTCAAAGAGAAAGATGAAAGAAAGATGTTATTTATTAGATAGATAGGGAAATTCTTGCATAAATCCGGCCGTTTGGCAAGTGGAATTAGTAGAGTGGAATTGAATTATAAAGTGGAGGAGAAAATTTTTCTGGAAATAATAATTCCATAGTTTGTATGGATGTCTAAATTATAATATGCTGGAAAAAATATAATTTTTTGTTTCGTTGTTTAGAAAATTTGGAATTTTGAAATTGGAATTTCATTATTATAATATAATTACTATATTACTAGCAATTATAAACTCGTTATATTCATATAATATTATTGTATGAATAAAATAATTACATTAAATTATAATATTCATATAATTAATATAATATTATATTATTACTATAATAATATTAAATGTATTGTTTTATTATTATAACATTATATTATATCCGTATAATTACTATAAAAATTATTATCTTAGTGCAATATATTATATTACTTATATAGATATGAAAATAATATAATAATTATATTATTATAATAAAATAATATTACACATATAATAAGATTATTAATATATAATAATAATATAATATTATTAAATGCATTGATATATTATTATAATATTGTATTTTATCCATATAATAACATTATTTATAATAAAATATATAATATTATATTCATATAACATAATTATTTTTATTATTATAATAATATATAATATTATATTAATTTTATAGATTTAACAATTACGATATAATTATTCTTTGATTATAAACTTTTGCTCCACTTTAATATAAATTAATAATATTATAATATAATAATAATTATTATTATTATTATTTATATAAAAATAATAATTATAATATAATTTTTTTATTATAATAAAATCATTACATAATTGAAATATAATTATTTTATTATTATAATATTATGTGTTATTCATATAATAATATTATTTATAACAATATATAATATTATACTAATTATATAGACATAATAATATTGTTTTATATGATTATTATAATATATAATATTATTTTAATTGTATTAATATAATAATTGCAATATAATGTTGATTATGTGTCTTTACTGTTTTGTTAATGAAATTCTCCACTTTGAAATTTCAACATTTTGAGAAAATCATTTCACTACGATTGGGGAAAAATATTTTTCTAGAACTAATTAGTTCCATTTTAATTCTCACACCAAACAAAGAATCTTGATTTGGGACAAATTAAAATTCCATTCCACTCCAATAGTCCACCTCCCAAACATGCCCTAAATTATTTTCGAATTTTTAAAAACTTCTTCATCTTTTGGATACACCAAAAAAATCCTTCCAAACAAGATATCATTTTCATTTACCCTCTTTATAGAGGTTAAACTTAACATTTGATGATGTTAAAAAAAAATTGGACCAAAATACATCTTTATACTTTCATATTTAATTTTATAAGTCATTTTTTATATATTTTATTATTAATAACAAATAATAAATAATGTTGTAAAGAAATTATGCACCTTAAAAATATTTTGGTATAAAATATTATTTTTTGAGTTAGTTTTAATGTTCATTCATTGTTGATAAAATTAGTTTTGAAATCGAACGAGTTGTTGGAATTAAAACTAGCGGCATAATTTTTTTTGACAGAAATATTATTTTAAGAGATAATTTTCATTAAGAATGAATGAAAAGTTAAAATTAGATCCTAAAATAGTATTATTCTACTGATATATTTTTCAGAAAAAAAATATATATATATTGTTGTTCATTTTATTATTATTTAATTCTAATTATATATGACAAAATATATAATAAATAAAATATTAAAATTATATGTGTAACATATAGTCATTTTTAAATTAGTATATGTCAAAAGAAAAATTGTGAATATTTTTAAATTAATAAAAATACAAAAAATAAATAGTAAAATTAAATATGAAAAATAAAGAGGTATTTTGATCCAAAAAAATTCAACACCATTAATTGTTATCTTTAACCCCTATAGGAAGGTAAATAAGAATGAAACTTTGTTTAGATGGGGTTTTTGGAGTATTCGAAAAAATAAGTTCTTTCGAAAAAAAAAAAAAAAAAAATTAAGGGGTTATTTAAGAATTCCTAATAAATACGGATCTTGAATTCTAGGTTCATAACTCATTGTTTTGCCGTTGCTTTATTTTCCTTTGAATTGTTATGTTTGTTTTATCAATGTAACAAATTATGCACAAATAAATAAATAAATATTTATTAAGATCTATAGAAACAAATACGACTCTACGGAGATTACAAGTTACTGACATGTATGAAAATGATGAAAAAAATGATAATTATGTTAAATAACATTAATTATGTAATTGTTACCAAACATTGCTAGTTAAATTGGCCGGGTGTCCAGTGTCCACTCAAACCTCAAAAAACTGTGATGAGTTTAAAACTCGGCAAACTCTATCTTAAAAATATAAATGAGGTACGAACAAGGTTGTTAAAATCGGAATTCTACCTTGAATCGTTCGGGGGTGGAATCGAATCGGATCGTAAAATCGTATGCAGAATCGTAAGATTCTATGAAAACAGAAATAAATAAATAAATAAATAATATAATGTGAACATATTTTAGAACCGAGACATCAAAACATGCATGAAACATACCCATCCAAAATATCAAATATTAAAAATAGACAAACACAATGTAACACGAGACATATTAAAACATCCAAAATAGCCAAACAAAAGTCGCATCTATTCTACACGATTCTACGATTTAACTTGGGTTCTACCGCAATTCTACTAAATTACGATTTTACGTACGACTTGACTCGTTTTGTCTTATTAGAATCGTAGAATCGTGCGATTTTACAAGTTGAATCACGATTTTGACAACTATGGTTATGAGGAGTCCATCTTATATTCAAAAAAAGATTATGTAATTGTTTTGTACATAAGATAAAAATGATGGTCAAATAATATACTTGTTGGCGAAAATTAAGCTGATTTAGTACCGGTATAATATGTTTGCATAAAAATTTCTCTTCTATTGAATATTTTTCAAAGATACTATAAAATAAAAATAAAAGATGCACAGGAAAAAAAAATTCTAACCCTATGCATTCACTTTTCCAGCCAATTCCTTATAGAAATATTATAATGATCATTTTGGCATTGCAACTTTTGATCATATCAAAAACTTAATAGTCTGATATTAAACGAATTATTATAAAAATATATATGAAATATTAATTCATATATTTATAAGAATTACAGGCAAAAAAATAAATAATATGTTGTACAAAAAGGTTTGTTGCAATATTTATTTTATGGAATTGACTATAGCACTCCATAGATGTGCACTTCGAGTACATGTCATCAACCGGAACACGAAACATGACGGATTGATTTTTTTCAATTTGGATGGTATTTGTGCACTTCAAAAACAAATATAAATTGTGATATAAAAATAAATTTAGTCCAAAAAATTATATAAAATGTTATTCATGTAAAAAAATATTTTGTAAGGTGTATCATACATACATAAAGATATATCAGACATATTAAAAAATATAACATGTATTATATTTAAAAACTACCTAGTACGTCTAAAAGAATTATGATATTGTGATACATTTAATAAGGTATAACAAATACATGTATATCATATAATTGGGCATCGGCGTCACTACCGAGTCCCGCGCAGCGGATCGAAGGGCACGGTCCGACCCGATCTCGAGGACCACTATCGGTGATGGTTATGTTTTGCTAATCATAGGACAAAGAATTTGTCGAATCGGGAATATGAAAATGCATTAGGTTATGCATATTGTGACTTGACCAAAAGTGTGATACCATGACATGGTTTAGTCATCGTAGATGGAATCGTAACGAATGAGATCTTAGTTCTTCATACTTGAGATGATCATGGGTCATTTTTTGTGCGTAACACGATGCTTAGATATAATTTTCCACTATCTGTAACAGGATGGTCATGGGATTATGATCGGGTGTTATCTGAAACACGGATTTTAACGTGAATCATCAAGGTAGAAATTGTTCATTTCGAAAGAAAGAGATATCCCTTAGGCCTATCGATGAATTGATCAATGAAATTTCTGGCCAGAGTTAATGATATTAATAGTTAATATCGATTGTGTTTGTTGATTCAATTCGGTATCGAGACATAAGTTTAGTCAATCAAATTATAAGGATGACTATTACCGTGCCTTTTGATTGACGGATATCATGAACAAGAGAGCTAAACACCACCGTTCGAGATGGGTATAAATAATCATAATCATTTTCGTTTTCAACGTGGGAAAGTTATGATGGATTTCTTCCTAGATCCCTCTCATGAGCCTGTGAACTTAGGCATAAGTTCACTACCATTGCTTGATAAGAACCTACGCGGTCACACATAGAGCTGTCTTATTTCGGGCTTAATTTCAATCTCTAAGGTTATGTATACATGAGATGTACATTAGTACTTTCTTTAGTTGGATCTTAAACTGAGTGGGAGACTGAAGAAAATACAGTTATAGATCAACTAGTAGATTGTACACATGAGAGTAGATGAACGTACGTGTTCATCGTGACGATTGGATGCACAATATGATTGTGCAAATCTGACAGAAAACACATAGTCCGTCGTAACGGAATGGTGGTCCGTCATGACGGACCATAAAGGTTTTCTGCAGTATTATACAGAATTATACACAGTCCGTCATGACGGACTGGTTGGTCCGTCGTGACGGACCAAAAAGAATTTTGTGTATCAATCTGTGAGTATAGCGTTGTGACGGACTGGTTGTCCGTCATGACGGAACTACGTCACGACGGACTGGTTGGTCCGTCATGACGGAGCCTAGTAGTAACGGCTATATCAGTAAATGTGATACATCCGTCGTGACGGACTATGGTGCGTCATGACAATGACAGACTGTACTCCGAATTCTGAATTTGCAGTTTCTTTTAGATACTCATTAATACCCAATTAATTCAGCCTTGATTATAAGATCATGGTCGTTTCGTCTTCTTCTCCCTGGCCATTGTTGAGCTGTGAAACATTCTTGTGAGACAAGAAAGAAAGAGAGAAAAGAGATTGAGATTGAGCAAGTTTACGGTGATTTTAGGAGAATCACGCGTAACCGAGAGACGAGGCTCGCGGTGGATACGAGTATAGAAGTTTCAACTGAAACTTTCTGTTGTGATCAAGATCGAGCAAGGTCAGAGACAAACCGGAGCAATTCCGATTGTATACGACAAATCGGAGCTCCGATCTAGGTGTCGAATCGTGCGGGCGTGGGACGTGCGTGTCGCCGGAGTCGAAGCAAGGACAGCAGCAACTACGCAAGAATCAACCCGTCTCCGTGATCAATTTCACGTGGTATGATTCTCTATGAATTAATAGTTAATTTCATAGGTATTAGTTGCATTTCATGATTTGTACGTTCGGATCGGTGACGTGGTCCTCGGGATCGGGTCGGACCGGACCTCACAATCCGCTGCACGAGGCTCGTTAGTGACGCCGATACCCAACAAAGAATCAGGGCAGAAGCAATAACAAGAATGCGTCTCTCCTTCGTCATGATCAATTTCACGAGGTTTGACACGTTTTAAATATTATTGCAAGATTAGTATCATGAAGTCGACGGCGTGGTCCTCGGGATCGGATCGAACCGGGCCCGACATTCCGCTGCGCCGGGCTTGGTAGTGATGTCGATACCCCACACATTAGCGCCTCATGATCAGAATAAAAAATAAATGAAGGAAATACAGTTTTGGATCAACGGTAAAATGGTACACATAAGGATAAGCGAACGCACGCGTTCGTGGGCATAAATAATGTGTATATTAGATGCACATATGTATATTGGATATACGTAGTTAAATTGATAAGAAACGGTTTTATTAAGAAACACTACAACACATATGTTCGTTTGGGGCAGCCAAAGATGACCCAATAAGGGCTGAAAACCGTCCCTAAAGGATTTTGGGGCAGCCAGGCGACCCAAAAACGGCGTCCCTAAAGACTGCGTTCCTGTCTGGGGCGGGCCGACCCTATAAGAGATTTGGGGCGGGTATTAAAGGGGCGGGCCGACCCTACAAGGGTGTCAGATCTGGATGGTGTCAGTACGAATAGCAGATGCTTAAAGGGGCGGGCCGACCCTACAACTGGCATCCCTATTGGGGCGGGCCGACCCTACAACTGGCATCCCTATTGGGGCGGGCGGACCCTACAACTGGCATCCCTATTGGGGCGGGCGGACCCTACAACTGGCATCCCTATACGTATTAAATGCTGCTATTGATTATATATAATATTAATTATGAATTATATAAATTAATTATATATAATATTAATTTTAAAATTCTATTGATTATTAATTATCTATTATATTAATTATATATTATATAAATAATTAATTATTATATAAATAATTCATAATTAATATTATTATATAAATAATTATATAATTATATTAATTATTAATTATATAAATAATTAATAATTAATATTATTATATACAAACTCAACATACGACCAAATACGCAAACTTAGAAACATAAATCATACATGCAAAGTGAACATACAACCAAATACACAAACTCACAAACATAAATCCTACGCGCAAATTGAACAAACAACCTAATACACAAACTCACAAACATAAGTCCTACGCGCAAATTCAACCACAAACACAAATCCCAGAAAATTCACACACAAATCCTACGCACAAAACATACAACCAAATTCACAAACATACAACCAAATACACAAACATAAAATCCAACGCACAATTTTACAAACCAAATCGTAGTTCTAGAAATTCATAGCTTCGTCATCATTGGGCGGGAAAAACGGACATCCCAACATGCCCTAAAATTAGAAGATACACAAAATTGTAATGACATGTTGAAAGTATATATATATATATATATATATATATATATATATATATATATATATATATATATATATATATATATATATATATATATATATATTGGAAGATATACCGTCCAATTATTCGTCTGCGAAGATGACGGGATGGGGCGGTACGGCCTCTGCTGTGACGAGGACGTCGGCTGATATCTCGTCGGAGTGTGATGCATTTCTTGCGACTGCATCCGATCCATCTGGGACATGTTCATCGGGTGTGAAAGTGGAGACATTATCAAGTTCTGCAGGTCCGTCGCTACCGAATAATTCGTCCGTCCCGATCCGTCGCGCCATGCTGCACCCGATCCTGCCGGAGATAATCCCGATCCTTGCCCCTTAAAAACATAGTATAATTTCAATATGAAACCAATTGAATATAAAAGTATTTACAAGCAAAACCTACTTACCTGCTGACGACTCTGCTGAGACATCAGGTGAGCAATGGAACCCTGCATTGCCATCATTTGCTCCTCAAGCCTCCTAGTCCTCTCTCTTTCCTCGGCGAGCTGACTACGCAACTCACCCATATCTTCCGGGGACGGTCCGTACGAGCTAGATCCTCCTGTGCCCCAACTTGGTGTTATCGGTGTTTTATACAAATTCGGATCGACGATGGAATCAATCCCATAGAAGTGTCCGTGAGCCCTCCCTCCTGACACGGCCATCCAATCGTGATGGTTGTCTCCGTGTTGCTCAAACCAATCCGGACCGTGCTTCTCCCTCATTCGTGCATCATACGCATTCTATTAAATAATAAAAATCAAATACTTGTATTAATGAAATTTAAAATTATAATTAAAATATAAGCAAATAATTTACCATTATTGCCTGCGATTTCGCATCGACGTACTGAACTTCTCCTCCAGGAGTACGCTCTTCTATTAAGTAATTCTCGACGATCGAACCCTCGACTCGTGCTTTGTTTCTCACCTTCCTTTTCAATCTACGTAAGCACCTTTCAAATGGATACATCCATCTATACGAGACGGGCCCACACATTCGGGCTTCGTACGCCAAGTGAACTACAAGATGTTCCATTGAGTCGAAAAAACTTGGGGGAAATATCTTCTCTGACTTGCAAAGAGTCACAACGATACTCTTCTCCATTTCAAGCAAATGGGTCGGATCCAACTCAGTGGCGCATATATCACGAAAGAAACTACTGAGTTCATTTAGAGGTTCCCAGACACAATCGGGAAGTTCACCTCTCAAAACCACAGGCAAAAGTCTTTGCATGAATATGTGGCAATCATGACTTTTCAATCCGTGGACATTCAAGGTTTGCATATTTATGCATGTTGTCCAACTTCCTGCATACCCGTCAGGAAAACGCAAATTTTGCAACCAATTATATACAAGGGTTTTTTCATTCTTATTAACGCAATATTTGGCTCTTGGTTTACCAATTCTGCCATTGTCTTGTGACAAAAGCTCTAATTCTGAGCGAGAACATATCAACGAAAGATCTAATCGAGATTTTGCGTTATCTTTGGTTTTATTTTTCACGTCAAAAACAGTATTAAACACATTACCAAACACATTAGCCTCGATATGCATCACATCCAAATTGTGACGAACAGAATTCGTCGACCAATACGGCAAATCCCAAAAAATGCTCCGTTTGGTCCAATTGTGTGTTTGTCCGTAACCGGGAATCTTCTCTTTCTCAACTCCATTCTTTCGTACAACGATCTTTTCGAGCACATCGAGATGATCCAATTTATCGCGAATTTCTAAACCAGATCTACGCGCGGGGGGGGGGGGGGGCAAACTTCGATCAGTTTTGTTTTTGGTGAATGAATTTCTCTGATATCGAAATGGATGGTTCTGAGGTAAAAATTGTCGATGACAGTCAAACCAACTATTTTTTCTACCGTGCGTTAACCTAATCGATTTCGTGTTTTCCATACACACAGGACACGATAATCTACCATGAGTCGACCAACCCGACATCATCCCATAAGCCGGGAAATCGTTTATGGTCCAAAACAATGCAGCTCTCATATTAAAATTGTTCTTTCGATACGAGTCATATGTTTGAACCCCATCCTCCCACAACATTTTGAGCTCATCGATTAGAGGACTCAAGAAAACATCGATTTTGTCACCAGGATGATCTGGACCGGGAATAACAAGCGTTAGAAACACATGACGATCTTTCAAACACATTCCAGGAGGAAGATTGTACGGAACGATGAAAACAGGCCAACACGAATAAGGTCTGCCGCTCGATAGAGTATACGGACAAAAACCATCCGTTGACAAGCCAAGACGAACATTACGTGATTCGGAAGCGAAATCGGGATAAGTGGTATCAAAATTCTTCCACATTTCTCCATCGGAAGGATGAATCATCAAATGAGGTTTATCGCGAATTCCATTAAAATGCCACGTCATGTGCTTCGAGGTTTGTTCAGACATGTAACACCTTTGTAACCTTGGAGTTAATGGTAAATAATGTAGGATTACACATACGATTATTAGAGTATGCAACGGAATTATTCACGCATGCGTAACCTAATTCTACCCTGGATCACACTCGAAAAACACCGAAAAAGGAAGAGTAATCAGAATTTTACCTCGTACAAGTTAGTACGTGATGTCTTCTTCTCCAATCTGTTGAACCTTCTCCAAGGATTGCTCGTGCAGCCCCTCTACTCGTGTCCACCTTGATATTCGTCCGATCGGAACCGTCAACGCCGTTCTAGCCGGTGTCACGATTATTTCTCTCAACAAATTGCTCAGATCTCTCTTCTATTTCTCTCTCGATCTCACTTTGAAATTCTGTGGGAGAAAGAAGAATTTCGGCGGCCAAAATTAGGTCAGAAAAATGGCAGCCTCGAAGAGAGAGAAAGTTGAAATCAGAATATATATATAGGCAAAAATTAGGTTAAAACCCTAGCTTTCGGATTGGGCCGAAATTAGGTTAAAACCTTAATTATCTGAATGGGCCCGAAATTAGATTAAATCATAATTATCTGAAATTAGGTTAAAACCCATAATTCTGAACGGGTCCAATTCTGACTGCAGATTTGCCTATTTATATAAATTCTTCCAAGTTAATTCTTAAGCCATATTTTCTTTCAAATAACGCAAAACCTTGAGAGGGATCCTTGCTCCTTTTTTCCCTTCTTCAATTGGTTTGTATCGAGATTGATCACAAATATCGCACGTTATTTTATAACTGTTAACCCCGTAAAATAACATGCAATTATTCGGACAAACATCGATTTTTTCATATTCCATTCCCAAATCCTTAACTAACTTTTTTGATTCGTGAAAACTACCAGTAAATCGATTTCCAGAAGGAATTATATATGTTTTAATTATATGCAAGAACCTATTGAAAGCTTCCTTAGTTACTTCACAATCGGATTTTACACTCAACATCATCGAAACTATCGACATTTGCGAATATTTTGAATCACGAAAACCGTCCCAAAGAGTACGTTCCGATTCACGGAGCAAATCATAGAATCGAGCAGCTTCCGGATTGGGGGGTTCATTACTATTCCAATCAAAAGGACCCGCCGCATCATGAACCATCTGTTCTATCGGATTGAGAGTTCTCGAAGAAGATGACGCCTGTGTCGAATCGCCATGCCATGTCCACACAAAATAATTAGGAGTAAAACCGAGAGTAGTCAAATGGAGCGCAATATTTTCTTGCGAGAGAAAATTTCCATTTTGACATTTTACACACGGACAACGAACGCATTCATTTCCGTAGGGATCCTTTTGGACAATGTCAAGACGGTTGAAAACCGTATATAGAAATCCCCTCATTCCCTCCCAGAATTCATGACTAACGGTGTTATCCACAATACGCTCGTACATCCAGGAACGTTCAAGCTCCATGAATGATAATTTGCTAACTAAGATTAATGTACATAATTTGTATGTTAGATGATATCTCAGAATTTGGATACATCATGTTTTAAATAATTTAAATCGTAAAAATAATAGTTCATATGTATAACATATAAATTATATCAAATTTAAAAATAAACATTACAGTATATATATCATTTAAATTATTACTACAATAGTTCAACAATAGTTAATATGTAAAAATATCATAAAAAATGTTAAAATATAAAATATAAATTACATCAAATATTACATTATTAAATAAATCATATTTATTATATATCATATTTTAAAAATATTAAATAATACAACAATAAATCTATATATTTTATAAATTATCCCTTATTTAATTCTCTTTATTTATCCTTAAATAAAATACTTAACTAAAACAAAATCATATATTTCTTAAATTATTATGAACATTATATAAATAAAATTTTACAATATTTACAATATCCTTTCCTAAATATCGTAATTCGACCTTAAACTAATCCTTACAACCTAAACCCTAAACTAAATCAAGTCATACTACCACAATTATTTATATTCTAATACAAATAAGAAAAACAAATTTAAATCATTAACCTTAATCCAAAGAAATCTTCCGAAAAATTAAATTGTCTCCTCTTATCGCCTTGCCTATCCTCACTAATCCTCCTCTCGCTTCAAAGAACTACCAAATATATTCTGCCAGATTTGAAAAAAAAATATCAGCCCTAAATTATTATTATTCACGACATGCAATAAATATAAACATTACCAAAAATGTACAGAAAAGGCCCAGAAATGAAGCTGCAAAATTTGAAAATGTAATTGTATACCGCCATATTTGAACCTGCAAATCAGAAAAAACAACATTTTTTTAACTTATAGAAATGTCCAGAAATTCTCAGTTGATATAAAAAATGTTCTGAAATTTTTTTAACTTCTCAAAATTAACAAAAAAATTCGAAAACGACTAAAATAATTCTGCATTTTATGCATGCACACCTAAAAAAACAGACTTGATAGAACCAAAAAAAATTTGAAAAATTTAACCAAAATTGAAAAGTAAAAATAACTTGATTTACAGGTTCCTGAAAAGTAACTCGAAAAATAACTCGAACTTGAACAGATTTAAACAAGCAAAAATAGATTTAAAATATAAATAACTCGAAAAATTAGAACTAAAAAGAAAAAATAGAAACCAAAAAAGCAAAAATAGATTCAAAACTGTAAAATTCGAAAATTGAAAATACTCCAACGTGATTTTCTGAAAAAATAGACTGAAAACTCGAACTTGAATTTCTGAAAAATAAAAATAAAAACAACTCCAAAAATACAGAATTTAAAACACTCAATTCGAAATAAACTCCCAAATCGAATTAAAAACAACTCGCACAATTTTTTATGCATGCAGATTTAAACAAGAAAGCAAAAATAACTCTAACTTGATTACATTGAAAACTGTAAAAAAAACTCGGAACTTGAACAGATTTAAACAAGAAAGCAAAAAAAATTTAAATATAAATAACTCGAAAAATAAGAATAAAAAAGCAAAAATAGAAATTAAAAAAGCAAAAAAAGATAGAAAACTGTAAAAATCGAAAAATAGATTGAAAATACTCCAACTTGATTTTCTGAAAAATAGATCGAAAACTCGAACTTGAATTTCTGAAAATTAAAAATATAAACAACTCGAACAAAAATTTATGCATGCACCCACCAAATCGATTTAAAATCAAGAAACTTTCTGAAAATGCTAAACAAAAAACGAAAGTTACAAAGAATAAACTGGCAAAAGATTGAAACCTTCAAAGAAAAATCTAAACCGAGCATGTCTCATCCATCTTCAACATTTGCCATCTTCAAATCGAGGAGAAAAAGAGATATTATGCAGGACAGAGTGAGAGCTTCGAGAGGAGAAGGGTGTGTTGTTTGGCTGCTGGCGAATAGGAAGGGGAAAAACGAAGAGGGAGAGAAGAAAGTTTAGGTCAGAAGGGGAGGAGGGGTTTAAAAAGAGGGGGGAAAATTTGGGTCGGGGAAGTTTTGGGTCGGGCCGACCCTAAGAGACTATTGGGGCGGGCAGACGCAATGATAATTGGGGCGGGATAGTATTGGGTCGGCCGGATGCAAACGATTATTGGGGCGGGTAGAATTTGGGTCGGGCGGCTTCAAATTCCTATTGGGGCGGGTAGGGTGTTAGGGGCGGGCCGATGCTGAAACTAGGGACGGGCCGACCCAATAATCGGACGACCCAATAGTGTTGTAGGGGCGGTTTATGACTATTGGGGCGGGCGGACCCAAAAATTCAAACTTCCAGGGTCGGGCTGACCATGTATTGACCGACCCAAAAGGGTTATTGGGGCTGGCCGACCCAATAATGAGCAAATTTTTGGGGCAGCCCGACCCAAACGAACAGATGTGTTGTAGTGAAAACAAGAAAATTAGTTTAAACAGTTTTAGTAAAACTGATATAACTTTCAGATAACAACTCCAATTTAAATGGTTCAAATTGGGTTGAATAGATAATGAGATTATCTAGAACTTTCATGTAGAAATATATTTCATTTGAGCGATGTATCAGTGTCGTTTTAATGGAATACCGAAAGGGTGCGACAGTTTGACATACAGTTAGTAAAACCGTCATAACTTTCGCATCCGAACTCCATTTGGGCTGGGACAAATTGGGTTGGAAATATAATGAGATTATCTACAACTTTAGTGATGTTTTAAGTCGATTGGAACGATTTAACAATTTCGTTTCAACAGAATACTGAAAGGGTGTATACAGTTTTCTGTTTGAAAATGTGTATAGTAGATATACATATATTCTGGCCCATCATTATCCTATGTAGTATATATAGGATGTTTCTCTCTGGTCTAAGTAACCAATTAATGTCTAATTTAGTCCAGAAATTAGAGAGACTCTAATCACCTCTTGAAAGAGTGCGAAGAGAAAGAGAGAAAGAGAAAAGGTGTTTTCTCCGTTTAGAGAATCAAACGCAATCATGCAAGTTCGCCGGTGCATCGTCTAGACAGGTGCATCCGCGGCCGAGATGCTACGACTCACGGTGGATACGGGTAGAGGAGCGACACTTGTGGCTCTTCATTTGTGATCAAACCGGAGAAGTAATGGAGCAAAAGGCTGTGGAAGCGTGTGGGCATGGGACGCACGAAAACAACCGGAGACGTGTCAAGACGGTGGGAGACGTGCGGTATGGGACGCATGGGCTAGTCACCAACATGACACCGGAGAAGGAAAGGATGCGAGCGATCAACCCGTCGTGCGTGATCAATTTCACGCTGGTAATCGTCTATCCTACTTTGCATCGTACTCTCGAATTCGAGGCGTGATCTCGGGTTTTGGGAACCCCGGACCGGGCCTTCATATCCGCTGCGCGGGCCCGGGGTCGGATTGATTCCCAACAATAAACTCCTTAGAGATTGAATAATGTCTCCAATGTTCCAATGCGTGTTCAAGTGCATAAAACTCCTTGTCGTAAGTCGAATAGTTTTTCGCGAATTTGACAACTTTTCATTAAAAAAACGGTAGGTCGTCCGTCTTGACTGAGAACAGCATCAATTCCACACCAGATGCATCACAATCGAGCTAAATATCTTACCAAAATCTGACAAGACAAGGATTGGAGCATTTGTTATTGTTGTCTTTAGAGTTCAAAGCTTGTTTGCGCTTCCTTTGTCTATTTGAATTCACTGTCTTTCATGCACTTGGTAATAGGCGATGTAAGAGTGCTAAAATCTCGAATGAACCGAGGATAAAATGTGGCAAGTCTGTGAAAACTCAGTACCTCATGAGTAGAGGTTGGGGTCGGTCAAGAGAGAATCGCCTCCACCTTCGAGGGGTATACTTGAATACAATGGTCAAAAACGACATAGCCCAAAAACACTAAGCGGGTGGCCTTGAATTCGCACTTCGTGATGTTGACGTACGGATTTTGCTCGTCCAACACTTCAAATATTTTGCGTAGGTGTTTTATGTGCTCATCATTCTCTTTACTATACACCAGAATATCATCAAAATATACAACTGCAAACTAGCCATTAAAGGACTTAAAGATGAGATTCATTAGTCGCATAAATGTGATCGGAGCATTAGAAAGGCCAAAGGCATAACTAGCCATTCGTACATCCCATCACGTGTTTTAAAGGTTGTTTTCCACTCATCACCAAGCCGCATTCGAATATGGTGATAACCGCTTCGAAGATCAATTTTAGAGAACACCTTTGCACCACATAGTTGGTCCAACATGTCATCAAGTCGAGGAATAGGAAAGCGGTATTTAATAGTGATCTTATCGACCGCTCTACTATCCACACACATTCGAAAAGAATCATCTTTCTTTGTTACAAGAAGGGCCGGAACAGCACAATGACTCATGCTTTTGAAGGAATTACAGTTTAAGACCAACGAAAAAATGTACACATAAGGATAAACGAACGTACGCATTCGTGGGAAGGATTAAGTCTACAATAAGATTGTGCACAAGTAGGAAACAAGGACTCTTCCATTCAAATGGAATGATTGATCCGTTCAAACGGAAGGAGTTGTGTGTGTGACTAGATTATGCACAGAACGTACATAACATGTTCCATCCGTTCGAACGGAAGTAGTTCTGGAATCTGTATTAGTTTGCACACTTTGGCTTGTCCTTATCCTATATAGTATATATAGGATGTTTCTCCAATAGAGAAGTTCTATATGAGATTAAGTAATCCTACACGCGAATCAACTAGGGAGATACGTGTGTAACCGATAGACGATAACTCACGCGGTGGATACTAGTAGAGGAATTACACTTGTGATTCGCATTTGTGATCAAGAGTGAGAACGACGTTTTTGACCGTGCAAAGACGTGTGGGCGTGGGACAAACGTAAAGTAACCGGAGCGAAAGCACAAAGGAAGAAGCGCATCAATCCTTCGTTCATGATCAATTTCATGAGGTATGGGTTATGTATTTCAACATATTCATATGCCGAATCAACGACGGGATCTCGGGATTAGGGAAAGGGGCCGAATCCCTCATTCCGCTGCGCGGGATGCGGTGCCCCGGTTTCCAACAACTTTCATTCACTAGTCCCTTCCTCAAAAGTTCATCCACTTCTCACTGAAGTTCATTATTCTCTTTTGGGTTCATGTGATATGCCACTTTGTTGGGTAAAATAGCACCAGGTACAAAATCCATACAATGTTGTTGTGTTTCACGCATAGGAGGAAGATCTGCTGGAATCCCATTCAGAATAATTTTCCTTGAGATGCTTCTCAACTTTTGTGGACAGTTTAAAGACATCATGATAAGAGAAAAAAGATTGGAGGGTTACCGTATCATGAATTTATTTTCGCAATCCACGAAGATATCGAGCAATGGTTTGCTCCTCGGGTTACGCAATGCCACACTTCAACATAAGATAATCAAACTCCTCCGTGTAATATCCCACGGTTAGGTTACGTTGCATGAAGTCGGGAACCTGGAGAAATGCTTCTTGCAAATACCCATTTAGTAGAAAATTCTTTCGTAACTCGTTCTTCATTTGCTGCCATGTTCGGATTTCTGACTTGCCATCACGAACACGTCTCATTTTCAGTTGCTCCCACCAAACAGAAGTGTGTTTCTTGAGTTTGATAACAACAATTTTAACCTTCTCTTCTTCAGGAATCTCGTTGTAGTCGAATACACATTCGACCGTGTTGAGCCAATCAATGAACTCATCTAGTTTGATATGTCCTTCATAAAATGGAATATCTGCCTTCATATAAATGGTCCTTCGAAAACGAGCGTTCATATGGTGATGATGTTGAACCTCCTCCTCATTGTTACGGTTTCGATGGAAGGGGTTAATATATTCATCTTCGCCACATGATTGTTGCCCGCCAAACTCACGATTCGATAAATCATGATCGTGCCCAGAGATTTCGACATGCTCGAGACGCTCTTGGAGCTGTTGCACAAATCATCTCATACCATCGGTTTATGCATCTCGCTGGAGAACAAGTTGCTTCAACTCATTCAACTCGGTGTCCATCTCTTGATGGTTTGGGTTTATTCTTTGTCTAGCACGGCTCTGATACCAATTGACGCAATTCGTAACATATGAACAAGAATTACGCTGAGGCGGAAACGATAAAGAAAAACACTCTCTGACTTTCCTGAGTCTCGAGAGGAAAAGAGTACAAATATTGAACTCAAAACAAATAAATTGCATTCATATAATCTGGTTTTCTTACATCAAATAAAAACTCATTTTATAGTCGACTAAAACACAAAAAACAAGAACACTAATAAATGGAATTAACTCTACTTCACTCTCAAGAGTCATCATGCATGATAATTGAAGGAAATATAATTTTGGATCAACAATAAAAGTGTGCATAAAAGGATAAATGAACATACGTGTTCATGAGAATTAATTAATGTATAATAAGATTATACACATATGGATTCCAGAGGATATACCATCTGAACGGAAGGTTACGAGTATAGTGACTACTATATTTCACTTGAGACAGAAGATGTTCCGTCTGGACGGAAGCTTAGCTTCGTCCAGACGGAAGGCTGCGAGATTGGTGATATATAATAGGATTATACTAACCAAACTTTGAGACAGACGGTATTACGTCTGAACGGACGTTAGTTCCGTCCAGACGGAAGGCTACGAAATCTGCTATAACAGATGTTCCGTCTGAAAGGAAGCTTAAGCTCCGTCCAGACGGAAGTTTCACTGTCTCCTAAGTATGTATAATGAGTTACACACATTAGAGCATACATGATATGCTTCCCTTGATATGTCCTTATCCTATAAAGTATATATATGATGTTTTTCTCTCTTCTAAGAGTGTCAATCAGTTCTAACCTGTTGAGATGATTCTTACACTTATTCAAAGAGTGAGAACAAAGAGAGAAAAAAAAGAGGAGAAAATATGTTTTCTGCATTAGAGATAATAATCAAATGAGTCAAGCTAGTTCGCACACTCTTCGTCTAGGCAGTTGCGTGTGTGACCGAGAGACTACAACTCATGGTGGATACGAGTAGAGGAGTTCACACTTGTGACTCTTCGTTTGTAATCAATCCGGAGAAGTAAATTTGACAATGAGGCTGTAGAGAAGTGTGGGCGTGGGACACACGAAAACAACCAAATACGTGACTAGACGGTGAAAGACGTGTGGGCGTCAGACGCACGATAAGTCGCCGGACTGAAGGCACGAATGAGAAACGTAGAAGAAAAACACCAACCCTTCGATCGTGATCAATTTCTCCAAGTATTGGTCTATCCTTCTACCGCAATCGACTCTCGGAGAGATGACGTGATCTTGGATTATGGGAAGGACACCGCGTCTCCCATTCCGTCGCGCGGGGATGCGGTGCCTCCATTCCCTTCAATAATAACGTCCATAATTTCCTAAACTTCACCAGATTATTATAACGATAACAAACTCCAATTTGGCAAAACTTAATTCTAACAAATGACATGGCATTTCGGTGTCATTATGTTTAATTAAAAGTAACAAATAAAGAATAAAATATTATTTTCGAACATAATACTAGTTTGATAATATTTTTTGATATGATGCATTGAATTGGTATTATTTTATTTCATTCTTTTCATAATTGTTTTGAATTTAATATTGATAAAAATAAAATAATTCTCCATGATAAGATATAGATATGAAAAAAATATTTCACACGAATATAGACAAATAATAATTAAATGTAAAAAATATTAAAAATAATTCTTTATACAAAATGTTATTATAATTTACATAAAATTTAAAAACAATTGCTATAATATAATTTCAAATAATATAATGGTACATCCTAACATTATATCATAAATTATTATTTTTTATTTGTGAATTTCGATTAACTAAAAGAAAAGAAAGAGAACATGTCATGAGAATATCTTGGTCCCAACATTTATCAATTAATGGAATAATTAAGTTTCACTCTGTATGAGGGTTAAAAAATGGAAAATTTTCAATTGAAGACACAAAATGTTTGCAATTGATAGCCATCTTAATTTCGAAATACCGAGAGATGTTAAAACTATCGATTTTTGAAAAGTCGACATGTACTAATTGTGTTAACATAAGTTTTAAAGTGTGTTATTTACTTTTTCGTACTCGTAATTTTTTATTATGTGAGCTAAATTCTTCCTAGAAACCCCATTCGTTTTCTTCACCTCATGTGAGTTAAATTCTTCCTAGAAACCCTAGCCACCATTGTTGTGAGTGTTTTTGAGGGCTCCATTGTTTGGGCTTATTCCAGATTTCAATATATTTTGAGAGTAGCCTTAATCTAGAAAGTGTTTTTGAGAGATCGTGTGATTGTTTGGATTGTTTTTATGTCCTTTATTTTGTAGAGCCAGTTTGGCATGTAAAGGCTCTACGCTATTCATAGTCCTTATTGTAATAAGAATTATTATAAGAGTTTCGTCGTGTTTTGTGGCGGCGAGGCTATTTGTTATACATCGTTTCATATATCATGTCATTATACTTTTGAAACGTATGTTATATCTTTTCACATATATAATATATTTTTATTTGTTATACATCTTTAAATGTATCTTGTACAATTTAGATGTATGATATATAATTTTTAAATACAATACGTATTATGTCTTTTTACATGTATGTTTTAATTGTGTTTATTATACTTTAGATATGTCATGACTCGTATCGTTATACCTTTTAGATGTAAGATATATATTTTTAAATACAATAAATATAACATATTTGTATATGTATCATATATATCTTTATGTATGTATGATACTCGTTTTTAGATGTACCATAAATCATATGTTTTTTTATATGAGTAACATTTTGTAAATATTTTTTTTTATAACAATTTATATATTTGACGGAGTTCATTCGTTAAGAGTGCGTTAAGCACCTGAAATGGAAAAAAAACAAATTACAACGTGACATATGGAGTTTACCAGGGCCGGCCCATATGTAAGGTCCGTGAAGCCTGGACTTCGGATCCAACAAATTTCGAAGAAGATGATATATCAAGTTAAAAATAAGTATAATTACAATAAAATTATTACAAATCACAAGAAGTCTTGTGGTTTATTGGTAGAATAATTATTTATTTATTAAAAGTCCTGAGTTCGAATCCCTATAATTTATTATTTTATAAAAAAAATTTGAAATACAATGAAAATATGAGAAAAAATTGGTCTAACGAAATTTGAATCTTGAATCTATATAATAAAAATCAAGAACTTTAACCAATATGTCACGCAATCAAGTGTGTCAAATTATTATTTTTTAATAATTAATTTAAAAGAGCATTTTTAGAAACGGACTTCGCGTCCCGAAAATGTATGGGCGAGCCTTGGAGTGCACGGCACCGAAGTTTTACTCGTGTTAATTACGATACGACTTGGATCTGGATGTCACGGTGAAATATGGTGGCGAGGTAAAATTTCCCAATATACAAAGTGGGGAAATGAATAAAAAAGAATATATAATTAGGGTTAAGGCAGACAAGACGGATTCCAGTTGTCACATCAACGTATGGATGGGTACTTAATCCACTGCTTAACATGACATGACCTATACCTGAATACTGGACCTCTCCATTCCGTACCACCACCTCAATATTTGGGGCCAAAAATCAATTCCATCTAGGTTTAATGTTGTAATGTTTGATTTGGGAGATTTTGATATACATATGGATAAGTCAAATACATGGATATCGCTATACATGTATTTGATAATTCAAGTGAGTTGTTTGATTTGTTGTATTTTGAAATCATGTATATAAAATTTCTTGTTTGATTATTTGGTGCAAAATCCACGAATTTCAATATTTTAATATTTAATCCTTATTATATAAATTCCTTTATTTTATATTATATTATATTATATTATATTATTTGATATGATATAATATTGATTTATATGATATTATATAATATAATATAATATTATATGATATTATATTGTTTTATATTATATTATATTATGTTGTTTTATATTGCATTATATGATATCATATGATATTATTTTATTTTATATTATATTATAATATATTGTATGATATTTATTTATATTATAATATATTATATTGTATTGTATTGTTTTATATGATATTATATGATACGATATGATATGATATTATATTATATTGCATTACATTATATTATATTACATTATATTAAATTATTTATATTGTTGTATATTATATATTATGTTATATTGGTTTATGTTATACTGTATTATATTATATTATATTGTTTTATATTATGTTATATTATTTTATATTATATTATATGTTATTATATTATATCATTTTATTGTTGTATCATATCATATCATATTATATTATATCAAATTATTTTTATATTATATTATTATTATATTGTGTGATATTGTACGATATTATATTATATTATTATATAGTATTGTTTTATATTACATTGTATTATTTTATATTATATTATTTTGTATTATATTATTATATACTATTTTATATTATATTATATTATTTTTATAATATATTATATTATATTAAATAATATTACATTATATAATAGTATATAATATTATATTATTATTTTATAATATAATATAATATAATATAATCATTATTTATTTATATATTTTGGAAAAATAATTTTATAATGAAATACATGGATATAGCTTATTCATGTATTTTGGAATACCAACTTTTTTGGTGTATTTCACCATCCACCCTCAAATCCATGATTTCAACACAATACACCAAATCAAACAAAGGATTTTGAGGTTATTCCGTATTTTGAAATACATCTCCTCCCAAATCCCTCAAATCAAACATGATAGTAAAGTAACTAATTCATACATACGTAGATTATTTTGAGTAGTTGCAAGGAGCATTTCTACGTGTGACCTTCGCATGCGAACAAATTTCAAAAAATAATTTAATTTTTTAAAATATTTTAAAAATAATTCAAAAATAATTTAAAAATTCCGGTACCAATTAATTTTTAAAATAAGTTGGATAAATTAAATTAATTAGTTGGTTTGACTATTAATCAACGGAGGACAAAATTTTTACAAAAAACACCGGATTTATAAATGTCATCAATTCAAAATCAATTGAATTATGAGAGCCCAAAATTGTAACACAACATCTCTATTTACTAATTAACATATTAATTAAGATGATAATTTGTCAAATAATTAACTTGTAACTAATACATATCATATCATTAATAATCAATTTAATACAAAATTAATGTTAATTTGAATTCATAAATTTAAATCAATATGAATTAATTATTAATGATATTTTTTAATTATTATGTTAATTAAGTGTGTTAATTCAATTATGGAAAATTCGGCAGGAAAATCTTGGGGCAAAGTAAACAACATTTTTAAATAATATGCCAATTTTATTGTTCCTAACGATTTTCCGACCGAATTCTCCATAATTGAATTAACACACTTAAATAACACAATAATTAAAAAAATTATTAATAATTAATTAATATTTATTTAAATGAATGAATTCAAATTTATATTAATTATTAATGATATGATATGTATTAGTTACAAAGTCAATTATTTGATAAGTTATCATGTTAATTAATATGTTTATTAGTAAATAAAAGTGTTGGGTACAATTTGGGGCTCTTTATTACTCAATTGACTTTGATTTCATCACGGGTTTAAAAACCCGGTCGTTTTTCTGAAAGTTTGGCATATGTTGATTAATAGTCGAATCAAATAATTAATTTAATAAAATCAGCTTGATCTAAAATTTAGTTTGTATCGAATTTTTATAATCAGTTTTGAATTAATTTTCGAATATATTAAAAAATCGGATTATTTTTTTAATTCATTTATCATACAGGATCACATGCGTAAATATAAATGCTTACCACAAAAGAGTTTGTAAAATATATTATTGTTTTGATCCCTTAGTCAAAATTAATTAATTAACTAGGGTATATATGCATGACAATAAAAAGGGGAACTTGTCGAGGAACATGTAGCCTATAAATGGGTCCTTTTCCTGTTCTTTGCCTCTTCTTCTTTGCGTGTTCTTCGCTAAATCATCAATTCTCTTAAAGTGCCTTAAAAGTATATACTAATACTAAATACAAATTATCATAACATAGACACCTAAGACTCATCACCAATCATTACCTCTAAAGCATCTTTAATATAATATGGGAAATAATTAGAGGTAGCAATTATACGGGCCAGATCGGGTTCGGATCGGATCATTTCAGATTCGGGTCGTTTCTGTTTACGGATCGTTCGGGTCGCGTGTCGTTCGGTTTGCGAATCATTCGGGTTCGGATCATTTGGGTCCGGATCGTTTCGATTTTCGGGTTATTCGGTTTCGGTTTGCGAGTCATTTCGGTTTTCGAATCGTTTTATTTTTCTTTTTCTTTTTTTTAGGAACTTGAGATCTTTTCGTACTCTCATTGTAGTTGGGTGCGAATACAAACCGCCGCATTTATAATTGCATGAGTCATCCGTAAGTCACGTATCTATTCGTGATTAGAATTATTATGCACCAAATACGTTATTTACTTTTCCGTGCTCGTATTTTTTTTTAATTTTTTTTTATCGAGTTTGTTAATCTTTATATATTTACTTATTTATTATCAAATACATTTTGTTAATAAGCCCAACATCTACTCTAAAAATGACAAGATTAAACGTGATCATGTAGTTACATAATTAAATAGTTACATAAGTTAGATTACGTTTAGAAATTCTGCATATAAGCCTATTCACCCCACCTCTAGTTCATTTTGGGACAACACATTTTAACCATGTAATTGGTTGAATATGGATACCAAATCCAGACTTTACAATAATTAGGAGAATACTCGCGCAATCATTGTAATATAAAGTATATATTTGTATCACAATATTAACAATATCATTTCATAATAAAATTATTTGAACTCATTTATCTATGATTACGTATATGTTTTAACTTTTATCATAACTAAAAATCTCATTTTTAATCAAATAATAACACCTATATTGAAGGAAATACAGTTTTTGAACAACGGTAAAAAGGTACGTAGAAGGACAAACGAACGTACGCGTTCATGGACATAAGAAATATTTTTTGTAAATTTGGCATAACTTTCATATAACGAGTCCAATTTGATTGTTTCAAATTGGGTTAGATAGATAATGAGATTATCTATAACTTTCATGAAGAAATATATTTCATTTGAGCGATGTATCGGTGTCGTTTTAATGGAATACCGAAAGGTTGCGACCGTTTGACATACAGTTGGTAAAACCGTCGTAACTTTCGCATCCAAACTCCAATTGGGCTCGAACAAATTGGGTTGGAAAGATAATGAGATTATCTAAAACTTTCGTGAAGGTTTGAAGTCGGGTGGAGCGATTTAACAATTTCGTTTCCACAGAATACGAAAAGGGTGCATGCAGTTTTCTGTTTGAAAAGAAGTATAATAGATATACATATATTTTGGCACATCCTTATCCTATGTAGTATATACATGATGTTTCTCTCTGGTCTAATATGTGAATGAAAGTTAATTAAAGATTTAATCATGAATCTAATTCATATTAGACTAATTGAGATGATCATTCGAAAGAATACCAACAATAGTTGAATGAGTGTGATGAGAAAGAGAGAAACGAGAAAAGAGGTTTTCTCGAATTAGAGAATGAAACGCAATCAACCAAGTTCGCCGGTGCATCGTCTAGGCAGGTGCATCCGCGACCGAGGTGCTGCGACTCACGGTGGATACGAGTAGAGGAGCGACACTTGTGGCTCTTAGTTGTGATCAAACCGGAGGCGTTCATGGAGTCCAAACGGTGGGAGACGTGTGGTATGTGACGCACGGGCTAGTCGCCAACGTGACACCGGAGAAGAGAAGGATGCGAGTGATCAACCCGTCGCGCGATCAATTTCACGCTGGTAATCGTCTATCCTACTTTGCATCGTACTCTCGAAGTCGAGGCGTGATCTCGGGATTTGGGAACCGGACCGGGCCTTCATATCCGCTGCGCGGGCCCGGGGTCGGATCGATTCCCTTCATATATTAGTGTCATTGTATAATAATATATGTGATACAACAAAATTTTACGAAAAAACATAACAACAACTTTGTTGTTCATAATATTTCATAAAATATCAAATATTCAAATGATGAATCATACGATATATGTAGTAACATATCATTAATTATATAGTTGTAATATTTTTTATTGATTCAAAATGCAATGAAAATTAAACTAAATAATGACATTCATTTAATAAATAATATAAAAATTAATTTAACGTAAATATTAAATATAAATATAAATTATTTTATATCATATGACTTTTTTAAGATGATATTTTTAAAAATAACAATACTATTTGATAGGTGTTTATAAGTTTAAGAAGTTATTTAGATGAATAAACAATTTTTTTTATTTTCAAAAATTTTAATATTAAATTTATTTGATTAAAAACACAAATATAATGAACTTAGTATTGTATGGATTTATTATATTTATATATTTTTAAAATAAATGATAATAATTAAAAATTTACTATGTAAATAAAATACTCAAAATTATATTATGTATACGTGCATTATTTACATTGTATTTCTTACATAATATTTTTACAAATAAAAATCATGAAAAACGGTATGTATTAATTATGCTAATATGAATGTCAAAATAAAGAGAAAATTAAAACAAATATATTTGATGGATTTTTAAAATTAAATATCTAAAAATAATACTAATATACGTTGTATGTTTTATAATATTACAGATTAAATTATTAGTATTTTATATATAAATTTTTCATTTTTCATTATATTCATATTTGATCATTTAATATTATCTGAAATGATAAAAAAAAATGAATAGACTTAACCTAACATCAAACTAACTAATAGTAATAGTCCACGCCACTAACGTATGATGACGTGAGTTTGTAAAAATCATTAAAACATTTTGTAAAATAATTGACACTTAAATAGCTAGAAAGAAAAAATGATTATAAAATATTAATGATTAATTAATGGTTTAAATTTTGTCTAATATCATAATTTAATGGTTGAAATGAATGTGATGGTGTGACACAATGAAATTGCAGAATATTGGATCCAAGGTTGTGGGTAAATTAGGGTTCAGGTATATATTTTTGGCTTCGAATTAAGGTTTTGATATGAAATGAAATGGGGATGGTGAAGAGACAAGTGAGGCAAAACATGTTGGTAGGGGCAGGAAGTCAACAAGTACAATGATAGAAAGGAAGATTGAATCAAAATTAATGACAAATTATCAAAGGAAAAACCTAAATCACTTTATCAGTAAAAAGTAAAACACCTCACTATTCTTGGCCCCTCCCAAATTTAAGCTTGAATTTTGTGATCTCGGTAACGAGTTTATAATTAACCACTCTTAGTTTAGGTTTTATATGAGTTCTGTAATTCAGTGATTAGCAGCATAAATCGATAGCCAGTTTTAGTCTCTAAATCTCGTCTTGTACAGCCTGTTGTCTAGCCCCACTAATTATTGTTTATTATTCATACCCTGCCCTATTTCAAGGGATTATTTTAAACAATTTAATCCAATTCAAAACCATCATTGTAAATTAATTTATAACTTCATTATTGCATTCTTAAGTGTTGTGTCGATTAATCTAATGAAATAATGCAGGCAGTGCGGTACTTTCTTTTCTGTTTTTTTTTCAGATAGCAGAAACCAAGTCACACGTGAGATTTTGAAAATTGAAACTTTGATCTTGGGTTTGGTGTTTTTAGCAAGTGTTTATTTTCTCAGTCATTAATTTGGTGTTCTTTAAAGACAGTGCCGACACACAAACACATTTAGTATGGCCGAAAAAGAAGATGACTTCAGCCGAATGGATCTTGACTGAGTTTCTCAGGAGATTTCAATTCCGGCCTCTACATAAATTCGTATCTGATTAATATTTTTATAATATTTTTATGTATATATTTTTAAATATGTTATCCAGGTTTTGTAAGGAAGCTTCTCGATCAATAACTAAAATACTATTAATGTTGTGGGGTGAGTATGATTATATTATTTTATAATTTTCTTATCAGAATCACATATCTCCGATGATACGAATGAATTGTTTATTCATGATATTTATATTATTAATTCAAATATTTGTCTAAATTAAATACCTATATTCTCATTTATATGTATTTTGTAAATAAAATATTACATTACATAATTATTTTGTAATAACCAATACGACGGTTTTTATACAAACCGATACTATTTTTACATTTTTCGAATTTTATTCACTTGTCACGTGACAATCAGTGACTGGTTGCTTTGTTTTTCTACACATCTGATAACATTTATATTATTTTATTATAAAAAGAAAAATAATTTTGCACTCCACCTTAATACATTCACGCACGCACGATCTGCAAAAAAGGATCACGTGTCGCTCTTAGAAAATACATTCCGGATGACTGTCCAATGAATTACACTTCGGATGCACTCTGAATCGCCTTCTCTCCCAACGCTACTCCTACCCCGTGTTATACCTTTTTATATACTAACACGACAGTTATTATAGAAATGATATTCTTTTGGTATTTTTCTCGAATTTTATTCACTTGTCACGTGACAAACCCGGACTGGTTGCTTTGCATTTCTACAAATCTGATAACATTTTTTATTATTTTAGAAATATAAAATGTAAAAAAAATCATATAATATAAAATTATTTATTATTATGCTAAATTATTTTTTATATTATTTATTAAATTACTTTCAGTTCGGTTTGATATATTATTTATGTTTATGCTAAATTATTTTTTAGATTACTTATCAAATAATATTTATTTATTAAATTTCTTAATTTTAGTGTCATTATTTATAAAATTGTTAGTACTATATAATTAATGATATGTTACTACGTATGCTGTATGATTCATTAATTTTATATTTGATATTATATGAAATATTGTGAACAACAATGATATAATATTTGTTGTTATGTTTTTTTCTTTCTAAAATCATGTTATACCTTATATCTTATTATTATACAATGCCATTAATACAAGTGCTATTGTTTGATTACGAAAATGAAACTTTTTTCATCATAATGTAAAATAATTATAAAAGATATACGTAATCACAAACAAATTAATTAAAATAATTATATTATGAAACATATACATAATCAATATTATTATATTTATATGTACTTTATATTACAATCAAATACATGTTGAATATAAAGTGAAAAATATAACATGATAGAAAGTCAAAGAGGTGATGTGGCTCACTGTGAAAGCTCAAAATCATTATCTCTATATCTTATTATTATACAATGCCATTAATACAAGTGTTATTGTTTGATTACGAAAATGAAACTTTTTTCATCATAATGTAAAATAATTATAAAAGATATACGTAATCACAAACAAATTAATTAAAATAATTATATTATGAAACATATACATAATCAATATTATTATATTTATATGTACTTTATATTACAATCAAATACATGTTGAATATAAAGTGAAAAATATAACATGATAGAAAGTCAAAGAGGTGATGTGGCTCACTGTGGAAGCTCAAAATCATTATCTCTTTAAAGAGAGATATATCATCAAACAAATATGAAAATTAGTAAATACCATATTGGTAGAAATACTTTACAAATACATGTCGAGTGAAGGAAAAAAGTTAACATATTGGTATAATACTTTATTAATCAAATACAAGTGAAAAATATAACCTGATAGAAAGTCAAAGAGGTGAAGTGGCTCATTATGGAAGCTAAAAACCATTATCTCTTTAAAGTGATATATCATCAAACAAATATGAAAATTATTAAGTTCCATATTGGTAGAATTACTTTACAAATGAAAAATATAACATGATAGAAAGTCAAAGTGGTGATGTGGCTCATTGTGGAAGCTCAAAACCATTCTTTCTTTAAAGGGAGATATATCATCGAACAAATATGAAAATTATTAAATACCATATTGGTAGAAATACTTTACAATTACATGTTGAGTGAAGAAAAAAAGTTAACATATTGATATAATACTTTATTAATCAAACATGTTGAATACATATTGAATACAAAGTGAAAAATATAACATGATAATAAGTCAAAGGGATGATTTGGCTCATTGTGGAAGCTCAAAATCATTCTCTCTTTAAAATGTGATAAATTACATTATATTTCATTATACTATACTATATTATATTATATTATATTGTATTACATTACATTACATTATTTTATATTAATTTATATTATGTTTTGTTATACTATAATATACTATATTATATTATATTATATTATATTTCTTTACTATATATTTTTATATTTTTGCTATTATTTGTACCTTTTTCCATACTATTAAAATATTTATTGTTATTTATATCTTTTTATTATAAAATGTATAAATTTGAAGATGAAATGTATAAACAGAACTACCTAAATATTTATATATATTTTCTATACTATGAATAAAATTTTGTTGTTACTGATATCTTTTTCATTATAAAAAAGATATAAATACGAAGTTGATAAGTATAAAAGTGTAGTTGAAATGTATAAAACATCTATCTAAATTTAAAAACGGAAAATATATTAAACGCTATCCGAATATTTAGACGTTGTGCGAAAAAAAGCCACTTGTCTAACTTCATGCCTGCATTTTTGTAAGCATGTAATTTGCCACGTGACGCCTCCTGATAAAATGGGACGTGAGGAAGTACACTAACAACCCCTTCATAAAAAATCACATAACAACAATATGAACCATTCAATTGTTCATTTGTGATATATGAATTTAGACATATACCCATGCATTCAAGTACATACAACAAAATTGAATAAATAAAATATTACGTTACATGATGATCATCTTGTCATAACCAGTATATTGACATATGACATATGACATATGGCACTTACTCGTGGAATGATTAATTATTGTCTCTTCAATTGGTTCCAAATATTGTGCTAGAAATTTGTGAATGGTTCGTCTCCCACCCGAAAATTTACACCGTGAAAAATGAACAAGTTAGCCTCGTTTTGCATTATTCATATTTTTCTTAAGTTCGGTTTACAGAAAAAAAATATTTAATTCTCCTTGATTCAGTATTTCTACTTCAAAGCATTCATCGTATGTTTGATTTATCTATACCCAACTCTATGCAATTTTTATGACGTATCATTCATAATATTCATTTCAACCATATGTAGCAAAATTCAGGCGATGGATTATTTTATTTTATTTTTATAACCATAATATACATGCGATCCCTTCGACAATCGATCGTCTAACAACCGTAACAAATCCTCTAGTAAATTTTTGGACACGACGATTTCGTGTCCAAAGAGGTAGAAATTATAATTTTTTTGAACATCTATTTGACCGTTGGCATATAATAACATCACTACATTTTCATAGTACTGATGATTCATTGCTGCTAAGTCAATTCTATTTCAATAATTGAGGTATTGTTCCAATTTTGCAATGATAAAATTGACGTGTGGATTTGGTGGTTCCGGTGCAGTAAAATGGAAACACTGGCTTACATGACGATCCTTGAAATAAAAAAGATATATGTTTGATGCTAAAGAATTACGAAAGAAATATCGATTTGTCACGTCGTCGATATTAAAAAAATTTGATTCCATGTCATGATGCAGTGGAGTGTGGCCCTGAGGACGAGGATTCAATGAATTCATTTTTCAATTTTGTTGGAAGAAGAAGCAGAAGAAAAAGAAGAAGAGGAAGAGGAAGATATTATAAATTTGTAATTACATGACAACCCTTTAATATATGGAGTGGAGTGGGAATCCTAGGACCATATTTACTTAACATTAATACCCTATTTACTGAACACTAGTAATTTACTGAACCCTACTATCATATACCCCCATTTACTGAACCCTAGTATCCTATTTACAGTGTGATGTATTGTCATTGTCATGCTTTTGCAGAAAAGAGTATGTTTCTTTTTATCTATTTAAGTTCTATTCAAATAAAAGAGGTACTATTCATGCATACTAAATTTCATATAATTATAAAATAAATACATAATTCAAAATCAACCTATATAATATCATGCCAAGAATAACATGACAGCTACAATGACGACATAAAAAATGAAATCAGCTACATGATTAAAGACTACAATGTTGTTTTATTTTATGTCGTTGCAATTGACAAAAAAAATTCATTTTTCAGCAAACACGAACTCGTCGGCCATTTTCAAGCCTCTCGCTTCCCATTTTTTACCACCGGGAACTTCAAATTCTATTTTTAGAATTTCAACCGTGAAATTCGAAAAGAAACGCATAGGTAAATGCTATTATATCTTATGTATAAAGTAGAGAGAATTGCAAGAATTCTATGCCTCCACGTCACCAAGGACATATGTGTAAAAACATATTTTTTATTATAAATTTTGGTCCTTTTTAGTTTTAAAAATTACATTTTGGTCCTTTTTATTTACATTTTGGTTCTCTTTTATTTACATTTCAGTCCTTTTTACATTTTTGAATTTATATTTTGGTTCTTTTTATTTATATTTTGGTCCTTTTTAGTTTTAGTTTACATTTTGGTCCTTTTTATTAACATTTTGGTCCTTTTTTATTTACATTTCGGTCCTTTTTTACATTTTTATTTAAATTTTGGTCATTTTTATTTATATGTTGGTCATTTTAAGTTTTAATTTATATTTTGGTTCTTTTTATTTACATTTCGGTCTTTTTTTACATTTTTATCTTTTTTTCTTATTTTACATTTGGTCTTTGTTTCCTATTTTACATACATATTAAAATTTGTGAATATGTCCTGATTATATTAATCCAATTTAGAAGCACCTGAGCAAATGCTATTTATACAAATTATATTAGAAAATAATATTCGTGATAGACTAATTTCGTGAACCTTATACATCTATTGACATCATGATATTTGCAAATATGTCATGATTAGATTAATTTAGTTCAAACGCATGCGCGTTAATTCGCACATGCGTTAATCCTATTTAAATAATTATATAAAAAGCATCCCGCGCAATTGCGCGGGGATAAAGCTAGTTTCATTTCAAAGCAAACAAATTAAAAAATGTACATTGAAAAAAAATATGGATATTCCTGCTTGAAATAGAGAGAATAAGTTGAACTTGAGATCGGATGTTAAAAAAATAACAAAAAGATCCAAGAAAAACAAGAGAAAATTGAAAGAAAGAACAAAAGGAAGAAGAAAAAAATTTCATCCATATGATACAAATACATTCTCTTTCGCCAGACAGTATGGCGAAAAAAACTTAATTCAAAAAATGCGGGAGTTAATATCACCAAAGCCTCGGGACTCAATGGTAAGCTGGCAAGCACCATGCCTCTTTCGCCAGACCCTGTCAAATTCAAGATTTGTAATCCGTCACTCTGTTACATGCCAATTAAGCATTCTTAACATCTCAAATCCATCTGTAATCTCTTTCGCCAGGTCGTGAGTTTTGCAATTTGGACAAAATTATAATTTTTCTTACAAATTAGGCTTTTCAAAATGTTACTTTTCCAAAAAAAATATCAATCAAACAAAAAATTTTAAACTTATCTCAGTGTTTTGAAATACATCTCCACCAAAATCCCTCAAATCAAACATGTCATGAATCCACAAACGAAGAGACAGCATCGAACGTGAGCCCATATACATGTTGAAGTGTAGGGGTAAGGGGTGGTGGCCCTGGTGGGGTTAGGATTAGGGTTCGTGACAAGGCTACAGTGCTTTCAAGGTAGCATCATGTCCTTACTGTTCATGTGAGAGTTGGAAAGGCGAGGATAGGGGCCATTATTTATCATTTCGATTTTCGATTTTATGGTATTGATGTTGGATGCTTCAACGAGTCAAAGATGGATTAAAGCACTCCCACAAACGGACTCACGTGCACTGAGTTCTTAAATGCTGTTTTACCTGATCTTCTGTGGAGGATTGTTTGGTTGTATCGTACTCGTACACCAACAAAACATCTATAATATATCTTTTGAGCCTTTTGCATGAAATAAATATAGATTAAAATAAAATAAGAAACTTTTGGAATCCCCTTGACTTTTATTAATACTAGCCTACTAGGATGTACTCTCGCTCGCTGTCCTTCGAAAACATAAAATAGATAATTTTTTGCATACGAATAAATATATTTCTGATAAAACAAACTTGTTAATGGACGTGTACTTATTTTAAAATAAAAAACATTATTTAGATTACTTTTTTGCAACGAAATATAATTTTCTTTTTCATTTTCCCTTTTCGTGGGAGTATAAATACTTTTTTAAAATTACGTACACATTATGTTATGAATTTATTTATATATGAAAATAAGTATTATCACTAATTTCTTAGATATTACTATTATACTAAAATAAACTATGAATTCATTCATATATAGAAATTTGAAATAAAAAATATTATTAAAATTTTTATTGCAATGAAATATATATATATATATATACGGTTAAAATATGTTTAGATTTATACGGTTAAAATTCGATTCTCATGTTTAGATTTGGTGAAATAAGTGGTGTTGGCCGACGTTGGCCAAACAAGAGTGTTGGCCATTGATCATATCCCATATATATATATATATATCATTTACTCTTTCATGGGAGTATAAATACCTTATAAAATTGCACAAAATTGTACTATGTATTTATTTATATATTTAAATAAGTATTATTATTAATTATTGGATATTAATATTATATTAAAATATACTATGAATTTATTTGTATACTAAAATAAGTATTGATATGAATTTATTTAGATATTTTTAGTACATTTATTTATTTTGCCCATTTATTGTGACTCATTACACGATTGTCCACGAAAGTGATGTAATACTAAATCTTGCCCATTACTATGACTCGTTACACGATTGGTTACGAAAATGATAAAACATAAAATCAGAAAAAGAGACACGTGTCACTTTATGGTTCATTTGGAAATTTATGAGTATATTCATTTTATTTATCAATTATGGTGGCACGTTACCTGATTGGCCACAAAAAATGTGGAATACTAAATCTGCATTTTATTAGTCCATTATTGTGACTCGTTACACGATCGGCCACAAGAAGATGCAATATTAAATCTTGTCCATTATTGCGGATTTGACTAGACCAATGATAAAACAAAAAATCAGAAACATAGACATGTGTCACCTTATGGTTCATTTGAAATTTTTTATTTTTTAATATATACGGTATAATTATCGACATCCTTTTAACCTTTAGATTTCTTCCAAACTCTTTATAATTGGATTTTTTTTTAAATATCTTATTAGTGTTATCTTTCACATTACATTTCAAGAATTTTTTTAAACCAAAATACACTCACAATCTATTTTATATTTACATCTATTGAATAAACTAATAAATAAATCATATTTTATGATATAATATTTCGTGATATTATATTATGATATTTATTACATTATTCTAAGCTTTTACGTAAAAAGGCAATATGAAATAGTATTTATTTAATAAATAATACTTTATATATTGTAAAATAGTAAAACAAATTAATGTGTTGTAAAATATCCTCACAATTCATTTAAATATAATCTCTCGTGGAGTATTTTATTATAAAATATTTTTATTTATTTATGTAAAATTTATATTGAATAAAATAATTTGTATTTTTTTAAAAAAAAAGAAAGGTTGGATGGAAGATTAAAGTTGACACTGGGTGGGAGGTGTATAGGGGAGTGTAAAAAGAATAAGGGATTGAGGCTCTTCGAGAGTGAGCACACGCGGGTCGTCCAATTAAACGTGACATGACAGTGACACGTGACAATTTGACTTTATTCAATTTCGACTGCATTTGTGCACTTCAAATGCAGCCACAAAAGATATAAATCTAGTTCAATTTTTTTTATACAAAACGTTACTCATGTAAAAAAAAAAATATCTTGAAAAGGATCGCACGCACGCACGCACACACGTACGCACACACGAACGCACGCATGATATACATGCTAAACTAAATTGCCAACATTCTTACTTGACCAACGCAACCGACGACGCTTATTTCTCATAATATATGAATGCAAAATAAATTCCAACCATATATATGTGATCAATATCACTTGAGAATGTTATAAATTCAATTTCATGGAAAACAAAAATTCTATCATATCCATTATGATATGTGAAAATATTAACTATCAATAATATTTACGACATGATTTATCATGAAATAAATTTTAAAATTTGAATTTCTTTCACTGGATTTAATTTAAAATTATATAGATAGACTTAGGCTAAATTTTTACTGTGTTTCGAGTTTTTCTTCATGGAAATCAAAAAAATTATCAAAATGGACGGTTGTGAAAAGTTGTTATTTGTCTTGTTAGATAGAAAAATGCAAATGATACAAAATTTATTCTACAACATATCGAGATGATATAGATCACATACGCACGGTCAAAACTTAATTCCCATTTATATATTTTGAGAAATAAGCGATGTTGGCCAATATTGGTCATTAAACCTAGCACATGATATATATTTTTTGTTTTTTATATATTTTTAGATGTATGATATACATTTTATATGTATGATATATTTTTTTTTAAATACAAATCAATGTTATACATTTTTATGTATGAATGATATATTTTTTATGATAAAAAAAAATTATACGAGTGGATTGGATTTATACCTTTTGTATGTCAATTTGTACATTTTTGCGACGTGCTTTTGGCATGCACAAATAGAGTCAAAATAGAACAAATGCAATCAAAATTAAAAAGTCAAATTGTTATATGTCGTGTTTTCATTGATGATGACGTGCATTAGCTAATCTCATAAATAAGAACACACATGGCCAAAACAAAATGGACTAGTATCTTTTAGTTTTCGGTGCACCAAGGGCAGCTGATCTTTGCTCACAAAAGACTTAAAAGTCAAATCTTTTGTGAACAAGAATTCTCGCAAATATCTCTACAGGTTAATGCATGAAGGGATGAGAGGGATTTGCAGAAGATTTCACCAAAGTAGCATAACATGGCAGAAAAAGGTCTGGTTTCTTTTGTGTTGTTTACTTTAGATCACTCGAAAAGCAAAAGAAAGGAGGAAAGGACAAGCACTTCTTCGTGTGATATATTCTGCAGCTTTGTGTGTCGTGGGCATTGTTACGAAAGTTATAATTACTTATCTATTTGTTATTTTTTATAGTCTAGTTAGTTGAGTGTGAGACACAAAAAAATCATATGTCGTAAAAAATTTTGGGTTCGATCTTCATTTATTATAAAAAAAACACTTAATTTGACGATAACTAGGATAATTATTATGAGGTGACTAAAGTAAATGATGATGAATTCGATCGGTATAGTTCAAACTAGAAAACATGTACTTAATTGAAGGGAAGTTCTATGATAGACCTATTTCTTATCAAAGACCCATTTAAAAAAAAAAAAAATTCGCATATTTGTTGAATAATAATTTTTTTTTGTGAGATTCTAGTGTATATTTATCATTTAATGCTATCCAAAACATAAATTTTGTGTAATTAATTAATAAATAGCTAAAATTCTTAAAATAATTTTTTGAAAAATGATCCATGATAAAAAAATTGGTCTATCATAGAACTTCCCACTTAATTGAATGATGTTGATGAAAACTACATCATCATGCGAGCATGATTTCACGATTATGTCTAGTTTGTTTTCAATTTGGATGTTTATTCGGATTATTTACTCACGTTGTTATTTTTCAATGATAATTCGTATTATTGTAAATATTGTTATAACTACAACGTTAAGTGAATAATAACATGTTTTCAATTCATGTTGTCATTTTTTGTTAAATATTATTTGAAATCATGTTATTATTTTGTATGGAGATTAAATTATGATAATTTGATTCCAAATTAACATATTAAATTTTTTAATAATATTATTTTTCAAATGAGTAGTATGTTAAATGTTAAATCTCTAATTATTCATCTCGTCTCCGGTCGCTATTCTTTCTGATCCATCACGACATCCGATGTTTACAACACCGGTTACGGGTTAATTACATGAGTCTTAGTTTAATAGAAGAGGAACAAATTTTATTGTGATTTTTTCTCGAAACTCTTTAATTTTTCTGAATATTTTAAGAAACCCAAAAGAGCAAAGACGGCAATGCGATTTTTTATATCCCAAAGCGCGTTAGAGTTAAAAGTTAGCATCACCTCCAAATCAAGGTTGTTAAAATCGAGATTCTACATTGAATCGTTCAGGGGGGTAGAATCGGATCAGATCGTAGAATCGTGAGATTTTATAAAAATAGAAATAAATAGAAAAATAAACAACCTTAAAAATTATTTTGCGGTTAAAAAGATACAACTCAACAGATATAGTCATTTTTTGTATTTCGAATATAAAACTTGGTAATCGAGATTCAATCAATGTAATATGAAATTATAATTATGAGTTTTAACAATCAAAATATAAAAACAAACGAATATAATACTAATTAATATCTTATTATTATTATCTTGATAAAGTTTATTAAGACTAAAGAGATGGTCTAATTCAACCAAACTTGAAATAATATTTGTACTTATGCGAAAAATGCACTTCGAAATTTGAAAGAATTCAATTTGGGACAACTTATGATTTCGAATAAAAATGGGAAAAGTAATAGTGAGATACGAAATTTAATATTTAATATATATTATTAAACAAAGGTCAAACAAGAAAATATATTAGGTGTATAGTTTTAGATTTTTTTTTTAATGTTTGAACATTAGAATAATTACAATACAATAGTAGAATCTTGAATAATACAATATTCTAGACGATTATACGAGTTAACTCATGATTCTACCGTGATTTTACGAAATTATGATCCGAGTCCGACTCGAATTGTTTTCTCATCTTAGAATCGTAGACTCGTACGATTTTACGAGCAGTGTCGCGGTTTTCCAACTACGATCCAAATTACTTATTTTTTTTATCAAAATACTCCTCGTCAATGTAAGAAATGAGGGTTACTTTTAAAAAATTCAGGAAGTTTGTATTTTTGTTTATTTTCATGATTACTCATACAAATCACATAAAAGTAAACTCAGTAATGGCAACTGGCAAAGCGTTTATCTTGCAATGGGGGCACTTGAAGATAAGAGATCGAAAGGGTTCAGAAAAACTAAGGCTACGGGTCCCATACTGGCCCCAAAACCTGGACATGGGGCACTATTCGATTTCGAGCTCAAAGCATTGGATTCCCCACTATCTCATTCTCACCTCATATTGCATTGATAAATCTTGTCACTGAAATGAATTTGGAAAATCAAGTCTCCAATAAAAACGTGACATGTTATCAATTCTGCATTCATTTCATCTTTCTCTTGCATTTCATGGTGTCAATATTGCTTAGGTGGTAAATGTAGTTGATATGAACACAATGGTAGTAAACTAGTAATTCTTCTACATTCACATGATAATTGTATGGCTTATTTGTAATGTTCTATTTGGAAAGAATATATTTTCCACTCTAGGGTCTATGAACTATATTCATTCACATGATATTTTTCATGGCCTTTGTAGATTTTCGACACCGAAGCAAAAATTTCAGATTTTGCAGAGGACTACTATTTTCCTGCTTTTCTTTGTTCTTCATTCGTGTCTCTTTTGACTTACAAGACCTTTCTTAGTACATCTCAAAAGTATACTGATGCATTTATTTAATTATATTAAAGTGTGGGTTAATAATGCATTAAGAGATACATAAGCAAATTAGGTTGTCCTTGCAGAATCTAAGGAAAAGCAACGGCTATCTGCAGTTTAATACTTTGACTTAACAACAGTATATGAATTTGTCATGAAAAAATTGCAAAAAATCCCCTGCATTATGCCAGAATTGCAAAAAAAAAACTACATTATAGGAAATTGAAAAATAAAATTTTCTGTTTTTAATAAAATTATAGGGTTTTGTTGCAATTTGCAATTTAGGCATAATGTAATTTTCTTTGGGCCACACTGGATTCTAATCCTAGCAGAAAAAAATATATGTCTCCCCAAAAGCTCTTTTTTCTTCTCAGAGGTCCCCAATTTTTTTCTTTAGCTGGGCCATACTGAACTAATAATTTTGGGTTGGCCCAACATGTATTATTAATACTAGGAATTAGGATCAGGAAGATTTTTTTTTCTTTTTTAAAAAAAGTTATGTTTATGAGCAAGAGTATTAAGTCTAATAATAAAGTGCAACTTAATGGTGGTGATAAATGCAGCATGCAAATTAATATTCACATGTTGTCATTTTCTTATAGAATATTCTTATCCCTATTAATTTGACAACTTTCAAATATTAATTATTTAAATCTCATATAATTCATAAACAAATATTTTTTCTCAATTAATTATTTGTATAGATATTATTAAGAGTAATGATATAGACACATAAACCGACCACAAATTTGATACAAATATACAAGTTTATGACATTAATTAATCAAATATGTACCATAAATCGGACACAAAATTATATATTTGTGTCAAATTTTTGGTAGGTTTATGTGTCTCTATCATTACTCGTTATTATTATATGTTATGTTTTTATTTACTTCTTATACACATCATTATATTATATTCAACATTCTTGAAAATTCTATTTGTGCAAGAAAACATTCTAGTTAATTGCCAATCAAAAATAAAATATACATAACTTTTAAGTCCTTAATATATTCATAAATTTGATAGATTTTTAAGTAGCATACATAGTTTTAAAAATATCTATCTCAACTAATCATGTTATTTGATTTTCGAGGTAATTTATCTATACTAAATTACACGAGATCTAATTAATTGATATTTAAAAAACAACAAAAATTAAGTAACATTTCTATTAGATATAATAACACAACTTTACATATGTATACCTTCCCCTCTCTCTTATTACTTATTAAGTCATTCCTCAACTCTTAAAACAAAAAATATTCCGAACCTTACTAAATATATAATCATGTATACACAGAAAAAAAAAACTACTAATAATCTACACAATTTTGCACTCTAGTCTCTCTGATTCTCATCATTTACCCTCAACTCCAATTTCATCAAGCCATTGCACCAGTTGATAAGCCAAAGGCCTCGACTTGGGCGAGTTCATCACACAAAGACATGCGATATCAAGCATTCTAACCACCTCCTCTAAATTTACACTTTTACCCTCACTCAAAACATTCTCATCGAACACCTCTTTCTCTCGGCCATCTCTCTTCATACTCAAAACCCACGACACCACATCTCTACTCCCCTTCGGGCGACACATGTCGACAGGTCTATGGCCAGTAACCAACTCCAACAAAACCACCCCAAAACTATACACATCCCCTTTAAAAGTCGCCAATGGAAATTGCGAATATTCTGGAGGAATATACCCTAAAGTTCCTACTACATCAGTAGTTACGTGCGTATCATATGGCAAAATCAATCTCGCCAAACCAAAATCGGCCAAGTGTGCATTAAAACTCCCATCTAAAAGTATATTACTCGATTTAATATCTCTATGCAAAATATGCGGGTCACAAGATTGGTGCAAATAAAACAGACCCCTAGCAGCACCACGCGCAACGTGTAATCTCGTGGACCAGTCGAGTAAACCAGGACCATCTGTTTTTTCATGCAACCAATAATCTAAACTCCCATTCTCCATGTACGAATAGATCAACAATCTATCCGTACCGATCTTGCAATACCCTTCTAACAAAACGAGGTTTTCGTGCCGAACCCTAGATAAGGTTTCGACTTCGGCTTGGAACTCTCTCTCTATCTGACAAAAATCACCAGATAAGCGCTTTATTGCTACACGTCTCCCATTTGGCAACACAGATTTGTACACGAGACCAAACCCTCCACAACCAATTATATAACCTTGATCGAAGTTATTCGTTGACTTTATCACATCCTCTATAGTGATCAACTCTTTGTTGGCATTATCTTTGTTTTGAAACAATAGCACTAATCTCGATGCGCCTGTTTCTGAAGAGCTGTCATCTGCATTGGCCACGGCTTTACGGTTTTTTTCTTTCGATTTTATTTTCGATAATATCACAAAGAAGAATGTGAGAAAAGTTAGTCCAATTGAGATACCAAGAACAGGTCCGAGAATTACTCCTATGTTTTTGTGCTTGGTTACAAAGGTTGACGTGGCAACATTAGATTGGTTCTTGCAAGAATTATTAAAGTGGGGCCAACAGAGATTACGGTTTCCTTCGAAATAATCTGCTGGAAAAGTAGAGAATTGGCCTCCAGTTGGGATATCTCCAGTTAGGTCATTATCCGCCACATCAAATTTAGATAGAAAATTGAGCTTGGTTAGTGAGCTTGGTATAGTACCACTCAAATCATTATGACTCAAATCCAAAGTCTCTAAATTAGACATACCGGCCAAGTTACTAGGTATCGTACCGGTCAGGTTATTATAACTCAAGTCCAACAACAAAAGTTGGGTTAAATTACCAAACTCTGACAAGACGGGGCCCACGAGTAAATTATGAGATAATACAAGTGAAGAGGGGAAACTACTTATTTGATTGTATTGAAGAGGCTGAGCAGTAGAGTTTCTTTTCACAAAGAAAGGTAATTCTTCCATTGAAGCTCTCTGTTTTGACAGAGTACTGGAGATCATCAGGCACTTGATTTGAGCCAGACCAGGAGGGATCTCTCCAGTTAGAGAATTATTGGAGATGTCCAGGTAGAATAAATTGTCGAAATTTCCTAGCCAAGGAGGGATCGTACCATTTAACCGATTCCATGATATATCTAACACGTTTAACTTTTTTAAATTTCTTAGCCAAGGAGGGACCGAACCGTAAAGTGCGCAGTTTGCAATGACGAAAACTTCTATGCTTAAAAAACCTTTAATTCCTTCGAATGGAATTGTTTCACCTGATTGGAAGTTTTTAGTGAGGACAAGAGTGGAGAGATTGGGTAAATTTTGTAAAATTTGAAGAGCTAGGGTTATGTTTGAAAATGTGTTGCCGGTGAGGGAGAGGTATGTGAGGGAAGTAATGTTTTTGAAACTTGAAGGGATTTCACCTAAAAGATTGTTTCTTGCAAGATTGAGGGTTTGAAGTTGCGAACAGAGCGAAAGATTTGCAGGAATCGTACCGTTAAAATGGTTTGAGCCGAGATCAAGTGTGCTTATTTTGGGTAAAGACGAGAAATTGAGATTGATATCGCCATTTAGAGAGTTATTTCTCAAACTTAGAACTTTTAGTGTAGAGACACTAGAGAGAGAAGAAGGCAAGAACCCATTTAGTTTGTTAGATGAAGCGCAGAAAGTTTCGAGTTTTTTTAGTTTATCAAACACGTCAGGGAGGATTCCAGAGAAATTATTGTTGGAAAGTTCGAGATCAACAAGATTAGAGAGATTACCGAGATTCGGATTAATTGTACCATAAAGTGAGTTCCATTGCAAGTTCAACTTCGTCAGGTTCGAGAGAACGAAAAGATCGTCGGAGAGAGTACCGGTGAGTTCGTGATTGTTCGATATATCAAATATTTGCAAATTCGACGAGTTGGAGAGAACTGGGTAGCTTCCATTGAACGAATTGAAGGAGAGGTTGAAAGTTCGAACTGAAGGTAGGCTTACAATGGGAGGGATTGGTCCCGAGAAAGAATTTAAGCTAAGGTCAAGCGATTCCAATTTGGGTAACTGGAAAAGACTCGAAGGGGCCGAACCAACGAACAAATTTGAAGAAAGATTGAGGTTTTTAAGGTGATTCAAACCAGTAAAGGAATCAGTGAGATACCCTTTCAAGCTCTTGTTAGAAAGATCAAGCCCAATTACTCTCAACTCGATAGAATCGCAAAGAACGCCAATCCAATTACAACAATCTGAAGAAGAATCATTCCAGCTCCAACCAAGAACCGCCTTCGATTGCAGACCAGAGTAAATTCCTTTCAGGGAATCGAAATCGTTAGAATTGCAGGGTTGTTTCTGCGAAAAACTGGTTCTTGCATGAAGAACAAGAACAAAGAAAAAGGAAAAAGAGTAAAGGTGGTGCCCAAACCTATGAGCTGGTTCGTTTCTCATCTGAAGCAATGGGCAAGATATCATAAAGCATGAATGATTGGAGAAACTAAGACACACTTTCTTGTTTGATTCTTGGCTGATTCTTCACACGAGATTTGCAAATTTGTGAGGCACAACGAGAGAGAGAGAGAGAAGGAAGTAGAAGAAGACAGAGAGAAACTGAGAGATCATTTTTTTACCACTTTACTAATCAAAGATTTGCATGTACAATTTCATGTGTACCCTCATAATTTATCAAAATTTCATACACATCCTTATAAATTCAGGAGTATTTGTGATATTTAGGTGACATGTGTCAAAGGTTATATATATGGCATGGTTTGATTTGTATACATCTCCATTTGGAAAATGTTGGATATACCCTCATTTTTTCTTCAAATTTTTTGATAACGCGAATATAACTTAATGTTTTAAGAATTAATATTTTAATGCATGATTTAATATCTTAATTGAGTGTTCAATCATAAATTAAAATAATTAGATCATAAATTAAAATGTTAAATCACATATTTATGTGTTAATTATTAATGTGTATACACATTATCAAAAAAAATTTGAGGAGAGTTTTTTTTTTTTTTTTTCCATAAATTTTGAGGAGAGTTCTAAGGAGTACACATCACTACTCTCTTCATTTATACATTGCCTTTCCTAAAGTGGTGTTGTTTGGACTTTGACATTGAATTTGGACCATCTGGAGAATAAATTCAAATAAAGTATACCTGACTGAATTTAAATTTTAGTTTGGTTAGATTCTTTTTAAGCCAAATTTGGTCAATAGTTCATACCTATGATAGTCAAATGAAATTAATTGCATGAGAAATTGTGTTTTATTTATGGAACATGCATACAAAAATCCCTTCATTTTTCTTTTCCAAATTAAAGGCACAAACTACGAAGTTTTATTAAAATAGGAAAATGAAATTATGATGAATGATATGTGATTTTATTAGAATTTTTGTGGAGAAATTCAAACTTTTGCCGATTTTTTTGGATCTTGAACATGCATAGTTGGATTAGAAAAGTAAGAAGGATTAGGCCAACGACTCCTTTTTTGAGGCTTTTGTTATTTGAAATTTATAGATCCAAGATTTTTGAATCCATAAATTATGAGAAAGTCAACTTTGAATGATTAAAAACAAATGAACTTACTAATTACCATAATTAATTTTTCTGGAAAACATGAAATAGGTATGGCTTTGGATGACAAGAAGGGTTCAATTTGTTGGAAAACAAAAAATGTTTTGTACTATATCTTGAAGAATATGTTTTTATTCTATTTTCTATATTGTGATATAAGAAAAATAATATCTTGTTTTTTGAGGATGACAAAAATTGAATTCATAAATTATGATTTATTATGTTTTATATATCCGACATCGAAATATAACTAAATTTCGTGGCGAATTTGTGCGCATAAATCTGCTTGGCATTCGTGTTCATCTAATACTGATTTAACACGTCACCCCCGAGAATAAGTTTGGATATGTTTGTTCATTATATTTACATCTAAGATTCATGTTTCATATTTCGAAGAAAGAGAAACATTTCATTAATTGTAAAATACGAATCTTAATATTGTTATAAAATAAATGTCATGATAATTACAAGAAAATTATTTAAGACAAATATTTAGTATATTTTGTATTAGAGAAATACATTTAAGGAGGACATTTTTTTCTTGTATTTATGAAAATAATTTCATGAAATAATATCTTATTGTATTTAGGGTTTCTTGGTTGCCAAATTTGTTATTCATTACATAAGGAATCATAATGTATAGTAATCATGAGTACGGAATAATAATAAATAGTTATTTCTCTCTCTCTCTCTCTCTCTCTCTCTCTCTCTCTCTCTCTCTCTCTCTCTTTCTCCACGTCTCTCTTTCAATTATTTTATAACGAATATAAATTTATTAAATAAAATAATTTGTATTGAAAACCAAATATTCATTTGAGTATTTACATCGAGGTGCACTTAAGTTACGTCCATTATATTTACATCGAGATGCATTTAAGGTATCGCGTCATTAAGCTATGAGTTATGTATTGAAGAAAATATTTGGAGCATCATTTTTATTTTTGAATTTTTTTTATACAATATTAATGAAATTCGAATATATTAGTTCTTCAACATATAATATATTTTGACGAGATTAGTATCATTACTCGATTCATATGAACATACGATGTAAGGCTAAAATATTCGAGTGAATATTTGAATTTTCATATTCCGCAATCTTTTTCATCAAATTTGCATCAATGATTCAATATATTTTTCAAAGAGAGATAAGTCTCTAATTTATGATAAAACGTAAAAATTTAGTGCAAATTCAACAAATAGAAGTCTTTAGTATGGAAAATCAAATATTCATTTTAGCTTACTTTTACATATGCACCAGATCGTTTCTTCTAAAAACTGGAATTGTTTTCTCTTCCCAATAACCTAGGAATCGAAATCCCAATTAATTACACATTGAAATTGCTAAAACAATTGCTGCAGTAGCAATCAAAGCCAAACTCTTCAATCCATCTAGAACCAATTAACTCCACATGAAGCAAAGTATCACTTCTACACCAACTATATCTTTCAATTCCCTAGTATAGCAACATTGAACAAAGACCATTCTTCTAATTCATGAAATTATTTGTAAACAAAATTTTTAAAGGGAATACATATTAATTTAAGTAAACAAATTTTTTAAAGGGATGCATTCATATGGATTAAGTATTTTGGTGATACAACGTTTACCTATGGGTATCTCCATACTCACAATCTGCGAGGACTATCGTATTAGATAACTACACTCTACTCTCTTCTTCCTCCTCTAGGTATCTCCATATCCATAGTCATCGCATGACAGTCACGCGCGACTAGAGAGAACGGTTTTGTAAACGGGTCCGCACGTTGCTGCTAGTGTTAATCTTCATCAGGTTTGGAACATTTTCAATACCTACGATCACATCTTTTCATAAAATTTCATGGATCAAATGAAATTTTTCTGAGTATTGGCTAGAAGTGGTTGTGACCTCATCATTTTTGGCTTGTACTATTGCGTTTCTCTCAATACACAACCATAAATCCGATAACTCGTGACTACTCGAGTTTGGTCATGTATCCTTGATCCACACCTCTTCCTTTTGCGATTAATAACCGCAATATACTCGCCTCCGTAATAGAACCATAAACTACATGTCGTGTGGAACTTTTCCACATAACCATGTTTTCCTTTAAGCAAAACATGTACACGCTTTGTGATCATAAGTCGTGCTACATATTCGGACGTGCTAAATATCTGGAAACTGTTGTTGTTATAACTCTTTACAACCAACACTTCATCCACACCATTATAGATAAAATATAATCTTGAATTCTTTCACAAAATATTCAAGAATAAACTTCACCGCTATCAATACAAATCATGATCGGTTTAAATATACATAACAATTATGTATATATATGTATAACCATTATACATTCACAAGAGTTAGTCTCATGTAATCACATTACATTCAAACTCGTGTGATTTCCTTGGATTTTATTGACGGTGAATTAGACGCTTTATGTGTACGACGTATATCCACATACATGTCATGACAGATATAACAGATCCTCACATCAAATGTAAAGCATCATGTTATTACTTTTCGCCCTGCTTGATGTCTCACATCGAGCCGTAGAAAGTTTCTGCCATTCGACATTTCGATTTAACTCCTCCAAGGAGTTATATGTTGAAAACCATTTTCAACAATATGTCGATATACATGCTAATAATATAGAACGAGGAACTTTTTAGATCTATCATATAGATCTTCACGCTTAATTTATAAGCGGTCTCACCTATATCATTTGTCGTTAAAAGAAATATAACGCGGCTCCTACTAACCTTCATGTGTACACAAAGTTTTCATTCATTCCGACAATGTTATAACAGTTTATAACTTTGTCAAAATGAATATTCCAATTCCGATAAGCTTTCTCTAATCCATCATATGGATCGTTAAAGCGTGCATATCATATTCTCGATTCTTATGAATCGACAAAATCATAAGTTTGTGTCAAGTACACATCCTTTCATAATATTTCTGTCAAGAAATTCGGTTTTGACATCCATTTTTCCATATCACGTATTCATAATACGCAACCATGACAAGCAGAATTTCGAGAATGTGAAAGCATGGCAATATGCGAAAACGTTTCTTCATAGTCCGACTATGAAATACTTGAAACATTTCGCTACTAGCCTCACTTTGTTATATGCGTATTCCTATCCGTGTCAGTTCTCATCTTGAAAACCCATTGACATTTCACGGGTCTAACCCTGAAAGTAATGAAATCAAGTTCTAAACTTGATAATTTACACGGATCGAATCTCAGATTTCATGGCATCTTGCCATATGGAATCGTTATTTTCATAGCATCCTTGTAGGATATCGAATCATCATATGATTTCGATCTATCATCATTAGCAAAGATAAATCCGTATTTATCAGCTTATGATATAGCCTACTCGATCTACGAAAAATTCCTTTGTGTGTTCGACTCGTATTCGTCAACTCTTGATGAAGTCGTGTCAATTTTCATCGGCACAATGTTCATTTTCATATCTCGAACTCTTTCAAGATTTATTCTACTCCCATTAGTCCGCGTAGAGATAAATGGCATCAAGTTCCAAACTTGTGCGCATTATGTCCTCCTCCAAGAAAGCATCTCTTCGGGCCACGAAAATCTCATTTTCGTCGGGACGTTAGAACTAATACCCTTTAGTTTCCTTAAGGATATATCATAAACGAACAATTTTCAGATTTGGGATTGAGTTTAACCAAAACAAATTTCGAAATTTACTCACATCCTAAATCTGTACAAATGACAAATTCGGAACCATTCCGATCCATATCTCATATGGCGTCTTTTGTACCGATTGGAAGGTTTATGATCCATATCATATATGCAACCATTCATTAGTGCCGCTGTCTTAAGGGCGTATCCCCAAAAACTTTTTGGGAGATCCGTTTGACTTATCATTTATCGAACCATGTCCAACATGTGTTCATTTCCTCTTTTCGAATACATCACAATGTTCCGAAATGAAGATAATCGTGAAATGATTCCACTATCATAAATGATCATCAATACTTGTAACTCAAATATCGCCTCTTCGATCCTATCGAAGTACATAGCTCAAATACCCGCCTCCTCGATCCCATCCAAGGGCTTTGATTTTCTTGCTTAGTCGATATTGTATTTCGTTTTTGAAACTCTTTGAACCTTTCAAAAGTCTCTGTTTCGGCACGCATTAAATAGATATTATCATATCTACTTTAATCGTCCGTAAACGTAACAAAATACCGATAGCCTCCTCTTGCCTCAGAATTTATCGGGTCTTTTACATCTTAATGTAATTTCCAATAATTCGTTGAATCTTTCTCCAACCTTTGGAGAATGATGCACTTTGTTGTCTTGCCTAATAAATAAGTAGCGCGTTAACCAATCGAATTTAATACGAATGATTCTAGCAATCCATCTTATGGAATCTAGATACGCCTATCTCGTTTATATGGCCATGACGACAATGCCAAAAGAATCAATCGACTTCTAGGTTTTATCCTCCTCGGATTTCACCGTTCTTTGAGTCATTAGTTTGGACAAATCCTTGTCCGAACTTTCTGTTTGGAAAACATTTTCCCAAAATACCCTTATACATTTATTTCTTTCGATCCCGCCTTTGAATTACAAGGACATCCACGCATCTCTATGCTTTGGATTCCCTGGACACTCCAAGCATCTCCTATTCAAATTTACATCGCATCTCATGCAATTCCGGGATCGACTTATGTATCGAATGCATATGATATTCGGTCAAGAAGATCAAATCTCGTACCATCAACACACGAGTGTTAATCAAAGACCCATAAGGCGTCTCAAAATTAACCTACTCTTTGAGCCGCATCGAATCATTCAACGCGCTCTAGCTCTTGAAACTACTTCATGAGCGTTGTGTATTACTTTCATACGCACCCGAATTCTCAAAACAATTTTTAGAAATTTGCGTCTATACATGCCACCACAAGGCACGTAATATTGTTCGATTCCTTCTGAAAGTGTATCGAATCCGGAATTCTCTAAAACAAAAGCCTCGAGCCTCGAATCTACTATTTTCCATGTCCAACACGTTCCTTTAAGTCTAAGAACTATTCTTTGACTATCAAGGTTAATTACGGTAATTCCGGCCCAAAAGCCATCTATCATATCGATCTCATCGATTTATTTGGTGTTGCTTGAAAACATAATTCTAAACAGATGATGAAGATTAAGCTCCTAACCGTGCGTACTTAATCTATATGCTTATATGATAATTATATGACAGTGCTATTTTATCGAATCGATAACCCTCATACCGATACGGGACTCCAAGTGAAGGAAATACAGTTACAGATCAACTAGTAGATTGTACAAATGAGTGTAGATGAACATACGTGTTCGTCGGAACGATTGGATGCATAATAAGATTATGCAAATCTGGCAGAAATTACATGGTTCGTCATGACGCACCATATGGTGCGTCATGACGCACAGTAGAGTAATTCTGTGGAAAGCCAATCTATGAGTATACCGTCACGACGCACCATATTGTGCGTCATGACGGTGGTGCGTCATGACGCACAAAGTGTCCGTCATGACGGAGCACTAGTATAACGGCTATATCCAAGTAAATGTGACTTGTGCGTCATGACGCACCATTAAGCAAGTTTGCGGGGATTTTAGGAGAATTCGCCGCAACCGAAAGACGCGAGCTCGAGGTGGATACGAGTAGAGAAATCTCGCTTGAGATTTTCTGTTGTGATCAGTCAAGAGCAAGGTCGAGCAAGTTCGGAGACAAACCGGATAAAATCCGGTTGTATACGACAAATCGGAGCTTCGGATTAGGTGTCGAATCGCGCGGGCGTGGGACGCGTGTGTTACCGAGATCGAAGCAAGGACAGCAACTACGCAAGAACAACCCTTCACCGTGATCAATTTCACGTGGTATGGTTCTTTATATATAAGAGTTATATATTCGTAGTTACATTTTTAGGATTCGTACGTTCGGGTCGTTGACGTGGTCCTCGGGATCGGGTCGGACTGGGCCTCTCAATCCGCTGCGCGGGGCTCGGTAGTGACGCCAATACCCAACACCAAGTCCATAACACCCGATATCCATATTTCGCAATCCTCCCACAAGTGACGAAGGCCTATCGAGTGGGATCTCGCTTATTTAGGTAGGATATAATCCAATCGCATCATATGCGACTATCAACTTTTATAGAATTTCGGTGATGGGTCGTATCATATACAATCCCAGTTCCGTGTGTGCTTTCTAACTATGCCCCAAACTACAATCGGATTGGCTTGGACGGTTAAGTCATAACCATATCAAACGTATCATTCAAGTGGACTACTCACGTGCATGACGAAGGCCTAACAACACGTGAGTCCCCATTTAACGGTTGTCACTCATTAATACCAACAACGTGTGTGCATGACGAAGGCCTAACAACACACACATTGTGATACCAATTTCGATGGTTGTTGAAATGGAAGGCATTTTCACGACTTAAATATTATGAGGGATCATGACTTTCATGTTTCATTAATTCGTGACATAATCATATTATATCACTATCACGAGATTTTCATAAATGCATATGCACTAATTAGGGAGATTAATTATTCTAAATAATTACTTGTTTATATGATAGTTTGATTGATGCCGATCGTATCGATATAAAGAACTTAAAATTCCGAGCTTCGTAGCCAAAGTTATCACGAAAACAAAATCAGCATCCAGAAGGGGGTTCGTTGTAACGGACTGCCCCATCCGTTGTAACGCAGGGGCCATGGGGCGCGAAACAACCATGCCCGGGACGCGTCCGGGGCGCCAAAAACTGCCCCCGGGGCGGCAAAAAAAACTGTTTTTCTGCAGATTTCGCCGTTTCTTCCGTTTTCGCTCGTTTCTAAAACGATAAATCATGAAAAAATTTCACGATCATTCCTAGATACTCTCAATCAACTTTTGATTGATCTCTAGTGAATTCCACTTGTGATTTTGACGAAATTTGACTTTCTCTGTATGTAACATCATGCAAACGGGTACGAACTTTGATAACCCGTGCGTATGTCATATATACGACTATGATTTGACCCTCGAATCGATGGCGATCGCTCTGATACCACTGAAGCGAATTCACCCGACCCCGGTCCCGCGCAACGGATATGAAGGCCCGGTCCGGTTCCCAAAATCCAAGATCACGCCATGATTTCGAGGGTACGATGCAATAAAAAGGATATATTCATACCGATGCAAAATTGATTGCATTCGAAGGGTTGATTGCTATTCTTCTTTCTCCTGTCACGTTGGTGACAATCCGCGCGTCCCACACCACGCGTCCTTCACCGCTCGTTGACTGTTTTCAATCCTCCGGGCTGATCACAATCGAAGAGCCACACGTGTCGCTCCTCTACGTGCATCCACCTTGAGTCGGAAGACGTCGGTCGAGGGTGCAACTGCCTAGACAAAGCACCGGCGAACTTGCTCGATTAGATTGATTCTCTATTCCGAAAAAAAACTCATTTTTCTCGGTTTTCTCTCTTCGCACTCTTTCACTCTCTGAAAGATGACTCTAAATATTCTGGATTAATTAGTCTTAATTGACTGGATTGAACTGAATAGACTGAATAGAGAGAGAGAGAGAGAGAGAGAGAGAGAGAGAGAGAGAGAGAGAGAGAGAGAGAAACATCATATTTATACAACATAGGATAATGATGGGCCAAAAGGTATGTATATCTACTATACACCTCTTCAAACAGAAAACTGCACACACCATTTCAGTATTCTGTTGAAACGAAAATATTAAATCGTTCCAACCGACTTTAGACCTTCATGAAAGTTGTAGCTAATCTTATTATCTTTCCGACCCAATTTGTCCTGGCCAAATTGGAGTTCGGATGCGAACGTTACGGTGGTTTTACTAACAGCATGTCAAACTGTCGCACCCTTTCGGTATTCCATTAAAACGACACTGATACTTCGTTCAAATGAAAAATATTTCTATATGAAAGTTCTAGATAATCTCATTATCTATCTAACCCAATTTGAAACATTCAAATTGGAGTTTCTCACTGAAAGTTATGCCAGTTTTACTAAAATTGTTTCTTATGCCTACGAACGCGTACGTTCGTTTATCCTTGTGTACACTTTTACGGTCGATCCGAAACTGTATTTCTTTCAATATATTCATATCCTTGTGATTAAACTTCCATAGGGAAAAGTTAAGAAATTCAGTAAAACGGATTTCATGTGGGTTTTTACGATATACGAGATGTTCATTCGTTTGTCTAAATGTCATACATGACGTAGTAAGTGAGCATTCAAACGATTTATTACGTACATTTCTTGTGGAACAACAATGCGGTGAATTATGTCGAACATGACACGAATACTTGGGTACAAAAAAATTGGAGTCATAAACTCTCCGTCTCTAGTTACATGCCTCATTATTTTTTGCTCTTCCCGTAAGAGAATACTAGAGCTACGAAGGGAACTCACACCGGCATATTCCTCCTCTCCTAAATCTACCAACATGAACAAATCCTCTAACAAATCTTGGGACACCACGATTCCCTTTCCAAATAGATAAGAGGTAAAATTTCCATCATCATCCAACTTCCCGTTGGCATAAAACAAATGCACTACGAATTCGTAGTAAGGGTCATTGACATGTATGATGTCATTCAGATTCTAATGATTAAGACATGGTTGCAATTTCGAAGTGATAAAATTAATGTGTGGATTTGGTTCCTCCGGCGCAGTAAAATGGAAACAGGGAATGACATCACGACCTTTGAAAAAACGATCATATCGGATTCCAGTCATGTTATCACGAAACAAATATCGATTTGTAATGTCTTCCAGATTGTAACGGTTAGATTCCATTATAAAAACAAATAACTAGAACAAGAGGAATATGAACAAGAATAAAGAATATGAAGAAGATGGACAAGTTTGCAACTCTTTTAATAGAACTAAATTTTTTACTTAATTACCGTATGTACCACAAAGCATGAACATTATGCCTACTTTCAGGAATCTTATAACATTTAATTCAATTTTTGATTTTTTGTGACAGTGTAAGGTCTTGTCATACTTTGCTTTTCAGAAGAAAAAAAATTGATTCTCTCATATATTCAATGAATTCTGACACCTATAATCTTCAATTAATTCATTATTTTTTGGTGCCCATTACAAAAAAATTATTCATTCTTTATCATATTACAAATTAATTCAATTAGTCAATTTAATTAACATCATAAAAATATCAACAAAATTATATTCAACATAACTAAATTTAACATAACATATTATCAACAACAATCAATTAAATTAATTAACACCATAACAATAACATACAAACCAAATAAAAAACAGAGATTTTTTGGCGGGCTCTCATACACCGTCTGACGGGCTTTCCAACTGCGCCGGGCGGGCTCTCATACCTCGTCTTTTATTTAATCTCTTAATTATCTTAATTATCATTTATTTGTACTAAGCATGCAAATCAATAAAGGCGGACAACCATACTCCGCCATGCGGTGTTTGAAACTCCGCAAAAGACATTTTCCAAATATATTTCAACGGTTGGTTATTTCGTTAATTAACTTATTTGACATGGTCATTTGTAAAAAAATTCCTCAAATAAAATATTGAACAGAAAGATACTGCTTAATTAGAGGACAATTTGTTGGTTAATTATGATTTGGCTACTCTATTCTATAAGCACAATTAAAAGGCACGAATATTATTGATTGAAAAAGAAAAGAGTCAACCAACAAATCAAAATATAATACCCACAGAGATAAGATTTTCTTATCAACTTGCTCCAGATTTATTATGAAGGCATTTATTAGTGGAACTTGATTATCAAAATTTTGATATTAGTGGTTGTCTTTGTCTATGATAATGGGATATCATCAATCAAATATCATTAAAATAACACTCATTTTTTGTTTTGAAAATTAAAATAAAGTTTATTGAATAAGATGCAGCCAACATATATATCTAGGATTTCAATTATATAAATGCAAATCTGAAGAAAAGTGGAGGGCATATATGATATATAATAATATAATGATTGATTGGAGAAGTCTCACGCACAAGAAGAGATTCATAGTGCCATTATATAATCTTCTTTTTCAGCACCCATTTGTTTCCTAGTGCCAATTGCTTTCTTTTTTTTAATCACTATTATAATAAGTGGATGAAAATAATTCAGATTGAAAAAATGTTTCACCAGTTTACAATAAAAAAAATTGAAAGTCTCAAGAGAAAGATACAAACTGTATAAACATATAAATATAAATTAGATGGATGAAAATAAGAAAATAAGAATGCTGAATTTTGAGAATATAATTTTGGTCAGGTTAGCACGATGTACCTTTCTCCAACAACTAATTTTTCTTGATTAATTTTCCAACAACTCTGAATATGTACTTTTTTAAAATTTGAATTTTGTTTGGTAAACCAAATGATTTATTTTATGGGACAGCTACCACTGAGTCAAACCATCCATAATTCAATATTTAGAATTTAATTCGAAATTTTTTAGTTTTAACTAATCCTTGATTAAGGTTATATTTTGTCAAATTACAATTATCCCATTTTAAATTTTGTGCAAAATTACAATTTTATCAATTAAAATGGGCCCAATTTTGTCAATTCAAGCCCAAATTAGACAGATCAACAACAATTCCTCAGTAATTGGTGTCTGCATCTTGTATGAAAATGGAGAGCTTAGCAGCACAACATGCGGTATATAAAAAGCAGAGCTATAAAGCCACCAATAAATTGAAAAGAAGAAACGAAAAAAAAAAAAAAAATCTCACTCACACCAACTCTACACAATCAATGCAATTAAAAAAAAAGCAAATTAAAAGCACCTCTGAAATGTAATAAATAAGCTGTGCATGCAACCATTATAAAATAATAAAAATAAAAACACTACTGAGTTTAGTCGCCACCTCTTCGGTTAATCGCCAGCGTGAAATATATCAAAATCATCGTCCCCAAACTCGACCTGTAATTAAACGTTACATTAATGAGAATAATACTGTTTCATTTTATTATTAACATGCAAGCGAAGGGCTTACACGGTGGCGAAGAAAAGGGGGATTTTTCGGGCGTTAAAAATAGGGAATCGATTAAATTTCTTGCATTTGTGATCCGTCACGTCGCACAAAACCGTGCAAGGAGACGGTATCGGAGTTCGGTTCTGTACCAGTGGAATTTTTAACGGCTCCAATTGAGATGGAATTACTTGAAAAAAAAATAATAAATAAATAAATTTTTAGTTATTTTATTATTTGTAGGGACCAACATTTTCTTTAATAAAAAGAAAACCCTATATTTATTCATATTTATAGAAAATCCACTACCTAACTTTTGACACATTAACAAAACGAATAATTAATGGAAAAGTTAGAGGGTTTTATATAAATACAAAATAATATATTTTCGAAAATTCCTTTCTTTATTTGGTACGAGGCATCAAATAATCTTAAAATATTATTTTCTTAAACAATAAAAATCAATCATTAATTTCCAACAAATCATTATATGACCCTTTTATTATTAGATTAGACTTGAACAACAAGCATCAATAATGATAATAATGATTAATAATGATTTGAGTATATACCTTTAACTACAAGCTTTTTGGATGTATCTTCACATTCATGCTCTTCACCATTTCTCCTCTCCATTCGGTTCGAACCCTTTCGCGATAGGGCTCTCTACAATCGAAACATTGCAAAAGTTTAGAACTGAAATACATTTTTGCAATTTAGTCCCTGAATTTGAGAAAATTATGACTTGCGTTTGTTTTGGGGCTTCCAGAGCAGCAAATTTCATTTGCTTGTGTGAGAGCTTCGATATCTACGATCACATTGCCATTTTTCTCCATCAAATTTACTTGACTCTGTAAATATAGGTAATTATGATTAACACGATGAATTTTATAAAATATAATTTTATATTAAAATTGTAAAAGATTGATTTTCTCGAAAAAACTGTACACTGAGTGATTGCAATTACCTGTAATAAGGACTCCTCCATTCAAAATTTGAATAATTTAGAAGATTGGTATTCAAGAAAGTCCCTGTTTAAACTGGAAATTAAAGGGGAATTATTTGATTATGGATTATCGACCAAATTATAGAAATTTAATGGTAAATAAATTGTTGGGATTTTGACGTCTTTTTTCAGTGATTTAGGATACAATGGATCTGGAGTACCTTTCAGAGACGCTTCTTCTTCCTTCCAGTGTAGAAGTTCGAATTTGATTTTCAAAATTCTGAAATTAAAAATTCCAAGCACGAATTAAACATCAGAATAATCAAAAGAACTCGTCTTTCTCAGACTAAATATCTTTAGCTATACTCATTCCTTGAAGAATCGATAGAAAATATTTCACTTTTGGGGGAAAAAGAACAAGAAATGAACAATAAATAGCTAAAACTTTTACCGCAAAAAGCAAGATACAATGAAAAGAAGTAAATAGAAGCTAGGATAAAGAGGAAAATTACAAAAAGACAGCACGGCAGACTTACTGCAATAAATTCATACAATGACAAGTGTTAGAACCAGCAATTAATCCCCCCTCAAAACCCACATTCAGTATCAGCATCCACTAAAAACCCCAAGTATCCCAAAAACAACAAATTTCTCCCAAATTGGAAAAACCCCAGGATAAGATGAAACAAATTAAGTGCTAAAATAAGATTACATCACGTTTGGTACCAGAACGGGCCGATTTTGTTGTTGGGTACGAGAGATTTCTTCCAATTTTGGCCTATATATTGTAATAAATTATTGGATTTTTGTTGGTTTTGTTCGCGCAGGCTGAGCTCGATGACAGTGAACAGACTTTCGCTGAGAAGTAGCACAGAAGACGAGAGCGAGATCGAGCAAGCGAGCGAGAGAGAGAGAGAGTATGTCAGGTGTAGTTGTTCGTATTACGAGGAGTCAGGAGACCACCAAACATACAGTACCTCTTGGGTGGACAAGGAGCACGGACCCATTGCATGTACTTTTGTGTGTTTTAATGTGTTGGTGAGTCGAGCACCGATGGACTTGGTTTAGAGTTTTTATACAATCAATCAATTGTAGTGGTTAACGGTACATTTTGTACGGAATAGTCCCCTTCAGAATTATGTATTTAATTGTTTATTTTTTGAAGTGGTTTTTTGCGGCCATATGTGTAGAGAGGTATTATGTGGATATATCAACAACGATTTTGATATATTATGATGGTAAATTGTATCCTCGAATTTATCATCATTTTATCGATGCATTGTGATTGCGATGTTGTTAATTGAAATGTACCGCTATGCCGACAAGATGTGTGTGTGTGCAGTGGCAAATCTTAAAGAACTACGAAGGGTTGCCGTCCTTCCTAGATTTTTTGAGCGGTAGTATATATATAATTAAGTTACTGTATTTTTTATGATAAAATTGAAAATTTATATATATCGTCCCAAAAAAATAATTCAAAATTTTTCACGGTAGGCCTCCCCCAAGATTATACCCCCCCCCCCCCCCCCCCCCCCCCCCCCCCCCCCCCCCCCCCCCCACAGACACACACACACACACACACACACATTGATGCGGGGCAAGATTCACCACTGTGCGTGTGTGTTCGATAATGTATTGGAACATCAAGATTTATAATGTAACAATTTTGAGAGGATTCATTTATGAAAATAGAAAGTACAACGAAGATATAACTAATATATCAAGAAAATGAACATCACATAAAAAGAAAGAGAAGAAAAACTTGATAAATATTCTAAAAAAATATATATATCAAGAGAAAAATTGAAGAAACAATAATGACTAATGAGCGCATAAAAAAAGATATACAATATTTTTGAAAGATTTTTTTTAATTCATAATACTTAATAGTCAAAAAAGAAAGTAGAGAATTAAAAAAAAAATGTAAATCTAGATACGCAAATTGTGAAAGGACAACTAAATTAAATTTGTTTTCTTATTATATAACATTAGCATAAAAAATAAAGTTAGCATATTAACTGTAAATATGATTAAGACAACTAAATTAATATATATGCGTGTATAACATAGACATGACTGAAATTATTATTTATTCACACTTAACAATAACATAGATATGACAAAATGAGACGATAAATAATTATTAACTATATTTTTATATATTTAGTGTTATTAGCTTTTTATTGTGCTTTAGTGTTAACTCAAATAATCATGAGCAATCATGAATAACACCGTTCACTTGTACCCCAATCTACAGCCAACAAAACAATAACACACACACACACAATTTCTCCCACACAATCGTGATGAGTCATCATTTCACAATTAATTCACTAATTAGTTTTATAAATTAACGATTAATTCACATTTAATATTTTTAATTAACTATTAATTTATGGAGACTCTAATTACATATTATTTTTATATTATTCATGAATTAATCGTTAATCCATCTTGTTAATTAGGAGATTAATTGAGCAATGATGACTCATCACTAAAATGGTGGTGAAAAGTGGGGGCAAAGTATAATATTCCTAAAAAGATATAGTGATATTTAAAAAAGAGAAAATGTTTCTCCTGTCATTTTTTTTTCTTCTTAGTTTTTTTTTAAATGTTGATTTTCCGACTACAATATATCTTTCCGATATATAATTTTTAGTTAATCTTCTAAACTATATTGTTTTAGATGTATCGTATATTTTTTGAATACAATACATGCTTAATTTATATCATATGAAATATATATTTTTAGATGTACGATATATATTTTTAGATGCATAATTTATTTTATGTGCCGACACCTTTAAAAATTGTGATATATATTTTGAAATGCAATATATCTTTATAGTCGTGTTATGCATTTTATGTGTATGTTATACATTTTCGCAGTACAATACATGTTTAGTTTATAGTTTTTTAGCTGTATAATATGTATCTTTTAAATGTATTAGATACATTTTAAAATGTAACTGCAAATATACCTTTGAAAAATATTTTTTAAAGGTGTCGGCACATTTTTTTTAGATGATAACATGTTCTTTCACGTGACTACATAAATTTTCCGAATATAATATTTGTTTTTGGTCTTTAAAAATAGGGATTATATATGACGTTCTTCAAACTTGACCAAAAAACTCATGGATGCATCAATCGAGAAAGATTAAAAGGGTTAATTGAATTGATTAGCACTAAAATCAATGCTTAGTTAAATTGATTCAATTGAAAAATCTAATCAATCTAATTAATTCTTCTCGATTGACGCATCCATGCTTTTTTGTGTGTGTTTGTGGCACATAGTATATTTACCCTTAAAAATATGCTAAAAACTTTTGATCAACATGTAGTAATACAGTGCAAGGAAGTACTATACTCAGAAGTGGGTGATTATGTTGTTTGTTGTATAGACTTCTAGACTTCTAGTTCTAGTGCCGATAATCAAGGACCAATTACATGTCCAAGTAAAAAGAGAGTAATTAAGAAAAAAAAAAAAAAGGGCTAAAAAGATCATATGCTCAACAACCCATTGGCCCAATTCAATACCTACCCCCCTCTCGTAGGTTTTCTAATTGGCCTTATTCAATACATCTCTTGATACTCGCCCAAAAAAAAATATTGACGATGTGAATATGATTTAATACATATATAAATATTTAACATCTTAATTTATTAATTGATTGTCTTAATTTATGATTGAACATTCAATTACGATGTCAAATCATGAATTAAAATATTAATTTTTAAACTGTTAAATCATATTTACGTCAGCAAGATTCTTGGAGGAGAGGTGGGATATGTCCAACATTTTACTCTAAATAATAAATAAATAATAGGTTCACATCTTTTAAACTAGATGACATAGCCATGGACAAACCACAAGATACATTTCTCAAAACAACAAACCACAAAGATAGCTAGTAATTTAATTTGTGTAACGAGCTCTTTTTGCACGTGGTAAAAAGAACTGGTTGGTCCAACCAAAAGCGACTTTCGGTGCATGTTTTGGATTTATTTCACTCGACCAACGTTCACGGATTATACATCCATCTAGATTCTAAAGAACAAACAAATAAAATATTATAGAAAAACCAATTATTGTATTTAAATAACATTGTTTTTAATTATTATGTTAGGAGATACACGATATCGAATCTTCGTCTAATTCTTGTAATTTCATATTCTCCGCAATTCTCATCAACTCGTTTGTACACTCGTTCGAATTCAAATTTCCTTCACCAAAAGCCGAAAAAACCATAACCTCGTTTTTAATCTCGATCCAACTCAAACCCGGTTCCTTTTCGATTTTCATTTCTCTAATCCTTTTTCTCATCACCGCTACTTTCTCCCAATCTCCATTCATTGCGTATAATTTACAAAGCAATGTATACGTCGACCCATCGAACGGGTCATTCGCAATGACCCGTTCCGCCACTTTAACTCCCATATTCAAATCTTTCAACACGACACACGAGCTAAGTAAGATTCGCCATAATTCACTGGACTGGTTAGCGAAAGGTGAATTTACAATTAGATCCTCCGTTTCTTGCAATAAACCGGCTCTACTTAACAAACTTGCCATGCAAGAATAGTGTTTGAAACTCAGTTTTATATTATCACTTAACATACAAAACCAATAAAATTTCCCTTTTTCTACGAGTTTAGAATGATTACACGCAGATAAAAGATATATATAAGTGACACAATTAGGTTGTATTCCTCTCTTAGTCATTTCATCGAACAGGTTAAATGCGTCTTTTGCATCTCCGTTATTAACAAAACCACTAATCATCGAATTCCAACATTTCAAATCTGGATTCGATATTTTATAAAAAATCGTATAAGAATCTTCTAGATCACCATTTTTCGCATACATGTCGATTAAATTCCCACAAACGCATACATTATTATGATACCCTGTTTTAACTACCAAAGAATGAAGCATTTCTCCTTGTTTCAACATGGTGAGATTCGCCGAAGAGTTCAAAGCACTACTAAGGGCAAAACTGTCAATTTTATAACCATGTTTTATCATCGTATTAAAATATTTCATCGCCAATTCACCTTCGTCTAAATTCGAGTACCCCACGACCATTTCGGTCCACATTATAACATCTTTATTCGATGCAAAATCAAATAAAAGTTTAGCCGAGTTTTGTTCTTCGTTTAAAAAGTACATGTTAATTAGAGTATTGGAAATGTATAAACTTGATTCGAACCCGTGTTTAATAACTAGACCATGAAGAGGTTTTCCATAGTTTATGCAATTTAAACTCGCACTTGCACAAATAACACTCGCAAATGTGTATTCGTCTGGTTTAATAGATTTGGATCTTAATTTTATAAATGCATTGATTGCCTTTTCTCCTTCACTGGTATTAGAATAACCAGAAATTAGAGAATTCCAAGATACCAAGTCTGGAACTTTAATCTTCTGGAAAATAAACGTTGCATTTTCGATTTCACCACAACTCGAATACATGTCTAGCAGGGCATTTTGCAAGGGTAAATCAAGATTGAGCTCAGATTGGGTGATTTTGGCATGAATTATTCGCCCATTTTTCAAATCCTCTGTTTTTGCACATAGATTTATGGCTATGGAATAAGTGCTATTATTAGGCCGTAAACCATTAGTTATCATAGTACGAAACTGATTTACTCCTTGCTTGAATCTACCATGTGTGATATTACAATGAATAATGGAGTTCCAAGCAATTACATCTCTGTCAGACATTTCATCGAACATTTGGTGTGCGACCTCTGGGCAAGCATAATCACTGTACATACAAATCAATGCAGTCTGTACGACACCATTGTTCAAAAACCCAGACTTATATACATGACCATGTATGGAAACTCCGATACATGGATCCCAGAGTGAAGACGAAGCTCTGACAATACTAGCGAGAGTAGATGCATTAGGCTTAATCCCAACTCGTGCCATTTCAAAGAAGAGAACGAAAGCAAACGAGGCTTCTTTGGGTGATTCTCTTGAATAAGCCGAAATAATGGTGTTATACGAGACTACAGTTCTTTCCGGCATTCTCTCGAACAGGTTGTGCGCATCCACGAGGGAGCCGGAGCGGGAGTACAAAGAGAGAAGGTTGTTGAAGAGAAAACGAGAGGATAAAGAAGGAGAGATAGAGACCAAAAGAAACGCATGTATCTGACGTGCCTTTCGGAGAGTGGTCTCAGGGGAAGCGCCTTGGCGGTGCTGGAGGGATGACATAAGCTGCGCTAATGGCGCCTCGCAACTATGGTAGATTAGCCGAGGCGATCGTAGAGACATGGCTGAACAAAAGCCTGAATTCTAAATCCCTCCAGTTCAATGCTACAAATCCTAGATTTCCTGAGAATTCAGATCTTGAAATCCGAGATGTTATAATCGTCATTTCAGTTCTTGGATACTGGAAAAGTCGGGAATAAGAAAATTCGACATTTCAGTGTCCAACTCCAACCCAATCTGAACTTGTGCTCAAATTTCTACCACTATATAAGAAGTGGACTTGCTCTCTCTATTTGTTTCCGACATCATTTCAGATTGTTCGAGAGACTTAAGAGAGAGAGAGAGATGGCGAAGAAGGTTCTTTTACTATGCGGTGACTATATGGAAGATTATGAGGTACGAATTTTGATTACTCGAATTGTTCAATTAGTGATCGATGATTAATTCATTACTGATTGATTGATTTTTGTTGTGATTTTACAGGCAATGGTTCCTTTTCAAGCTTTGCAAGCTTATGGAATTTCCGTGGATGCTGTTTGTCCTGGGAAGAAAGCTGGAGATGTTTGTCGTACTGCTGTTCATCAAGGATTAGGTCACCAGGTAATCAATTGTTATTTGATCGTGATTATTTTTGTTTCTGAAGTTAATTTGAGCTCAATTAGATGGACAAAACTAAGTCTATCGAATCGTTTATCGTCAATTTATTAGAAATTAAGAATATGTGCTGTTTAATTGTCTAATCGTAATCGAGTTAAATTTGCACACGGTGAAATTAAGAATATGTGCTGATTAAGGGAGGGTTTGATGCGTATTTGTGTTACAGTGAATGCTAGTAAATTGAATTAAATTGGAACTTAGTAGATCTCGCATCCTAGAACCTGGTGTAAATTAAAATATAATAATCAAATCACAGCATTCCCGTGCATTTATTTTACTTTTTTAATCTCCTGATTGTTTTGGATCTCTAGATTAAAAAACTGATACATTTTGTCAACTAGCAAATTGAAAAATCATAAAATTTGATTTGTAAAAGATTCAATCAATAATAATGATAACAATCACACCTCCCTTGTGCATTTAATTTAATGTTAACTAATCTGAATATTGCAACTCTGTCCTTTTTTAAATATTTGTTAAGTAAACAGTATCTTCGGTCAACTATTTGCACATGTTTATGCACATTCCAAATCAAATAGAAAACACAACCAAATCCTCTGTACTGATCCAATCTCAATTAAATACAAACCAAATAACTTCTTCTTTTTCTTTTTTCTTTTTTTTTAAATTCAGACATACTCAGAATCAAGAGGCCACAACTTCGCAATAAACGCGGATTACTCCGCAATCGACGCATCCTCATACTCAGGCCTCCTCATCCCAGGTGGACGGGCCCCAGAATACCTCGCACTGGATGCCTCCATTTCCTCCCTCGTCCAATCATTCTCCTCCGCCAACAAACCAATCGCTTCCGTTTGTCACGGTCAGTTAATCCTGGCCGCTGCACAGATAGTCGCAAATCGAACATGCACGGCGTATCCGGCTGTGAAGCCTGTGTTATTGGGTGCGGGTTGTAAATGGGTCGAACCCGACTCAATGGATAAGGTCGTAAAGGATGGGAACTTGATTACCGCTGCAACTTACGATTCACACCCCGAGTTTATTCGACTTTTCGTCGAGGCCCTCGGAGGAAAGATTACCGGATCGGATAAGAAGATTTTGTTTCTATGCGGGGTATTTTTTTTAGGGAAAATTACAAAAATGCCCCTCCATTATCTATAAATTACAAAAAAATATATTCTTAAAATTTTTAAAATTCCATAATAGGGGATATTTTTTTTGCAATTTCGATAATGGGTTTTTTTTTTTTTTTTGCAAATTAAACATAATTCTGGGTTTTTATGCAAATATTCCAATTATATTTTTGCCTAGGATTACATGGAGGATTACGAAGTGATGGTACCGTTCCAAGCGCTACAAGCCCTGGGATGCACGGTCCACTCGGTCTGTCCCAGCAAATCATCCGGCGACAAGTGTCCCACCGCGATCCACGACTTCGAGGGAGACCAGACGTACAGCGAGAAGCCTGGCCACGACTTCTCCCTCAACACGGATTTCGATGCGGCCAACGCGTCAGAGTACGATGCGTTGGTCATCCCTGGCGGGCGGGCCCCGGAGTATCTGGCGTTGAACGAAAAGGTTTTGGATTTTGTCAGGGAGTTCATGAACGGGAATAAACCCGTCGCGTCCATTTGTCACGGTCAACAGATTTTGTCCGCTGCAGGAGTATTAAAGGTAATTTAAATTTGAGAATTCTTCAAAAACCCCCTAACTTTTCTTCAAATTATGAAAAACCCCGTCTTTTTAGAAAACTCCCTATCTTTTTTAGATTCCCTCAAAAACCCCCTATATTTTTTGTTTCTTCCCAAAGCCCCCTAACTTTTTTAGATTCCCTTAAAAAACCCCAATCTTTTTGTTATGTTTCTAAAAATGACCATTATACCCCCATAATTTTATTTTATAAATCTCTATAATTTAATAAATAATAAATAGATATTAAACTATTATAAAAAAAAATGTTAAAAAATAAATTATATTAAAATATTATAATAAATAATACATTTTATTATAATATTTTAATATCTATGTATTATTTATAATAATATTTTAATATCTATTTATTATTTATTATAATATTTTAATATCTATTTATTATTTATTTTTTGTATTTTAATATATATTTATTATGGATATTTATAAAATAAAATTATGGAAAAGGGTATAATGGTAATCTTCAAAATCATAACAAAAAGGTAGAGGTTTTTTGAGGGAATCTAAAAATGTTAGGGGGTTTTGGAGGAAGCCACAAATATAAGGGGTTTTTTAGAAAATCTAAAAAGACAAGGGTTTTTTCATAATTGCCAAAAAAGTTAGGGGGTTTTTGAAGAATTCCCCATTTAATTTTATTAATTTAATTTAATTGGGAAATATTGTAGGGAAGGAAATGCACGGCATATCCCGCGGTGAAATTGAACGTGGTGCTAGGGGGAGGGACGTGGTTGGAACCGGACCCGATTCACAAGTGTTTCACAGATGGGAATTTGGTGACTGGTGCGGCTTGGCCGGCTCACCCCGAGTTCGTTGCGCAGCTCATGGCTTTACTCGGTATTCATGTCTCTTTTTAGTGTCATGTTGGTAATTAATGTGGGTGAGTTGTGTTTATGGGGAATGAATACTTGTGCTTGGAGAACTTTGGTTTGCTTTTTTGTTGTTTTGAAGAAATAAATAAGAAAGTATTTTGGTTAAAAGAAAAAACATTAATAAGCTATTATATCTTTAGTTTTTTTGAAGAAATTTAGAAATAAGGAGGAACTTTTTTTAAATATTAAGAGAAGTTTGAGGGTTTTGAAAGTTTTTATTAATAATTTTATTTCATTCATTTATATGCTTGATATACGGGGACAAAATCTTCCATGCCTGAATTTCATTGGAGATGTCTGCAAAATAGAGTCTGGTTTCCACATTATAAATGCCTATGAGGGAAATTGAAAAATTTCTTTTAATTTTTTGTCTGATTGTCATTCAAGCAAAAAAAATGATAAATAGCAAAAAATGATAAATAGTAAAGAATTTATTGGGGATTTTTTTTATTCGAGTGCGAATTGCGATGCTCAAAAACTGGAATTACAAAAAGTTATTTGGTTTTTGGTTATATTGCTAATTTGTTTTCACCCGAAAAATTATCTGGCCGACATACACACACACACCCACCAAAAAGATATAAAGCCTAAATAATGATAAAAACTTTTTTGATAAAACAAACCCCAATTTTTGTTTGTAGATTTAACCGCTTTTCTATTATCTTTGTACTTTTAAGTTTTAAGTTGTTTGTGATTTTTGATGAATTTTTAGATATTTTTGCTGAACTTTTTACATATTTGTTTTACAAGTTCTGAAAAAGTCCGTGTTTATTTGTAAAAAAATACAATTTCAAGCTTTTTTGGTAGTTCAAAAATCTAAAAAAAAATGTGTTTGGGCCCTCTAGCTTTATAGAGTTTGTTTTACATCTTATTAAAAAGAAAAAAGAAAATCATGAAATAATTAGGTCAAAAGTGGCTGAAATTTCCTATTATTCTGTTCTCTTTTGAAATTTATTTTTGTTACATTTATAGTCTTGATAAAAATCATAGAAACACCCTGTTTGTTAATCATTGTTTCTAGTTTAATTAGCAATTAATTTCTCCTCTTTGTAGTTTTCTTTGAACTGAATTTAATAGAATAATTGTTACAAAAAAATTTAAATCTAATAAAAATGCAACAAAAATATCATTTAGTTCCATTTGATAAACTAGTTTAATACAAAATTGACTTCACTTCATAATCGGACCAATTTTCTACTAAATTTGGTACTAATTTGAAAGAAGTTCGCATTAAATTCTGCCTTTACTTGATTAATCCCCGATTGCCAATATCACTTGTCCGTACCATATTACGATAACGAAGAAATTTTTTTGTTCAAAATTGTTTCTGCAAAATTATTTAATTTTCTTCGATATCTTAAATATTCATTTTTTTCCCCTTGAAATCCTTTTATCTCTGAATTTTTGTAAATCCTTGGTACAGTTGAGGAATCCTCATCGTGACATTATTATAAAAAGATATTGCACTGCACTCACAAAGCATGCTACTATACCCATATTTTATAATCGAGATCACAAGTTTTGCATTATCTCCAAAACGCAATAGTTACGAATCAATCATGTTGAATGAAAGAAATCATTGAAATGCATAAATCGTTTCTTATTTTTCATAAACATGAAACCCAGGAATAGGATGAATGATTATTTAATCTAACACAGTAATAAGTCATCAAAGCTGGTTTGCCCGAGTGGTTAAGGGGGAAGACTTAAGATCTTCTGCACATAAGTGCGCATGGGTTCGAACCCCATAGCCAGCAATTATGTTTTTATTTTATTTTTTGCATTGTACTTACCTTCCTTTTTTTTCGATAAAAAAGATTGCATTATATTCATTCAAACTGTAGTGGATTTTGCAGTTTAAATTATATCATTGTTGTTCATTAATTAGAATAAGGTTTGGTTGGTTAAGGCAATTTTGATCTTCTGCACATAAGTTTGCAATTATATTACTTGCTAGGTTTTGTGGGCTTATTTGCAAACACACACACACACACACATATATATATATATATATATATATATATATATATATATATATTTGTGTTACTCTTGAGTTGGCAATTGGCATATTTAATTTTCAAATTCTTCACAAAAAATAATAATGATATAATATAATATGGGCACATTTGCATTTTCTCACCATTGACTACTGAAAGATACTAGTGATGCCACTTAAAATCATTTTTGAAAATTGAAATCATACATTTTCGTTGACTTCTTAATTTCTCATCTACTAAAAAATTAAGGCCATTTATGGTGCCCCATATTTAATTTTCAAATTTCTCATAAACTCAAAGATACTAGTAATTAATTATGTACCATATGTTAAATTGTTAATTGCCCGTGTTAAGTGCAATATGAAGGATGTTTTGGAGAATTCTGGGGCAAAGTAAAATCTCCCAAATAAAATCCCAATTAGTATGTCATGAATGATGCAACCATGAAAACTTATATTCTTTTATTCCCAAATATTTTATACAAGGCATTAAAATCCATGAATAAAAGATTACACACTAACACATCATGCAAATCAGACTTTCTAATTTAGGGTTCCACGTATACCCTCATCCTCTAACTTTAATATAAAAATAAAAATAAACTTTGTACACGTCACCAAGATTTATATAAAAAGGAATGAGATTTTATTATTATGTCCTATTTGTTGTATAATAACTTTTTGTTTATATTAGAAGGGCTAATTAAAGATCTTCCATAGGCCACTGGAAGAGCCAGTATTTTCTTTGCCTTGCTTACGTATGCCCTTTTGGTGAAATTATTATAGTCATTTGCTTCTATTTCATCAAGTATTTGTCTATATAGTAGTAGAGATGCCCATACCTACATCAAATATAACATTTTACTCAAAAATATTCAAAAAATTCAAAATTATGAAATTAACTAGTTTTTTTCCCGCGCAATTGCGCGGGAGTCCTCGAGTTTGTCACGATTTATTTTCCTAATTTGTAATGTAATTGAATTCTATGTTTATTTTGCGTGATTGTTCGCACATCCGTGATTTGGTATATTTTTATCCCCCTAACTTTTTTGGATATTGTAAAAAATTTCCTATATTTTTGTAAACTCCAAAAAACTCTCTACCAAACATTTATTTCCAAATATCCCCTTATGAATGATATTAATCCTTTTTTACCAAAATAACCTTCAAATCTCATATGTAATAATTAAAAATTATTTTTGTTATCTTTTATTAATTTTAAGAAAATTCATAAACAGGTCTTAACATGAGTGATTTAAAAAATATAATTATTAGATATTGTGTTTATATAATTTTAATATTTCATTCATTATTCATAAAAAATTAACATCAAATAATAATAAAATAAACAATAATAAATAAACACCTTGAAAATGTATTGATAGAAAAATATCTATTTAAACATCTATTTTTTATTTACTCAAAAAAAAAAAACATCTATTTTTTATTTATTTAAACATCTATTTTTATTTTTAAACATCTATTTAAACTTCTATTTTTTAATAGTTTCATGATATTTTATTTCTAAAATTTGAATATGTTCGTTTAATAATGTTGTTCATCTTATTAATTTTATGTTAGTTTTTCACGAAAAAACATAAAAGTCAAATATTTGTAATGAATGTAATATTCAGATTATATAACATATAACATATAGTATTTTTTTAATTATTATGTATTACAAAAAATTATGATTTTTTTAAATTAATAAAAAAACAATTTTTTCTAAATACTACATATGTAAATTTAAGGATTTTTTTACAATATCTACAAATTTAAGGAATTTTTTGAAAGTTCCCCATATTTAATTGAGATAAAAAAGATTGAATGAACTTGATTCACATAATTTTATATTAATTGATTTATAAATACCATGTTTAAATGAATAAATCAAGTAATTAATGATTTTTCTTTTTCTAATTAAGACCAAGCATAATCATGACTTTATGTAGAATGAATGAACGCGGTCTACGGTGGTCCATATATTTAATGAAATAGAAGTTCAATCCAATGGCCCACAATAAAGTGGTGGTGTGGAGTCATGAGATGAGAGGGATTTCTCTAAAATTATAACTATTAATTAATATCAATATTAATGAAGGAAAACATATTTACCGGCCAACGGCTAGCTTGGCTAAGTTGAGTAACGCCGTTCTCGGCTTCTTGGAAGAACATTCGCGCACGTTTTATTTGTTTTTTCATGAAATTTCTCCATCGGTCCGTCACTTTCCCGTTGAATATATCCTCGTCCGATAGACCTGCCTGCGCGAGTTCATCTTGCGGCAAATATATTCTTCCTCTTCTCGCACTATAATATTATGTACCCGTAATTAAAACAATTTAGTCTAAGTACGTAAATTGCTTTTGGTATGTACATTTATTATCACCATACAATATCCTTGCTTGTTAAATGAATATAACAAACAAAGGGTGATTTGGTCATTTTCAAAAATTCCGATAAAGATGTTAAATTTGATGTGTATATTTGACAAATAAAAATGCAAATTGCTTTTTTTATATACTTACTCTTCTCCTACATCTCTGAGAATGTTAGTGAGTTGATTTGCAATGCCCAATGCCAAGGCGGCACTATATACGCTCTCGGTTGGGGCCTTCGACTCGGGAGCGATACCCATGACAGGTACGCTCATCAGCCCGACCGTACCGGCCACATAGTAGCAGTACAGATATAGCTCGTCAAAATTCTTGTATCTCGACTTGCGCAGATCCATTCTCATCCCCTCGATCATATCCTTAAATGGCTACAACATTTAAAATAAAAAATCATATCGACATATCGACAAAATAAATATAATTAATTTTATTAAAATGGAGTATTTCGCTTGCCTGTATATCAACTGGAAATCTGGAGACCGTATCTGAAAGAGCCGCATCGAGCATGTCGTAAGGTCGTCCTGCGAACACGTCGTCGAGTCTCGCTTCCCATCTATTCAACGCGGATGGTGTTATGTGAGACGCATTCGGGCCATCGACCAGCTCGTCTGTCCTCCTACACCAAACTGTTGGCAAAATAATAAAATCATATTTATTAAGAGGGTTGTTATTTGTCAGTGGTCTCATAAAATGTATTATAGACTAACATACAAGATATATAATAAATGAAACTTTAGAAAATAATTACCATAAATTGCCCAAATTGCCTTTCTCCTCTCAGGTGTCATGAGAAGTGTACCTGTGAATAAAATAGTTATGATAAATCTGTTAAATTCAAAATAACGAAATTCTTACCTAAATAAAATGTCTTGGCATACTCTTCGCAAACCTCGCTGCACCGCTCATACGCCTCCTTCAGTACCGGTACCGAGCCGGGCAAGATCAAATCGGGTCTCACATCGAGACCCGTGCTAGGCCTCGATTTTCTCTTGACCAAAGCAGCTTGCTTCAGCACCACCTCATAAACCCTCTTCTCTGACGATACATACATTTCTTCTTCGGCAGGACTCGCCACTAAACTCGAAAAAACAGATATATTCCTACTATTTTCCGGCTCGAAACTGGTACTGCTGGTACACGCATACTTCGAACCGTTATAAAGAGAACAGGGACTCCAATTTTCAAGCCTTTTGTGAATTTTTCTCGTACTATACTTCGACGCGAGTTTGGAGTAGATATCTAATGGCGAAGAACCCACACGAGGCAAGAGAATTGCCATGGCGAAGAAAAAAAAGAAGATTCAAACTTGCTCAGACCCAAAATTCCACATCCGCCGAAAAAGGAGAGAAAGCCTTGTGAACTATAATAACTTCAAGAAAACGCTCATTCACTGAACCTGGAAAGTGATAGTATAATATCTTTCTTGTGAAAACGGGGACTAAAAACAGAGCACGAAATTATCGAATGCTCTGTATCAACACTGTGCTAGTGCTTAATTTGCGCACTACCACTTCAAATTTATTTACACAAAATTCCACACAGAGTTTGGTTTTCTTTTCCTACAAATATTCTGAATAGATTCCAACTTTTTCAATGGGAAAAATAAAACTGCTGAACTTTATTTAAAACCACTCACCTCTTATCTCTTTCTTTTCACTAATGGCGGCAAAACCTCTTGTCTTCTCTCTCTAAAAACCCTCTTGTGCGTTTCTCTCAATGGTTAGTAGAGCAGGAGTTGCGAAATAGAAAAGATTGGCAGTATAGTAGAGGAGGGTGACACGTGGAGAAGGAGGGGCAAGGAGGCCAATGGGGAAAGAGATAGGGTTATCACATGGAGGCCAAAGGGGGTGTGAGCTGAGACGAGTGTGGTGAAGACACCTGGATTGGAGATCCGGGTCGGGCTAGAATGGCCCCCACAAAAAGGTCCCTTGTCTCCTTTCCCCGACCCGTTAATAAACTCTGCTTGGTTCATAGAATCATGGCATGTTCTTCGACCATCATTTAATGTGAGGAGCCTCCAGTTTTATTTTAAAATATTATTATTTTGTTTTTTTTTTTAAATCTCGCCGTATATAATTCTTCGCATTGTTTTCAAAATAAAAATTATTTACTTTTCTTCGAATCTCGTGATATGTATTATTGTTATCATGTCTTTTCTCGAATAGAAAATATAACAATAGTTCATTTTTTTTTATATATAAACTCAATTTTGATGAAATTTGAAAAAAAAAACAATATAATTTGGAAAAATAAAAAAAATAATTATTTTTCAAATTGATTTGGCGAAAATGATTATTTTTTCTTATTTTGAGACTAGTAGATTTTTTTTAAAAAAAGAATCCATTTTCGCCAATTGATTTGGCGAAAATGCATTTTTTTTCAAATTTGATAGAACCGTCGTTATTTTTCCAAATTTCATCAAATCTGAGATTATACATAAAAAAAAAAAAATCCAATCTCATGATATGACCTGTTATCATGTCATTTTCTCGAATATAAACGTAACCTTCACTTTTTCGCAACTCTCTTTATTTTTTAAATTTTAAAGTAAAATAGAACACATTTCATTATAAAAATGTATTCTATCACACATAAATTTATTATTAATCTTTGTGTAATATATCATGTAATGTAAAATTTAATAAGATTGATTATAGTGTAGATTTAATGGTCTAACGACTATATTTGGTTGTGTCTAGATTAATCGAATAGCTAGTGAGTCAAAGACTTTTATTAATTATGTTATTTTATCATCTCATATGCATGGATTCTAAGTAACGTGAAAAGATTTCGAGAGAAAACAATCAATCATTGAGATATACGATCGCAAATGAAAAAATTAAGAAAAATATATATGATTCGCAGTCCCAATATATAAAATATGCAAAGGAAACTAATAAATATAATATTTATTAGAGCCTATTTGCAATAAACTAAACTGGTCGTATATCTTATACTATTGAGAATGACTCTCTGACTCATATTTCTTTTAAAAATTCATAATAATCATCACGCAATCTCAAACATATTTAATAAATACAACTTCATTTGTTATATTTGTCTAAATTAAATTAGAAAAACAACATACATACAAATGATAACATACCAATCTCATTAACTTTCATATGATTTTTATAGTTCATTATTAAGATGCTCACAATAATTCTTCTGATAATAAGCCAATGACTCCAGAGCTCATATGATTGAGTGTTTAACACTATACATCCTTATGTTGTAAAAATTGTGGGCTTGAATCTAGGGGTGACACTGGGGCGGATATTGTCCGAACCGTATCCGGAACCGTATTCGTTTTTACGGGTATGGATCCGGATCTAGAAGCTAAAATTTTGATCGATCCGGATATGGATCAGGATACTATCCGGATCCGAATAAAATTTATAAATGGATATCTGTTTTGTTGTAATCATGATCAAAATTATAGTAATACATAATAGACAATAATTATATTTTAATTCATAATAATACATAATAATCAATAATCACTGATATATATGTATATATATAATTTGTTTTAAAATTCTAAAATAATTAAGATTTGAATTATAAAATTATTATTATATTATTATATCATAGTATCCGTTTTAATATCCGAATAGATTCCGTATTCGTATCCGTATCCGACAATATCCGAACCGTATCCGTATCCGTTTAATATTCGAACCGTATCCGGATCCATATCTGAAAAAAATATAAATATGGATCTGATACGACTACTATCCGAACCGTAACTCGAGTCTCGACGACATCAATATAAAATAAAATCTTATAAAAAAAAACTTCCGATTAAAAATTCAAAGAATACAAAAGAAGGTTTATGCAAGAAGTGGTGGTATGAGTGTAGGGAAGTAACAAAAAAGGCCACGTAGGAGAGAGCACCGCCCAAACACAGCGCGTGACCTCAATGGGTCGGCGGGTTGCTGTCCATGTCACCCCCCACCTTAGACCGTTCAAATTAACTATGTGGTCAAATACCAATCACATTTTCTTTTTTATCTCCATGTAAATAATATTTCATTTATTTCTGAATTAATTTATGCAAGTATGTTTCATAATCGTCGCCTTTCAGGAAAATGGGGAGAGAACTCGAAACTTTAACAAGACTTATTTAATGAATGGCACTTAATGAAACGTGTCATGTTTTTTGATGTTGCACGTTTCTTTACTTGGCCAGAGGGGAAGGTATGAAAATGGACCTGATTATGACCAATACAAGTAAAATAGATTAATATTTACAAATTTACAAATTTACAAATTATGAATAAGGACAAAATTATTATTATGTTGATAGTAAACATACCTCATTATCACGCAAGAAAACTCATCAAAATTATGATATTCTGGGCATAATTCATAAACCCTTAAAAGATTACTTTTACAATTAACACCCATTTTTCATTCAACAAAACCTCTACAAATTAAGTTCATTTTTGTTTAATTATAATTTATTTTTCAAGCTTGGTACGCTTAATAAGAACACCTTCGTCCCAAACTTCACTCCACCTAATCAAATCGTATATTTTTAACATCCTCAAAATCAACTAATGCCAATTCAAAGCAAATGAATAAAATTTATCGTAAAAAGTACCTGGATCCGTGCGAATCGACATGGAGAAAATCGCCATGACGCCACCCATTTAGGAAATTACCAAAAAGGACGCTTCCATTTTGGGAATAAAATCTCCCTTCTCCGTTCGCCTTCCCTTTCCAAAAGTTTGCAAACCATCTATCCCCTCTCGTAAAATAATACCACCCCTAAAACCCCCAAAAATTTAAAATTTAAAATTTCAAATTAAGAGAGAGAGAGAGAGAGAGAGAGAGAGGGTTTGAAACAAAAGATACCTTGCCATGCATGAAATCGTCTCTCCAAGTACCATGAAACACATCACCATTGCTATAATACATCGTACCGATTCCAAATCTCTTCCCATTTCTCCACATTCCATCATAAAAACTCCCATCCTTGTAACTCAAACACCCCTAAAACCCAAAAATAATAAAATAAAAATAAAAATTGTATAAATAGCCAAAAAAAATAAATATAAATAATTACCTTTCCTTCAGGAAGACCGCATTGGCATCGCCCTTTATATTTACCACCTCTATATTCAATCTTTACCACCGGACTCCACATTTTCTCTCTTTTTCTCTCCGATTCCTGAATTTTGAATTTTTCAAATTAAGTGATACATGCAATATATCATTTTAAATATATAAATTAATTACTGATTTCTTTACCAGCATCGAGGCAGCACGAGCCGAGAGCAACCCTTGTTTTCTACCCTCAACTGCGTTTTTTCCTTTCACAAATTCCCAAAATGCCCCTAGACTGCCTTCGCTAGATTCATCTCCATCAAGGGGGTTTTGGGTATTATCGTAATGTGTTGATTTTGATTCTGCTGCGTTGGTGGATTCAGGGTTATCAGAGATTTTAGTTTTGACTCCAATGGGAAGGGTAAAAACGTCAACTCCGTCTATTTTGTTACTTGTTTTTGTGGATGAGTTTCTCTTTTGGGCCCACAGTTTCGCCATATGGAATTCAGGCCCAAAATTCCAAAAACTTGTCTCTCTCTCTAAATCATTTTTTTAAAATTTTTTAAAATCATATTCTATTGAAATATCCGAATTACTTTTTGTTTTTGTGTTTACCTCCATTTGGTTGCTCATTTATTTCTAAGGTCGAGTCTGAATCAACAAATTCTTTTTCTACATTTTCGAAATTCGAATTCGTTTCTGCATCCTCCGAAGAAACCGAAATATTTTCTTTTGGTGATCGATGAAGATCTTTTTTGTTCATAATTAGAGAAGAAATAAAAGGAATTTTCGAAGCTAAGCCTGAAAGAAATTCAAATCCTTTCTTTGGTTCTTTAATAACTTCACGCCTAAAAAATAAAATAAAAATCAATGGTAAATATATTTGTATTTTTTCTATTTATTTATTTATTAAAGTATATTCTTACCCAGCAATAAGAAGAGTAACTATTATAAGATTTGGCTTCAACTTCGGTTCATAAATACTCAAACAAATCATTTTCCCACTGAATTCTATAAGGCCTCTAAATGCATGTAAAAAGGAGATTAAATCCCTTTTATCATACAATAAAGAAGAACTTGTAATCGTCATGAAAATCACGCCGTTAAAACCCTAAAAAAATGGACAGTATGGAATTTGAAAACTTGAATATTGAAATGAATTTAAAATAATAAAGTAATACCTTTATATTATTATTACGAAGAAATGGTGTGTTAAATATAGCTTGTTTGATTGCTGACTTGGCATTGGAACTTGCCCCAAATCCAACTCTTGCTTCTTTATATTTCTCCAAAATCTATTAATTAATTGTCATTTTAATAAAATTTTCAAAAGTAACATATTTAAATATCTAAAACTTACTTTGGTAATTTCTGAGAGACCAATTTCTCTAATTGGTTCATTTGGGGAAGTTTCTAGCAAAATATTCGACCCCTAAATAGAAAACATAAAAGTTTAAAACACGATTTAATTATTCATAACTTTCATTTTTTTTGCTTACTGATGATGTCAGCGCTGAGATCATGCTAACAGACAAAAAAACGGTATTATTTGCGGTTTCCAAAGCTTCGGAGAGAGTTTCTGCTTCGGTTTTAAGCAGCGAATCAGCCTGAACCACTGAACAAGTATATTAAAAATAACTATTAATAAAAATATAATAAGAGTAATAAAAAAAGGGGAATTCTTCAAAAACCCCCTAACTTTTTTGGGATTTCTCAAAAACCCCCTAACTTTTAGATTTTTTGAAAAACCCCCTATAAATTAAGTTTAATTCTTGAAAAACCCCCTACTAGTGTTATTTTTTATTTTCCATCCAAATTATATTTTTTTGGACCAAAATACCCTCACAATTTATAATTGAATTTATTCTATAAACTAATAAATAAATAATATTTTACAATATAATATTATGAAATATTATATCATGATATTTATTATATGAGTTTTATATAAAATTATTTAATGTAAAAATAAAAAAATGCAATGTGAAATAGTATTTATTTAATAATAATATATATATATATATAGTAAAATAAAAATAATGAGTTGTAAAATATTATCATAAATTATTTTTAATTATAATAACGTGAAATATTTATCGTGAAATATTTAATTTATTTATGTATTTATTAATTTATATTGAATAAAAGAATTTATAAACGAAAATCAAGAAGGGTATTTTTGTCCAAAAAATGAAAATTGGATGGAATGTTAAAGTTAATCTTTGTAGGGGGTTTTTCAAGAATTAAATTCAATTTGTAGGGGGTTTTTCAAATAATCAAAAAGTCAGGGGGTTTTTGAGGAATCCCAAAAAAGTTAGGGGGTTTTTGAGGAATTCCCCATAAAAAAATATAGTTTAAAAAGATCAAGGCTTTTTTTTCTTCACCTATATTAAAATTCGAGCATTCCTGAAGTTTCCTTATCAATTCATCTGCCTGTTGGTAGAATTCAAAATTTCAAAAATGAATTGACAAAAAAGATTCGCGTTTAATTAATTTTGAATTAAGATTTGAAAGGTTTAGCCAATAAATTTAAACAACTGATTAATCATCTCATTTGTCAGAATATTGTGAATATTGTAGAATCATAAAAATAAAATAAAACAAGATTGTAAGGTTTAGTAAAATTTAATACCTCTATTTGACGCCTTTGTCCCTCGAAACTAAAAGGTCTTAGAATAATAGAAACAGCCAAATTGCCTTTTGATTTGACGAAATTTAGAAGTTCAATTGCAGCGATATTATCTGAATCTTGTCCTGTGCTTGCCACCTGATTAAATTAGTTATTGAAATTAAACAGAGGATTAGTGTGAGGAACAGTTCAATTTTGAAATTCAAATAATAAGTCCGGAAATTTGAAAAAATAGGAGTATACAAACAAGAACAAGTGCAGGAGGGAGTAATGTGTGGAGAGAAAGAGGAAATTCCAAATCTTTGATTATCACATCTGCAAATTTTAAGATGAAAAACTTATAGATTAAGTGCTTGAAAAGAAGAAAATGAAATCGGACGAAGTATTTGTTACTGAGTAGAACCTGTGTTGTTGCATCTCTGAATCAATTGAACTTTAGATGAATCTCTAGAATGGATCGTCCTAAAGCAAACGATTGCATCGTTAGAGAATTATCACTAGGTAAATAACCGATAACTAAAATTTCTTCAATTACCAGAAACGGAGGGTAGAAGAGGATGAAGAAACAGAAATTGAGCTCAAACAATAATCTATCACGGCATCTTTCCGGCTTCCGATTCCGATTATCTCCACGGGATCCGATTTACTAGTGACAGTACTCACATGCAACTCGCTTTGCTTGCACGCACGCAGGAGTACTAACGGAACCCTAGCTCGCCTGAAATGCGAGAAATTGTACCGTCCGTGCAATCCACCATGCGAGACTGAGAGCAAGCTGGTACTCGTAGCGAGCGCCATCGCCAGAGAGAAAGCACTGGAGGCATCCAGTGTTTCTTCGAACAACGTAAATGCTTCTCCTCTCCCAAATTATTTGGGCCTAGACAAGGGTAATATTAAGAAATATATAGGCCAGATAGTTGGGCTGAAAAATCTAAAGCCTAATCATAGTTGTTAGGGCTAATGTATACATGTTGGCAGGCGCAATAATAAATTAGAGCATCTTTCAATTAAGGGGGATTTACATATTTAACTTTTGTTAAATTTAAAATTAAATATTTATCTTCTCAAAATTAAAATATCATATTTATCCTTTTATAAATCTAAAATATCATATTTGTTCATATATTAAAAATCATCCAATTTCTCTGTTAAACTTAACGGTGTTTTCACCAAATTTTACAAACACTAAGAAATTTTGTTTTTCAATTAATAACATTATTTTAACGCCATCAGGAGTCCAAATAACGTGTTTTTGAGATGGTTTGGATCGAATCTTTTACTATGGATTTTTTTACCAAATTCTATAAACACTAAGAAAATTTCCTTTTCGGCTCATAGCAGTCTTTTTACGCTCTCAGGAGTTCAAATAACGTGTTTTTAAATCATTTGTATCATATATTTTACTACATAACTTTTCACCAAATTTTACACAATAAGAAACTATTTTTTCGATTCATAGCCTATCTTTTACGCTTTGAGGAGTCCAAATAACGTGTTTTTGAGATGGTTTGGATCGAATCTTTTATTACGTAAGTTTTCACCAAATTTTACAAACACTAAGAAACTTTGTTTTTTGATTCATAGCAATCATTTTACACTTTGAGGAGTCCAAATAACGTGTTTTTTGAGATTGTTTGGATCGAATATTTTACGATGTAACTTTTTCCCAAATTGTACAAACATTAAGAATATTTGTTTTTCGATTCATAGCAATCTTTTTACGCTTTGAGGAGTTCAAATAACGTGTTTTTAGATCATCTGTACCGTATCTTTTACTGCATAACTTTTTGTAGAGTTACGCACACGTTTATCAAAGTGTGCAGCGGAATTAGTTTCGCATGCGTAACCTAATTCTACCGGGATCACGCCCGAAAACCATCCAAAAAGGAAGAGTTGGAGAAAATTACCTCGTACAAGTTAGTACGTGTCGATTTCTTCTCCAAATCCGTGAACCTTCTCCAAGGAGTGCTCGTGCAATCCCTCTAATCGTTGACGTCGTTCTAGTCGCCGTCACGATCAATTCTCTCAAGAACTTGCTCGAATCTCCCTCTAAATCACTCTTGATCTAATCTATTTTCTGTGGAAGAAGAGAGAGAAAGCGGCGGCTCAAAAACCCTAATTCTGAAAAAGACTTAGGTTAAAACGAAATCAGAATTCTATATATATAGGAAATATGTCAGTTCGAACGCACCTAAATGGTTCGTTCGAACGAACTCACTTAAATGGTTCGTTCATTCTAACTATCACGAATAAGTCCGTGGGTTCGTTCGAACGAACCCACTTAAATGGTTCGTTCATTCTAACTATCACGAATAAGTCCGTTCGAACGCACTCATATAGTTCGTTCGAACGAACCTAATTCTGACTACAGAATTGCCTATTTATATAAATTCTTCCAAGTTAATTCTTAAGCCATATTTTCTTTCAAACTCCCTCTTGGATTAAGACTTAATCAACTTGGCCATATGTCCAACATATGTCGTGAGATCTAATCACACGTGATTCCATTTTGTTTGTCCAACAAACGTATTGGTGAGCATTATCTTGAGAATCCGATATGTTAAGAAATCTTGGTGTGACCGTGTAGGTTCGTCTAATACCGGCAGTGGATATAGCAGCAATTCACAAGGTATTGCGAGCACTAGACTGCCGTTAATACCTATCCAGAATTAGCACGAAAAAGGTGGAGAACACCTTTATGAAGATGCAGTACATCTTCATACCTAGCTCAGATAAGTGTTACTAGTCCTCTTGTTCGCGATATCTTCCGATCAAAAGAGTCACGGTGAAGTCTAAGACTTCAAGTCATCCCCTTTTCTTTTTGATCAGATATACTCTTTCTCGATAAGAATTAGATTGATAATAACAATGCGAACTCCATTGAGTTCCATCGAGCTTGGCCAAGCATTTCATCAATCTCAATTCAATCGAGGGGCCCGAGAGATATCTCCCTCTATCCTTTTGAGGGTTAGAAAGGAACAATTCCTATCTTGCAACCTCACATCCTTTGCCTATGCTAAAAACAATACCCAATAGCAATCTCTGCTACACAGTTACGCGTAGGGTTAATTATATCAAAGCATTGTCTTTTCACATACTAGGTATCCGTGAGATCACTCAAGTATGAAGAACTAAAACGCACTATCTGGATATGAGTTCGTCTCCAATGACTCTGACCATGTTACAAACTCATATAGTGGTCAGTCCAATATACGGCACCGCGCATATCCATATTCTAGAATCGACGCTACCGTCCCATATCAGTAAAACATGATCATCTCATCTACGAATATGCAAGTGTATGTAAAAGTCTCCATTCAATGAATGGACTACCTGGTTCAAACCTATGAACAACTTTATACACCAGGGACGTTTTAGAATTATATTCATTCCGTTTAGTGGTTTTACTATCATTCAATTGACGAATCAATATGCCAGACGAAGGCCATGCAACATATTATTCTCAATTGACTCGATGCACTAAACTAGAATAAAATTCAAGGTCTATCCGATTATTATAATCGAATAACCTTTCACACACTTTCTTGTTATTTAAATTTTTTGAAATATGAAGGTTTAGGTCATATGATGAATAATAATATAAATATCTGTCTCATAAACAAATACAATCCCAATAACACGCCTAGGGCATAATAAATGTTCTCCCACTTGCACTAGGCAGATCGAATCCACTTATGCAATAAGAAACATAAATAAAACACCCAATCTAACACTGCGATAGATATCCCAATCCTATCGCCCTAACATGCTGCTCATGCTTGGCACGTGATAGTGGCTTCGTAAATGGATCGGCCACGTTATCATCAGTAGGTATCTTCATTATTTTCACGTCACATCTCTTCGTAATCTCACGAATCAAGTGGTAACGCCGGAGTACATGCTTGGACCTGTGATGCGCTCGCGGTTCCTTGGATTGTGCTATTGCTCCGTTATTGTCACAATACACATCCATGGGACCCGAGATGCTTGGCATAACGCCAAGTTCCATCACGAACTGTCGTAGCCAGACAGCCTCCTTTGCGGCTTCCGAAGCCGCGATGTATTCCACTTCAGTTGTAGAATCAGCCACCGTCTTCTATTTGGAGCTTTTCCAAACAATAGCTCCAATGGAGCGTGAAGACATAACCACTTGTTTACCATCCAATGGTAATTCATAATTTTGTTCCATATTAACTTGTTCACTATGTGGTTCTCGAATTTCTTCGAGATCAATTTTTACTCCCACTAGATTGATAATCTAGGAATTCCTTCTCTAAGAAGTATCCTCGTCAAACCACGAAAACCTTGTTTTCGCTAGGCAAGTAAAATTAGTATCCTCGGGATACCCCACAAATAAACATTTGTTGGATCTTGGCTCGAGTTTGTCGTCTGTCTCGCAGCCCCAAATCTTAAGATAAGACAATAATGGCACCATGCCATGCCATAATTCATATGGTGTCTTTTCAACCGATTTGGACAGAACTCTATTCAGTATATGAGCGGCCGTTTGTAGCGCGAAACCCCAAAATGACTTTGGTAAATCCGTTCGACTCATCATCGAGCGAACCATGTCTAACAAGGTCCGATTCCTCCTCTCGGACACTCCATTCCATTGGGGTGTACCGGGTGGAGTCCATTGTGATACTATACCACAATCTCGAAGATAGTCCTCAAACTCATAGCTCAAGTATTCACCACCTCGATCCGATCGAATGGCTTTTACTTTCTTGCCCAGTTGAAGTTCTACTTCGTGTTGAAACTCTTTGAATTTCTCAAAAGTTTCACTTTTGTGACGCATTAAGTATAGATAACCATATCTACTATAATCGTCAGTAAAAATCCCAAAGTAGCGATACCCATTTCTAGCCTCGACACTCATCGGTCCACATACATCGGAATGTATGAGAGCCAACACATCTTTCGATCTTTCTCCTTTCTTGGAGAAATGTGTCTTTGTCATCTTACCCATCAAACAAGATTCGCAATTTTCTATTGACTTTAAGTCAAAAGAATCTAGCACTCCATCCTTTTGGAGTCTAGCAATGCGTTTCTCGTTTATGTGTCCGAGACGACAATGCTATGAGTATGTTTCATTAGTTTGAGTAGTATTTATGTTATAAATGGACTGATTATTGTTGTTATTTTCTAAATCCAAGACATATAGCCATTTTCAACTAGAACATTACTAAAGAAAATGTCATTCTTGCAAATAAAACAATCATTAGTACCAATAACTAATTCATATCCATTCGCAACAAGTCTTGAAATAGAAATAATACTCCCACTCAAAGTAGGTACATAACAACAATTATTCAAAACTAATATAAGTCCATTTGGCAAAGTTAAATCATACGTCCCTTCGGCTAATGCTGCTACTCGAGCTTCATTCCCGACGCGTAAATTAATTTTGCCACGAATCAAAGATCTTCTACTTCTTAGGCCCTGCATATTATTACAAATATGAGTCCCACATCCAGTGTCCAACACCCATGATGATGAAGTAAATAAATGAGATTCGATAACTAAAATACCTGATGCCGTTGTGTCCAAGGAAGCGGTATTTTGCTTGCTCTCCCTCAGGAAGATCTCGCAATCACGCTTCCAATGCTCCTCCTTGAGGCAATGGAAACACTTATTGTCATCATTGGCTTTCTTGCTCATAGGCTTAGACACAACCTTGTTGCCCTTTGCCTTCTTGTTTTTGTTCCCATTGCTTGGGCTCTTCCCTTCAACCACCAATACCTCCGAAGTCCTAGACTTCATGTATCGTGGTTTCATGTCATTTTCGAATGTTCTGAGCATTCCGAAAAGTTGGGGAATGGTCCTTTGCATGTCTGACATGTGCAAAAGCAAAATGAACGAATCGAAACTCGGTGGCAGTGACAACATGATCAAATCAGTTTGTAACTCCACCTCGAATTTCATGCCAAGCCTCTCAAGGTGATAGAAATATCCTTTCATCTTGAGAAGGTGCGAGCTAATGGGCGTACCATCTTGCATTGCGTCGCATTACCAAGTGCTTGATACTTTTCCACCCTTGCTTGAACCTGAAACATCTCCCTGAGTTGTTTCATAATCCCGTATGCATCTTGTTTCTCAAACTGGATTTGATATTCAGGAGTCATAGTAGCCAAGAGGCATGTGACATCATTCGAATTGTCCAACATGGTCGTATGTTCGAATACATCATCCTCAATTGCTTTATCCCCTGGCACAGGAGGGATAGGCGTCTCCAAGACATGTGCCTTTCCTTCCTGTTTCAGAACGAATCCCAGATTCCTCTGCCAGTCGAGAAAGTTCTTTCCGTTCATTCGTTCCTTTTCCAAAATGGAACGCAAACTAAAGCAGTTATTACTTGGTAAAGCCATGAATTCTACAATTTTTGAAAAATAATGTAATTAATAACGTGGTCTTTCATATATTAAAATTCATTTTAAACAACTTGAAATACCTTAAATCTCATAATGTAATTAATAACGTGGTTTTTCAACACCTTAAATCATTTCAAATAGCCCCCACTATTGAAACGGAGATTTGATATCTTGAATCTCATAACGGACAAGATCCCAATTTAGCGTATCTCTAAGGTGATGAAGGCCAACCACTTAGAAAATACGTTACGTTGGGTAGGACAATGTCCAATCATCTCCAAGACGATTCTTGCTTTGTTCGTGAGGACCGGTATTGAGTCCAAATCAGTGTGTGTGTACCTCACTCCTAGCCCCAAATCCTAGCCTAGCTAGCGAATTGGTCAAGTTCAAACCACAAGTGGAGTATCATTCAATTAGCGAATTGACATGCCAGACTATGGCCATGCAACACGTCAACTCCTAATCAATGCATGCCTTCCATGCTACGTACGTGTAAATATGTGCCAGACGAAGGCCATACAACACAAATAAACAAGTACTAGTCTTGAAGGTTCCACTTTGGGAGGCAAATAACTTGATAATTACGTGGGAGGATTTTCTTTTAATAAAATCATTTATTTTATTCATTCACAAAAACAAATAAAATATTACGGTATAGCATATTGGCCTTTTAGTTTTATGAGCAATCATAAAACCCTAAATTCCCAACCCTAAAACCCAAGATAATTCCTTGCTTTGAAGATCCAATCTCCGTGTCGTGTCGTCTTGCCTCGAAAGTCGCGCTTCAAAACTAAACCTATTTTATTACAACTTTGGAAGACTCACCGGTCCACACAATAAAATAGATTACAATTTGGAAATCTCACCGGCCCCCACACAACACAAATTACAAGCATTCACAGACAATCATCCCCGTTTTAGGCTATATGCTATACCGAATCGAATTTATAAATTGGAAATTTTAAATTATTGGGCATTTTTGACAGAAAAAAATTTGGTTGTCCAGAATTTTGTTCGTTCGAACGCAACTCCAAGTTCGTTCGAACGCACGACAGAAAAAAAAATTTGGTTGTCCAGATTTTTTTGTTTTGTTTGAAAAACCCGATCTGTCCGTTCGAACGCAACCCTAGGTTCGTTTGAACGAACTCTAATCTGCCACTTTTCTCAAAACCTGATTTCTTTGTCGTTTCGTCCCGAAAATCCAATATTCAACAGATCCAATCTGTTTAACACTTTAATAACATACAAATATCCAATAATTGATTTATTAAAGGTCTTCCTATCATGTATTTTGTTCAATTTTGTGTAATTTTGCAATTTAGCCCAAAAATTCTAAAATTTCCTAAATTCGAATTAAAACATCGATTTTCGATGGTTTTGGCGAGCGATTGCTCTGATACCACTGTAGGGTTACACACACGTTTATCAAAGTGTGCGGCGGAATTAGTTTCGCATGCGTAACCTAATTCTACCGGGATCACGCCCGAAAACCATCCAAAAAGGAAGAGTTGGAGAAAATTACCTCGTACAAGTTAGTACGTGTCGATTTCTTCTCCAAATCCGTGAACTTTCTCCAAGGAGTGCTCGTGCAATCCCTCTACTCGTGTCCACCTTGATTTCGACCGATCGGAATCGTTGACGTCGTTCTAGTCGCCGTCACGATCAATTCTCTCAAGAACTTGCTCGAATCTCCCTCTAAATCACTCTAGATCTAATCTATTTTCTGTGGAAGAAGAGAGAGAAAGCGGCGGCTCAAAAACCCTAATTCTGAAAAAGCCTTAGATTAAAACGAAATCAGAATTCTATATATATAGGAAATAGGTCAGTTCGAACGCACCTAAATGGTTCGTTCGAACGAACCCAGTTCGTTCGAACCCACTTAAATGGTTCGTTCGAACGAACCCAGTTCGTTCGAACCCACTTAAATGGTTCGTTCATTCTGACTATCACGAATAAGTCCGTTCGAACGCACTCATATAGTTCGTTCGAACGAACCTAATTCTGACTACATAATTGCCTATTTATATAAATTCTTCCAAGTTAATTCTTAAGCCATATTTTCTTTCACTTTTCACCAAATTTTACAAACACTAAGAAACTTGTTATTCGATTCATAACAACGTGTTTTTTAGATTGTTTGGATCGAATATTTTACTACGTAACTTTACACCAAATTTTACACACTAAGAAAGTTTTCTTTTCGATTCATAGCAATCTTTTTATACTTTGATGAGTTCAAATAACGTCTTTTTAGATCATTTGTGTCGTATCTTTTACTACATAACTTTTCACCAAATTTTACACACACTAAGAAAGTTTGTTTTTCGATTCATAACAATCTTTTAACGCTCTCGGGAGCCCAAATAACATGTTTTTAAGATGATTTGGATCGAATCTTTTAGTACGTAACTTTTCACCAAATTTTACAAAAACTAAGAAAGTTTTCTTTTCGATTCGTAGCAATCTTTTTAGTTTTTGAGGAGTTCAAATAACATGTTTTTAGATCATTTGTATCGTATCTTTTACTACATAACCTTTCACCAAATTTAACAAACACTAAGATAGTTTATTTTCGATTCATAACAATCTTTGAACGCTCTGAGGAGTCCAAATAACGTGTTTTTGAGATGGTTTGGATCGAATCTTTTACTACATAACTTTTCATCAAATTGTACAAACACTAAGAAAGTTTGTTTTTAGATTCATAGCAATCTTTTTACGCTTTAAGGAGTTCAAATAACATGATTTTATATCATTTGTATTGTATCATTTACTATATAACTTTTCACCAAATTTTACAAAAACTAAGAAATTTTGTTTTTCGATTCATAGAAATCTTTTTACCGTTAGAGGAATTCAAATAACGTGTTTTTAGATCATTTGTATTGTATCATGTACTACATAAGTTTTCACCAAATTTTACAAACACTAAGAAAGATTGTTTTTCAATTCAAAACATTCTTTTAACGCCCTCGGGAATTCAAATAACGTGTTTTTAGATGGTTTGGATCGAATATTTTACTACGTAACTTTTCACCAAATTGTACAAACATTAAGAAAGTTTGATTTTCGAGTCATAGCAATCTTTTTACCATTTGAGGAGTTCAAATAACGTGCTTTTAGATCATTTGTATCATATCTTTTACTACTTAACTTTTCACCAAATTGTACAAACACTAAGAAAGCTTGTTATTCGATTCATAACAATCTTTTAACGCCCTCAGGAATTCAAATAACGTATTTTTTAGATGGTTTTGATCGAATATTTTACTATGTAACTTTTCACAAAATTGTACAAGCACTAAGAAAGTTCTCTTTTCGATTCATAGCAATATTTTTACGCTTAGAGGAGTTCAAATAACGTTTTTTAGATCATTTGTATCGTATCTTTTACTACATAACTTTTCACCAAATTTTACAAACAATAAGAAACTTTGTTTTTCGATTCATAGCATTTTTTATCGAATATTTTACTACGTAACTTTTCACCAAATTGTACAAACACTAAGAAAGTGTTATTTTCGATTCATAACAATCTTTTTACGCTTTGAGGAGTTCAAATAACGTGTTTTTAGATCATTCTATCGTATCTTTTACTACATAATTTTTCACGAAATTTACAAACACTAAGAATTAAGTTTGTTTTATGATTCATAACATTCTTTTAACGCTCCGAGGAGTCCAAATAACGTGTTTTGAGATGGTTTGGATCGAATCTTTTACTACATAACTTTTCAGCAAATTTTACAAACACTAAGAAAGTTTGTTTTTCGATTCGTGGCAATATTTTTACTATTTGAGGAGTTCAAATAACTTGTTTTTACATCATTTGTATCGTATATTTTACTACATAACTTTTCACCAAATTTTACAAACACTAAGAATGTTTGTTTTTCGATTCATAACAATCTTTGAACGCTTTGAGGAGTCCAAATAACGTGTTTTTGAGATGGGTTGGATCGAATCTTTTACTACGCAACTTTTAACCAAATTGTACAAACACTAAGAAAGTTTTCTTTTCGATTCATAGCAATCTTTTTACGCTTTAAGGAGTTCAAATAACGCATTTTTAGATCATTTGTATCGTATCTCTTACTACATAACTTTTCACCAAATTTTACAAACACTAAGAAATTTTGTTTTTCAATTCATAGCAATCTTTTTACCGTTTGAGGAATTCAAATTACGTGTTTTTGGATCATTTGTATCGTATCCTTTACTACATAAGTTTTCACCAAATTTTACAAACACTAAGAAAGTTTGGTTTTCGATTCTTAATAATCTTTTAACGCTCTGAGGAGTTCAAATCACGTGTTTTAGATGGTTTGGATCGAATGTTTTACTACATAATTTTTCACCAAATTGTAGAAACACTAAGAAGTTATCTTTTCAATTTATAGCAATCTTTTTACACTTTGAGGAGTTCAAATAACGTGTTTTTAGATCATTTGTATCGTATATTTTATACATAACCTTTCACCAAATTTTACAAACACTAAAAAAGTTTGTTTTTCGATTCATAGGAATCTTTTAACGCTCCGAGGAGTCCAAATAACATGTTTTTGAGATGGTTTGGATAGAATCTTTTACTATGTAATTTTTCACCAAATTGTAAAAACACGAAGAAAGTTTTCTTTTCGATTCATAGCAATCTTTTTACTCTTTGAGGAGTTCAAATAACATGTTTTTGGATCATTTTATCGTATCTTTTACTACCTAACTTTTCACCAAATTTTACAAGCACTAAGAAAGTTTTTTTTACGATTCATAACATTCTTTTAACGCTCCGAGGAGTCCAAATAACGTGTTTTGAGATGGTATGTATCGAATCTTTTACTACGCTATTTTTCACCAAATAGTACAAACACTAAGAAAGTTTTCTTTCTGATTCATAGAAATCTTTTTACGCTTTGCGTAGTTCAAATAACGTGTTTTTAGATCATTTGTATCGTATCGTTTACTACATAACTTTTCACCAAATTTTATAAACACTAAGAAAACTTGTTATTCGATTCATAACAATCCTTTATGGCTCTGAGGAGTCCAAATAACTTGTTTTTTGAGATTGTTTGGATCGAATCTTTTATGATGTAACTTTTCACCAAATTGTACAAACACTAAGAAAGTTTTCTTTTCGATTCATAGCAATCTTTTTACACTTTGAGGAGTTCAAATAACGTGTTTTTAGAACATTTGTATCGTATCTCTTACTACATAACTTTTCACCAAATTTTACAAACACTAAGATAGTTTGTTTTTCGATTCATAGCAAGATTTTAACACTTTGAGGAGTTCAAATAACGTCTTTTTAGATCATTTGGATCAAATCTTTTACTAATTTGTTTTTCACCAAAATGTACAAACACTAAGAAAGTTTGCTTTTCGATTCATAGCAATCTTTTTAAGCTTCGAGGAGTCCAAATAACGTGTTTTTCAGATGGTTTGGATCGAATCTTTAACTATGTATTTTTTCACCAAGTTGTACAAACACTAAGAAAGTTTGCTTTTCGATCAATACCAATCTTTTTATGCTTTGAGGAGTTCAAATAACGTTTTTTAGATCATTTTATCGTATCTTTTACTACATAACTTTTCATCAAATTTTACAAACATTAAGCAAGTTAGTTTTTCGATTCATAACATTATTTTAACGCTCCGGGGAGTCCAAATAACGTGTTTTGGGATGGTTTGGATCAAATCTTTTACTATGTAACTTTTAACCACATTTTACAAACACTAAGATAGTTTATTTTTCAATTCATAGCAATCTTTTTACCATTTGAGGAGTTCAAATAACGTGTTTTTAGATCATTTGTATCGTATCTTTTACTACATAACTTTTCACCAAATTGTACAAACACTAAGAAAGATTGTTATTCGATTCATAACAATCTTTTAACGCTCTGATGAGTCCAAATAACGTGCTTTTGAGATTGTTTGGATCAAATATTTTACTACGTAATTTTTCAACAAATTGTACACACACTAAGAAAGTTTGTTTTTTGATTCATAGAAATCTTTTTACACTTTGAGGAGTTAAAATAACATGTTTTCAGAACATTTGTATCGTATCTATTACTACATAACTTTTCACCAAATTTTACACACACTAAGAAAGTTTGTTTTTCGATTCATAATATTTTTTTACGCTTTGAGGAGTCCAAATAACGTGTTTGTGAGATGGTTTGGATTGAACCTTTTATTACGTAAGTTTTCACTAAATTTTACAAACACTAAGAAAGTTTTTTTTTTATTCATTGCAATCTATTTACGCTTCGAGGAGTCCAAATAACGTGTTTTCTTAGATTGTTTGGATCGGATCTTTTCTGATGTAACTTTTCACCAAAATGTACAAACACTAAGAAATTTAGTTTTTCGATTCATAGCAATCTTTTTACGCTTTGAGTAGTTCAAATAACATGTTTTTAGATCATTTGACGTATCATATCTTTTACTACATAACTTTTCACCAAATTTACAAATACTAGGAAAACTTGTGATTCTATTCATAACAATCCTTTAAGGCTCCGAGGAGTCCAAATAACTTATTTTTTGAGATTGTTTGGATCGAATCTTTTCTGATGTAACTTTTCACCAAATTGTACAAACACTAAGAAAGTTTTCTTTTCGATTCATAGGAATTTTTTTACACTTTGAGGAGTTCAAATAACTTGTTTTTAGAACATTAGCATCGTATTTTTTACTACATAACTTTTCACCAAATTTTACAAAGTTTATTTTTTGATTCATAGCAAGCGTTTAACACTTTGAGGAGTTCAAATAACGTCTTTTTAGATCATTTGGATCAAATCTTTTACTACAAATGTTATCACCAAAATGTACAAACACTAAGAAAGTTTTATTTTCGATTCATAGCAATCTTTTTACACTTTTAGGAGTTCAAATAAATTGTTTTTAGATCATCTGTATCGTATATTTTACTACATAACTTCTCACCAAATTTTACAAACACTAAGAAAGTTTATTTTTCTATTCATAAGTATCTTTTAACGCTCTGAGGAGTAAAAATAACGTGTTTTTAAGATGGTTTGGATTGAATCTTTTACTACGTATTTTTTCACCAAATTGTACAAACACTAAGAAAGTAATCTTTTCGATTCATACCAATCTTTTTACGCTTTGAGGAGTTCAAATAACGTGTTTTTAGACCATTTTATCGTATCTTTTACTACATAACTTTTCATCAAATTTTACAAACATTAAGTAAGTTTGTTTTTCGATTCATAACCTTATTTTAACACCCCGGGGAGTCCAAATAACGTGTTTGGAGATGGTTTGCATCGAACCTTTTACTACGTAACTTTTCACCAAATTTTACAAACACTAAGAAAGTTTGTTTTCCGATTCCTAGAAATCTTTGTACCATTTGAGGAGTTCAAATAACGTGTTTTTAGATCATTTGTATCATATCCTTTACTACATAAGTTTTCCCCAAATTTTACAAACACTAAGAAAGTTTGTTTTTCGATTCATAACAATCTTTGAACGCTATAAGGAGTCCAAATAACGTGTTTTTGAGATGGTTTGGATCGGATCTTTTACTACGTAACTTTTCACCAATTGTACAAACACTAAGAAAGTTTTCTTTTCGATTCATAGCAATCTTTTTACGCTTTAAGGAGTTCAAATAACTTGTTTTTAGATCATTTGTATAGTATCTTTTACTACATAACTTTTCACCAAATTTTACAAACACAAAGAAATTTTGTTTTTCGATTCATAGCAATATTTTTACCGTTTGAGGAATTCAAATAACGTGTTTTTAGATCATTTGTATCGTATCCTTTTCTACATAAGTTTTCACCAAATTTTACAAACACTAAGAAAGTTTGGTTTTCAATTCATAACATTCTTTTAACGCCCACAGGAGTCCAAATAACGTGTTTTTGAGATGTTCTGGATCGAATCTTTTACTACATAACTTTTCACCAAATTTTACAAACACTAAGAAAGTTTGTTTTTCGTTTCAGAGCAATCTTTTTACCATTTGAGGAGTTCAAATAATGTGTTTTTAGATCATTTGTATCGTATCTTTTACTACATAATTTTTCACCAAATTGTACAAACACTAAGAAAGCTTGTTATTCGATTCATAACAATTTTTTAACGCTCTGATGAGTCCAAATAACGTGTTTTTGAGATTGTTTCGATCGAATATTTTACTACGTAACTTTTCAACAAATTGTACACATACTAAGAAAGTTTTATTTCCGATTCATAGCAATCTTTTCACACTTTGAGGAGTTCAAATAACGCGTTTTTAGAACATTTGTATCGTATTTTTTACTAAATAACTTTTCACCAAATTTTACAAACACTAAGAAAGTTTGTTTTTCGATTCATAGCATTTTTTATGCTTTGAGGAGTCCAAATAACGTGATTTTGAGATGGTTTGGATTGAACCTTTTATTACGCAAGTTTTCACCAAATTTTACAAACACTTAGAAAGTTTGTTTTTTGAATCATAGCAATCTTTTTACGCTTCGAGGAGTCCAAATAACGTGCTTTCTTAGATTGTTTGGATCGGATCTTTTATGATGTAACTTTTCACCAAATTGTACAAACACTAAGAAATTTTGTTTTTCGATTCATAGCAATTTTTTTTATGCTTTGAGTAGTTCAAATAACGTGTTTTTAGATCATTTGTATATCATCTTTTACTACATAATTTTTTACCAAATTTTATAAACACTAAGAAAACTTGTTATTCGATTCATATCAATCCTTTAAGGCTCTGAGGAGTCCAAATAACTTGTTTTTTGAGATTTTTTGGATAGAATCTTTTATAATGTAACATTTCACGAAATTGTACAAACACTAAGAAAATTTTCTTTTCGATTCATAGCAATCTTTATACACTTTGAGGAGTTCAAATAACGTATTTTTAGAACATTTGGATCGTATCTTTTACTACAAACCTTTTTACCAAATTTTACATAATCTAAGAAAGTTTGTTTTTCGATTCATAGCAAGCTTTTAACACTTTGAGGAGTTCAAATTGTAGGGTTACGCACACGTTTATCAAAGTGTGCAGCGGAATTAGTTTCACATGCGTAACCTAATTCTACCGGGATCACGCTAGAAAAACCATCCAAAAGGAAGAGTTGGAGAAAATTACCTCGTACAAGTTAGTACGTGTCGATTTCTTCTCCAAATCCGTGAACCTTCTCCAAGGAGTGCTCGTGCAATCCCTCTACTCGTGTCCACCTCGATTTCGTCCGATCGGAATCGCCAACATCGTTCTAGTCGCCGTCACGATCGATTCTCTCAAGATCTTTGCTCAAATCTCCCTCTCAATCTCTTTAGATCTAATCTAAAATTCTGTGGAAGAAGGAAAGAGAAACGGCGGCTCAAAACCTTAAAACTCGAAATTAGCTTAGGTTAAGACGAAATCAGAATTATATATATATAGGAAATAGGTTCGTTCGAATGCACTTAAATAGTTCGTTCGAACGAACCCAATTCTGACTATCACGAATAAGTTCGTTCGAACGCACTTAAATAGTTCGTTCAAACGAACCCAATTCTGACTACAGATTTGCCTATTTATATAAATTCTTCTAAGTTAATTCTTAAGCCATATTTTCTTTCACAAATAACGTCTTTTTAGATCATTTGGATCAAATATTTTACTACAACAATTTTCACCAAAATGTACAAAGACTAAGAAAGTTTTCTCTTCGATTCAAAGCAATCTTTTTACGCTTTGACGAGTTCAAATAACGTGTTTTTAGATCATTTGTATCGTATATTTTACTACATAACTTTTCACCAAAATTTTCAACCACTAAGAAAGTTTTGAAAGAAATACAGTTTCGGATCAACCGTAAAAGTGTACACAAGGATAAACGAATGTACGCGTTCGTGGGCATAACTTTCAGTTAATGAATCCAATTTGAATGGTTCAAATTGGGTTAGATAGATAATGAGATTATCTAGAACTTTCATGAAGAAATATATTTCATTTGAGCGAAGTATCAGTATCGTTTTAATGAAATACAGAAAGAATGCAACAGTTTGACATACAGTTAGTAAATATGTCATAACTTTTGCATACGAACTCCATTTTTAGATCAATCCTTCGAGCGTGATCAATTTCACGCCGGTAATGAACTATCCTTCTTTGCATCGTACTCTCAAAGTCGAGGCGTGATCTCGGGTTTTGGGAACCGGACCAGGTCTTCATATTCGCTGCGCGGGCCCGGGGTCGGGATATTTCCCTACAAGTTTGTTTTTCGATTCATAAGAATCTTTTAACACTCTGAGGTGGCCGAATGACGTGTTTTTCAGATGGTTTGGATCGAATCTTTTAGTACGTATTTTTTCACCAAATTGTACAAAAACTAAGAAAGTTTGCTTTTCGATTCATACCAATCTTTTTACGCTTTGAGGAGTTCAAATAACGTGTTTTTAGATCATTTGTATCGTATCCTTTAGTACATAAGCTTTTCCCAAATTTTACAAACACTAAGAAAGTTTGTTTTTCGATTCATAGAAATCTTTGAACGCTCTGAGGAGTCCAAATAACGTGTTTTTGAGATGATTTGGATCGAATGTTTTACTACGTAACTTTTCACCAAATTGTACAAACACTAAGAAAGTTTTTTTTTCGATTCATAGCAATCTTTGTATGCTTTAAGGAGTTCAAATAACGTGTTTTTAGATCATTTGTATTGTATCTTTTACTACATAACTTTTCACCAAATTTTGCGAACACTAAGATTTTTTTTCTTTCGATTCACAGCAATATTTTTACCGTTTGAGGAATTGAAATAACGTGTTTTTAGATCATTTGTATCGTATCCTTTTCTACATAAGTTTTCACCAAATTTTACAAACACTAAGGAAGTTTGTTTTTCAATTCATAACATTCTTTTAACGCCAACATGAGTCGAAATAACATGTTTTTGAGATGGTTTGAATTGAATATTTTACTACGCAACTTTTCACCAAATTTTACAAACACTAAGAAAGTTTGTTTTTCGATCCAGAGCAATCTTTTTATCATTTGAGGAGTTCAAATAACGAGTTTTTAGATTATTTGTATCGTATCTTTTACTACATAACTTTTCACCAAATTGTACAAACACTAAGAAAGCTTGTTATTCGATTCATAACAATCTTTCTCGTTAGAGAAGATCCAAGGTGCCAAGAACGATGCAGATATGTTGACCAAGGAAGTCCCGACCGACAAGCTGAGGCTGTGCGTTGCCTCAGTGGGGCTGGTCACGTAAGCCGTGGGAGCTGTCGCCGGGTTCAAGCAAGCCCCGCTCGGGACGGGAGAAAAGAAGATTGGTGCAAAAGTCTCCAAGTGGGAGATTGTTATGGTATGGAGACTTTTGGAAATCCGAGGATTAGGAAATGTGAAAAAGGATACCTTGAGGAGATAGGAAAGTTCTCCATATATTCTTAATGCCATGATTGAATGGTAATTACGGCAATGATTATTTCCTTGTATTATTTCCTTGTATTGGGTAGGAGTTTAGCTATAAATAGAGGGCTAGGCTAGAGTTTTATTCATTCCAACAAATACTTAGTGTTCGTGTGTTGTTCTTGTGTGTTTGTTTGCGGCGACGATCCTAATACCTGTAGGGAATTATCTCGTCTCCGGGCCCGCATAGCGGATATGAAGGCCCGGTCCGGTTCCCAAAATCCAAGATCACGCTTCGATATCGAGGGTACGATGCAAAGTAGGATAGACGATTACCAGCGTGAAATTGATCACGCACGACGGGTTGATCGCTCGCATCCTTCTCTTCCTTCGGTGTCACGTTGGTGACTAGCCCTTACGTCCCATACCGCACGTCTCCCACCATCTTGACACGTTTCCGGTTGTCTTCGCGCGTTCCATGCCCGCACGCTTCCACAGCTCGTTACTCGATTACTTCTCCGGTTTGATCACAACGAAGAGCCACATATGTCGCTCCTCTACCCGTATCCACCGTGAGTCGTAGCACCTCGGTCGCGGATGCATCTGCCTAGACGATGCACCGGAGAACTTGCATGATTGCGTTTCGATTCTCTAAGACGGAGAAAACTCTTTTCACCTCTTTTCTCTTTCTCTCAATCTCTTCGCACTCTTTCATCATCTGATTAGAGTCTCATAATTTCTGGATAAAATCCATTAATTATCTGCACTGAACTTTTTTTTTGAGAGAGAGAGAGAAACATCCTATATATACTCCACAGGATAAGGATGGGCCAAAAGGTATGTATATCTTCTATACACCTTTTCAAACAGAAAACTGCATACACCCTTTCAGTATTCTGTCAGCACGAAAATATCAAATCGTTCCAACCGACTTTGAATATTTACGAAAGTTGTAGATAATCTTATTATCGTTCCAACCCAATTGGATCCAGCCCAATTGGAGTTCGGACCCGAAAGTTACGCCCGTTTTACTGACTGTATGTCAAACCGTCGCACCCTTTGGGTATCCCATTAGAACGACACTGATACGTCGCTCAAATGGAACATCTTACAACAGGAAAGTTCTAGATAATCTCATTATCTAACTAACCCAATTTGAATCATTCAAATCGGAGTTACCTACGGAAAGTTATACCAGTTTTACTAATCTGTTTAGTATGCCCACGAACGCGTACGTTCGTTTGTCCTACGTACCATTTTAGCGTTGATCCAAAACTGTATTTCCTTCAATACCTTCCTTTCGGCGAATCAACATTTCTTCGAGACAATACCGTGACTCGGGGTTTTCTCCCTTTGGGAACCGTGGAGTTGTGTTGTGCCATGACTCGGTGGTTTCCCCTTTCGGTGACTTGGTGATTGTGTTGTGCCATGACTCGAAGCTTCTCCTTTTGGTGACCCTTCATCAAGTTGTGCCATGACTCGGGGTCTCTCTCCTTTCGGTGACCAACGAAGCGTGTTTTGCAGTGACACATAGATCTTCCCTTTTCGGTGGCCGATCGAGCGATAGCACTAGAGGACTCGAGGAGGCTCTTCTTGACGCATTGAAGCTCTTCTTGACTCGATCAATGACAGCGCTTCGTTTAATTTTGAAGGAGGATAACATTGGCATTGTCGAGCTCGAGACCGTAAACGAGAGCGCTAGCGAGGGAGGCAAACCCTCGCATCAAGGGTGCAAGGACCACATGCACAAGCTTATTTGGTACATTCAAAGAAAAACCAAAAAAATTCCAAATCTCCGTCGCATTCGAAAACCAAGAGGAGACCAGTTTCACATGCCCTCCGGCCTATGCAATGCTCACGGAACATTTCAAAGGTGTATGTTTTCTATTCTCTCTCATTACATTTCCAAATTCATTATTGGATGACTTCTCGGTATTTGGTGATTCTCTCGAATCTTGCTTAGGCAATTCATCTCTAATACTCGGGAAGTGCACCAAAGCTAACCTCGTTTGATATTTGAGAAATGCCACTCTATGGTGAGCAATGAAATTATATTAGGTCATCTAATCTCAAGTGAGGGGATGGAAGTTAACAAGGCAAAAATCGACGTGATAAAGACGCTTCCTTATCCAAGAAAGGAAAAAGATGTGTTTCCTCCGAATCTCCTACAAGCCCAACGCATCAATTCCATGAGTGTTCCGACCAAGTAATTCGCAAATGGGTGGAGACAATACCTACAAAGAATGCGGATTCAAGATCGGTGATCGAGACGTTCAACTCCAAAAGGTATGACCCATTTCAATTAGTATATGAAAAAGCGTGCCATTTGCCATTTTGAAATCGAACACAAAGCGTATTGCGCCATTCGGCAATTCAAAAATTGATTACACAAAATACGCCTTGGCTCGATCATTGCAAATACTCGAGTTGGATGAGCTTCGACAAAACGCATATGATAATTCGAGTATTTGCAAGGCAAAGTCACAAGCTTTTCATAATAAATTTGACAAGAGGAAAGAGTTCCAAGTGGGGAACAAGAGTTGCTCTATAATTCCCGTCTCAAGCTATTCACCGGGAAGCTAAGATCGTGTTGGACCGGCCCATTCGTGGTGACAAATGTGACAGCATTTAGAGTTGTGGAGATTTGAAGCGACAAAACGAATAAAGTGTTCAAGGTGAATGGCCAACGCCTCAAGCATTTCTACGCAAAATTCGAAACAAGATGGATGGAGGAGCAACAAGTTGAAGACGATCAAGCACCACGCATCAAATGTTGCGTCTCTCCTTAACTTCGTATATACACAATCTTTGATAAAATAAAAAAATTTGAAATGAAAAAAAAAACCCTTTTAAAGAAGAAAATAATTTTTTTTTCAGAAACATGTCCGTTGTGACGGACCACTATGTCCGTTGCAACGGATCTACTCAAAATTTCAAATTTTAACCTATGGATAGTGTTCATTACAACACACCAAAGTAGACTAACGGGAACTAAATTGCTCTCAATGCTTAATTCGTGAAGTCCATGCAATTTGATTAAGCGGTCATGGTCAAACCGTAACCATTGGTCGGCTAAAGGGTTGCATGGATCTATGGAAAACCAAAGTAGCCGGTCATGGTCGAACCGTAACCATTGGTCGTGCGAAAATGTTTTCTATGGGCCACGTATTAAGTGCTTAAATTGTCAAGTTCGTGTGGTTGATTAAGCGGTCTTGGTCGAACCGTAACCATTGGTCGGCTGAAGATCACACGGATCCATGAGATTTGATTAAGCGGTCATGGTTGAATCATAACCATTGGTCGGCTAAAGAATAACATGGGGACCATTTAAGCACTACTAAACAAAAAATAAAAAAAAGCGTTTTTACAAATAAAAGAGTGGCCACTCAAAAGATCAAATAAAGAAAGAAATGAATAAAATAAAAACTACAAAGCGAGCGTAATTTGGGGAAATTTAGTTGATATCAAAGATGAACCAAGTACTCACGTACCGAAAGATTTAAAAAGTGATAATTTACATTAAAGAAATATTTTTTGCAAAACGGAATGAGGGATTTTTACTACTGTTTTTTTTCATGATAATCCTTGCAAATTGTGGTGTGAGAAGCTTTGAAATGTGGTGATTAATCATATTTATCGGTTGAGATCATTTGTTCTTTAAACTCTTGAATTTGTGAAACATTATTGAAAATAGATTCTAATTAAACTCAAACATGATTCTTTCGACATAAGTGAATATGATAAAATGAGAGTGAAGAACTTTTCGTTTGGGAATTGAATTTTGAGATCGATGAATACAATTTCAATAAAACCTATACATGCATTTCTCTTTGTGCTTCATTTATGTGCTCATGGTGATCGAGGACGATCAAAGGTTTAAGTATGGGGGTATTTGATAAGAGAAAAATAAAGCACATTTTTGGTACTTAATTTAGGAATTTTAGCCATTTTGAATCACAACTTTATATATACAATTGTTCATATTTGAGTTACCAAGAATATTTATTCACTAAGTGTGTTTTATTGCTAATTACAGATTTTTAGAGGTAAATTCTAGCAAAACCAAGAGTGTATTTTCCTCCGTCTCCTTGCGCCGATAAAATCGATATATCATACCGACCATTTCGGTACACGTATGAAGGAGAAGACAAATAATCTTCAACATAAGAGACTACACCAAACTTTTACTCGAAAACCACTCACACATTTTGCCATACTACAACCCCCGACTACCACACCTACCACCCCCAACTACCCTCAATCCTCTCATCCATGTCTCGACCAATGGGAAAGTCTCAAGGGCACTGTAAAATAAAACCCCAAAGTCCATGGGTAGAAAATCTTCTTGTCTTCCCTTCTCTTCTCTCAACTCTCGGCTCAAGAACTTCCAAGAACCGTCAAGAACTTCAAGAACCGTTCAAGATCCTACTCGATTGCTCGTGTGATTGGACTCCTAGACTTGAGGCTTTCTCCTTCTAGAGTGGACACACCATTAAAGAGGGCTTGAAGGAGTTTACTCTTTAATTCGACCGTGACTCGGACATCCTTCCTTTCGGCGAATCAACCTTTCTTCGAGACAATACCGTGACTCGGGGTTTTCTCCCTTCGGGAACCGTGAAGTTGTGTTGTGCCGTGACTCGGTGGTTTCTCCTTTCGGTGACTTGGTGATTGTGTTGTGCCATGACTCGGAGCTTCTCCTTTTGCTGACCTTTCATCAAGTTATGCCGTGACTCGGGGTCTCTCACCTTTCGGTGATCAACGAAGCATGTTTTGCAGGGACACTAAGATCTTCCCTTTCGGTGGACGATCGAGCGATAGTACTAGCGGACTCGAGGAGGCTCTTCTTGACGTGTTGAAGCTCTTCTTGATTCGATCTAGGTGTATTCCTTTATATCTTGAATTTCTTGTTTGTTGGATGCTAGTTTAAGGTTGTGTTAAAAACTGTGTTGAAACTAGTTTCTTGCTATAATCTTGTTCTTGCATTCGATCTTATTGCTCTCTTTTTGTTCTCTCTTTACTTGCTTCTTGTTTCTTAATTAAACCCTCAAACTAAACAATTAATCTGAATTTCCAGAGAAGGTCCATCACAACGGAACAAACTTCCGTCACGACGGACAAGCCATTGGTACCATACTATTCAAATATGTTGATACTCCGTTGTTACGAACTTACATCCGTTGTGATGCACGAACAACTCCGTCGTGACGGACGTGTGATTGAACTCTCTGGACTAGGTTCAACACACAGTCCGTTGCAACCAAGTCTTCTCCATCGCAACGAACTTCCTCCGTCCGTTGCACCAGCATAACCAATCAGTCACGACGGACTCCTTCAGTCCGTCGTGACACACTAAACATCCATCGTGACGGACTTGTGTTGAACTCTCTTGACTAGGTTCAACACTGAGTCTGTTGCAACGCACCGTTCATCCGTCGTGACGGACCTCAATCTCTATGCATAGTCATTCGTGACGGACACACTTCAATCGCGACGGACCATAATTCTACGCACTGTCCGTCGTGACGGACAAAACTTCAGTCGTGCCTAGAATTGTGTTTTGCCTTTTTCTTGCTCGTTTTGATTCATTCTTCGACGCATATACTCCTCGTGGAACGAACTCTCATATTTTTACTATACACACTTATTTCCCTACTTGTTGATTGAATCAGTTTCATAAACAACGATATCACAAAGCTCACAAATAAAAGTGATTGAAAACCCGTTCATCAAGCGGTCATAGCAATATATTTAGGCTTTGACGATCAAAATAACAAGTTTTTGTGAACAATCGAATCGAAAGTTTTACGACAAAAATTTCAACGATATTGTACACACATTATGAAAGTTAATTTGTCTGAAATAAGCAGTCATAACAAACTATATAGGCCTTGAGAAGTCCAAATAACATGTTTTTTAGAACTTTTTTTGTATCGAACATTTTAGGACATAATTTTTCATCATGTTGTACAAACATTATGAAAGTGTTTTTTCGGAATAAGTGGTCAATGCAATCTATTCAGGCCTTGGGGCTCCGAATAACATTTTTTAGAATATCTGCATCGAAAGTTTTACGACACAAATTTTCACATGATTATACAAGCATTACGAAAGTTTAGTTTTCCGAAATAAGTGGTCATACCAATATGCTATATTTAGGTCTTGTGGAGTTCAAATAACATGTTTTGAGAATATTTGGTGTAACGAAAATTTTACGGTAATGCTTTTCACAAGATAGTACAAACATTACAAAAGTTTATTTTTTCCGAAATAAGGGGCAATATCAATATATTTAGGCCTTGGAGAGTCGAAATAACACATTTTTGAAAATATTTGTAACAAAAAATTTACGACACGACTTTGCAAAGGATTGTACAAATATTATGAAAGTTTGTTTTTCGCAATAAACGGCCATATCAATATATTTAGGCCTTGAGGAGTCCAAACAACAATTTTTTAAGAACATTTCTTCTATCGAAAGTTTTACGACACAACATTTCACAACATTGTACAAACATTGTAAAATTTTACTTTTTCATAATAATCAATCACATCAATTAATTTAGGATTTGTTAGTCCGATTTGGATCAAACGTTTTACGACACAAGTCATCACAATATTATACAATCATATTACGATAGTTTGTTTTTTCGCAATAAGTGGTCATAGCAATCTATTTAAGCTTTGGGGGTCCAAATAACAAGTTTTTGGGAAAATTTGGATCCAAGGTTTTGCGACATAACTTTTCATATGATCGTACGAACATTACTAAATTTTGTTTTTCAGCAATAAGTAGTCATGTCAATCTATTTAGATCTTGGAGAGCCAGATAACATATTATTGAGAACATTTGTTGTCTCGAAAGTTTTACGACACAAATTTTTACCATATTGTACAAATATTCTGAATTTTTGTTTTTCGCATTATAAGCAGTCATAGAAATCTATTTAGGTCTTGAGGAGTCCAATAACATGTTTTTTTAGAACATTTGTCATATCAAAAGTTTTACAACACAATTATTCACAAGATTGTACAAACATTTCACAAGTTTGTTTTCAAAATAAACGGTGAGAGCAATATATTTAGGCCTTCAGCAGTCCAAATAACATCTTATTTAGAACATTTGTATCGTTAGTTTTACGACACAATTTTTCACAAGATTATACAAATATAACGAAAGTTTGTTTTTTTCGCAACAAACCGGTCTAGAAACAAAAAGATGGCGAAATTGCAGGTACATACCATGTTCACTTTCGCTATCTGGGATGTTGAAAATGATTTTTTTTTCTCTTTCGCCAACTAGGTCGGCAACCCTAAAATAAAAAATATTTTCATGGGTTGGCGAAAGTGACTTAATTAACTTTTTTTCCAAGTTAACATGCAAAAATCATGTTTAAGCACTTTCGCCAAGTTGTCCGGCGAAAGTAAAAAAAAAATTTCTGGCAATTTGGCGAAACTATTAGATCTGCAAATTCAAACAAATCAGTGCTAGCTTTGCAAATGGACTTTTTGAATTCTATAAATAAAAAAATTTAGCACTTCAGTTGACTCTAGCTATGAACCAAATATTTTGATAGAAAAGTACCAGCGAGAAAATACATTAACTTTATTTTGTCATAAAGTGTAATTTTCAATCATTTTTTTTATAAGTGGTATTTTGGTTACGGGTACGCGGAAAAAAATTTACCCTTGGAGTCGGGTATGGGGAAAAAGTTTATCCGTGGTATTTTGGTTACAGGTACGGACAATATTCGAAAATTCGAATACGAATACGGAAGAGGCATATCCATATGCAACCTGCCGTGTTAACAGCAAATTATGCTCTTTCTTTTTGTAATAGTAAATCTTTCGTAATACTATTTCTCTCATTCTCATTCATTAACTCTTTCCTTATACAGACTTGTCTGTCCTTACTCTCTCATAAAAAGACATGATAGTATGTTATGTTGTTATGAATATGTTTTTGTTTGCTTACTAGTGTGTGTTTTGTGTTGTGTGTGAATTGTGATGTGCTTGTTTTGTTGTTGTTGTGTGTGTGTTGTGTGGGTGGGATGGCGGGCCAAACAAAGTTTCGGAAAAAAACACACAAGCTTTTTAACATTCATATTTTCGTGATGCATCAAAAGCTGAAACGTCAATTGTACCAAATATACTTTTGTTTTTATTATGTAACAGCTTCCAGTCTCAGCTTTGTAAAGAGCATGCAGGCTTTTCATTGACCCTAAACCCTACTTGGCAGACAACTTCAATCAAGAACACCAATAAATGAAAGGCAAAATATACTTGGCCCTCTAAACTTATCTCAAGCTTCTTGATGAGATGATAGAAAAAAATTAGATGAATTGATTAGCCTTTCTAATTGACTCGATTAATTGTTAATTTATGTCAATAAATTGTATTAGTACATATTAATTGACGTGTGAATTCAATTAAAAAATTAATTAAATTACTAATCGAATCAATTAATAATATTATTATACTAATCAACTCACTTAATCTTCTTTTGCCACCTCATCAAAAATTTTTTTTTTGTGTTTCAAGGGCTCCATAAATAATACCTAAATGAAACTAGGACCAAGAGTTTCAAAACAATATAACATGAACTCTAAAGGGTGCATAAAGCTCAATTTTGACATATTAGCATGCAAGATTAGGTTTTCTCTCATACTTTTTACTCTCTTCAACCCTTATAACATAAGACTACCGCATTCGTTTTATTAAACCGCAACAAGTTGAAGATAGAGAATTAAACAAGGTTTCAAAACCTAAAAAACAAAAGATAAGACTACGACACATAAGTTTGCAAAGTTTTGAGGCAGCTGCTTAGCTCCTACAACTACAAACAAAGTTCAGAATAAAAAGAGATATTAAGGGAGTAAGTCTCATGATATTAAACTGTCAGTTTTGATTGCCATCATGTTTGCAACACTTCAACTTGCATTTACCAACGAGCAGTTACTTCATCTGCGGATCCGACGGCCCAACATCGAGACCAGCACGCCTTCGTTCGAGCTCTCTGTGCGCACCTACAACACTAGCACCTCCAATTCCCCTCATAACATTTCCAACTCCAAGAAAATCTCTCGTCATGCCGCCAAAACCTTCTTGTTCATGCCCTGAACTAAACACACTTCCCGCATTTCCACTTGCAAGTGAATTCATCAGATCATTGAACTGGCTCTCGCTTTGGTCACCCCTACATGGAAATGTCGTCACACCGGTCTGGTTGATCGCCCCACTGGAAAAGGTACTACCAAGACCTCTCAACAGTGAATTTCCGTTGCCTCCTCCGGAAGTGGCACCCATCTGTGCCGCCTTCTGAAGGAGTGCAGTGGCGGACATCTGAGCCGGCACAAGCGAGGGCTCGTTTTGCACTGGATTATTGTTATAAATATTACAAAAACTGACAAACTCGGTGTTTTGCTCTGGAAAAAGAAGATGAGCATTAGTCTGACTGCCTGAACTAGCAGTATTTCCAGAGTAGAAACCAAGGTTGAACAAATTGTTACTGGCAGCACCTGTCGGGGTCGACCGCGCGCTATTTGTGATGTTCTGGTTTTGCTCATGAGGAAGTTGCACTTGCAGAATGCCCTGACCTTGGAAGGAGGGATGAGGTTTGGTTTGAAACTGTTCTTCGTTGAATTCATGGGTTGAGCCGTTACCCGCGAGAAAAAAAGGCGATGGACTGAAATGTGATGAAGAGGCTCCCAAACGAAGGAGATCGGTGGATGGGTGTGGTTGGTTTTCTTGGATCAAGGAGGAAAATTGATTCGAGGTAAGCTGAGAGCTGAGAGCGAGGTTCATGTTGTTAGTCATGCTGCCATACAAGGAATTGCTACCAGTGCCAACATTGCCGGTTATCGAAGAAAGAGTTGTAGGAAGCCTCGCGCTTTCTTGAGCTAACGCATCACAAAATGCACGATGAGTTATGAAGCTGTCCCTCCTGCATTGTTGGTGAAGATAAATAAGAATTAGTGTTAATTCCGAGCTCGAACAAGGTTCGTCTTTTTATTGACATGAGTAGAATGTGAGATACTTTCTTTTGTGTGATTTAAAACTATTTATCAAAATAATGCAAGCAAACTATTTTTTTCTTTTCTTTTTCCTTGAAGTGGTCGGCAATTGCCCACCACGATTTTAATGCAAGCAAACTATTTATCAAAATGTATCTAATATGGAACGCAACAAACTATTTCATAGACAAGCTTGAACAAAATGAAATTGTATGGTTAGTTAGATTTATTTTGTGTGATTTAAAACTTGATTCAATCAGTTTTAATTGGCAATGCTTGATTAGCTAATTAACCAGTAAATTCAGAAACAAGATTTTTATTTCTGATAACACGAGAAGGAACCAGATCTGTTTAATGCATATTTTCCTCCATGAATATATAGGACAGTCCTTATTATCAGGGAAAAACATCTATTTTTAGAACATTGGATGAAGTAAATGCAAATAAAGAATGGCTAATAATACATACATGCACAAACCAACATATATTCCTCCATGAATGTATTATGTATCACCTGGATCTAACCCTAGCTTTTAACTTATTCTCACTAAGGTCCAATACGTATTACTATTTCTTCTCTTTTCAAAACCATGTACATTGTGTAAATTTGAGATAATTTAACCCTCGATATTACCACATTCTGTGTACGATCTCATGTGATATTAAAATTAGATGCTCATTTCGTCCACAAGTATACAATTCGCAAGAAAACAAATTGTTTAAACGCTTGTGTCTAGATACTAGCACGTGAATCTCAGAGAGAGAGAGAGAGAGAGAGAGAGAGAGAGAGAGAGAGAGAGAGAGAGAGAGAGAGAGAGAGAGAGAGAGAGAGAGAGAGAGAGAGGATGTACATTCTCTGTCGTTATTTCCAGATATTCAATTCATACTCACATTGGTTCATTAAACAAAGCAAACTAACAAAAAAAATTTAGCTTGAGCTATGTTTCAGCTGTATATATATGCAACTGGGGAATGAGAAATTACGAGGAGAGAGAGAAGGGACAAGAAGGGAAAAGGAAAGGGCATTTATACTTTGCCCCCACATTTCACCAAAACACCCTCTATATTATAAGTAACAGGTTAATTACTACATATAATATAAGTAACATGTGTTAATTTATATAACTTATATTTTATTAATCATATTAATCATATTAATTAGTATATAGAAGATGTTTTGGGGAAATGTGGGGACAACATAAATAACCTCAAAGAAAAAGGAGACGTTTACTTCGAGATGAAAAAGATGAATGCCTTTTTTTAAGCTCTCAATGAACATTTTGCAGTTTTTCAGTTTCTTAAGACAATTCACGTGGGCTCTCAGCACCATTTTCTTTCCCATTCGATATAAAACCTCCAGTTCTCATAGAAAATGGACATGGATAATAGAGCCATCTTCATTCTCCAACATAAGAATGCTTTACCTATGAATTGGTGGAGGATCTAGGAATAGTTGGAATAAGACTTATTCTGAATTTTTGGAAAAATAAACTTTTTATATCCATACTTCTAGACTACTAGTTCAATTTCAACTAATGTATTTTATGTTTGATACTCAAGTCAAGTTAGAAGTATTAAAAATGTTTTTGAGGATAAAATGGCATGAATGATAAATACTAATAATATATTATGGATGATTATATCGTACATTTTATTTTTCAAATCATATTCTCTTTTTTTTTTGTTGAGGATTTTCTTGTTACTAACTTATGTTTAAATAATAAATAAATTATCATTCACATAAGAAAAAATATTAATTAATTTAAAAATATTCAAAATACACTTTAAAGATGTACCTTTGAATTGCCCTAGCAATAGTACTAGCTTATAAATAAAAAGTAAAATATTAAGAAATTATGTAAATACAATATTCAAGAAGCCAAGAAAAATATTTTATTATTTCTTTCTTTTCTTGGGATTTTTAAATTTGATATGTAAAAGTATAAGAATGGCTGACAAATTACTGGATAATACATTTTTATTGTGGGCATCATTCCAAAAACAGAACATAAAGTCTCCTCTACCTACAAAATGTATTCTTTTTTAGTATAATAAACTCTAGTAGGTTCCTAATTAAAAAAAAAAACTCTAGTAGGTTATCGTGTACTATATAGAAAAGGGGGAATTGATTTCTGAAAGTTTATATCATCCATTTGGAAAACAGAATGGAGACGAGTTACATACATGTACCTTTTGGCCTGTGAAAGCACAGGCAAAAGGAATCCAATCCAAGCAAGTCGAGTCCAATCCAATCGAGACCTAACAACCCTAAAACCCTAAAATTCTATCTTATAAAACAAAAAGGAAACCCTAGCCTGTCATAAGTCATGACTTGCCCAGAAACCCATGCATGCCACTCTGGCTCAAATTATGAACTCATGATGGCCCAATCATGAATATATAGAACAAACACATGAGAATATTTCTGCTTTATTAATTACATTTTTGGATTGATATGATTTGCGCCCCATTTTCATAGCCAAAAATATGTGCATGTCGTTTTTACTACTTGCACAAAAAATGCATGCCAATTGAATGACTTGGCATTTTCTGATTGGCTGGTGTTACCAAATACTTTCTCTCTAATATGGCACATACAAGTTTAATTGGTTCTTGTTTGAATATGAATATATTATACTCGAGCATATATATATCTAGAAATAGAAATTTCTATATTTAGAACATGCTCATGAAAATAAAAGAAATATTTCTTACCCTTCAAGTACAAGATAATTATATTTTCTTGCCTGCAATTTTTCAAGTACTCAAATTTATATAGGGACGTGGATTGTGTGTGCGTGTGTGTGTGTACGCGCGCGCGCGCGTGTGTGCGTGTGTGTATTTTGCGTATGTGTGCGTGCGCGCGCGCGTGTGTGTGTATTATCACTGGCTACTTAATCTACAAAAAGCATCCCAGTATGAACAAATGAAATAACTAAAAACGAATAAATCAACATCTTATTTTACCCTGCAACTAATTAGGCCAATAAACCTAACAAAAAAAAATATATCCAAGTGATATTCGAAGCACGATTCACAATCAGCAAATTTAAAACATACCTTGAGAAGAGAGTGCCGCAGTCGCAACGATACTCACGAGTCCCACAAGTCTTGGAGTGCGCCTTCCAGTCGGACTGGACTGCATACTTCTTGGAGCATTTCTCACATTTCCACTTCTTTTCACCATGCTTACGACAAAAGTGCTTCTTGATACCAGTCAAGTCGCCTAGGGCACGTGATGGCTCATGGTGCACGCAAGTCGTCTCGGGGCACAGGTAAACGCGCCGTTTTTGTACCTCCTTTGGGTTCTTCTGTTTTAGCTTCCATGGTAAGTTATGGCCTCGGCGGTGAAGTTGTAGGTTTTGCTCACGCTGAAATCCCTTACCACATACCTCGCACACAAACCGGTTCGTTGCGAGTAATGTTCTTGGTGATAATGCAATCACTTCTGCATCTGGATCTGCATAAAAATAGTATTGGTTGTATTAGATGGAGTGTTTAACTATTGTGATTGAGCTTTGAATTGTTGATGAGTTGAAATTAATCAAATAATAGATAAATGTGTTTTCTTGTAATTTTTGTCTTTTTCATCTTTTGTTTCAGGTGATAGTGTGCACAAGGAATGAAAACAATCTGAATTAGAAGATTGGTTCTTTACTTTGAGTAATTTCAATTAGACTGAAATTAAATTAAGTTTTATCAATCCAACAATATTCAAAATAAAGAGGTCTAAAAGAAGAAGATAAGAAACCTGTGAAGAAGGCTCTTAGCAATCTATTAAGCATGCACTATGCATAAATTTCAATCCAAAATAAAGAAAAACATGCAAAAAAGGTTCAATAAAAAATCGTTTTATTCAATTTTACAAATGATCAGATCCATCAGAGTTAAATCAACAGGATCTAATTGATTTTTCATGGCTGGTCTCATCCAAATAGGAAGAAAAATAATGAAAATAAACATGGTATTAGAGTTCAATCTATCTTCAAATTAAGAAAGTTTTAACAAAGAGGAGATATGTATTTATAAATTCATGCATTCATCAACATGTAAAAACTAACAAATAAAAACCTAAGTAGTAATTAAAACAATCAATCATGTAAAATTAGGGTTTCCCTCATTTTAGGGCATGAAAAAAAATTATATATGCAAATAAAATTCATAAGTTCAGATACTTGCATGGATTGCCTGGCATGTTCCGCTTCTTCTTTTGAGGTGCTGACGGTTGGGTCCCGCTTGGAGGGGGTGATGCGCCGGGTGCTGAAACTGAAGATTGCTGAGCTGGCATGGACAGCTGTCCTGCAGGCGACGGTTGCGAAATATGAGCACGGTGATCATCTTCTCCATTAATTGCAAAAAAGGACGCTTGCGGGGCGGTGGCCATCATTTACAAAATCAACCCTGAAAATATTCATCTATTAGTTTTCACTCCTTTCCTTTCTTGTTTATTTTCCCCCCTTCTTCTTCTCTTTGTTCTCTTCTTGCTTGAGAGAAGTCAAAATCAGAAGAGAAGGGGTTCTCTGAAACCAACATCAAACTGTGTAGCATCTGAGAAAAGAAAATCTGTGTATTGCTAGGTTCCTAATTTATGCTGATCTAAAAGACAAGGAAAATACCAAATAAAAAGAAGGAAATATGGATTGATCTGGTGAAATATCTGGCTCGATGCACAACAGAACCACTCCAAAGATACAAAAGAACAAAAGAGGAGACTATGCTATCTGCTCAGATACAAGGAGAAAGAGATGAAGTGAAGTAGAGAACAAAGTAGGGAAAGGAAAAGGATTAAAAAAAGAGAGAGAGATAGAGAGAGCATGAAATAACCCTAACAAATCCAAAAGAGACTCTTGTTTCTTTGTTTATCGATCTCTTTTTGTTTTCTCTCTCTTTCTCTCTCCCTTCTCTTTATTTCTATACATGCACCTTGTTGAAGATTAGAAACTAAGGGTTGTCATGGGTCTTCTCTCTCTCGTTCCTTATCAGTCTAGCTTATAATTCTTTCTCTCTCTTGCTTTCTCTTTCTGTAGGAAATTCTCTCCTGTTATTCCACCCAAACAACTCTAAAGAGAGAGAGGTTTGGTGGTATGTGGAAGGAGGTGAGGGCCCACACGTGCAGGGCCTTGCCTCTATCTTAACTTGTTTTCTCTCTGACACTTAACTCTACATACCAATGTGTGGCTTTTTGACGTCTTATTTGTGATGCTTATTGTTGTCAAAACTTTGTCAATATTACAAATTTTATTTCATCAAAGAAATTTTGTTCATAGGAATTATGACCTACATTTCACTATATATTGGTTGACGAAATAATTTATTCAAATACTCATTTTAACTAATGACGGGTAATTTATTTTAATAGTGTAGCGTAGTAACTTGAATCTAAATATGTATTGTCATATTTTAATTAGTATATTTTTACAGCTCTAACTGTAAAAATATGTATTGTCATATTTTAATTAGTATATTTTTACGGTTCTGGCTGATTTCTTACTCAGCCGCGTCATCAACTTGATGAGGGCCTTTCGATCAAGAATGGATAACTGGATGACACCTGATTTTGTTTGGAACCGTATCACATGCATCAAGAGATAAATAAGACAAAAACACTGCTTGGTCCACGGCATGCCTGGTCTATTTGAGGTATTATTTTCGGCGACCATGTACTCTGGTCTCTCTTTCCTCTCATTTTTGGCTGTTTTTTTTTTCTCTTGAACCCTAGCTCCATGAAAACCTGTCTCCATGCAGATTTTGCGCCACTCGGTATGGCAGCAGTGCCTCCAGAAAAAAGGTGGCCGACGATTTCGTCGGCTAACCTTAGGCTTCTTTTTGTTCTGTTTTTTGCGTCGCTGCTTCTGTTTTTTGAGAATTTATTTTGAGGATTTACTTTGTTGTGGTGTTGGAATTGGTTCAATTCGCAAATCGCTGTTTTGTTTTCGTTTTTGATATTGTATCCTCCTGATTTCGCTGCGGCATTTTTTATTTTATTTTGCTGTGTGTTTTATTAAGCCGTACATTATTAAACAGTGGTAAAGGTGATTGGCAGTGTTGTGTTTTGCTCGATATGTGTTGTCGCGATGATTTTTGGGTTCGAACAGTGTTCGTGTTCTGTTGCAGGCATGCCGTAATTGCTGATACTGGCATGACCGAGTTCTGGATGTTAGGTTTTCGGGCAACCTTATTGCATAACGGAACTTACCCGAACCCCTTAAGCCATGGATCTGTGCATCGCTAATTAGATACCTCAGATTTAGTTCAAATCTGGTTGAAGGAAGCAAGGAAGATCACTTCAAGCGATGCTCCAAACTCGGCACCACACTCTAGAGGTATCCACACGCGACTCGTTCGACTTGGATGTGAAGACTCCCGATGCTAGTCGGTCTCTTCCTCCCTTCAGAAAACCTGCTTGCTTATCTTTTCTTTCACAAAGAAATTCAGCCAAGCTTCACTCTTTTCTTTCTCTCTATGAAAACTATTTTCTCTTCTTTTTACTCTCCAAATTCGAAATTCTTTGAGTCAAAAATTCTGCCCCAGAGATTGAGTGAATCTATCCTTATTTATGAAGAGGTTTAAGTGTGTATTTATAATCAAGTGGAAAACTCTTAGAATTCCAACCACTTTTGTGGCATCCAATGCTCATAAAATATCTTCATCAAATGAATGATATCCTGAATATTAATACCATGCATCCATACATACATGTAGCATTCAATTAATGCTTTACACCTCTTCATCTTTATATTTGATTTTCTGTGTCCAATCCAAACTTGTCTTTGTGTGTGACCCTATAGGTTTATTTAATGTTGGCAGCATATTAAATCTCTATTTAAATATGCAAATCATAATTGGCCTCTAGCAAGGCATTATGACTACCCAAATTAAATAAATGATTTGTGATCATAACCTATTTATCAAATAGACAAATTACTAGCTCTCTTGTTCATACGATATCTGTTGATCAAAGGCATGGTGAAATGTCATCCTTTCTAAATCAACTTAACTCTTTCCCGATTTAGAATTAGATTGAATATTCAATTAATATTAACAACACATGTTAATCTTATTGAGCGTGGCCACGCATTTCCTTCAATCCTAATTCATCAGGGGGCCCTGAGAGATATCTCTTTCAATCGTGAAAGGAACAACTTCCATCTTGGTTATTCACATCCTCCAACATGCTTCATGTAATACCCAATGATGATCTTGATTACCCGGTTAAAGATAACAAATAAACATATCTAAGTATCACAATTCACAGGTGAGAAATCTAATGATAACCTCAGGTCAAAGAACTAAAAATTCTATTTGTTTATGAGAATATATATAATGACAATAACCATGTATATTCTCATAAGTTGGTCAGTCCAATATGTAGTCTCTAATACATATATATATTCCATATTTGACATCACTACATCTCTATGTATTCCATGTCCATGATCAGTAAAACATAATCATCTCATATGCAAATATACTAGTGTACACATATATTCTATTTCCTTAGACATGTATATCTCTATATACATCATATATATGACCATGGACATTTAGAATCGTATTACGTTCATTGCTACAGTTTTACTATCATAATCACATATTATGATGATGTATAAACTAGTGATACAATTCAAGGCTTATTCACATATTCCTAAATATGTTAAATAACCAGTACACGTATTAAATGAAACTTTAATCAAATATTAAAATATTAGATCAACAAACATAAATAATAATTATCATTAGTTTACATACAAACTGAACGGTTCAGCCTAGGGCATTATTTGGTTCAGCCTAGGGCATTATTTCCTTCAGTCTCCCACTTGCACTAGGGTGAACTGATAATAATACACACTCAACTCTCATCTCTGAGGTAATCCAAACCAATAGCTCTAGCATGACGATCATGTTTCGCTATCGAGAGCGGCTTAGTAAACGGATCAGCTATATTATCGTCAGTTGGAATTTTGCACACATTCACGTCTCCTCTCTCTATTTTCTCTCGAAAAAGATGAAAACGCCGAAGTATGTGTTTGGATATGTGGTGTGACCTTGGCTCCCTAGATTGCGCAATTGCTCCATTGTTATCACAAAAGAGAGTCACAGGGTCCAACACACTTGGAACTACACCTAGTTCTGCCACAAATTTCTTGATCCAAACAGCTTCCTTAGCTGCTGCTGAAGCTGCTATATACTCCGCTTCCGTTGTAGAATCTGCGACAGTTTACTGTTTGGAACTTTTCCAAACAACTGCTCCTCCGTTCAAACAGAATACATAAGCACTTTGCGATCTAAAATCATCAATGCAGGTTTGAAAGCTAGCATCGGTATAACCCCTTATCACCAGCTCACTTTCCAAACCTCCATAGATTAAGAATACATCTTTAGTCCTTCTCAAGTACTTAAGATTATTCTTTACTGCTATACTGCTATCCAGTGACTCTCACCTGGATCTGATTGGTATCTGCTTGTTATACTTAATGCATATGACACATCTGGTCTAGTACATATCATCGCATACATAATAGATCCAATTGCCGAAGCATATGGTACTCTATTCATGCGTTCTCGTTCATCTCTCGATGTCGGACATTGAGATTTATCTAACGAGATACCATGCGACATTGGCAAGGATCCTCTCTTGGAATCTTGCATATTGAACCTCATCAATACCTTGTCAATGTATGTACTTTGACACAGACCTAGAAGCTTCGTTGATCTATCTCTGTAGATCTTTACGCCTAATATATAAGCTGCTTCTCCTAGGTCTTTCATTGAAAATTGATTTCCCAAATATTTCTTAACACTTAAGAGCATAGGTATATCATTGCCAATGAGCAATATGTCATCCACATAAAGAACTAAGAATACATGTGCACTCCCACTGAATTTCTTGTATACACAAGCTTCTTCCACATTCTTGATGAAACCATAATCCTTGATTACTTCATCAAAACGAAGATTCCAACTTCGAGATGCTTGCTTCAAACCATAAATAGACTTTTGAAGCTTGCATACTTTCTTAGAATTCTTTGGATCGACAAAACCCTCGGGTTGTATCATGTATACATCCTCATTCAAGTTCCCGTTAAGGAAAGCAGTTTTGACATCCATTTTCCATATTTCATAGTCATAATATGCGTCTACGGCAAGTAGAATTCTTATAGACTTAAGCATGGCCACGGGCGAAAACGTTTCATCATAGTCAATACCATGAGTTTGCTTGAAACCTTTCGCCACAAGTCGTGCTTTGTAAGTATGCACCTTACCTTCCATGTCAGTTTTCTTCTTGAAAACCCACTTACACCCAATGGTTTTTAATCCTTCAGGTGGATCAATCTAGTTCCAAACTTGATTGTCATACATGGATTGTATCTCGAGATTCATGACATCTTGCCATTTCTGCGAATCTTCACTCATCATAGCATCTTCGTAGGATGTTGGTTCATCATCTATGGCCAACACATCGTCATCATTAGTCACGAGAAATCCATATCTCTCGGGCTCCTGACGATTCCTACTAGATCTACGTGGTGGTTCTCGTGTCACATTTTCTGATTCTCCAACATTTGGTGAACCTGAAACATCTTCCATCTCATGTTCATTTTCAGTTTGGGAATCTTGAACTTCTTCAAGATCAACCTTACTCCCACTAGCTCTCTTGGAAATGAACTCCTTCTCTAAGAATACTCCATTTCTAGCTATGAAAATCTTATTTTCTGAGGGGATGTAAAAGTAATACCCTTTAGTTTCCTTAGGATATCCCACGAACAAACATTTATCCGATTTGGGTCCAAGCTTATCTGACATCATGCGTTTAACATATGCCTCGCAACCCCAAATCTTCAGAAAAGACAAACTCGGAGTTCTTCCTGTCCATATCTCATATGGAGTCTTTTCTACGGATTTAGATGGAATTCTATTCAGTATGAATGCGGCTGTTTCAATGGCATAACCCCAAAACGATTTCGGGAGATCAGTTTGACTCATCATTGATCGAACCATGTCCAACAAGGTACGATTTCTCCTCTCGGAAACACCATTCCATTGAGGTGTACCGGGTGGAGTTAATTGTGAAACAATTCCACAATCTCTTAGATAGTCATCAAAATTTTGGCTCACATATTCACCACCTCGATCAGATCGAATGGCCTTTATTTTCTTGCCTAGTTGATTCTCTACTCCATTCTTAAAATCTTTGAACCTTTCAAACGATTCTGACTTTTGCCTCATTAAGTAAATAAATCCATATCTACTATAGTCATCAGTAAAAGTAATGAAGTATTTATAACCTCCTCTGGCTTCCATGCTCATTGGGCCACATACATCAGTATGTATGAGCTCCAATAAATCATTTGATCTTTCTCCAACATTTGAGAAAGGTTTCTTAGTCATCTTGCCTAATAAACAAGACTCACATGTCTCATATGATCTCATATCAAATGAGTCTAAAAGTCCATCAGTATGGAGTTTAGAAATGCGTTTCTCGTTTATATGGCCTAAACGACAATGTCAAAAGTAGGTTTGATTATCAACATTAGACACTGTCCTTTCGGTATTGATATTATATATGGATTTGTAATTATTCAGATCTAGCACGTAGAGACCATTTTCTAATAAAACATTTCCATAGAAAATTTCTCCTTTACGGATAGTACAATTATTTTCTTCTATAATAAATTTATAACCATCCAAAGCTAATCTTGAAATAGAAATAATATTCCTGTTCATAACAGGTACATAACAACAATTGTTCAATTCTAACACAAATCCATTAGGTAAAGTTAAATGATAATCTCCTACGGCTAATGCAGCAACTCTTGCTCCATTTCCCACGCGTAGGTCCATTTCTCCTTTAGCTAATTTTCTTCTACTTCGTAGTGCCTGCACATCTCTACATATGTGAGTACCACATCCGGTATCTAATACCCAGTTTGACAAAGTAGATAAATTAATTTCAATACCTGAGGCACTTTCTGACACTGCTTTCTTCTTCTTTACTTCTTCCAAGTAAAGTGGGCAGTTTCTTTTCCAATGGAGGGTTGATCACACCTTGACTTCGAGGGTACGATGCAAAGTAGGATAGTCAATTACCGGTGTGAAATTGATCACACATGAAGGGTTGATCGCTTATCCTTTTTTCTCCTTGTCACGTTGGTGACTTAACGTGTGCGTCCCACGCCCACGCGTCTCCCACCATTTCATTGACGATAAACGCGTCTCCGGTTTGATCACAACAAAGAGCCACAAATCGCACGCTCCTATACTCGTATCCACCGTGAGTCGTAGCACCTCGGTCGTGAGTGCAACTGCATAGACGATGCACCAGCGAACTTGCTTGAATAGGTTCGATTCTCTAAACCGAGAAAACCCCTTTTCTCTTTTTCTCGTTCTCTTCGCACTCACTCAACTATTGATGGCGTGATTTCAAATGACTTCCTTAACTGGGAGAGGGAGAGATTCATCCTATTTATATGACATAGGATAAGAACACCCAAAAAGGTACAAATTGGACACACCAATCCATGTGTATCAAAAAACTGTCAAAAAGCAGCTTTCCGTCATGGTCCGTCTTGCCGCACCATATGGTCCGTCTTGACGCACCATATGGTCCGTCATGATGCACCAATGCCAATTAGCCTCTGGAAGTTTCACGAAGACTTCTGTCGTGGCGCACACATTGTCTGTCGTGACGGACACGTTCGTCATGACGTACCTTGTGGTCCGTCATGATGGACCACTGTGTGAATGCTGAATTGGCTAAGTCCACTGACTACGTACAATAGGTCCGTCATGACGCACCATATGGTCCGTCATGACGGACTGTGTACAAAATCTCAATTCTGCACAATCTCATTGTACTTTCATCCGTCTTCTCGAACGCGTACGTTCGTGGGTCCTTGTACGTTCTTTTTACTGTTGATCAAAAACTGTATTTCCTTCATCTTTTTTCGGAGGCTGTTTTAATGTTCTTGATCGAGGCCTATCGGGTTAAATGGATTGTGAATTTCCTGATTCTCTTTCTTTTTTTCTTTCTTTGTGTGTGCTGCTGGTATTGATCGAGGTTTATCGGGTAAAATTGAGTGCAATGATTATTCATTCTCTCATTTATCTTTTTTCTTATGTTTATGAGCCTGAGGTTGCTTTGCTAATATTAAATCCTATCAACTCTACTCAAATATAAATTTCCAAAAAGAAAATTTACTATACATAAATTAAAATAAACCAAATTTGTATTTACTCTTTTCTTTTTCCATGTATATCCTCATTTAAGAACTGCTATAGTGCTCCCATTATGAATCCTCATTATTTCTACCCTTCATTCTTGATACTTATATCAATTATATTTTATGAAGAATGAATTTGCACGCTGCTCTACATCATTCCATTTGGCCGCCAATATATTTCACCATTTTCTCTATTCTTCTACTTGCTCACGTTATCACCAAATCTCGTCACGATATTTTCCCGAGCATCTCGGTCCTCTTTTCTTGACGATCTTAGGTGCTAATTTCGGCCGACGTGAGGCCTGCCTAAGCCGCATCTGGAAGGGGAAGAACATGGCCTGCAACGATTTCTTCTCTCCAAATTTCCAACGTTATTTTTGATCCCCTCAATTTTCAGATCTACAGATTCTCTCTCAGCACCATTTTAGTTTCGTGATTTTTCATATCTGGATATAAAACATCGTAAGTCTTTGTTAATTTTGTTCTTCAACTCTTTAGTTCTAAAAAATCGATAAAATTTGATTAATTCGCTTATATTTGTTCCATAATTTGCTAAATTTAACGAAAAAAGAACTATTATTTGCTCAATTTCATCAAATTCATCCAATTTTTCTCAAGTCTTCATCCTTTGATGTTTTAAGACCAGTCAAAAATATCTGATTTTGTTTGTTTGTTGTACCTATTGACTTTAAAACACTACTTATGTTCTTATTTTTATACCTATATTGAGGATGAATATGACTAATTTATATTTATGTATTTTTGAGGTATTATATCAACTCAAGAACAAAATTAAAGAAAGAAAGAAATTCATGAACATTATAGTTTGAAATATTTATAAAAAACTATGTGCTTTGATATCTTTTATACTTTTTATTGTACTTTTTATATCTTTATACATTATGATTTACTATTTGTTGTATTTTTTAAACTTTTTATTATAATGATACAATTTGTGATAACATACATTTATACTAATTACTATGTGCTCAGATATATTGTAACTTTTCTGTATCTTTTGTATTTTTCGTGACATTTACTTTTTTATTCATATAATAACTGTTATTTCTATAGTAATTATTGTATTATTTATATCACGTGGTTTATTTTTTATACCTATTTTCTTTATTTGGTATTGTTTTACTTATATAATACTAGCATGACATTTCGCGCGTCTTTCTCAATATGTATTAATATCCAACGAACTGGGCCATCAATTATTTACCAAACAAAGAGACATAAATATTGAATAATTTTAATCACCATTGGATACATTCTTGTCATGTTCAAATTATACATTGTTCTGTTTTATAATGAACAATCAAGTCTCATAATTATCATTAATTTTCAACATAAAATATTATTTTTTTCTCAATCCTTAAACAGTCTATAACGCAATATTTATTTGACTCACATAAAAACAAAACTTATCAGGTTTGCCCAATTATTGCGTTTTGCAAATAACTATAAACAATTTAACAATTTGACATTCACACAAACTCTCCACAAATATATGAATTATTTCGATAATCAATCAAGGAGTAGGAGACATGAATTAATCATTATTATTATTATTATTATTATTATTATTATTATTATTATTATTATTATTATTATTATTATTATTATTATAGTAATAATGAATAAATTAAAAGATCGATTTGCCTATTTACCCTTTTAAAAACAAAAATATCATATTTATCATTCCAAAAATTAAAATATCATTTTTACCCTTGAAAAACTTAGAAAACAAGATAAAAAGCAAAAGGCGAGTTTATAAATTTATCCTTCTAAAAACCCCAAATATCATATTTATCCTTCCAAAAGTCCATAATATAATTTTATCCTTGAAAAACTTGGAAAATATAATATATTTAAAATAATAATAATAATAAAAAAAAAATAAGAAGAAGGATTTACATATTTACCTTCCGAACAACCCAAAATACCATATTTATCATTCGAAAAAAATATCATATTTACCCTTCAAAAAATCAAAATAATCTTTACCTTTGAAAAACTTATTAGATAAAAAAAAATCAAAATCAAAATAATAATAGCAATACAAAAGAGGATATACATATTTATCCTCCCAAAACCCAAAATATCATGTTATCATTCGAAAAACAAAAACATCATATTTAACCATCTAAAAATCCACAATATTATTTTTACCCTTGAAAATCTTAGAAGATATGAGAAATATCCAATTTAAAATAATAATAATAATAATAATAATAATAATAATAAATGGATTGACATATTTGCCCTTTAAAAATCCAAAAGTATCATATTAATCATTCATGGTTATTTTGACCTCTACATATGTAAATAGAAGGGTATTTTGGTCAAAATTTTTTTAGCACCATCCATGGTTATTTTTGACCTCTATATGGGGTATTTGAAAATAAAAGTTTGGTAGAGGTTTATTTTTTAGTTTCTAAAAAGATAAGGTTTTTTTTTAACAATATAAAAAACAATTAGGGACTTTTTTGAAAATTTTCCAAAAAATTGTATGGAAGAAGGAGATAACATGATCATGTATGTAGGCATGGTCTATATGTATTAATTATTATTATTGTTTTAATTTCTTTGGTGCACAAAGATTATGTCTATTTAAATTTAGTACATAAAATACTAAAATTTATTTGTACCATTCATGGTTGCAAATAGCTTCGCTAAACACTACGCAACACCGATATAGCTTAGTTTAGAGGCAAAACGCTACGCGCTGCAGTTTTGTAGCCCGTTACGGCTAAATAATATACTTTTAGATTAATTTATAAAAAAATCAAATGAATTTAATTAAGGAAATTTATTTCATGAAAATTTGAATAATTAAAAAATATTTTGGTTGATAAATAAACCAAAAAACCCCATCTCTTATTTAGGTAGAGATGTTTTGACTTGTTGGAGATACTCATTTTCATATATTTCATGAATTATTTTATGCGCTACAAATTATATCATCCGCAATAGCTCTCGCATTTGCGCACGCTACTCGTTATCGCTACAAAAAATTATCACCGCGATACGGACCGCTACACGCTATTTGCAACATTGGACTACCATTAAATCTTTAATTCAAGGGCTTGGATTTTATCAATGATGTGGCTTCATGTGGAGCAAGAAAATATGTATAGGATTATCATAAAGTATTGCATTCATATCTATACTAATTACTATGTGCTTGGACAATTTTTATATATTATTTTGAAATCGTGCGTAGCACGACTCTACACGAGCCTGGACAGATGTCCGAAGGACATCTGGCCTGTCTAGTTGAGCGCGGGACATATCATTTTGGTATATTTTTCTATGGCTCCGTGCGAGGCGAGATATATGTCTGAAGGATAGCTTGACGACTGTGTAGACCATATTCTTGTCGTACCTTTTTCGAAGACCCGAGTAGCACGGTCAAAGCCTGACAGATGTATGAAAGACATTTGGCCTGCCAAGCACGAGCTCTATTATTTTTGTATTTTTCTCTTAAGAAAATTGTATCGCGGATATAGTAAATAGGTATAAAACCTAATGTGTATAATATGGATCACATCGTAAATTGGTATAAATATGAGCGTCAAAGATATAAAATAATAATAAAATAAAATTTTGACGTTGTCCGAATTTTGATTGCTGCCCGTGAAAAATCGATCGTTCGGTTTATTTTTCTAATCTCTTTTAAACTGGGATGCGTCCAGTTTTTGGGCCTTTACTATATTCTGAAGTGGACACATTACATCTCCTTATACAATATGGCATGTTGCAGTGCAATTGGAGTGCAATTAGTCGGAGTGCAATTGTCGGTCTCATATTTTATATAGAGATAAAAGCACAAAAACTTATCATCTCCTTATTAAATTTGTGTACTATTTAGTATTAACTTTGGCATTTAAATTCTTGTACTTCTAAAATTTACATCTTTAATTATCGTATTAACGGAATAAGTTAACTCCACTATCCAACCTTTCTTAATTTCAATTTTGCACATTTAGCAACTGAAAAAATAATATTTGATTATCATGATCATTATACAATACTCAATCATGATCATTAATATTCAAATCAATTATATAACTAGTTTATGCTGCAGGGATACGGATACGGGTATCGTTTCCGCGATACGGATACGAAAATACGGCAAATTTCAAAAAGACATAAGATACGATACGGCAATATATATAATATTTTATTATTTATTAATTATAATTTATATATTTAATATTTGTATATATTATGTATTTGATGTAAAATATATTAAAAAAATATTTTTACATAGATAACTTTTTATTAAGTAAATATTTATTATATTTAGTTATTTAGTTATTTGTATCGATTTCAAATTTTTATTTTTAATTTTCAAGCACATTCATTTATACGTTAGAAGTATCCGGAAGTATCCGAGAAGTATCTGATATTATTTTGAAATAAAATATTCGGATACGCCACGTGGAGTATCTGATATGTATCCGACGAGTATCCGATACGACACGGCTTGATTTTTGAAGTATCCGCATAACATCGAATTAACTGATAATAACCTTTGCTTATCATTTTCATTATACATTTAGCAATTGCAGAAAATAACCTTCTAGGATCATTTTTTCTTGCTGCAAGTTGTATTTGTTGCTGTTGATTTTTGGTATCAACTATGAAATAATTTGTTTCCGGCACAAAGATGGAAAGATCTGCCATATGAAATAAATTATATATGTTGAATTTTATTTATTAGAATCAAAATAAATAGTAATGGATATGATATGGCAAATATCATTTTCTTAGAATCAATTTTTCTCTCTTTCAATTTAAATGTTAGAATAGTAAAATAAGAATTTAGAAAGTTTGGATTACGGTGTTAACATGAGAATTACTAAGGAACTGACTAACGCAGTACAATGTTGTGCACTCTAAATGCTATGTAGCAGTTTGTTTTTTCTCATTTTGGCCGCTTAGCATTTTCAAAACGCACACCAAGAAAAAAAGTATAAATAGTTATACAAAATATATTAATCTAGTTCAAAAAAATACACAAAAATTTATTAATGTAAAAATATATATTAATCTTTGATATATTTTAAAAGATGCATCATACATATATAAATGTAGGGAATATAGGGATATGATCAATGACCAACGCTCTTGTTTGGCCAACGTCGGCCAACACACTTATTATACTAAATCTGAATATTAAAATCGAATTTCAATCGTATATATATGTTTTATATCATTTAGATATGATGTAGAATAAATTTTGTACAATTTTGATTTTTGTATCTAACAAAATCGATAACATATTTTCACGACCGTCCATTTCGGTAAATTTATGGATTTTCATGAAGGGAAACTCGAAACCTAGTAAAAATTTATCCTAAGCCTATCTATATGATTTAAAATACATCCAAACAAAAAAAATCAAATTTCAAAATGTATTTAATGATGATTCAAGTTGTAACTATTTCCGACCGTTAAATCTTTTTAAGTATTATGATAAGCATGATAGAAATTTTTATTTTTCATGAAATTGAATCTACAACATTCTCAAATGATATAAAACATATCTATACGGTTAAAATTCGATTCTAATATTTAGATTTAGTGAAATAAGTGTTGTTGGCCGACGTTGGCCAAACAAGAGCGTTGGCCATTGATCCTATCCCGAAATGGGGGGGGACGGTAAATGACCTACAAAAATAAACAACCATGTGTCACATCAAGATGTATCTTGGCGATCGGTGTGTTGAATCAGGAGTGCACAAGCTTTTCTTAATTACTAAATGTGCACATTTTAAAGAAGAGGAATTTAAATATCAAAATTAATAATATATGAATATGAATTTAATTGCAGTCAAAATAAATTATAAGGATTAATTGTGCATATATCCTATTTTATTTTATATACTTAATAAGTGAGAGTACAAATTAAATAGCACTACATAACCATTGATCACATAATTCTTCACAATTTAATGTGAAGATTCGCATCAGAGGAAAAGAACCGTTGTGGCCGTTAGCTAGATTTGAAATCTAACAGGTGTTAATAACGGTTATATACGAAAATTGAAATTGAAATATAATATCTAAATGAGAGTACATACTTTTATAATTTGATTTCAAGCATTAAAAGATCATACTAAAACAAAATTTCTTCAGGCTATATTTGGAGTTCTGAATATAGTTCTGAATATCTTAACATATTATATAGAGTAATTAATTATCATTAATAATGTTCTTTAATTATACTTTTTCAAATTGGTTGTTACATGTTCTCACATGCAACCAAAAAATAAAAAGTTATGAATTTAAAACTACGGCCACTAATTTATTGGATACCTTATATTTTTTATTAATTACAGTGGGCTCATGAGTCACCTTTTCATATTTTAGACAATATAACTTATTAACACACATGCTTTTGCTTCAGAAATAAAAATCTGATTCCTGTAAATAAGGCTCACCAAATCCATAATGTGATAATGCCCGTGACATTCCTTTGTCTTATATGATTGCCAAGGTAGCTAGCTAATAATATAATCTCAAGTTGGAATGAGATCCTTTGTTAAGTTTATTCTATGGTTCTGTACGAGATCCTTTGTTAAGTTTATTTTATGTTCCTGTACTTCCTTTTCATAATTCAAATGCCACAAATAGAAGATACTCGAATGTAACTAATTTTATGTTTCCTCACATTCTGTGACTTGGATGGCACATATAGAAGATACTTCAATGGAACTAACCAAGACTTTTAAGTGTAAATTGTGATGCACCTCTTGTTTCATTACATAATATTCTCTCATCATCTAACCTATCTTCAGGATTTTAGTGATTGTCTTAACTCTGAAATAGCAAATAGAAATAAGAGGCCATTTTCCCGGTCCCCAGATTTCACCACCACACCCTCAATATCCTAATTAACATTTATTAGAATTAACAATTCTTAATAACTTGTTAATTAAGTGTGTTCATTATGATATAGAGGATGTTTGGGGTGAAATCTAGGGGAAAAATAAATTTTCCAATATATAATAAAAAAACGAGCAATTTAGGTTATGAAAGGGATATTTGCCTTCCCTGTGCCTGTCAAACCTCTTAATTATTTACCCTTGGTGGACATGGACGTCAGAACAACAAAAAATAAATCATACTTCCATTTTGTACGGGTAAGAGACATATTGGAATGAAAATTGTGAATATAATTTTACAAGACCAAGTTATATATGAGCACATATGTATAAATGAATGAAAATTTATGCAGTAAAAGTATGTATTAAAAGACAATTTACACAGCAACTTTCCAGGCCACAGATTGTGCTCCTCTTTTTGCATTGTTCCAGTTTAAGATAGTGATTTATCACCAGCCAGCTTGGCCTCTCTCTCTCTCTCTCTCTCTCTCTCTCTCTCTCTCTCTCTCTCTCTCTCTCTCTCTCTCTACTTGGTTCTCTAAATACTCTGTAGAATGTCTGTGCAGTTCTTATCTCGTCTTCTATTGTAATGTGACAATGGATAACAGGGGGGCAATGCCTATACTGCGCAATTCCTGTCATATATATATATATATATATATATATATATATATATATATATATATATATATATATATATATATATATATATATATATATATATATATTAAAAGATACCCTCGCTCCGCTTCGGGGAACATAAAATAGAGAATTTTATGATGCGAAATTATTATTTTTCTTTCATAGTTTGTATTTTAGGAAATTAAAATATTATCTTCAAATTTTTGTTGTGATATTATGAAATAATCATGTCATGTATTTTAAATTTTATAGGAGATACATTTTTTTTGATATTTGTGACTTATGAGGTTAGAAAGAATTTTTGGTTCATACTTTGTTCTAAGTTTTATAATGGTAATACATGATTAATTATATTATACATATGTTATTATTATTTTATTTTGCAAAAAATTTATATGCACTATACTTTCAAGAATAAGAATAAATATTTTTTTCTAATAGAATTAATTCTATGTAAATATTTAAATTTTTTTTTTTTGCAAATTGGAATATATGTTTTTTTTTTTCATTTCCCCTCTCATGGGATCTTAAAAATCTTTCTAAAATTTTGTACACACTATAATATGAATTTATTTATATATTAAAATTAGTATTATTGTGAATTTTTATATTAAAATATAATATGAACTTATTTATATATTAAAATAAGTATTAAGATGAATTTATTTAAATATTTGTAGTATATTCACTTTATTTGCACAATATCGTGACTCGTTATATGATTGGCTACAAAAGTGATGCAACACTAAATATTGCTCATTATTGTCACTCGTTGAACTATTGATTACATTTCATGGGAACATAAATATCTTTCTAAAATTGCTTACACATTATACTAAATTTATTTATATATTAAAATAAGAATTATTATGAATTTCTTTGATATTAATATTATATTAAAATATACTGCGAATTTATTTATATATTAAAATAAGTAATAAGATGGATTGATTTAGATATTTCTAGTGCATTCACTTTATTTGCTCAGTATTGTGACTTTTACGATTGCCAACAAAATTGATACAACACTAAATCTTGCCTTCCATTATGGCTCGTTACACGAATGGTTACAAAATGATAATATTTTTTTCTTCAGAAAGAGGTACTTGTCATGTTGTCATTTAGAAATTTGACTCGTTACACGATTCGCTACAAAATTGATCTAGCACTAAATCTAATTAATTATTATGACTTGTTACATATTTAACTACAAAGAAAATATATAACATCAAATAAGAAACATGACATGTGTTGGGCTATAGTTCATTTGGAAAATTCAGTTGGTACAGTATAATATATGGGGGAGGCTAAACTACTTAATTAAGTACAAGAAATTTGGTACTTAATGTTTTTCACCATTGAATTTGTATATATATATACAGGCTTTTTAAGGAGAATCCAAAAAAAAAAAAATCCAAAAAAGAATCAACGCGTTTAAAATATACTGATGCAATTAGCAAAATATACTTTTCAAATTAGCAAAATATACTCATGAATCCGATATGTTAACATGGTTAAAATCGAGGATAAAATAATATATTTTAAACAGTATATTTTGATAAATACAAGAATATATATTGCTAATTTGAATAGTATATTTTGGTCTTTGAATTCTTTTTATGGATTATTTTTAGCATATATATATGGATAGGATCAATGGCCAACACTCTTGTTTGGCCAACGTCGGCCAACAACACTTATTACACTAAATCTAAATATTATAATCGAATCTTAACCATATAGATATGTTTTATATCATTTATATATGATGTAGAATAAATTTTATACAATTTCGATTTTTGTATCTAACAAAACCGATAACATATGTTCACAACCGTCCATTTCGATAAATTCATTGATTTCCATGAAGGAAAACTCGAAACTTAGTAAAAAAATTTCTTGAGCCTATCTATATGATTTACAATACATCCAAACCAAAAAAATTGAATTTCAAAATTTATTTAATGATGATTCATGTTGTAACTATTTTCTACCGTTCAATTATTTAATGTATTATGATAAGTATGATAGAAGTTTTTATTTTTCATGAAATTAAATCTACAACATTTTCAAATGATATAAATCATATCTATACGGTTAAAATTTATTTTCTATCCCTTATATATATATATATATATATATATATATATATATATATATATATATATATATATATATATATATATATATATATATATATATATATATATATATATATATATATATATATATATATATATATATATCAATGTTTTAAATAGCGTGCAGCGGCATGCAGCGTTTTGACGTTTAATTTAGCGTTTAGCGTTAGCGGGCGATATAGCGCCGCTTCACCATCACAGCGGATTTTTGATCGAAATTATTATTTTTATAATACTACAATACAAATATAAATATAAATTAGCGGTCCAATATTATAAATAAAATTATGTTGAATGCATATTTATATCAACCTCGCAAACTAACATAAATTAAAATTCATCTCTAAGAAAAATATATTATTATTATTATTATTATTATTACTTTTGTTTTTCTTTTTAGTATTGTAATTATTGTAATTATAATAAGGCTATTAATAGTTGTTGTTGATGTTGTTATTATCTTATTTTTCCTATAATAATAATAATAATAATAGGAAGTATGCTTATTATTATTACTATTACTATTATTATTATTTTTATTATTATTATTATTATTATTATTATTATTATTATTATTATTATTATTATTATTATTATTATTATTATTATTATTATTATTATTATTATTATTATTTGTATCGTTGTCATTATTATTATTATTATTAAATAACAATAATTATTATTTTATACTAATAATATTAATTATTATTATTATTGTTATTATTATTTAGTACCAATAATAATAATAACAATAATAATTATAATAATAATAATTATTAATATTATTACTATTATTTAATAACAATTATTATTATTGTGTAATGATAATAGTGATTATTATTTAATAACAACAACAACAACAACAACAACAACAACAACAACAATAATAATAATCATCATCATCATCACGCTATAGCGCCGCTACGGACGCTACAATTGAACGCTTCAACGCTATAGCGTTGCAGCGGAACAAAACGCTACAGTGCTATATTCCGAAGCGATGCAGCGTTTGCCTTCCAAAATCCGCTATAACGCGCTATAGCGGCGCTACAGCGCCGCTATTTAAAACACTGATATATATATATATATATATATATACATGTTTGCTAAGGAGAATCCAAAAAAAGAATCCAAAAAGAATCCACGCAGGCAAAATATACTAATGAAATTAGCAAAATATACTATTTATATGAACAAAATATACTGTTGAATCCAACATGTTAACATGACTAAAATTAAGAATAAAATAATATATTTTCAACAGTATATTTTGTTATTACAAAAATATATTTTGTTATTACAAAAATATATTTTGCTAATTTCAATAGTATATTTTGGACCTTGGATTTGTTTTTGAATTCTTTTTGTGGATTCTTTTTAGCAAGTCCAAGAATCTTTCAAGAATACGCAAGAATTGCAAAATCGAACGATAATTCTCTAAGATTGATCACCGAATAGAAGCTCACTTCATTCGGTGAATTGATCTACACTTCGATGAAGATCGAGTTGTGGGGATTTGGTTGGAGCTTCCTTCATCCGAATCCACGCAAGCAAGGAATCGAGCTTACTCTAATTCGATTGGGAGCTTCCTTCCAATTGATACCTTGCAAATCTCGAGTTCACTCAACCGGTATGGAGCTCACTTCGATTGGTGAGTGGATTGGTACGAAAGGAACAAGTTGTGCGAGGTGTCTAGCTCACTAGCATCTCAAGGCAACGAGGAAGGCATCCAAGACGAGACTCGAAGCTCACTTCATCTCCCTAGGTGTTTTCTTTCCTTTCTTGACATTCTTGTAGTTTTAATTGAATTGGATTGGTGTAAAGAATTCGTGGTTTAATGAAATTTTTGCTTTCGAAATCTTCGTTGTTTGTTTGTGTGATCTTAATGCTTGTTACTTAGTTTAATTACTTTTCAATTTGAATCCAAAACAAACCCTTAAATTCAATCCTCAAATCAAATACTCAAACTCAATTCCAGAAACTATTCCGTTATAACGGACATAAATTGCGTTATAACGCTACTTCTATTCGTTATAACGGACTACCTCTTTCCGTTGTAACGGAACTTCCTCCGTTGTAACAGACCTTCATATCAATTCCTGCGTTAACAATTACCCTAATGTCCGTTGTAACGGACCCTATTTCCGTTGTAACGGACTACCTTCTGTGAATTTTCTTTGCTATTTCTAGTCCCTTTTTGATTAAATCTTTGACGCAATTGCTCCTCGTGGAATGAATCTATACATTTGCCACTGTACAAACATAGATTATAAATTTTGTTGATTGTTCGGGGTTTTAACACAACGACATATTAAAACACATCAAAAGCCCGCTCATCAAATGGCGCCGCTGCCGGGGAGCGGTTTTTAAGTCAATTACGATTATAATTTTGAGATTTTGATTTCATAAACCTGTTTAATCACTTCTTTGTTTTCTTGTGACAATTCTCTAGGTGTGGTGAAAGAAGCACATGCACAATACACGATCTCGCAAAGGCGAATTGCTACCTTTTGTCAAACAAATCGAAAGGAAAAGCAAGAGCTCTAGGAAGAGCAAAGAAGCAACACAAGAAGAACTAGAAGAGCCTCAAACTCAAACTCAAACTCTTTCTTCTCTCTCTACTCATTTAAATTCAAACATGGGCGATGAAACTAGGGCTCCAAGGCCAAAAACCTTAAAGGAACTAGTGGCCCCAAATATCGTAGAAGATAACTACAATTTTATTAGGCCGAATATACCGAACTTTAAGGCCGATCCGAGCATCATAGGCTCTTTACCCATCTTTCATGGAAAAGCTACCGAAAATCCACACAAGCATTTGAAAGATTTTTAGATTCAACTAAACATTTATGCAAATTATGAGGCATTTAACGATATTCTACTTCTTATTTTTCCTTATTCGCTAGGTGATGGGCCGAAAGATTGGTTCTACAACCTACGAGGACCCCTCGATTTCAATGAGGTGGCTAGGCGTTTCAAGGAGAAATACTACTCGCATTCGAGATTGGCGGCAATTAGACGAGAGCTTCTAGCAATCACGCAAAAGCCAAACGAGGCTCTCCACGAGTATTACGATCGATTCAACCGTTTGATGGAGGAATGTCCAAGCCACAATGTCGCGGTCCATTACCTATATGAGCAATTCATACAAGGGCTAGGTTACTCCGAGAGCCAATTCCTCAACGCATCCGCGGGGGGAAGCATCGCGAACAAAGATCTCGAAGAGATTAAGAAGCTACTCGAAGTGATGGCAACTAATTCTCAATCGAGGCGGAATGTTGAATACCGAGTTAATGCGTGTAGCGACCTCAATGTCGACATGCTTAACAACAAGCTCGAGATCATCATGAAAGCTTTGGGCAAGGAGGAAAAGAAAATATGTGGGGTTTACCTCGCAAATACCCACCACACCGATGAGTGCCCGAGTGTGATCGAAGATGCAAACGCCGTTTACAAGAAATTCGACGCGTCGAACTCGTATAACCCGAATCTCCACAACCATCCTAATGTTAGTTGGTCGAATCCCAACAATGCTCTACCCGACCCATATCGGCAAGCGGTTGCAAAACCGGCCACGTACCAACACCCGAATGCGATTCAAACGGTTCAAAAACCGGCCCAAACGCAAGAACCAAATCAAGACATGAAGTCGATGATGGAGGGCATGATGTCGATGATGCAAAGTGTGAATAAAAATGTGGACTCGATGAAGCAAGAATTTGGGATGGTGAAACAAGATGTTTCAAGTATAGGGCAAGAGGTTTCGAACACGAATCGCCATGTGGGTAACTTGGAGACCCAAATGAATCAAATAGCTACGCGGGTGAATGTTCTAGAAACTCAAGGTACATCTCGATTGCAATCTCAATCTTTAGCACCTTCCGAGCAAAGGCATGTGAACGCAATATCGCTCCGAAGCGGTAAAGAGGTAGGCGAAAGTTCGAAGAGCAAGGAGGTACAAGAAGAAAAGGAGTTTTAGGTACCGGTACCGAAAGAGAGTCCGACTCAATCCACGAAGATACCAACTCGAGAACTAGAACCCGAATCGACTCAAGTCAAGCCACCTTTCCCGAGCCGTCTCCCAAAGCCAATTGAATCGAACAACGACGTGCTTGCCATCTTAAAGAAAGTGGAGGTAAACATTCCTCTACTCGAAGCAATCAAAGAAGTGCCTCGAATTAGACACAAAATTCTATTAATTACAACTATTATTTGGAAGAGAGCCTTTGATCTCTCTCCAAATTTACTAAAAAACACCTACGGACTTTTAATGCAAAAAAAAAAAAAAAAAAAAAAAATCATGAAAAAAGCGATTAAAAAACGGCGTTTAAAATTTTTTTGGAAAAAAAACTGTCAAATACAGTAAAAAAACGGTGGACCATTTTTTGAAATTTTCATGTAAAAAACAGTTCGGTCTGGCACCGTTTTACCATTTTTTTACTGTTTTACACCGTTTTACACCGTTTTTTGCAACACTGGTTATGACTTAACCGTCCAAACCAATACGATTGGAGTTCGGGCATAGATATAATGCACACACATAACTGGGATTGTATATGATACGATCCATTACCGAAATTCTATAAAGGATCAGGAGTCGCATTGGATGCGATTGGATATTATCCTACCTAAATAGCGAGATCCCACCCGTCTGCCAAGGCAACTTGTGGGAGGATCGTGATATATGGATCTTGGGTGTTATGGACTTGGAGTCCCGTATCGGTATGAGGATTACCCTTCGATAAAAATAACACATTTATTTATTCATCATATAAGCATATTGATTAAGTACGCACGGTTAGGAGCTTAATCTTCGTCATCCGTTTAGAATTATGTTTTTTAGCAACACCAAATATATCGATGAGATCGATATGATAGATGGCTCGAGGCTTTGGCTTAAAGGATAGTTCTTAGACTTAAAGGAATGTGTTGGACACGGAAATGGTAGATTCAGGGCTCGAGGCTTTGGATTTAGAGAAAGCCGGGTTCGATAAACTTGAGAAGCAATCGAACAATATTACGTGCCTTGTGGTGGCACGTTTAGACGCATATTTTCAAAAATGTTTTGTGAATTCGGGTGCATACGAAAGTAAAACACAACGCTCAAGAAATAGTTTGAAGAGCTAGATCGTGTTGAATGGTTCAATGCAGCTCAAAGAGTAGGTTAAATTTAAGAAGCCTTGCGGGTCTTTGATTAACACTCACGTGTTGATGGTACGAGATTTGATCTCCGTGACCAATATCATATGCATTCGATAGATAAGTCGATCCCGAAATTGCATGAGATGCGATATAAATTTGAATCGGAGATGCTTGGAGCATCCGAGGAATCCAAAGCATAGAGATGCGTGGATGTCCTAGTAATTCACGGGTGGGATCGAAATAAATAAAAATCTAAGGGTATTTTGGGAAAATATTTTCCAAACAAAAAGTTCGGACAACGAGTTGTCTAAACTAAAGACTCAAAGGATTAAACCGAGAAGTTGATTGCTTCTTTTGGCATTTGCCGTCTTGGCCATATGAACGAGAAACGCGTATCTAGATTCCATGAGATGGATTGCTAGACTCATTCGAATTAGATTCGATTGATTAACGCGATACTCATTTATTAGGCAAGACGACAAAGGGCATCATTCTCCAAAGGTTAGAGAAAGATCCAACGAATTATTGGAAATTGCATTAAGATGTAAATGATCCGATAAGTTCCGAGGCAAGAGGAGGCTATCGGTATTTTGTTACGTTTACGGACGGTTAAAGTAGATACGGTAATATCTATTTAATGCGTGCCGAAGCGGAGACTATTGAAAGGTTGAAAGAGTTTCAAAAACAACATACAAAATCGACTTAGCAAGAAATGTTGGGAATTCAATCCGTCCCCGGGACCGCGCAACGGATATGTAGGCCCGGTCCGGTTCCCTTAATCCAAGATCACGCCATGACTTCGAAGGGTATGATGCAAATAAGAAGATTATATTCATACCAGTGCAAAATTGATTGCACACGACGGGTTGATTACTAGTCTTTTTTCTCCTGTCACGTTGATGACAATCCGCGCGTCCCACACCACGCGTCTTTCACCGCTCGTTGACCGTCTTCTCTCTCCCTCGAGTTGATCACAACTGAAGAGCCACAAGTGTCGCTCCTCTACTTGTATCCACCGTGAGTCGGAGTTCGTCGGTCGCGGGTGCAACTGCCTAGACGATGCACCGGCGATCTTGCTTGATCGATTGATTCTCCATACCGGAAAACTCCTTTTCTCGGTTCTCTCTCTTTACACCCTTTCACTCTCTAGAAAGATGTCTCTCAATAATTTTGGAATATTCTGAATAATCCGAATGATTGGACTGAATAGTGCATTATCTGATGAGAGAGAATTATCCTATTTATATCACATAGGATTAGGATGGGCCAAAAGACATGTATATCCAATATACCCTCTTTCACACAGAAAGTTGCATGAACCTGTTCAGTATTCTGTCCATACGAAATTGGTAAATTCCTCTGACAGAAAATCAACCTACACTAAAGTTGTAGATAATCTTATTATCTATCCAACCCAATTTGTCCTGGCCCAATTGGAGTTCGAATGAAAAAGTTATGACTCTTTTACTAACTGTATATCAAACTGTTGCACCCTTTCGGTATTTCATTGAAACGACACTTATACTTCGTTCATATGAAATATATTTCTACATGAAGGTTGTAGATAATTTTTTTATCTATCTAAACCAATTTTATCCATTCAAATTGGATTTTCCTACTGAAAGATATGACCACGAATGTACAATTACATTCGTTTATCATTGTGTACACTTTTACGGTTGATCTGAAACTGTATTTCCAACAAAATGATTTTGGAAGGGAAGTTTGACTCATCATAGATCGGACCATGTCCAACAAAGTTCGATTTCACTGCTCGGACACGCCATTCCATTGTGGCGTTCCTGTCGGAGTCCATTGTGGAACTATTCCACAATTCTTTAGATGGTCTTCAAACTCATAGCTCAAATATTCGCCTCCTCGATTCGATCGAATGGCTTTAATTTTCTTGCCAAGCTGATTTTCAACATCGTTTTGAAACTCTTTGAACTTTTCAAAGGTCTCCACTTTAGTACGCATCAAATAGATATAACCATATCTACTATGATCGTCCGTAAACGTAACAAAGTATCGATAGCCTCCTCTTGCCTCGATGCTCATCGGTCCACACACATCTGAATGTATGAGTTCCAACAAGTCGTTGGACCGCTCTCCGACCTTGGAGAATGGTGCCTTTGTCATCTTGCCAAGCAAACAAGATTCGCAATTCTCAAATGAATCAAATTCAAATGAGTCTAGCATTCCATCTTTATAGAGTCTAGCAATGCGTTTCTCATTCACATGACCGAGACGACAATGCCAAAAGAAAGTCCGACTATCAACTTTCGGTTTGATTCTTTTCGTATTAACATTATAAAGTGACTCATGATTTTCGTGATCAAAATCCAATACATAAAGACCATTTTCTAATAGAACATTTCCATAGATAATATTATCCTTACATATAGAAAATTCATTATTCTTAATAACAAATTCATAACCATCCTTGGCTAAATTCGACACATTTATTATGTTTCTTACATAATGTCGGTACATAATAACAATTATTTAGTACTAATATAAGTACACTCGGCAAAGTCAAATTAACTACTCCTACGGCAAACGCAGCAACTCTTGCTCCATTCCCGACTCGTAGATCAACTTCACCTTTCTCCAACCTTCGACTATTTTGAAGAACCTGCATATTTCGACAAATATGAGTCCCACAACCGGTATCTAATACCCAATTAGTCATATTTTGAAGAACGCAGCAATTCTTTCTCCTGTCACGTTGGTGACAGTTCGCGCGTCCCACACCACGCGTCTTCCACCGCTCGTTGACCGTCTTCTCTCTCCCTCGAGTTGATCACAACCGAAGAGCCACAAGTGTCGCTCCTCTACTTGTATCCACCGTGAGTCAGAGTTCGTCGGTCGCGGGTGCAACTGCCTAGACGATGCACCGGCGAACTTGCTTGATCGATTGATTCTCTATACCGGAAAACTCCTTTTCTCGGTTTTCTCTCTTTACACCCTTACACTCTCTAGAAAGATGTCTCTCTATAATTCTGGAATATTCTGAATAATCTGAATGATTGGACTGAATAGTGCATTATCTGATGAGAGAGAATTATCCTATTTATATCACATAGGATTAGGATGGGCCAAAAGACATGTATATCCAATATACATTCTTTCACACAGAAAGTTGCATGAACATGTTCAGTATTCTGTCCATACGAAATTGGTAAATTCCTCCGACAGAAACTCAACCTACACGAAAATTGTAGATAATCTTATTATCTACCCAACCCAATTTGGGCTGGCCCAATTGGAGTTCGAATGCAAAAGTTATGACTCTTTTACTAACTGTATGTCATACTGTTGCACACTTTCGGTATTTCATAGAAACGACACTTATACTTCGTTCATATGAAATATATTTCTACATGAAGGTTGTAGATAATCTTATTATCTATCTAACCCAATTTGAACCATTCAAATTAGATTTTCCTACTGAAAGATATGACCACGAATGTACGCTTACATTCGTTTATCCTTGTGTACACTTTTACGGTTGATCCGAAACTGTATTTCCTTCAAGAAAATCAGAGCCCTTTGATAGGATCAAGGAGGCAATTATTTGAGCTATGCGCTTCGATAGGATCGAGGAGGCGATATTTGAGTTATTCGTATTGATGATCATTTATGATTGTGGAATCGTTTCACGATTATCTTCATTTCAGAACATTGAGATGTATTCGAAAAGAGGAAATGAACACCTGTTGGACATGGTTCGATAAATGATAAGTCAAACGGATCTTCCAAAAACGTTTTGGGGATATGTCCTTGAGACTGCAGCAATAATGAATGGTTGCATATAAGATATGGAACATAAGCCTTCTAATCGGTACAAAAGACGTCATATGATATATGGAACGGAATTGTTCCGAATTTGTGATTTGTGCATATTTGAGGATGTGAGTATATTTCGAAATTTGTTTCAGTTAAACTCGATCCCAAATCTGAAAAGTGTTCGTTTATCATATATCCTTAAGGAAACTAAAGGGTATTAGTTCTAACGTCCCGACGAAAATGACATTTTCGTGGCTCGAAGAGATGCCTTCTTGGAGGAAGACATAATGCGCACAAGTTTGAAACTTGATGCCATTTATCTCTACACGGGCTAGTGGGAGTAGAATAAATCTCGAAAGAGATCAAGATATGAAAATGAACATTGTGCCGATGAAAGTTGATACGACTTCATCAAGAGTTGATGAATACGAGTCGAACACACAAAGGAATTTTTCATAGATCAAGTAGGCTATATCATAAGCCGATAAATACGGATTTATCGTTGCTAATGATGATAGATCGAAATCATATGATGATTCAATATCCTACAAGGAGGCTATGAAAAGTGACGATTCCATATGGCAAGACGCCATGAAATCTGAGATTCGATCCGTGTAAATTATCAAGTTTAGAACTTGATTTCATTACTTTCCGGGTTGGACCCGTGAAATGTCAATGGGTTTTCAAGATGAGAACCGACACGGATAAGGATACGCATATATGTAAAGCGAGGCTTGTAGCGAAGAGTTTCATGCAATTCATAGTAGGACTATGAAGAAACATTTTCGCATGTTGCCATGCTTTCACATTCTCGAAATTCTGCTTGCCATGGTCGCATATTATGACTATGTGATGTGGCAAAATGGATGTCAAAACCGAATTTATGAATAGAAATTTTATGAAAGGATGTGTACTTGACACAACTTTACGGTTTTGTCGATTCATAAGAATCGAGGATAGGATATGCACGCTTTAATGATCCATATGATGGATTAGAGAAAGCCTCTCGGAATTGGAATATTCTTTTTGATGAAATTATAAACTGTTATAACATTGTCGGAACGAATGAAAACTTTGTGTACACATGAAGGTTAGTGGGAGCCGCGTTATATTTGTTGTAACGACAAAGGATTTAGGCAAGACCGCTTATGAATTAAGCGTGAAGATCTATAGGATAGATCTAAGAAGTTCGTCGTTCTAGATTATAGCACGTATAACGACATATTGTTGAAAATGGTTTTCAACATATAACTCCTTGGAGGAGTTAAATCGAAATGTCGAATGGCAGAATTTTTTACGGCTCGATGTGAGACATCAAGCAGAGCGAAAATAAAATTGCCATGATATATATGTGGTTCTACGTCGTACATATGAAGCGCCTAATTTACCGTCAATAAAATTACAAGTTTGAATGTAATGCGATTACATGAGACTAACTCTTGTGAATGTATAATGGCTATACGTATATATACATAATGGTTATGTATATTTAAACCTATCTGGATTTGTATTGATACCGGTGAAGTTTATCCTTGAATACTTTGAGAAAGAATTCAGGATTTTATTTTATCTATAATGGTGTGGAGGACGGCTTGGTTATAAAGAGTTATACCAACGACAGTTTCCAAACATGTAGCACGACTTTCGATCACGAAGTGTGTACGTGTTTTGCTTAAACGAAAACACGGTTATGTGGAAAGGCTCCACACAACCAATGGTTTACGATTCTATTTACGGAGGCAAGTATATTGCGGTTATTAATCGCAAAAGGAAGTGGTATGGATCAATGATACATGACCAAACTTGAAGTAGTCACGAGTTATCGGATTTATGGTTGTGGATTGCGTGAGACGCAATAGTACAAGCCAAAAATGTCGAGGTCACAACCACTTCTAGCCAATACTCAGAAAATTTTCTTTGATCCGTGAAATTTTGTGAAAAGATGTGATCGTAGGTATATGGAAATGTTCCAAACCTTATGAAGATTAACACTAGCGGGAACGTGCGGACCCGTTTATGAAACCGCTCTCTCTAGTCGCATGTGACTGTCATGCGATGACTATGGGTATGGAGATACCTAGAGGAGGAAGAAGAGAGTAGAGTGTAGTTATCTAATATGATAGTCCTCGCAGGTTATAGGTTTGGAGATACCCATAGGTAAACGTTGTATCACCCAAATACTTAATCCATATGAATGCAAACCTTTAATATTTTTGTTTACTTAAATTAATATGCATTGACCTTATATGAAAACTGTGTGCGGGTTGTGTAATATGATTGTTACATGAACCCTGATTTGAGCTTGTGTGGACGTCGGCATAATCGATGATTATGTGCAGCGAAACCGTCACACCTAAAGTTTCATTTCTAAACATCCCTAGTCGCGGGTCAGTTTGCTTAAGAGAGAAGCATTTCTATTACAAGGGAATAGACTGAACGTGTACACTAGTACGTTAGCCGAGGATATGATTATGTTTTGCTAATCATGGGACAAAGTGTTTGTCGAATCGGGAACATAGATATATGCTAGGTGACATATATTGGATATGACCAAAGCCGCGAGACCATGACATGGTTTAGTCATTGTAGATGGACTCGCGACGAGTAGGGTATTCGGTTCTTCACACTTGAGGGGGGCATTGATTGCGTTACGTGCGTAACCCAATACTTTGATATTACCTTACGCCTGCCGTAACAAGGGGACAAAACGGTCATCATTGGGTATTGTCTGAAACACGGAATTCAATATGAGTCTCGAAGATAGGAATTGTTAATTCCGAAAGGAATAGATATCCCTTAGGCGCTGCTCGATGAGTTGATTAAAGAAAACTGTGGCCACAGTCAATGATATTAACGGTTAATATTGATTGGAATTTGGTAACTCAATTCGGAATCGGGGAATAAGTGTAGTTAATCAAAATATAAGGATGACTATTACCATGCCTTTTGATTAACAGATATCGCTAACAAGAGAACTAACAACCGCTATTCGAGATAGGCACAATGATCACAATCATTTTTTGTTTTAACATGGATAGCCACGATGGAGTGACTAGATCCTGCTCATGGGCTTGTAATGCTTGACAACTTACAGCCATCGTTAAACGAACCTACACGGTCACACAACGAGTCGTACTATGTAGGGCTGGATTGCAAGTTTTGGCACATGGGATGTGCATGGCTTTAACGTATATGATACGCGGGCTAGATTCTCTGATATAGTGTATATGTGATATGCATGAGTACCTTTTAGTTAGATCTGAAACTGAGTGGAAAACTGAAGGAAATACAGTTTTGGATCAACTGTAAAATGGTACGTAGAAAGACAAATGAACGCACGCGTTCGTGAGCATAAGAAACAATTTTAGTAAAACTGGCATAACTTTCTGATCACGACTCCAATTTCAATGGTTCAAATTGGGTTGGATAGATAATAAGATTATCTAGAACTTTCAAGAGAAATATATTTCATTTGATCGATGTATCAGTGTCGTTTTAATGGAATACCGAAAGGGTGTGACAGTTTGACATACAGTTAGTAAAACCATCATAACTTTCGAATCCGAACTTCAATCGGGCTGGGCCAAATTGTGTTGGAAAGATAATAAGATTATATACAACTTTCATGAAGGTTTTAAGTCGGTTGGAACGATTTACCAATTTAGTTTCAACATAATACTGAAAGGGTGCATGCAGTTTTCTATTTGAAAAGGTGTATAGTAGATATACATATCTTTTGTCCCATCCTTATCCTATGTTGTATATATAGGATGTTTCTCTCTGATATAATAAGTCAATCAAAGAGTTAATCCTGAATCTAATTCAGATTAGACTAATTGAGACGATCATTCGAAAAAACATCATTAATAGATGAATGGGTGTGATGAGAAAGAGAGAACAGAGAAAAGGGTTTTCTCGGATTAGAGAACCAAACGCGATCAAGCAAGTTCGCCACTGCATCGTCTGGGCAGGTGCATCCGCGACCGTGGTGCTGCGACTCACAGTGGATACGAGTAGAGGAGCGACACATGTGGCTCTTAGTTGTGATCAAACCGGAGGCGTTAATGGAGTCCGAACGGTGGGAGACGTTTGGTATGGGACACACGGGCTAGTCACCAACGTGACATCGGAGAAGAGAAGGATGCGAGCTATCAACCCGTCATGCGTGATCAATTTCACGCTGGTAATCATCTATCCTACTTTGCATCGTACTCTCGAAGTTGAGGCGTGATCTCAGGATTTGGGAACCGGACCGGGCCTTCATATCCGCTGCGCGGGCCCGGGGTCGGATCGATTCCCTTCACGCGTTCGGGATAAATCGTCCAACACTTGTCGGTTGTGTGTGATGGTTAATTCTAACCTAGAGGGGGGTAAATTTGGCAATCTAACTTACACTTAGTTTAGATTTAAACCTAATTTACGGTGCGGAATAAATAATAATTTAGATGATAAAGATGATACCGTACAAACACTTTGACACAAGATGTTTGTTTACGAAGTTCGGTAGGTGGTTGCTTTGTAGCTTTAACTCACCCTTTACTCGCTTAATTGACCGACTCAATTATTTGCGAGTACCTACGTCTCCGGGAATGCCTTGTGCCTCTTTTTGGCTTTCGATTGAATTCCAACTCAACTCGATTACAAGGATTTGCCTAGATCGATTTACACGCTTCTATCGATCTATAGCTTAGGCTCTTTACAATTTGTTGCACTAGCCTATTACACTTTTTCACTAATCGAGCTACAACGTGATCGGTCACGTGAGTGGGATACGATTAGTGGAGAATATCGAAAGTAGATCAACGATCTATAGAGGTTTTCTCAAGCTTATCAATGGATATAGAAAATCACAGCTTAGGGTTTCTCTCTTTTTAGGTTTGAATGTTTGAAAGTGAAGAAGTGGTAGAGAGAGACCCATGAAGGATTCTATTTATACTCTCTATAGAAATCCTTCAGAAAACTTGTAGTGCGTTCGAACGCATAAAGTCCGTTCAGAACGCACTTGTAGTTTGCACTAGCCGTTTCAAAATAACGTGCAAGTACATCTTGGGTCCGTTCGAATGGACAATGTCCGTTCGTAACGGACTCAATTATACATAGCATTTTGCGTTCACAGGAACAAGAGTCCGTTCAACGCACTAAAAGTGGGTGAACGGATTCCAGGTTGTCCGTTCGAACGCACATGTGTGTTCGTTCGAACGCACACATCCCTGTTACATTTTTCCGTTCACAGGAAGGATTGTCCGTTCAACGCACTCAGAAGGTGGGTGAACGGATTCTAATTGTCCGTTCGAACGGACATGATTGTTCGTTCGAACGCACACATCCCTGTGACACGTTTGGTTCTAATCAAGGTTTAAAGTTTTGATATGTGGCAAGTCCGTTCTGAACGGACTTTGAGTTCGTTCAGAACGCACTTCCTGCTTGACTGAACTCTTTGTTATTTTGAACATGATTTTACTTGAGTTCTACTAGGTTTGTACCTATGGTTTATTTGTGGCGTATCCCACTCACGGAAGGCTTCAACATCTTGATTCTTGATGTATTCCAATGGCCTTCCTTGTGTTCTTCTTTTCTTGTTTATCTTGAGACTTCATGTCCTGATTCTTGATGTAATCCAATGAAATCCTCCTTCACAAGTCCTCCTTCATCTTCGTATCGTACCTATGTTATCCTGCACTTTTCTGGATGTATACATTAGTAATGACAGTGTTTTGAAATAATCAAACTATCAGGAAATTTGAACCAACAGTGTGACCCTTTTTGCTGCACTCGAAACACACCGGTTTCAAGTGTTGGCACTTTCGGCCATCTTTGAACTTGCGCACTTGGTCCTTTAAGTCTTCGTGTCTCTTTACCAACAAGGACATCTCGTTCTTGTTTTCGTTGGTGTCGATGATGACTTTGGCTATAGGTCCGGAATACGAGATGATTTCCGTATTGTTGCTTCGTTGGTTCATGCGGGCCTCGAAATTTCGGAGATAACTTACGAGAATTTCCGGAGTGATGTCTTGGGTAGCCATCATGGTTTCCAAGGAGACGAGGATAGTTTCCCAATTTGACGGCATATCTCGAATTAGCTTACCTACAACTCGAGAATTTGTTAGGGTCTCTCCTAGAGCGATGAATCCGTTTTTGATATGCGTCATTCGTGAGTACATACCATCTACATATTCATTCTCGATCATGCGGAAACGATCAAATGATTGTTCGAGTCCCATTAATTTGGTTCTCTTCATTTTATCGTTTCCTTCACATCGATCTAGGAGATCTCGCCACATTGAATGAGATGTGGTACATTCATCCCCAATTATGGAAAGTGACCCGACAATATTGGTGAGAATAAGGTTTTGGGCATATGTGTCGGAAGTCACATCGAGATCGGTGGCGTGACATAATTTTCGTGTGGGGTCGGTTTCGGATGTGCTCACCGTGAAAATCTCGAAACCGTTTTCCACCACCGATCTCAATCTTTGGATAGTGAATACATTTAGTATGCATCTCTTCCAAGGATTCCAATTCTTTCCATCTAATTTTTTGGGGTATGTAATTTGTCTCCTATTACCGATTGAGGCCATGATCGTATACAAGTTGTCACTTACACAAACAGACGGTTAGTATTTTTCTCTGATACCAATTGTTGTTTAATTTAGACCTAGAGGGGGGTGAATAGGAAGTCTTATGGTCCAATTTTTGCGGTAATGGAATACAATTACAATTTGGTGCGGAAGCGTAAATAAATTAGAGAAAGAAATACAATACCGAAACAAATAACACAAGATATTTGTTTACGGAGTTTGGTAGGTGGTTTTTATGTAGCTTTAACTCACCGGCTACTTGCTCAATCGACTGACTCAATTGATTGCAAGTACCTACGTCTCCGGGGTTGCCTTGCACCTTTTCGGGTTTCGATTGAATAGCCAAATCAAACAATTGGAAGATTTGCCTAGATCTATTTACACGCTTCTATCGATCTATGGCGGGATTTACAACTCTTGTACTAGCCTATTATAATTTATCTAATACGAACTAAAAAGTGATCGGCCACGCAAGTTAGGAATCGTATTTAATGGATTCGGAAGTGGATCTAATAATCCCTAAGAATGTATGGAAAGATAAGCTCAAGATTTTTGTCTAGGTTTCTCTCGTGTAGTTTGCTATTCAAAATGTGGAAGAATTGGAGAGAGAAACCTAAGAGGGAAACTATTTATAGAACACATAGTCCACTCCTAAACTTAAGTTTTCAGCACAGTGCGTCATGACGCAAGTTATGGTGCGTCATGACGCAAGGCTAGGTCAAACTAGCCGTTACGATGAATATATTCAAAACTAGAGTCTACCGTCATGATGCATGGCGTGGTGCATCATGACGGAAGCCTGTGTACTTGAAGGTCCGTTAGAACCCTTGAATGGTTCGTTGTAACGAACCTCCTCCTGGAATTTTCTCAAGTCGTCCGTCATGACGCTTGTTGAGTCTGTCATGACGGACTGTACAAGGATAGTCTTTATGACATGTGGTTGCGTCACGACGCATGATATTGTCCGTCGTGACTCTATCCAACTGATGGCACATTTTCCCCATGGTGCGTCATGACGCTTGATTATCTTGCGTCATGACGCACTGTAGATAAAACTGAAGGAAATACAGTAACATATCAACTAGTAGATTGTACGCATGAGGATAGATGAACGTACATGTTCATCGAAATGATTGGATGCATAATGAGATTATGCAAATCTGATAGAAATAACATAGTCTGTCAGGATAGACTGTATGGTACGTCATGACGGACCATAGTGTATTCCTGTGCATACCAATATGTGATTATACCGTCATGACGCATTGGTTTGTACGTCATGACGGAGCTCCATCACGACGGACAAGTTGGTCCGTCATGACGGAGCTATGTAGTAATGGCTATATCAGTAAATGTGATACGTCCATTGTGACGGACTATGGTGCGTCATGACCGACTGTAGTCCGAATTCTGAGTTGATAGTTTTAATTGATACTCATAAATCATGGTATTAATGGAGGGATTTGATATAAGATATCAATCCTTTTCTTCTTCTCTACTAAATCAGATTATTCCAGATCTAGAACTTGTTGGACAAGGAAAAGAGAGAAGAGCTCCATTAGAGATTAAGCTTTCGAGCAAGCTTGCGACGAATTTTAGGGGAATTAGTTGCAACCGAGAGACGTTAGCTCGCGGTGGATACGAGTAGAGAGGTTTCATCTGAAACCTTTTTGTGAGGATCGATCAAGAGCAAGGTCGGAGACGAACCGGAGATAATCTGGTTGTATACGACAAATCGGTGCTTCATCGTGGGTATCAAATTGTGCGGGAGTGGGACGCACGTGTTACCGGGATCGAAGCAAGGACAGCAACTACGTGAACAACCCGTCCCCGTAATCAATTTCACGCGGTATTATTCTTTGTATATAAGAGTTATATATTCGTAGTTGCATATTAGGATTCATACTTTCGGGTCGTCGACGTGGTCCTCGGGATCGGGTCGGACCGGGCCTCTCAATCTACTACGCGGGGCTCGGTAGCGACGTCGGTATCCAAAAGTGGTATCAGAGCCATCGTCATGATCCGAGAGTCGAATCAATTCCGGATAAAAATTATTCGGGAAAAATCATGTAGATCAAGGATATATTCATATAATTACATAATTAGGACCATAGGAAATCTTACTAGAGTTTGATCATATGATGATCAAAAGTATCTATAAGTAATCATGAAAGAGTTCCACGATTTATCATTTTCTAAACGATAAAATTCAAAGATAATTCACTGCAAAATCAGGTTTTCAGAGTTGGTATGTCATGACGGACTGGTTGTCCGTCGTGACGGACACTGTGTGTCGTGCAGTCCAAGAGTTGAACTTGGATCGTTTTAATGGTGCGTCGTGACGCAACTTGTTGTGGGTCATGACGGACTGTGTAAATTCTCACCGTTGTGACAGACATGCTCAGTCTGTCATGACGTCCGTTGTAACGCATTGGTTTATGCATCATGGCGTAAGTCAAGGCTAGTCCAAACAGAAGGCTTCATGGGCAAGATCCGCCATGACGCAACTTTCTGTGCGTCATGACGGACGGAGTATGGACTTCCGTCATGACGGACATAGTGTCAGTCACGACGGACAGTGAAATGTTTCTAGAAAATTTTAATATTGGTTCTAATGATTAATAATTATGTTCATTCATAACGATAATCTTGCTCATTGTTGTATGTATCAACGTGAGAGGCACGCGTTAATTGGGGACAAATGCGGGTTCAGGCCAAAGTCGGGCTCGTTTGTAGTTCAATTGAACGATATGTGGGCACGGTTGTGACTTGACCGTCCAAGCCAATCCGATTGGAGTTCTGGGCATAGTTAGGTTTCACAAACAGAATTTGGATCATATATGATATGGTTCAATACCGCAATCCTATAAAGGTTGAATAGTCGCATTGGATGCGATTGGATTTATCCTACCTAAATAATGAGATCTCATTTGTCGGTCAAAGTCACTTGTGGGAGGATCACGAAATAGGGGTCTTGAAGTGTTATTGGATTTAGAATCCCGAATCAATATTAGGGTTATTGATTTAACAAAAGTAACATATTTCATATCATCATATAAGCATATAGAATAAGTTCGCACATGTTAGTATCAATCACATTATAAAGTATTTTTCGTTGTAGCAATCATGATATCAAGCAACACCAACTCCATGTCGATAAGATCGGTCTTGGAAAGGGAGAAGCTAGTCGGAAAGAACTATCTTGACTGGCACCGAAATCTAAGAATTGTTCTTAGGCAAGAGTGCAAGAGTCACGTGTTGGACACGAAGATGGTGACTCCCGTTGAGAAAGCTTCGAACGAAGAAAAGGCGGCATTTGACAAACTTAAGAAGGAGTCAAATGACGTTACGTGCCTCATGTTGGCATGTATGGATGCGAATTTGCAAAAGCAATTCGAGGATTCGGATGAGTACGAGATTAACTCGGTGCTCAAGAAAATGTTCCAAGAGCAAGAACGTATTGAAAGGTTCAATGCGTTAAAGGAGCTGGTTAACTGCAAGATGCCTAACAGATCTTCGGTTAGCACACACGTGTTAAAGGTACAAGCGTTGATTGATCGTCTCGAAAAATTGGGAGAAAATGTGTCACCGATCATGCAACAAGATTTGATGTTGTGTGCATTGCCACATATTTTCTCAACTTTCGTGACGAACTATCACATGCATTCGATGAACAAGACGATTCCCGAGCTCCATGGGATGCTCAAGAATTTTGAGTCGAAGATGCTTAAGGCATCGGGAGAACCCAAAGCAACAATTGCTAGGATGTTCTCATGATTCAAGGTGGGATTTGGAAGAAACAAAGGTCCAAGGACGGTGCGGGCAAGTCGTTGTCCAAACCGAAGACAAAAGGAAAGGAGAAATCCGAGGATGACACCTGCTTCCAATGCAAAAAAGAGTGGGCATTGGTAGAGAAATTGCAAGATTTACCTCAAGGAGATGAAGAAGAGCAAGGGGAAGAACCGCAGGCATGACTATTATAGATGTTAACGTTTCAATTTTGGACAATTGGGTATTAGATACCGGTTGTGGAACTCATATTTGTTGAAATATGCAGGTTCTTCAAAATAGAAGGAAGTTAGCACGAGGTGAAGTGCATCTTCGAGTTGGGAATGGAGGAAAGGTTGCTACGTTGGCCGTCGGAGAAGTTTATCGTACTTTACCTAGTGGATTTATTTTAGAACTCAATAATTATTATTTGGTTGCAAGTTTGTGTAAGAATATCATTAGTGTGTCTTGACCTGCTAATGAATGTCATGAATTTATTATTAAGAATAATGAATTTTCTATTTGTAAGGATAATTTATTATATGGAAATGTTCTATTAGAAAATGATCTTTACATTTTAGATATGAATTACACAAATGATAAATCAATCTATAATATTAACACGAATCGGATTAAACCTAAAGTTGCTAGTAAGACCTACTTTTGGCATTGTCGACTTGGCCATATAAATGAGAAACGTATCTCAAAACTCCATAAGGATGGACTTTTGGACTCATTTGAATTTGATTCTTATGGGGAATGCGAATCTTGTTTACTTGGCAAGATTATAAAAACATCCTTCTCCAAGGTTGGAGAACGGTCCAAGGTACTATTGGAATTTATACATTCGGATGTATGTGGTCCAATGAGTACCGAGACAAGAGGAGGTTACCGATATTTCATCACATTTACGGATGATTTTAGTAGATATGGGTATATCTACTTGATGCGTAATAAATCTGAATCATTTGAAAAGTTCAAAGAATTTCAGAATGAAGTTCAAAATCAATTTGGCAAGACAATAAAAGCACTTCGATCAGATTGAGGAGGCGAATATTTGAGCTATGACTTTGAAGATCATCTCAAAGCTGATTGTGGAATCATTTCACAATTGACTGCACCTGGAATGCCTCAATGAATGGCGTGTCTGAGAGGAGGAATTAGACCTTACTGAATATGGTTCGATCGATGGTGAGTCAAAATATTCTCCCAAAATCGTTTTGGGGTTACGCCCTTGAGACAAAGACTTTTCTAATAAACCGTTTACCTTCTAAATCGGTGCAAAAAGACTCTATATGAGATGTGGACCGGACAGCCGCCGGTGTTATCTTTTGTTAGGATTTGGGGATGGAACGTTTACGTCCGGAAAATATTTTCGGATAAACTCGAACCCAAATCTGAAAAATGTTTATTTGTAGAATATCCTAAGGAAACTAAAGAATATTATTTCTACAAATCCCGATGAAAACAAGGTTTTTGTAGCTCGTAGAGATACCTTCTTGGAGGAGGACTTTATATCTCAAAATAGCTAGTGGGAGTAGAATTGATCTCGATGAGATTCGAGATCCAGAAATAAACGTTGAACCGATGGATGTTGACCCGAATCCGTCAATAGTTGAGGAAGTCGAGTCAATCACACAAGGTACTCCTCATAGGTCTAGTAGTACCCAACTGGAACCAGTACGATATGGTTTTATCATGACTGATGAAGGCAACGTCGAACTCATAGATGATGAGCCGACAAAGTACAAAGACGAGCGAAGATTCCGACAAATGGCATGATGCCATCATGAAGTCCGAGATCCAATCCATGTACGATAATCAAGTTTGGAACTTGATTGATCCACCACCCTCGGTTGAACCCGTGGGGTGTAAGTGGGTTATCAAGAAGAAAACCGACATGGATGGGAATGTGCATACTTACAAAGCAAGGCTAGTTGCGAAAGGTTTCAAGCAAATTCATGGTGTAGATTATCATGAAACGTTATCGCCGGTAGCAATGCTTAAGTCTATAAGGATTATCTTTTCCATAGCCGCATATTATGACTATGAGATATGGAAAATGAATGCTAAAACTGCTTTCCTTAACGGAAACTTATCGGAGGATGTGTACATGACATGACCCGAAGATTTTATCGATCCAAAGAATCCTAAGAAAGTATGCAAGCTTCAACGGTCCATTTATGGACTGAAACAAGCTTCTCGGAGTTGGAATATTCGTTTTGATGAAGTTATAAGCGAGTATAACTTTATCAAAAACGAGTGGTATAAACTTTTCGAAAGCTCAATGTCCGACATCGAGCAAAGAGAAAAGTAACATGGATAAGGTTTCATACGCTTCGGCGGTTGGATCTATCATGTATGCCATGATATGTATGAGACCTGACGTGTCGTATGCATTGAGCGTCCTATGACGTTACCAATCGAATCCAGGTGATCTGCATTGGCAAGCCGTGAAAACGATCCTCAAGTACTTACGAAGAACAAAGGATCAATTTCTAGTCTATGGTGGCGAGGATAATGGATTGGTTGTAACGGGTTACACCGATGCCAGTTTCCAAAGATGTACCGATGATTTTCGATCACAAAGCTGGTACGTGTTCTGCTTGAACGGTGGCGCGGTTATATGGAAGAGTTCCAAACATGTACCGATGATTTACGATGGAAGCGGAGTACATTGCGGCTTCGGAAGCCGCAAAGGAGGCGGTTTGGGTCAAGAAATTCGTGACGAACTGGGTGTCGTGCCGAGCATCTCGGAACCGTGGCTGTGTATTGTGACAATACAAGTGCAATGCACAAGCTAAGGAACCGAGATCGTATCATCGCTCCGAACATATTATGCGTAAATTTCACTTGATTCGTGAGATTTTACAAAGGTAGGATGTTGTTATTTTGAAGATTGATACTGACGAGAATGTAGCGGATCCGTTTACGAAGCCACTTCCAATTGCTAAACTTGATCGTTGTGCTAGATCTATAGGTTTGAGATACCTAGAGGTGGAAGTTGGAATGTAGTTATCTAAAACAATAGTTGTTATGATTAGTTGTAAACGATGTATCACCCAAGACTTATTCTATATTAATGCATTTTTCAAAATTTAAATTTTATTTGCATTTGTCTCTTATATGAAAACTTCTGCATGGTTGTGTAATTTGATTACACGAACCTTGATATATGACTTGTGTGAGCATCTACATAATACGTGATTATGTTAAGTAAAAACCGTCACATTTTAAAAGTTATATTTCAAAAATGCCCCTATTCATGATTTGGATACTTATGTGATAAATATATCTATTATAAGATAATCGACTAACGTGTACACAAACATATTCACCGAGGTGATGATTATGTTTTGCTAATCATAGGACAAAGAGTTTGTTGAATCGGGAATGTGGATATGCATGAGGTTATGTATATTGTGACTTGACCAAAAGTGCAATACCATGACATGGTTTAGTCATTGTAGATGGAATCGTTACGAATGGGGTCTTAGTTCTTCACACTTGAGATGATCATGGATCATTTTTCGTACGTAGCAAGATACTTAGATATAGACTTCCACTATCTGTAACAGGATGGTCATGGGATAATAGTTGGGTATTATCCGAAACATGGAATTTGATGTGAATCATCAAGATAGAAATTGTTCTTTTCGAAAGAAAGAGATATCCCTTAGGCATATCGATGAATCGATCAACGAAATCTCTGGCCAGAGTCAATGATATTAATGGTTAATATTGATTGTGTTTGTTGATTCAATTCGGTTTCGAGACATAAGTTTAGTCAATCAAATTATAAGGATGACTACTACCGTGCCTTTTGATTGGAGGATATCGTGAGCGAGAGAACTAGATACCACCGTTCGAGATGGGTATAAATGATCACAGTCATTTTTGTTTTCAATGTGGAAAAGCTATGAAGGATTTCTTCCTAGATCCCTCTCTTGAGCCGGTAAACTTAGGCATAAGTTTACTACCATTGCTTGATACGAACCTACGCGGTCACACCTTTTGATTGGAGGATTGTCTTATTTTGGGCTTGAAGTTCAATCTCTAAGAATATGTGTACATGAGATGTGCACTAGTGCTATCTTTAGTTGGATCTTGAACTGAGTGGGAGACTGAAGGAAATACAGTTATAGATCAACTAGTAGATTGTACCCATGAGGATAGATGAATATATGCGTTCATCGAAATGATTGGATGCATAATAAGATTATGCAAATCTGACAGAAATAACATAGTCTGTCATGACGGACAATATGGTCCGTCGTGACGGACCATAGTGTATTCATGTGCAGACCAATCTGTGAGTATACCGTTGTGACACACTGGTTTGTGCATCATGACGGACCTCCATCACGACAGACAAGTTGGTCCGTCATGACGGAGCTAAGTAGTAACGGCTATATCAGTAAATGTGATACGTCAGTCGTGACAGACTATGGTGCGTCATGACGGACTGTAGTCCGAATTCTGAGTTGACAGTTTTAATGGAGGGATTTGATATAAGATATCATTCCTTTTCTCCTTCTTTATTTAATCAGATTATTCTAGATCTAGAACTTGTTGGACAAAAAAAAGAAGAGAGAAGAGCTCCATTAGAGATTGAGCTTTCGGGCAAGCTTGCGACGAATTTTAGGGGAATTCGTTGCAACCGAGAGACGTTCGCTCGTGGTGGATACGAGTAAAGAGGTTTCATCTGAAACCTTTTTGTGAAGATCGATCGAGAGCAAGGTCGGAGACGAACCGGAGATAATCCGATTGTATACGACAAATCGGCGCTTCATCGGCGGTGTGGAATCGTGCGGGCGTGGGACACACGTGTTACCGGAATCGTGCGGGCATAGGACAACAACTACGTGAACAACCCGTCTTTGTGATCAATTTCACGCGGTATTATTCTTTATATATAAGAGTTATATATTCGTAGTTGCATATTAGGATTCGTACTTTCGGATCGTCGACGGTGTCCTCTGGATCAGGTCGGATCGGGCCTCTCAATCCGCTGCACGGGGCTCAGTAGCGACACTGGTACCCAACAAAAACAAAGTATGGCATGTAGGTGCGTCCTGACGCATGATATTGTGCGTCACGACGCACCATGACTTAAGACATGTGTACTTTAGTAGTATCGACATTATTTTGAGATAATCAAACCCGAGAAAATTTGAACCAACAAATAGTTCTAATTTGGTGCACTTTATGTTCCTCAATTTTTACATGATTCATTTTTGGGGAATTCTTCAAAAATCCCCTAACTTTTATGTAAATTATGAAAAACCTGCTGTATTTTTAAAAAACCTTATATCTTTCTTAGATTCCCTCAAAAACCTCCTATATTTTTTGTTTCTTCCCCAAACCCCCTAAAATTTTTAGATTCCCTCAAAATACCGCTACCTTTTTGTTATGTTTTTAAAAATGACCATTATACCCCCAGAATTTTATTTTATAAATATTTATAATCTAATAAATAGATATTAAACTATTGCAAAAAAATAAAAAAATTTAAAAAATATATAATACATACATTTTAAATATTATAATAAATAATACATACATATTATAATATTATAATAAATACTATATTGATATTAAAATATCATTTTCAACAATTATTAATATTTTAATATCTATGTATTATTTATTATAATATTTTAATATCTATGTATTATTTTTAATAATAATTTAATATCTATGTATTATTTATTATAATATTTTAATATTTATGTATTGTTTTTATTTATTTTAATATAATATTTTAATATCTATTTATTGTTTATTAAATATGGATATTTATAAAAAAATATGGGGAGGTGTATAATGGTCATATTCAATATCATAACAAAAAGTTAGGAGATTTTTGAGGGAATCTAAAAATGTTAGGGGTTTTTGGAGAAAGCAAAAAATATAGGGGATTTCCGATGAAATCTAAAAAGATATGGGGTTTTCATAATTTCCGAAATAGTTAGGGAGTTTTTGAAGAATCCCTTCATTTTTAACCCCTCAACTATTATGTTGGCTCATATATGATCATTCCATCTATTAAATGTTTATGTGTCCGTTAAATTGACACATAAGCAATATATTCTACCGCATAAACAATGATGTGAATATAAAATATCTATTTGGATATTCTTAAAAAAAAAAATTATATATTATATTGTCATGAATTGTAATATTCCCCAATGCAAATACATATTCTAAAATACAATCATTTCCGAAAATATCATATAATTGATTATGTGATAGAATATTGGTCATGTCATTTTTTACATATTAAAATTAATAAATCTGAACAGTTTAGATCATTAAACTTGTTAAACAGTTGTATTTGTATTATTGTATATTAGAATTTGTGTCAATATAATATGGATCTAATTTTAAGTATATCGAAATATATATTTTAAATATCACATCAGATGTGGCAAGATATCTGACAATATCATTAATTACATGCACATAATTATTTAACAGATGCAAAAATTATATACGAGTCAACACGATAGTCGGCAAGTTAAAAATATACCGGGTAAAATTTGAGTCAACGCCTGACTTTTATCAAAAGAAGAAAAAAATGTGATTTGACGTTATGGGCTTTTACGAAAGACCTTAATGGATTGTAAACCCACAAAAATTCAAAAATAAATTAGAAACCACCTTTGTGTCCTTTTACCAAGTCTGGATATTTGGGCCTTTATAATCTAGGGACTCGTAATTTGGAATGGTATTATTTTTACTATATATTTTTTTATTAAATTCCATCATTTCGATGCCTTTACTAATTACTCAATGTTAATTCAAGATTATGACTCATTTAATCCAAATCATACAAAAGGTAACGTGGGACTTCACCATATCTAATAAATATGGGAGCAAATATGAACCTATATAGTATTGATTAGTGAATAATAACAAGTTAAACAAATTTAATACAATGCAACCTTGTTGACTTGCTAACATATAATATCATTTTCGATCTCATCTAAAAATACCGTGTTGACTCCCTTAATTATTAAGATTCAAATATAATTAAAAGGACATATTTATTAATTTATATGGTCATGAGATAGTTAGTTAATTATGAGTGTACATCAAAATTAGTATAGATATTATATGTGAAAATATATTTGGCCTTCCGAACTCATCCCGGCATCCTTGATGAGATGACAAAGTGAATTAATTATCAGTTTAATTAAAGATTAATTAACACGTTTAATTGACATGCTAATTCATTTTAATATGTTAATATTCGTATATGTTAATTAAATTAAACGGTCAATTAATTCGTTAATTCATTTAATTAAAAATACTAATTAATTCAACTAAACACTTATTTTGTCGCTTCGTCAAATTTTTTTGAGTGAGTTAGGGACTGCATGTATAACCCACATATTGTATTGGTGAGACTTTAATCAGTAAGTCAATGGAAGTCAAGTTAAATTGTAATAAGGTAGTCCACACTAACAAATTAATGTGCTGAATTAGAAGGTCAATGAAGCAAAATGTCAATATAATATTTTATTAATTGTGACTATCATAATTAATTCATTAAGGAAGTTATGGAAATTAAGGTTTAATTTCCGCTTGAGTGTATCAAGAGTGTCATACGAATATATGTTTTACAATTTCTTAGAAAATAGTAATTTGTACAATTTGCACAAATTGAAAATGTCCAAGTCTGTTTCCTAATTTTAGTTAATTTAGTACCAGCACTCACTATATACAGGAAGATTTCAAGTAGATCTGCTGTCATTTTCACCGTAATTTACTAATCAAACTCTTTTTGCACCATTGTAACTTGTCAAAAAGAACTTTCAAACTAATGCACCTTTGGGACACACATTTGGAAATTACAACATAATTTTGCAATTAATTCAATTAATTAAGTTACCTATTACCTTTTGTTTAGTCGTTAATTCAGTCATGATTCAAACTTTTTCTAACAAATTTAAATTTGACGATGACTACGACTTCAATGTGAAACCCCTTTGACCAAATTTCGGATAGTTTATAACGCCACAAATCTAAATTGCCTTCCAAAGAAAAATGAATGATTCATATTGGCTTTGGCATTAGAGCTGGCAAAATATGACCCGACCCGAAAAAATGAACCGACCCGTCCGAACCCGAACCCGACCCGATCCGAAAATATTGAAAAGTCAACGACCCGAACCCGAAACCGAAACCGAAATCGAATGACCCGAACCCGAAATCGACCCGAAACCGAATGATCCGAACCCGAAACCGAATGACCCGAACCCGAAATCGACCCGAAACCGAATGACCCGAAACCCGAACGACCCGAAACCCGAACCCGAATGACCCGAAACTCACGACCCGAATGACCCGAAATTCACGATCCGAATGATCCGAAATTCACGACCCGAATGACCCGAAAATTAAAATATTATTGTTAAAATCAATATAATGTTGCTAAAATATCTCGGAATCAATAAAATAAATCAGAAATTATCCGAAAACTAAATTTTGGAAAATCGAATGATTCAGAATCAAATTTTGTGAAATCTGAATTACCCGAAAATCAAAATAGTCACGACCCGAATGACCCGAAAACCGAAACGACCCGAAGCCGAATGACCCGAAAACCGAAATGACCCTAACCCGAATGACCCGAAAACCGAATCGACCCGAACCCGAACGACCCGAAAACCGAAACGACCCGAACCCGAACGACCCGAAAACCGAAACGACCCGAACCCGAACGACCCGAAACCCGAACGACCCGTGACCCGAACGACCCGATGACCCGAATGACCCGCAATCCGAATGACCCGCAACCCGAAACGACCCGACCCGAACCCGACCCGACCCGTCTGATTGCCACCTCTATTTGGCATCCACCTTAATTTTCAGACCAATGACCACAAAATTAATGCATACCAGAAATTTTAGATTTGGTTATTAGTCTTTGAATTTTGTCATTTTTTAGTCTCGAAAAGACTTTATCAATTCGAATCATTCCAAATATTATTGACATGTATACGAGGGCGGATAATATGTATAGGGATCTGAGTCATGAATCATGATCTCTACATTATTTTTACGATAATATGTCTATATATTAGTCACTCGATATAAGGAACGGGTATATATAAAGGGCCTGGGTCCTACCAAGATTTTCACAAAACATTGTAACTAGCTAGCGATTCAGTGTATTGTATCAATATAACAAAAGTTTAGAAATCAAGGAATCTTATACGCCAACAACAAAATTTAAATACATCAATTTAAAAAATAAAGTACCCTCCTTCTTACAACTAACTAAAAAAAAAAGCAAATATCCAAGCTCAAAGGAAAAAAAAAATCAATCTCGGTTAAGAAATTGTTGCTAATTAATTTCTCTCAATTTCAAGGTAAATGGAAAACAAAAGCAAACATGCTAGAGCCGCCCTAAGGAGAAGACGAGAAAATGGACGAGGAAAAAGGAGAGGAGGACATTTTCGAAGAGGCCGAGGAACTTGCCGATATCGAGGAGGACGCTGAAGGCGGAGAAGAAGAAGAAGAAGAAGAAGAAGAGTTTAAGGATGATTACATGGATGAAGTGGACTATGGGGATGAATCCCAAGGCCGAGAGGATGATGTGTAACCGAGTGTTTGCTCTTTTCGGTTTATTGTGGTTTTGTAAGGAAGAGAATGATGTGTAACCGAGTGTTTGCTCTTTTCGGCATATTTTGGTTTTGTAAGGACGAAACTATCTTTTATTATGTGTACGAACTTTAACATTTTATCGTGAAACGTACATGATTTAAAATTAAAAGGAAAGTGTAATATTGTCAAGGAAATGATTCTCAAATCCAAGAAAAACATAATTTGTCTCCAAGAAACAAAATGGCCAACGACTAATCCCTTCGAGAACATGAGGGTTCTAACACGAAAACACGAAAACGTAGTAAATTTTGGTGAAATTTGGTGAAAAGTTATTTAGTAAAAGATACGATACAAATGATCTTAAAACACGTTATTTGAGCTCCTCAAAGCGTTAAAATCTTGTTTTGAATCGAAAAACAAACTTTCTTAGTGTTTGTGAAATTTGGTGAAAAGTTATGTAGTAACTTTCTTAGGGAGGCTCCTTTTGGCATGGGACAAAAGTTTTGACCTCATATCCTCCTTCGAAACAATTTCGTGTCTAAACGTAATCCTAGCGGATACAAAAGGAAAACACTTTTTAGTTTCTAATACTTATGGCCCATCCACGCCTATAAAAAAATAGGACTACATTGCGGAAATTAAAAGCTTGAATAGTGCCACAAAGCTACCTTGGATCATTACCAGGGACTTTAACCTCATTAGATCATGCAACAACACGACCGCACTCTCTTTTAATATTAACTTAATCCTAAGTTTCGACGAGACAATCAACTCGGCGCACATTGAAATTCCACTAAGGGAAAGAAAATTCACGTGGTCGAACAAATGCGAAAATCCAACTTTGGTGCGGCTTGATAGAGCGTTTGTATCGAATGATCTCATGCTACTTAACGATTCAATCTTGTTACATGATATTCCAATGATCACCTCGGACCACTCGCCAATAATGTTTTCATTCACTTCGACAAGCATGGCCGCAACCAATTTATTTCGATTTGAACGTGTGTGGTTAAAATTCGAAGTGGTGAGCCAAATTACACAATCTTGTTGGAATGGTAGTATACCGATTAATAAGGATGTCGTAACTACAATTCGTAAAGGACTAAACAAAATAAGGAAAATACTTAAATAATGGGCAAAGACCTTCTTCAAAGCCTCTAATACAACTCTTGATGATTATAAGCTAGTAGTTAAAATTCTAGATTTGGCGGAAGAATCGAGACTTCTCTCGCTTGATGAACTACTTCTAAGAATAAAAATTAAGGAAATGTTTTTCGATTTAATTTATTATAAAGAGGCTATATGGCAACAAAGACTTCATGAACTTGGTTAAAATTAGGAAATGCAAACACAGAATATTTTCATGCGATTGCATCCGCAAGTAACAAAGGGAATAAAATAACAAATCGAGAGATTGAGGAAATTACAATCACGGACCTGCACATAATTCAACCAAAATTCGATACTTACTACGATGGGATCCTAGGCTCGAACTCAACCACGACATCGTGTCCAAATCTAGACCAATGCCTTCGACCTGAAACCGAAGACATGGCTCAATTCCTTTCGGACCGAGTGGCACCCTTCTCCGAAGACGAAATCTCTTCGACGATAGTGCACATGAAAAAAGAAAAGGCGGTCGGTTCGAAGGATTTTGGATTGAATTCTATCAAGATTTTTACCAAACTCTAAAACCGCTAATTATGGCCATTGTTCGAGGATTTCTTTAACCATGCCTTAAATTTATATAACATAAATGATGCCACAATATCGCTCATACCCAAAATGGAAATGGACACAGAATTAAAGGACTTCCTCCCAATTAGTGTAATAAATATGGTTGCAAAAATCTTCTCCAAAGCGCTAGCCGCCCGACTTCAACCAAAAATGAACGGACTAATCCATAGAGATCAAGCGGCATTTATAAAAATCTGATCTATTCGGGAAGTTTTTCTTTCGGCTAGAAAAAAAAGGATCCCCACGGTGATGATTAAGATCGATTTTTACAAGGCTTTCTACACGATTTCATGGGACTACACAACGCCAACCTACTCACTACTAGGAAATTCCCACCGCGTTGGCTCCAATGGTCCTCCAACTTACTAAAGTCGGATTCATCTAGAGTTAAAATAAACATAGGGTTAGGAAAAAAATTTAGACACAAAAGGAGAGTACGTCAAGGAGATCCCCTTTTACCGTTCATTTTTAACCTTGTGGTCGACTCGCTTCCAGGGTTCCTCCACAAAAATAAAAAGTGTGCATACCAGAGGAAAACGGAAAATTGGGCCAAATTGACCTAGAAATGCATAACAATGTGATTCTTCTAAAATGGCTTTGAAAAATTTCGGTAGAACATCAAGAAATGTGGGGAACAACCATAGCAGAGATATATGGAATTGACCATACGACCGGCCTACACCTCATACCCGTGAATCAACTCTCCTTTTTTATGAAAGATCTAAAAAACCTACAAATTCCAGTATTCAAGATCGCCTTCACCACATCCGACTCGGCCGCAACCTTGAACGTGTGGCTCGGTAAAGATAATTTCTTCTCCACATCCGCGACCTACGACCTTATGATCAACCCGGGTGTATGAAGTGTATGGAATGAACAACTATGAAAAATTAAGATGCCCCTAAAGGCGAAATTTTTTGGTTGGCTTGCCAGTCTAGGAAGGACCCTAACGGGAGATAAAATTGCTAAAATGAATTTTCCGAACGTGAACGGATGCAAGAATTGCAACACCCAATTAGAAACGGCTCATTACTTATTGATTGCATGCTCGTACGTAAAAAATGTTTGGAGTGGAATCTTGTCTCACCTAGGTTTTACCTTCGAACCGAAGGAAACGATCGTCGAGTTTTGGCTACACAATAGAGGCACGCGAAGGCCGAGGTCAAGAGGAAACTCGACACTTTTTTTCTAGCCACTATTTGAAACATATGGAAGGAACGAAATGCGAGAATCTTCAATAAAAAGAAGGCACCGCCGTCGGTAACGATAGTGAAAACAATCACGGAGGGTTCAAGTTGGTCAAAAAATTGCTAAGAAACCGACTCTCGCCTCTTACCTCCCTTAACCCCGCTTTGACTCCTTATTATCTCTCTTTAGTTTTTTTTATTTCCACTTTTCTACATAATCATGTAAAATTAAAAAAATATTGTATTAAATTTGCTTTAATATGTTAAAAGAAGCAAATGCTTCTTTATTTTCCAAAAAAAGAAGAAGAAGGCGGCGAGTGAAGAGAGAAAAATATCTAATATACTTTGCCAATAAAGGAATGTAATTTTAGGTTTTTACAAAATTTAAGGTTTAGTTGGATTGTTGCATGCAAGATTTGTAATCCAAATTTTTATAGTATAATCAGATTATTTTGTCCAGGATTTTATGTTCATGTTTTTGAAGGATTGGCACGTGATGAGAAATAGGATTTAAGGTCTAGTTAAGAGTTAATAATCCTTTTTAGAGGTGTAAAAGTTTATTTATTTAATATAAAAGACAATGGAAATGGGACATGTGAGCCCATTCTTATATTTCCATGATAAATTTTTTTAAGGTGATATGGACTATTCATTTAACAGATTTAGTAGTAACGTGATTGGAAAAAACATTACAATTTAGATATATATACAATAAAGGTGATGTGGACTATTCTTTATTTTCTTCATTCATCATAATAAATAATAACGTGATTGGAAAAACATTAAAATTCAGATATATATAATAGAAAGTTAAGCTTATATCATGAAAAGATAAAAGAAGTAATTACAATTAAGGTGCTATGGACTATTATATCTTACGTATAAAATAGAGAGAATTGCAAGAATTCTATGCCTCCATGTCATCAAGGGCATATGTATAAAAAAATATTTTTTAATTTATATTTTGGTCCTTTTTATTTACATTTTGGTCTTTTTTATTATATCTTATGTATAAAGTAGAGATAATTGCAAGAATTCTATGCCTCCACGTCATCAAGGGCATATGTGTAAAATAATATTTTTTATTTATATTTTGGTCCTTTTTATTTACATTTTGGTCCTTTTTAGTTTAAAAATTACATTTTGGTCCTTTATATTTACATTTTGGTCCTTTTTTACATTTCTGAATTTATATTTTGGTCCATTTTATTTATATTTTGGTCATTTTTAGTTTACATTTTGAACCTTTTTATTAACATTTTGGTCCTTTTTATTTACATTTCGTTTCTTTTTACATTTTAATTTATATTTTGGTCCTTTTTATTTATATGTTGGTCCTTTTTAGTTTTAATTTATATTTTGGTCCTTTTTATTTACATTTCGGTCTTTTTTTACATTTTGATCTTTTTTTCTTATTTTACATTTGGTCTTTGTTTCCTATTTTACATACATATTAAAATTTGTGAATTTGTCCTGATTATATTAATCGAATTTAGAAACATCTGAGCAAATGTTATTTATACAAATTATATTAGAAAGTAATATTCGTGATAGACTAATTTCGTCAACCTTATACATCTATTGACATCATGATATTTGCAAATATGTCATGATTAGATTAATTTAGTTCAAACGCTTGCGCGTTAATTCGCACACGCGTTAATTCTATTTAAATAATTATATAAAAAACATCCCGCGCAATTGCGCGGGGATAAAGCTAGTTCATTTAAATGCTCGAGTAAAGTTGAGGTGATGGCAAACCAAAAGGTAACGATATTAATTGTCATATATAATAAAAATTTTCAAAAAACCTCTTATCTTTTTTCGATATTCAAAACAAATCTCTATCTTTTTGAAAATTCCAAAAAATTCTCTCTATCGAACTTATATTTTCAAATACATCTCTATAGCGATTAAAACTAATCATGGATGATGTTAAAGAAAAATTGACCAAAATATCCTTCTATTAATATATTTTCAACATATATTGTTCTATTAATATAATGAAAATATTAAAAACTAGATGTTTAAACATATATTGTTCTATTAATATATTTTCAATGTGTTTATTATTGTTGTTTATTTAATTATTATCTGATTTTAGTTTTTCATGAATAATAAATGAAAAATTAAAATTATATAAACACAACTTGTGATAATTTTATTGGTTTGAAATCACTACAATCTGTTAAAAATAATATTTATGAATTTTCTTAAAATTAATAAAAAATATATATTTTTTTTAATTACTACATACGAAAATGGAAGAGTATTTTGGTCAAAAAAAATTAACACCATTCATGATTAGTTTTATTCCATATGAGGTATTTGGTAGAATTTTTTTTTGGAGTTTCTATAAAAATAATGAGATTTGTAGAATATGCGAAAAAGTTAAGGTGTGTGTGTGTGTGTGTGTGTGGTGGTGGTGGTGGTGGTTAGGTACATGAACTACAAAGTTCCGAACAAATTATTATAAAAAAATACAGTAAACAATTAAGTTTTTTTTATTTTAACTTTTGTATGCAATATACCCTATAAAATTCTCAACTTAAGATTTGTCAAATTATTTATAGATAACATCCAAATATGCACCGGTAAAAATTTGAAATTATTTTAATACCTTACTAGTAACAAGCCCTGTTAATTGTTATGCAGTAATTTGGTACCAATCAATTCTTTTGTCAGTACGAAAAAATTAAAATCAATATACATCTTTTCGTTTTTGATTATTAAAGAAGAAATCAAATTTATGGTCGGTATTAATTCACGAGTGCATGGTATTTATATTAGTAAAGGGAAATTTTAGTTTGCCTCCGCTACTCCACTTGCCCATCTTCTATACGTATTTCGAAAAAAATTAGTAAAAATAATTAACAATCGAATTAACACATAAAAACGAATTAATCATTAATTTTAACGTACTAATACAAATTTATTATATATATATATATATATATATATATAACATGTATTTGTATTGGTACGTTGAAACAATTAATCGAGGCCATTTGTCCTATGATTAGCAAACCATAATCATCTCCTCGGCTAACGTACTAGTGTACATGTTCAGTCTATTATCTGATAATCTAAATGCTTCACTCTTAAGCAAACTGAATCATGACTAGGGATGTTTAGAAATGAAACTTTAAGTATGACGGTTTCGCTGCACATAATCCTCAATTATGTCGACGTCCACACAAGTTCAAATCAGGGTTCATGTAATCAAATTACATAACCCGTACACAGTTTTCATATAAGGTAAATGCATATTAATTTAAGTACACAAAATTTTTAAAGGGATGCATTCATATGGATTAAGTATTTGGGTGATACAACGTTTACCTATGGGCATCTCCATACCCATAACCTGCGAGGACTATCATATTAGATAACTACACTCTACTCTCTTCTTCCTCCTCTAGGTATCTCCATACCCATAGTCATCGCATGACAGTCACGAGCGACTAGAGAGAGCGGTTTTGTAAACGGTTCCACACGTTGCCGCTAGTGTTAATCTTCTTAAGGTTTGGAACATTTCCAATACCTACGATCACATCATTTCAAAAAATTTCATGGATCAATGTAATATTCTGAGTATTGGCTAGAAGTGGTTGTGAGCTCGGCATTTTTGGCTTGTACTATTGCGTATCACGCAATACACAACCATAAATCCGATAACTCGTGACTACTCGAGTTTGGTCATGTATCCTTGATCCATACCGCTTCCTTTTGCGATTAATAACCACAATATACTCGCCTCCGTAAATAGAATCATAAATTATTGGTCTTGTGGAACCTTTCCACATAACCATGTTTTCGTTTAAGCAAAACATGAAGGAAATACAGTTTCAGGATCAACCGTAAAAGTGTACACAAGGATAAACGAATGTAGTCGTACATTCGTAGCCATATCTTTCAGTAGGAAAATCCGATTTGAATGGTTCAAATTGGGTAAGATAGATAATTAGATTATCTATAACCTTCATGTAGAAATATATTTCATATGAACGAAGTATAAGTGTCGTTTCTGTGAAATACCGAAAGGGTGCAACAGTATGACATACAGTTAGTAAAACAGTCATAACTTTTGCATACGAACTCCAATTGGGCTGGGCCAAATTGGGTCGAGTAGATAATGAGATTATCTACAACTTTCGTGTTGGTTGATTTTCTGTCAGAGAAATTTATCAATTTCGTCTGGACAGAATACTGAACAGGTTCATACAGTTTTCTGTGTGAAAGGGTGTATATTGGATATACATGCCTTTTGGCTAATCCTTATCCTATTAGGTATAAATAGGATTTTCTCTCTCATCTTCACTAAAGGAATTCAGAAGTAATTAAAAGCAATTCATTCAGAATTATCCAGATGAGTTGAATCATTCTAAGCAAATGATTATTCTGCCCAATATACACAAGAAAAAGAGCAAATTCAGATTTGATCTTTAGTGAGTGAAAGGGTGCGAAGAGAGAGAAATCGAGAAAGGAGTTTCTCGAGTAATAGAGAATCGATTAGATCGAGCAAGTTCGCCGGTGCATCGTCTAGGCAGGTGCATCCGCGACCGACGTCTTGCGACTCACGGTGGATACAAGTAGAGGAGCGACAATTGTGGCTCTTGGATTGTGATCGACTCAAGGAGTGAGAAGACGGTCAACGAACGGTGAAAGACGCGTGGTATGGGATGCGCGGATTGTCACCAACGTGACAGGAGATAGAAGGCGGCGATCAACCCTTCGTGCGTGATCAATTTCACGCTGGTATAGATCTATCCTTCTATTCGCATCGTACCCTCGAAGTCATGGCGTGATCTCGGGAATCGGGGAACCGGACCGGGCCTACATATCCGCTGCGCGGGCCCGGGGCCGGGGATATTCCCCTACAAAACATGTACACACTTTGTGAACGAAAGTCGTGCTACATATTTGGACGTGCCATATTTGGAAACTGTTGTTGTTATAACTCTTTATAACCAACACGTCCTCCACACCATTATAGATAAAATAAAATCCTGAATTCTTTTGCAAAGTATTCAAGGATAACATTCACCGCCATCAATAGAAATCCCGATGGGTTTAAAGATACATAGCCATTATGTATATATATGTATAACCATTATACATTCACAAGAATTAGTCTCATGTAATCACATTACATTCAAACTCGTGTGATTCCCATGGATTTTATTGATGGTGAACTAGACGCTCTATGTGTACGACGTATAGCCACATACATATCATGATAGATATAATAGATCCTCACATCAAATGTAAAGCATCATATTATTATTTTCCGCTCTACTTGATGTCTCACATCGAGTCGTAGAAAATTTCTGTCATTCGACATTTCGATTTAACTCCGCCAAGGAGTTATATGTTGAAAACCATTTTCAACAATATGTCGATATACGTGCTATAATATAGAACGAGGAATTCTCAGATCTATCATATAGATCTTCACGCTTAATTCATAAGCGGTCTCGTCTAAATACTTTGTCGTTACAAGAAATATAACATGGCTCCCACTTGAAGGAAATACAGTTTCAGGTCAACCGTAAAAGTGTACAAAAAGGACACACGAACAAGCACGTTCGAGAAGACAGTAAAATGCATAATAGGATTGTGCAGAATTGGGCAAAATAACACTGTGCGTCATGACGCAAGATATGGTGCGTCATGACGCACCATAGTGTTTTAGTTCACTAGATTATGGACTTAGCCAATTCAGGAAAAATTGCATGGTGCGTCATGACGCTAGAATGCGTATTTTGTCCAGTAACTTTTGGAAAGTTAAATTTACATGGTGCGTCATGACGCACGATATGGTGCGTCATGACGCACTGTGTTAATATGCTGTTTTCTGGCAGTTTTTGGTACACGATTTGGTGAGTCCAAAAAGTACCTTTTGGATGTCCTTATCCTATCTTATCCTATCTAAGTATAAATAGGATCTCTCCCTCTCCTGGCACGGTTAATTTTTCCTTTTGAAAGTAATTAATATATATTGGATATCCATTAAAGAGAGAGAATAGTGAAAACCGAAAAGGGGCTTTTCGGTTAATAGAGAATCAATCGAGATCGAGCAAGTGCACCGGTACATCGTCTAGGCACGTGTGGAGGAGCAACACTTGGTGCTCTCCGTGGTGATCGAACCGAAGGATCGAAGAACGGGAACGAACGGTGAAGGACGCACGGTGTGGGACGCGCGTAAAGTCACCAACGTGACCGGAGGAATAGAAGGCAGCGATCAACCCTTCGTGTTCCATCAATTTGGAACTGGTATAGATCTATCCTTCTATATGCATCGTACCCTCGAAGTCAAGGCGTGATCTCGATAATTGGGGAATTGGACCGGGCCTTTCATTCCGCTGCGCGGGCCCGGGGCCGAGGATATTCTCCTACACCACTAACCTTCATGTATACACAAAGTTTCCATTCGTTCCGACAATTTTATAACAGTTTATAATTTCGTCAAAACGAATATTCCAATTCCGAGAAGCTTTTTCTAATCCATCATATGGATCGTTAAAGCTTGCATATCCTATCCCCGATTCTTATGAATTGACAAAACAGTAAGGTTGTGTCAAGTACACATCCTTTCATAAAATTTCTGTCAAGAAATTCGGTTTTGATATCCATTTTGCCACATCACATTGTCATAATACGCGACAATGAAAAACAGAATTTTGAGAATGTGAACGCATGGCAACATGCGAAAACGTTTCTTCATAGTCCCACTACGAATTACTTGAAACTCTTCGCTACGAGCCTCGCTTTGCATATATGCAAATTCCTATCCATGTAGGTTCTTCACCTTGAAAACCCATTCACATTTCACGGGTCTAGCCCTGAAAGTAATGAAATCAAGTTCTAAACTTGATAATTTACACGGATCGAATCTCAGATTTCATGACACCTTGTCATGTGGAACCGTTACTTTTCATAGCATCCTTGTAGGATATCGAATCATCATATGATTTCGATCTATCATCATTAGCAACGATAAATCCGTATTTACCGACTTATGATATAGCCTACTTGATCTACGAAAAATTCCTTTGTGTGTTCGACTCGTATTCATCAACTCTTGATGAAGTCGTGTCAACTTTCATCGGTACAATGTTCATTTTCCAGATCTCGAACTCTTTCGAGATTCATTCTACTCCCACTAGCCCGCATAGAGATAAACGACATCAAGTTCCAAACTTGTGCGCATTCGGTCCTCCTCTAAGAAGGCATCTTTTCGAGCCACGAAAATCTCATTTTCGTCGGGACGTTAGAACTAATATCCTTTAGTTTCCGTTAGGATATATGATAAACGAACAATTTTCAGATTTGGGATTGAGTTTAATCGAAACCAATTTCGAAATATACTCACATCCTCAAATCTGTACAAATGACAACTTTCGAACCATTCCGATCCATATCTCATATGGCGTCTTTTATACCGATTAGAAGGTTTATGGTCCATATCATATATGCAACCATTCATTAGTGCCTCTGTCTCAAGGGTGTATCCCCAAAATATTTTTGGGATATCCGTTTGACTTATCATTTATCGAACCATGTCAAACATGCGTTCATTTCCTCTTTTCAGACACATCTAAATGTTCCGAATAAAGGTAATCGTGAATCGATTCCACAATCACAAATGATCATCAATACTCACAACTCAAATACTCGCCTTCTCGATCCTATCGAAAGGTTTAGCTCAAATACTCGCCTTCTCGATCCTATCGAAAGGGCTTTGATTTTCTTGCTTAGTCGATTTTGTATTTCGTTTTGAAACTCTTTGAACCTTTCAAAAGTCTCCGTTTCGGCACGCATTAAACATATATTACCATATCTACTTTAACCGTCCATAAACGTAACAAAATACCGATAGCCTCCTCTTGCCTCGGAATTTATTGGAACATTTACATCTAAATGTAATTTCCAATAATTCGTTGGATCTTTCTCCAACCTTTGGAGAATGATGTCATTTTGTCATCTTGCCTAATAAATAAGTATCGCATCAATCAATCGAATCTAATTCGAATGATTCTAGCAATCCATCATATGGAATCTAGATTCGCGTATCTCATTCATATGGCTAAGACGGCAATGCCAAAAGAAGCAATCAACTTCTAGGTTTAATCCTCCTCGGATTTCACCGTTCTTTGAGTCATTAGTTTGGACAACTCCTTGTCCGAACTTTCTGTTTGGAAAATAATTTCCCAAAATACCCTTAGACATTTATTTCTTTCGTTCCCGCCTTTGAATTACAAGGACATCCATGCATCTCAATGCTCTGGATTCCTCGAATGCTCCAAGCATCTCCTATTTAAATTTACATCGCATCTCATACAATTCCGGGATCGACTTATCTATCGAATGCATATGATATTCGGTTATGAAGATCAAATCTCGTACCATCAACACACGAGTGTTAATCAAAGACCCATAAGGCGTCTCAAAATTAACCTACTCTTTGAGCCGCATTGAACCATTCAACACGCTCTATCTCTTGAAACTATTTCTGGAGATTTGCGTTTTTCTTTCATATACACTCGAATTCTCAAAACAATTTTGAGAAATTTGCGTCTATACATGCCACCACAAGCCACGCAATATTGTTCGATTCCTTCTTAAAGTGTATCGAAACCGGCTTTCTCTAAAGCCAAAACCCCGAGCACCGAATCTACCATTTTCCATGTCCAACACGTTCCTTTAAGTCTAAGAACTATTCTTTGACTATCAAGGTTAATTATGGTAATTACGTCTCAAAGGCTATCTATCCTATCGATCTCATCGATATATTTGGAATCATATCGATCTCATCGATATATTTGGTGTTGCTAGAAAACATAATTCTAAATGGATGATGAAGATTAAGCTCATAACCATGCGTACTTAATCTATATGCATATATGATGATTATATGAATAGTGTTATTTTATCGAATCGATAACCCTCATACCGATACGGGACTCCAAGTCCATAACACTCAAGATCCATATTTCGCAATCCTCCCACAAGTGACGAAGGCCTATCGAGTGAGATCTCGCTTATTTAGGTAGGATTAATATCCAATCGTATCCAATACGACTCTTGAACCTTTATAGAATTTCGGTGATGGATCGTATCACATACAATCCCAGTTTCGTGTGTGCATTCTAACTATGCCCCGAACTCCAATCGGATTGGTTTGGACGGTTAAGTCATGACCATATCAAACGTATCGTCAAGTGGACTACTCACGTGCATGACGAAGGCCTAACAACACGTAAGTCCCCATTTAACGCTTGCCACCCATTAATACCAACAACATGTGTGCATGACGAAGGCCTAACAACACACATATTGTGATACCAATTTCGATGGTCGTTGACATGGAAGGCATTTCCACGACTTAAATATTATGTGGGATCATGACATTCATGTTTCTAAATTCGTGACATAATCATATTATATCACTATCACAAGATTTTCAAAATGCATATGATTTATTTAGGGAGACTAATTATTCGAAATAATTAATTATCTTATATGCTAATATGTTTGATGCCGATCATATCGATATAAAGAACTCAAAATTTTGAGTTTCGTAGCCAAACTTATCGCGAAAACAAAATCAGCATCCAGAGGGGGGTCCCTGCCCCATCCGTGGCCCATGGGGCGCGAGAAAACCTCGCCCGGGACGCGTCCGGGGCGCCAAAAACTGCCCCCGGGCGGCAGAAACTCTGATTTTCAGCAGATTTCGCCGTTTCTTCCGTTTTCACGATAAATCATGAAACTTTTTCACGATCATTCCTAGATACTCTCAATCAACTTTTGATTGATCTCTAGTGAATTTCACTTGTGATTTTAACGAAATTGACGTTCTAAATATCTGGCATCATGCAAACGGGTACGAACTTTGATAACCCGTGTGTATATCCAATATACGACTATGATTCGACCCTCGAATCGATGGCGATTGCTCTGATACCACTGTTGGGAATTTGTCCCGACCCCGGGCCCGCGCAGCGGATATGAAGGCCCAGTCCGGTTCCCAAAATCCAAGATCACGCCATGACTTCGAGGATACGATGCAATAGAAGGATAGACGATTACCAGCGTGAAATTGATCACGCACGACGGGTTGATCGCTCGCATCCTTTCCTTCTCTGGTATCACGTTGGTGACTAGCCCGTGTGTCCCATAGCACACGTCTCCCACCGTCTTGACACGCCTCCGGTTGTCTTTCGTGCGTCCCACGTCCACACTCTTCCACAGCCAACCGTTTTGCTCCTTCGGTTTGATCACAATCGGAGAGCCACAAGTGTCGCTCCTCTACTTGTATTCACCATGAGTCGGAGTTCGTCGGTCGCGGGTGCAACTGTTTAGACGCTGCACCGGCAAACTTGCTTGATTAGATCGATTCTCTACACCGAGAAAAACTCTTTTTCTCGGTTTTCTCTCTTCGCACTCTTTCGCTCTCTAGAAATATGTCTCTCTATATTTCTGGAATATTCTGAATAATACCATAGATTGGTCTGAATGATCTGGTCCAGAGAGAGAGAGAAACATCCTATTTATATCACATAGGATAAGGATGGGCCAAAATGTATGTATATCTCATATACACATTTTCAGACAGAAAACTGCAGACACTCTTTCAGTATTCTGTTGAAAAAAAAATATTAAATCGTTCCAACAGACTTTAAACATTCACGAAAGTTCTAGATAATCTTATTATCTTTCCAACCCAATTGGATCTGGCCCAATTAGAGTTCGGATGCGAAAGTTACGGACGTTTTACTAACTGTATGTCAAACAGTCTCACCCTTTCGGTATTCCATTCAAACGACACTGATACTTTGCTCAAATGAATAATATTTCTATATGAAAGTTCTAGATAATCTCATTATCTATCTAACCCAATTTTAACCATTCCAATTGGAGTTACCCACTGAAAGGTATGCCAATTGTACTAGAACTGCTTAAACTGAATTTTCTGATTTTCTTAATAAAACCGTTTCTTATCAATTTAACTATGTATCTCCAATATACATATGTGCATCTAATATACACATTATTTATGTCCACGAACGCGTACGTTCGTTTATCCTTGTGTACATTTTACGGTTGATCTGAAACTGCATTTCTTTCACCCACTTAATTCATTTTTATCATCTCATCAAGAGAGTTGGGACGAGCATGAGGAGCAAGTTATTTGCTCATGTAAAATAACTCATTTTAATTTAGAATTTCGTTATTGAAACAAGTCTTATAGTAACTGATTGGCATCAATGGATAGAAGACCACCGATCCTTCTCCATTTACTCGTTTGTAATTAATTTAACCAACAAGGGTTCCTTTTTTGATCTTTTGAAGACTGGGGAGCTCTTTCAAGAAAGTGATTCTACTTCTCGATTCAACTTCTCGCAAGCTGGAGTATAGGAAGGGACGAGAGTATAAAGACTTCCTTGACGAAAGTTAATCTCTTCAACTTCCTACTCTCTATTGTTCTATACACTTCAAATTAAAGCTCAAATGAATGGAAAATCGGCCAAACGACTTAGATGTTGCGAGGAAAGGAATTCAACCTAACCAGCCAGATTGGCGGCTCATGCAAAGAAAGAACAGAAGAGATAATTCTCAAAAATAGTACAAATTTCTAAATTCCACAACAAATGATACATATGCGTATCTACTACTCATTTTGTTGCCAATTGTCGTGACCCAGTTCGTTGCTTGCATTGCAATCGATTAGGACATGTATTGAAGAATTTCTATACTCTAAATCGAAATAATATTTTTCAGGCACATTATACAAAAATCGATACCATTAAAATTCCTAATAAAATCCTAAACCGAAATCAAGAACTCAACTCTCTATCCCCAGCTTTCAATTATGATTTCTTATCTCCATTGACATATATTTCTCATTCCACAGATCCATTGGCATCTCATTTCGCAGCTCCATCCAAGATTATCTCCTCTACTCTAATTTTCAACAATTCCAGTGATGAATCTATGGTATTTATCCCTGCAAAATAAAAAAGAGACTTCTTCATTAAGATTGAGATTAAGCAGCTATATATTCCTTTACCCTATTGCAACGTGACAGACTTACAATTGATTGTCTCTGGCTTTGGGATTATGCATCAAGTTGGTTCCTTCCAAGTTGGAGTAGAAGTAATTCCTGAATTATCATTAAAAATTACTACAAACAAGGTGACAATTTCTATTTCTATTAAAATTATTGAGGGGGATAATACTACTTTGGTGAGAATTTCTTCTTTTGCGAGACAAGTAAAAGAGATCCAGAATAGTAAGGCGAATGAAGTACCCACACTGAATATTCCTGCAATAAATAAAAAGAAGATGATAGAGAAGAGGGAGAAGAAAGAAAATAATTACAAAAACTAGATGATACCCTCGCTCCGCTTCGGCATATCTTATGTTATTGTTTGATATTATTTTGACGTATATGACGCTCAATTTTTTTTCTTTCTCAATATTATTTTTTAACTAAAATATACATTTTAAAATTATAATATATTTTTTGGTTATCTTCTACAATATGTAAGATATAATTTTTGGAAATACATCATATGATATTTTCATCGCACCGTATAATATGTACCATGCCATAGTTTTTTTTTTTTATTTTGATGATTTTATATTGATTTTTTCTGATTTTATATTCTAGAGACATATAGCGTATTAGGCACGTTCAGAATACAATTTAAAATAAGACTGTTAATTTTGAAAATTTGTTAAGAAAACTTTTATATTAAAATTTGTAAAAATGAATTAAAATGAACATAATGATTTAGCTATAATAACATAATTAATATTTTTAACTTAGAAAACATAAATCAAATATGACCGTTAATTTTGAAACAATAAATTAAAAAGTGTCATATGGTTTTAAATAATTAGCAATTATGTTTTGTCTCAGTTAAGTTATGGTATTGACTTTTTTTAATTATTTATCATTCAATGTGCATCGTATCATTTATAATTTTTTTTAAAAATAAAAAATACTTAAACTACCATAATATACTTGTTTGATTACTTATTAAAATATCACTTGAAGATAATTCAAAAATAATCCACTCATAACTTCAGTAATTAAAGGATACATTAATCTGATATATAACCAAAAGATGACAATTATAAATTAATGACCATAACTATTTGTACTATTTGTTTATATTAAGAAACTAATAGTTAATTAGTTTAAAAGAACATATACGTTAATGATCATTATTATCTATTTTTTATATTTATAAAAAATAAGTTAGCTAGTATTCTCTATATATTTGCTTTAAATTAGTTAATACTATTATAAATTAAATTAACTAATAGTTATTTTTATTGTATTTACAAAAAATAAATTATCCTTGGCTCAATATGAATATTCCGGTTTTTTCTGATCTTAAGATAGTCTCACAATCATAAAACTACAATGAATGTTGTTCTTTAAGTTCCTATGATTTATCGAGCCATTAGATCTATATTTCCATAGTGATATACGTGAGAAGTGGATCTAGTGGCTTCTTGATAGAAGTGCAATTATGTGCCTGTTTGTGTGGCGACTTCAACTTCATTTTACAAAGCATACAGAGAATGACTCGTTTCATGCTTTGTCACAGAAATATTTTTACAAAAAATCAACAGGTGTCAGCTCAAGATACATTTGAATTTTTTTAATATTTATAGTATAATAGTATAATTTGGAGGGTAAAAATGCGAAAACCAACACTGGAGAGTTAAGAAGACTATCGAAAAGGATATTCCTAATAAGAAGATTGAGTGCAATGTTAAGCCCTCGGTTACAAATAATATCATCACTAGGTTTAATAGCGAAGGAGAGGATTTATGGTCCTTATTAGGTCAAAAGTATGGTCAATGATTAAGACATATGTGAGAGGCTAGATAAGAGATCAAAACACCGAGAGATAAAGGAAAGAAATATGAGAAAGCAGAAAGAGAGAGAGATAAAGTTACAAACATGACAATCAAGTTTGGGGCAAAGGGACTCGATATTCAACTAAGTACCGCACCACAATGTATTGATACATCAAGAGATTTGGACTGGATGGTTCATGTTGAAATTGTATCAGTCCCAGTACACAACAATCAAATCATCTAAACATAACAATGGAGACACATCATGAATCTCAACCTCCAACCTCAATTAATTCCCAAATTCAATTATCAAGCTTTGAATTTCAACCTTCATATAATATTTCGATCAAAAACCATGAATCTTCTTATTCAAAAACCTCGGAAACATTACCCAACAAATCAAATCCTTTCGATTTTTCATATCAATCAATGTCAAAAATTCCAGAGAAATTACTTTCAAAGGGTAGTAGTTCCTTTTTAAATCTTTCCAAAGAGAAAACAATTCAGAGAATTGAAGAATTAAGAAGAGTAAAGGCCGAGGTGGAGGTGAAGATTATAAGGGATAAAACAGATAAAATCGATAAAACATAAAACAGAGAACCACAAGGAGAAAATAAGAAAAATATTAATAGAGAAAAACAATCAATTTTGAAGCAAGGGATAGCTCATGATCAAGAGCAAAAAAAAAAACATTCGACTAAAAGGCAAGTAAACAGGTTGCTATATTTCTCCGATGACAAAAGCACAATTGGTTCAATAATTTTTTTCTGATAAATATGCAAGAAAACCACACTAAACCAGTTAAATTCAAACAACCCCAAATCAGTCCAATAAAACCAATAAATCTGATGATAAAGAAATTTGAGCCTTCTCTATTTTTTCTAAAAAAAAACAATCTTATAGTAATTATTGTAAATTTTTTAATGAAATTTAACATACTAGGGACTTGTAAACCCTCTCTGTTTATTCCAATGTTTTAAATTGCGATATTGAGGTCCATTGCGGTCGGGTCTTTTTTGCAGCGGATTGCGTTTGCGGGCGCAATTGCGGCGCAATGACCTTATTGCGGACAGTCGTTGCGATATTAAATTATGTAAAAATAATAGTTTGTTTAAATATATTTTTCACAATATTTTTTATCACCATTAATATCGTAAAATTTCCTTTATAATTTTCTTCTAAAAAGAATAAAAAAGTTGATTGTCTAGGAATCTTTTCAGTGTAAATAAAAGTTGATCAAAAAATTTCCATTAAAATGGCAATTATACGGTATCTTTGGAATTGTATTTTGTTGAAGAATTTTTTGTCGACATCCTAAAAATATCAAAACACTATAACTCAAATTTTAAATCGAAACATCAATGAAATTCAATGAAAATTACTAAATTCATACATTTATAGATGAAAATGACACATTTTAGAAGTTATATATATGTTATGAGCATATTTTATCAAATATTTTGATAATAAAACATGGAAACTAAGTATTAAAAAATCACAAAATTTATGTTATAACATTTATATTAAATAATTCTCGATAAAATTACTTTAACGTGTGTTTTATGTTTAATTCAGGGTAAAGGACAAAATTTAACAAATTCAAGCCCATCACTGCATTCCTCTCGTCGAGACAAGCGATTTCGATATAAATTTCATGTAATTTGGTGGAAGAATGAGAAAATTACAACGATTTGAATATTATCCGCAATATTTGACCCGATATGGCCGCAATATTACTGATATTTCGCCGCAATCTCGCCGCAATATCCGTAATTTCTCAAAAAACGATATTTTCGCAATACTTCATTGCGATATAGCGATTCTAAATCTCAGCCCGCAATATCCGCAATATCGCTGCAATATCGCCGCAATTTAAAACACTGGTTTATTCTAAAGAAATATATTACCACAAAAAAAAATGCATTCGAATCTTTTAAAATTAACATATTACGCTTATTCTTATAAATCTACCCTACTATATATTAAAAGATAAGAAAAAAAAAAGCAAATTATCTTTCAGGACCCTTCATGTCTGTGGCCTTCTTCGCAATAAAATTATAAATCAAACAACAATACCCATTTGTTACAGCCTTAACCACCATCATAATCCTTTTAAAGCCGAGACATGGCTGTCACGTTCTCCAAATGTGCTTCGGGTTGGCGGTTAATATCGTTGATCTTGGAAATATCAACCTGGCAAGGCGAGCTTGCCCCTCCACCAGAATTCTTCTTTCTCATTTTTCTCTCCATATCTCTTGCAACTTTGCGAAGAACAAACTTCTGTACTTTGCCATTACTCTTCGGAAGCTCTTCCACGAATACCACTTTCCTTGGAACCATATAATGTGATAACTTATTCCTACAATAGGCAATTATATCACCTTCTTTTATATTGGCATCGGCGTAATCAGCGTATTCTTTCCTCAATGCAACGAAAGCGCACGGTGTCTCGCCCCAGTGCTCGTGAGGCATTGCCACGACTGCGGCTTCTAGTACCATTTTATGACGATACAACACGGTCTCTACCTCGACACTACTTATATTCTCCCCCCCTGATATGATAACATCCTTCGATCGATCTTTTATTTCGATGTATCCATCTGGGTGAATAATGCCCACGTCACCGGTCAGAAACCATCCGTTCTTGAAGGCTTTGTCGGTCTCTTCTTTATTTTTGAAGTAACCTTTCATGATGTTGCTCCCTCTAAGGCATATCTCACCTTGCGTGATGCCGTCACGGGGGACGCTTTGCATCGTATCCTTGTTCTTGATGTCCGTGTCGGCAAGAGATAGCACGCCGACACCTTGCCTGGCCTTTAGTCTGGCACGGTCAGCCGCTGGTAGCCGATCCCATGCCGATCGCCATTCACAGACAAGTGCTGGTCCCGTCGCTTCTGTGAGGCCGTAGGCATGCGTGACACGGAAACCAAGAGTCTCTATCTTTTCTAATAGTGCTGCTGGTGGCGGGGCCCCACCTGTCAATATGTTAACAGGGGCGGTCAATGTGCGACGATCCGTCGGGCCAGCTTCTAATAGGACATTAAAGAGGACCGGAGCACAGCACATATGTGTTACGCCATAAGAAGAAATGGCATGGTACATCTCATGGGCAGTCGGGGTGCGGATGCAAATGTTCGTGCCGCCTCGCGCTGCCATGCCCCATGTGAAAGTCCAACCATTACAATGGAACATCGGTAACGACCACATGTAAACCGGTTCTAGCCCCACGTCCCATTGTAGTAGCAGTGTTAGAGTGCTCAGGTAGGCACCACGATGGCTATACACGACTCCTTTCGGCTCCGAAGTGGTGCCGGAAGTGTAATTCAGGGCTATCGTGTCCCACTCGTTGATGACGGGAACTGGTGGATAGACATTCGGATCAGCCGAGGCAAGTACATGCTCGTACTCAAGGCTCGTAGGGGCTTTGCTTTTGGCGGTGGAGATTTCGTCGATCACGACGACCAGAGGAGGAGAAGGAACGGTAGAAAGAGCTTTTGTGGCCAGGGGAAGAAATTGATAATCCACAAACAGAACTTTGGTGCCTGCGTGACGGATGATTCCGGCAATAGCAGTTGCATCGAGACGGGTATTGATGGTGTTCAAGATAGCGCCAGCCATCGGCACACCAAAGTGTGATTCGTAAAGTGCCGGAACATTTGGTGCTAGCACCGAAACCTTTTTAAGAAGATGACACAAGGCAATATTAGTTATTTGAAAACATATATTCATATATATTTTAGATGGGGAGTTCTATCATACACCCTTTTACAAGGGTATTTTGGGTATTTTAGCAATTAATTACATTTGTAAAATGGTGTATCATAAAATTTATTTTTTATGGAAATTTTGATTTAAATGAACAACAAAAAATTCCAATTTAGTTAAACATTAATTGATAAATATATTTGATATCTTACCTTAAATATTCATAAATGGATAATTACTCCAAATACCCTTGAAAATAGGTGTATGATAAGAGAAAGGGTGTATGATAGAAGTCCCCATTTTAGATATATGGACAAGAAGCAAGAACTCACCACATCATTCTTCTTTATGCCAATGGATTGTAGCCAAGCCGAGAGGCGGAGACAACGCTCGAACGTCTGTTGCCAGGTGAAGGTCGTGTTTTGGTAGACGACCGATTTTTGGTTGCCGTACGCCTTCGCAGCCCGGAATATTAAGGTGAGTGGCGTGAGGGGTGCAAAGTTAGCATCGTTCATGGGTAATAGATCCATTTGGTTCTTTTACTTCTACAAATGTTTGTTGTAATGCTAACGTGTGTTGGAGCTATGTTATGTACCTTAGATTGTGTGTGTGATCTTCAAAGAGACGAAGTGCTTATATATAGTTGAAGTGAAGGCTAGAGTAGTTGAGAGATTTGGTGTACGGTTCCACATCTCTACAATATTTTGGTTCTAGAAATTTTACTGTATGAATATTTCGTACGAGGCCATCTACTGTGCCCCCATTTCTCCACTATGGGTGATTAATTGAAATTTCCCAAAATTATACCCGATGAATTGTATTAATCGTTAATTGAAATTATTAATAATGTTGATGACTAATATAATTGTATTACGTGTTAATTATATTTGAATTAACCGTTAATTCAAAACACAATTAACCGTCAATTGAAATGAGGTACGAATTGGAAATGAATATTAATACCATATCACACTATTCACCGTAAATACTGGGTGGAATCTCAGGGGCCAGTATAAATTAGGGAAATTTTACATTGGAAATTTTTTAAAACTAACCACGTTTGAAAACAAAATTACAAAAATAACCAAGTTTTGAAAGAAATTCCGAAAATGTCTTTTGCGGGGTACCATTCAGCGCTTTTATTAAATTGCGGGGAACCATTCAGCGCCTTTGTTTAGGGGAGTAATTAAGGCAGTTAAATAAAGGCGCCGAATGAAACAGCGCCAAGCGCTCAATGATTCAGCGCCATTTCAAGATATTTAAAAAAAAAAAAATATTTCACTCCAAGATGTACCCGCCGAATTCTCCATTATTTAGTTATTACGTTCAATTATATTAATAATTAAGATATACAATTAAATATTCAGTAAAATTTATTCAAATTTATGAATTTGAACGAATATTAATTATGTATTAAGTTAACAGCTAATATGTAATGGTTATTATTTTAATTAAATATACGAATCGAAATTATCCAAATTTTATCATAACATTTCTATGTTATAATTAATATATTTAATTAAAATTATAACCAGTACATGTTAGCTGTTAACTTAATATGTAATTAATAATTGTTCGAATTCATAAATTTGAATAAATTTTACTGAATATTTAATTATATATCTTAATTATCAATATAATTGAACGTAATAACTAAATAATGGAGAATTCGGCAGGTACATCTTGGAGTTGAATAATTTTTTTAAATCTTATTTTCAAACCGTGTGTCAGTGTGTGATATTAAAAAAAGAAAAAATTAAACCCCTCCGAAGTGTACACGCCGAATTCTCCATTATTTAGTTATTACGTTCAATTATATTGATAATTAAGATATATAATTAAATATTCAGTAAAATTTATTCAAATTTATGAATTCGAACAATTATTAATTATGGATTAAGTTAACAGCTAACATGTACTGGTTATCATTTTAATTAAATAGACGAATCGAAATTATCCAAATTTTACCATAACTACTCTATGTCATAATTAGTATATTTAATTAAAATAATAACTAGTACATGTTAGTTGTTAACTTAATATATAATTAATAATTGTTCGAATTCATAAATTTGAATAAATTTTACTGAATATTTAATTATATATCTTAATTATCAATATAATTGAACGTAATAACTAAATAATGGAGAATTCGGCAGGTACATCTTGGAGTTGAATAATTTTTTTAAATCTTATTTTCAAACCGTGTGTCAGGTAGTGATATTAAAAAAAGAAAAAATTAAACCCCTCCGAAGTGTACACGCCGAATTCTCCATTATTTAGTTATTACGTTCAATTATATTGATAATTAAGATATATAATTAAATATTCAGTAAAATTTATTCAAATTTGTGAATTCGAACAATTATTAATTACATATTAAGTTAACAGCTAACATGTACTTGTTATCATTTTAATTAAATAGACGAATCGAAATTATCCAAATTTTATCATAACATCTCTATGTCCTAATTAGTATAATTTAATTAAAATAATAACGAGTACATGTTGGCTGTTAACTTAATATATAATTAATAATTGTTTGAATTCATAAATTTGAATAAATTTTACTGAATATTTAATTATATATCTTAATTATCAATATAATTGAACGTAATAACTAAATAATTGAGAATTCGGCGTGTACACTTTGGAGGGGTTTAATTTTTTTCTTTTTTTAATATCACTGCCTGACACACGTTTGAAAATAAGATTTAAAAAAATTATTCAACTCCAAGATGTACCTGCCGAATTCTCCATTATTTAGTTATTACGTTCAATTATATTGATAATTAAGATATATAATTAAATATTCAGTAAAATTTATTCAAATTTATGAATTCGAACAATTATTAATTACATATTAAGTTAACAGCTAACATGTACTGGTTATAATTTTAATTAAATATATTAATTATAACATAGAAATGTTATGATAAAATTTGGATAATTTCGATTCGTATATTTAATTAAAATAATAACCATTACATATTAGCTGTTAACTTAATACATAATTAATATTCATTCAAATTCATAAATTTGAATAAATTTTACTGAATATTTAATTGTATATCTTAATTATCAATATAATTGAACGTAATAACTAAATAATGGAGAATTCGGCGGGTACATCTTGGAGTGGAATAATTTTTTTTTTTTAAATATCTTTGAAAGGCGCTGATTCATTCAGCGCCTGGCACTATTTCATTCGGCTCCTTTATTTAACACCCTTAATTACTCCCCTAAACAAATGCGCTGAATGGTTCCCCGCAATTTAAAAAAGGCGCTGAATGGTACCCCGCAAAAGACATTTTCGGAATTTGTTTCAAAACTTGGTTATTTTTGTAATTTTGTTTTCAAACGTGGTTAGTTTTAAAAAATTACCTTTTACATTTCGTATTGTAATATTATAGATTCTAGACGACGTGTATTAGGGAGAGTACATGGAAATTAGAAAGGAAATATCACAGATATTCCATGCAGTGTGAAGGTTGAACATGGACCAAAAGACCTCTGACCCCTAACTTAATTAACTTTCTTATAATTTTCTTGTTCTTGGTCTTGTTCTAATTTTATTTTATTTTCCAAAAGATTAGCAAATCAGATAGTGACCCAGAGATCAAGGAAAAAATGATAATAAAACCCATGTACTATATACACATTGAAGAAAAGCCCCTCCAATCTATTAAAGATTACAAATGGGTTCTATTGTTTTTTCTGTTTGAAGGTAGGCAAATTACATACTTGATTTTCATTAAAAAAGAAGAAGAAAAAATAAAATATGAATACATACACTTAAAGGGATAAATTAATTAATGAAAAGGACAAAACAAAGAAATCATAAATAAATAAATATTATATTTATAGAGTATGATGTATGTTTTCTGGTACAATTTTCCTCACAAAATTATTAAATCTTAACTTATTTTAAACCTGGATTGAGATTTTAATTTATGATTTTACAATTTTAGTGCATGGTTGACGATTAATTAATATGGCAAATCCTCAATTAACGTGTTAAAAATTAATATGTTAATTCATATATATACACGTCATCAAGTCTTGTGAAAAGTAATTTGAACGGCATTGCAACATTTTCCGTATTGACATATTTTTATTAAAAAAATTCTTTCATGTCGACTCGGGTCATTAGTACAAAATACAAAAAAAAACTAAATAAGGTACCTAATATAAATATAATTTTTATTTATTAGTGTTTTATTTCTTTTGTTTGTCTTTTTCATTATTTAATTATGAGTAGTGATGTATATTTTTAGAATTCTCTATCAAAAAACTTGATGACATGGATATTACTTAACACCGTAAAAATTAACATATATATATACATATTTTAACATCTTAATTTATGATTTTGTTATCTTAATATATGATTTGACACTAAATTAAGATGTCAAACCATGAATTAAGATGTTAATTCTTAAGACGTTACGCAAATTAGTCCTAATGATTTTAAATATCTGAATTCACATATTAACTATATTACATCATTTGAATTAAATGAGAATATGTTAAATAAGAATTTGATAAATGATTAAATAAATCCGATTTAATAAATAAGAAGTTTTAATTTTATGCATATTTTCATCTGATTTATTTGATTTACATCTAATTACTAATATAGCAATTGAGTAATGACACACAACAGGATACCGCATACCGCAACAAGATACTGCAGCCGGATTGGTAGCAGAATGTTGAGTTGGCATATATACATGTATGAAATTTCATCCAGTCACATTACACTACATCAAAACAAATACAAATTCAACTCCAAAAAAAAATACAAGGTCAACAATGCATCATATTTTTATCGTGTTGTGAGAATATGTTGTGCAAATTACTCGACATTAATTATGTGTGAAATTTAAAAAAAAAAAATTATAATTTTCCTTAAGGTTTTTGCATATTGGTAACATATAATATTGTATGTAAGAGATACAATTTTAATGTGACAGAGGTATCAAAGGTTTGTTGATTGGTCTTTTCAATTTTCTGTTATGATTGAGGGGATTGTTTGTCTATTTTATTTTATTTTTAAGATTTTTTTTCTTTCTTATGGTATATTTTTAGGGAAAATATACTTTGCCCCCCAACACCCAAAAAACATTCATGATGAGGTGGCAAAAAGGGGGTTAAGTGGGTTGTTTAGCCTCTCTAATTGACTCGATTAAATATTAATTGACCGGTTGATTAAATTGAGCCGTCAATTAACATGTACTAATATTAACTTGTTATAAATTATTTACGTGTCAATTAAACGTGTCAATTAATATTTAATCGAATTAATTAGAAACACTAAACAATCCACTAAACACCCTTTTGCCACATCATCAAGGATGTTTTTTTGGTGTTTGGGGAGCTGAATATATAACCCCATATTTTTATTGTAAATTTGACATTTTGTTCCAATGAAATTAAATTTTAAAGGTTTTATCTGGTCTGGTCATGTGGAGGGGCCCACAAAGTTTAGGAGATGTGTGCGTATGCAAGGTCGGTCTTAGAACAACCCAGCAAACTGACGGGCCAAGGACCACTTGGGTTGGTGAGACTATGTTTTAAGTTAGATTATAAATATAATGTATCACAATTAATAAATAGTTTAATTATGACTTCATAGGTTGCGAGTTTGCGACATGATTAGTTTTTTTTTGTTATTTGTGGCTTAAAAAAAATTCTATTATTTATTTCTATTTTTAGTGTTAATTAAAAGTAATAATTACAACACAACTATACAAATATTTTTTAAATCTTGAAAAGTTAAATAATTTTATATAAAAAATTTAAATGTATTGTACAATCATTACTAGATGTTTTTTATCTATCAATAAACAAATTACTGTCTACAACACGTTTCATAATTTAAAAAAAAAATATTATAATAATGATGAATGAAAAATAATTTCGACTAGATGATATTTTTATTTTTTTTCTGAAATAAAAGCATGTTAAATTATTTTATTATTATTTAATACGAGAAGTGTATGTATTGCACAATCATTACTAGAGAGGGTGTTTGCATGCTCAAAAAGCTTTACGTTAGTATATTTTCAAGTGTATGTTTATCCCAAAAACTTTCAAGTTGATCATAATATTTTTAGTGTAATTATATTGTTTTCAATATGAATATAATGTTTTCTTGGTGAGTATACCATGTTGATATGTCGATATTTTTGTATAAATATACGGTTTTCAATGTCGATATATCAATATTTAAGTGTCAACATGTCGTTTACCATAATAATATATTATAGTTAATGTGGACACATTTTTCTCAACATGAATAAACTTCTGGGTCAACATACATTTTCAGCATCATTATCAATACATCGTGTGAATATAACATTTTCTCTATACCATAGGAAAAAGATACGCGCTGTAATGTTAAAAGTGGATTTCAGAAAAGCTTTCGACTCGGTAAATTGGGAATACTTGCAACGGCTACTAAGTGTGAGGGGTTTCCCACAGACTTGGTCAAAATGGGTAGCCGAACTACTCAACTCCTCGTCCTCTTACGCAGTGGCAAATGGTTGGAGGGGGCGATCATTTCGTCACGCAAACGGCCTAAGGCAAGGAGTCCCATTATCCCCTCTTCTTTTCAATCTAGCGGCCGATCTATTGCAACAAATGATAACAAACGTATCCACCTTATTATCGACTCGAGCGTGCATACCTCCACAAGCGCTACAATATGCGGACGACACGATCATATTTCTCGAGGCCACACCGACTAACTTGGCAATTATTAGTAGGGTACTAGCACTATTTGGTAGTGTTACGGGTCTACAAATTAACTACGAAAAAGCTCTTTCGTTCCTATAGCTGTTCCCGAGGCATTTCATGAACACATAGGCAACCTACTTCTCTTCCAAAAAAAGGCATTACCTATAACATACTTGGGCCTACCGCTAACCATAAGGAAACAAAAAAAAATCGTATTCCAACCATTAATACGTTCTCTAACCAAAAGGCTTGCAACATGGAAAGGAAAAATGCTTTCCTTAGGGGGACGCCTAGTTAGGGGTGTCAATGGGACGGATATTGCCCGAACCGACCCGAACCGTATCCGAAAAATATTCGGATCCGAAAATAAAATATCCGGATCCGGATGGAACCGGATCCGAAACCGTATCCGTTTTTACGGGTAAGGATCCGGATCTAGGAGCTATAATTTTGATGGATCCGGATACTATCCGGATCCGAATAAAATTTGTAAATGGATATCCGTTTTGTTGTAATCATGATCAGAATTATAGTAATAAATAATAGACAATAACTATATTTTAATTCACAATAATACATAATAATCAATAATAACTTATATATATGTACATAATAATCAATAATAACATATATATATATATATATATATATATATATATATAATTTGTTTTAAAATTATAAAATAATCAAGATTCGAATTATAAAAATATTATTATATCATAGTATCCGTTTTAATATCCGAATATGATCTGTATCCGTATTCGTATCCGACAATATCCGAACCGTATCCGTATCCGTTTAATATCCGAACCGTATCCGGATCCGGGTAGTACCGTATCCGGATCCATATCCGAAAAAAAATATGGATATGGATCTGGTACGACCACTATCCGAACCGTTGACACCCCTACGCCTAGTGCTCAAGAAATCGGTTCTAAATGCGTTACCGACATATTTTATGCAAGCGTTCAAATTACCGAAGTCTACGGTAGCGGAGATAAACAAAATAACTAGGTCTTTTCTTTGGAAGGGCAAGGAATCATGTAGCGGGGGTGCTTGTTTAGTCAATTGGGAAAAAACTTACATGCCAAAAAACACATGGAGGTTTGGGCCTCTCTCACATACCGACACAAAATGACTCATTGTTGACTAAGTGGATTTGGAAAGTGGACGCCAATCCAAACGATCTATGGGCACAAACAATCAGAACCATATACGAACGAACCTCCATTAGAGAGCTCCGCTCTTTGAGTAACACAAACAAATCTTTTTTTGTTAGAGATTTAATTAATTGTCTCGATTTCTATCTAATGTCGACCAATTACCAAAACACTCCCCCCCTTTGGAAATGGACGAACCAAGGAATATTCACAACAAGCTCGGCATACGGCCGCTAAGGAACCCGGGAATAACGTGCACGTGGAATGAAAATTTGTGGAAATCAAAATGCCCGAACAAAATTAAGTTTTTCGGTTGGTTATTGTTTCTCAACCGTCTCTTGACGGCAGACAATCTACAAAAAAAAGGGTTGGCCTAACGATGCAATATGCCCAAACTGCAAAATGCATCAAGAAACGGCGTCACACCTTCTTGGATAAGGAATGGTCAATAACGGGACTAGGCACTGATCCGATTCTTACATGGATCACACCTAGACATAACATGTCTAAGAGGCAAAAAGCTGAATGGGACTATATATTCTTAGCAATAGCATGGAACGTGTGGAAAGAAAGGAACTCAAGAATCTTTACAAGGAAGGAAACGCCACCGACACTCATCCGCGACAAAGCAGCAAAGGAAGCAAGCCTCTGGTCGAACTCATGAGAGAACAAGGCAGCGAACACACAATCCTAATCTTATTTTAATATTAGTTTTCTTGTAATTTTACTTTCTTGACAAACTTGGATGTACCATTCTCTTTCTAAAATCTAATTAAACTATTCAAGAGCTCGGCAATCGCCGACCTCACTCAAAAAAAAAGAATATAGCATTTTCATCTGAATATATCTATAATAATTTCCTTTTTATATTTTACATGTATATGTATATTATGATCATTGCGTTACTATATGAAAAACTGGCGAGTTCCTCGCGTTGCTTCGGGCAAAATTTGATTTTTGATTACTTGAAAAAATATATTATGAACATTTTATCTTTTGTAGATAACATTCTTGAAAAATAAAAATCAGCAATTCAAGTATTTAATGAATGGTTAAAATATATCTGCAACTCATAATCAAACAACTAAAACAATGTGGGAACACAACATTTTAGGAACGTCGAAAGTTGATTGAGAAATTTGAGAAAAATTATTAGACAAAGAGAAATTAATATATCTTGCTAATATCTACCGTATTATGTTTTTGTTATAAATAATACATAGAGAAATCTAAGTAAGCCGTCAATTTCTTATTTTATTTTCATTCTTCGAAAAAATAATGATCATAAATAAAATAATTTTGTTAGTCATGTTACAATCTTCACAAATATTTTTTTCTTTCACTTTGTTGTTTTAATATTGTCTTTTTAGATTCGTTTCTTGTGTTAATACATACAATATATATGTAGTATGACATTATATAATTTTTTTTAAATTTGTATTTTAGATAGTTATTCCTATATAATATACCGTGTATTGGTTGTTTCTGTCAATAACAAATTTTGTCATCCAATACATAGTTGGCATTAAATAAAAATAAATATGCATGTAATCACTAGAAATTAAGTCCCATTGAACAATTGTATAAAGGAAGCATGTTTCATAGTTTTAGCTACGCGCTCAACATGTGCTTTCGAGTTTTTTTTTCAGAATAAACTTGATTTTGTAGACCAATAGACCCAAAGAACAAACCAATTTTGTTTCTGATCTATAAACCCGGGAGTAACTCTACACAACATGCTCCTGCTGTATGATGGGCAACATGATGACGAAGCGTACGCTTTGAATTGAAATAAATTAAATTAATTTTATAGTGTGAATACAATATGTACCGTAGAATCAATATCGTGATGTCAATCATGCAGCGAGAATGTACAGTGTATAATTACTTATAACCCAGGGCATTTAATTTTGTTTGTGATGCCCTGATCACTCATATGGAATGCAATGTCTCGTGATTTTTTCATTACAAATCTCATGTTATCACTTGTTATTTATATACTTTGTTTTCATCCAATGTTACACAAATTTTTGAGAAATAAATAAGCGAATTTATATATGCATCGAACATGAGTCATTGCACCAAATACTATTGAAATATTATGTAATATTTTTTATTATGAGGCATAGTTTATTTTTTGTACGGTTACATTTGTACTTCTAAGTACGCAACAGATTACATTTTACACAAAATACTTATTACTTCAGTCGCTACAAATCATGTTATACATGAAGTTCACAAAATATCATGAAAAAGTATACATCTCAAGACAAAACCTTAATTTTTCTGTGAAATATAAATGATGTAAATTTTCTTGCATGATACGGATATGAGTATCGTATTCGATATGATACAAATACGATGAGATGACAATTTTCAAAAAATCATGAATACAAATATTACGATATAATTATTATTTTAGTATATTCATATTATATATAATAAATAAACTCATCATAAATTAATCATAATTTTAAATTAAATATCACGACAATAAATAAAACCTACCCAAACAATTAAAGTATCAAAAAATATTATAAACTTATTCTAGAAGCATCATAGAACTAATCTAGAAGTATTCTAGAAATAATTTATATAATTTATTTCAAAATATTATGGACCAACATATATAATGGGCCGAAGTATCATATATGTCGTATTCTAAAAATATTACCAGTCGTATCGTATCCCCGTTGTATAAAAAAATATTAAAATAATCAGATACGTCACGTGACATATCCGATACCTATCTGAGCCGTATCGCATATGTATCCTATTAGGTACACGTATTCTCAAAATACTTATGCATTTTTTAAGTATCCACGTTTTATAGATTATTCATTATTGCATATTTTCCTGCAACAAATATAATGTATTTGATAAATTATTCTTTTGTTGAAATCATACGACATGTATTTGTTGACTTCATTTTTTTTTCGCAACATGAGAGGAAGATGTGATATTTATATATTTCTTGAAATTATTACAGCTCTTAAAATTTGTGCTCGTATCTATATCTTGTGAGTGTATTTTCCAATTGTAAAAGCAATAATTTTATCTGCCAATTTAAAAAATGTTAATAAGTGTTCATATTTCAAAGTACTCATGTCGTCTACTGTTTTAGCAGAGAAATTAATAAATTCTATATGCATGTGCTCGCTGTGCTACTTGGAACAAACCATAAAAACATGTTTTTTATTTATTTATTTTGTCGGGCACGTGTCGTCCAGTAAGTAAGCATGCAATGGTTATATTCCAAATCTAAGTTTGGGAAGAAAAATAATATGCCAGAATATTGTCATAAAACTCATATTGACTATGTTTTCCACATTATTTTTTCTTTTTTGATTGCTCAGAAACGTTTACAATATGGTTTATTTACAGTAGATTTTGTCATTTTGACCAATATATGCTACAATTTAAAAACTAAGGGTTACATTGTATTAGTATTAACCTGTTACAGACTACATGTCTCCTATTTGTACCGGCTTTATTAAGATTGTGTTTCTTGACTTTGAAATGGTTGCAGACCAGTTGCGGTCTATGTTGTGTGTGGTGTACACATCTCGTGTAAGTAGGGTTTTCGTTGTTGAATATCGATTTGTTTTCTGGCTAGCCACACAACATACCTCGCTCCCCACCATCAAACGTCCCATCTGGTCCGTTCCAATTTTATTGGAAAAAAGGTTAAATATTTTGGATGCTTAGCGGTCTCGAAAGATTGTTGGTTACGGCACCCTCTGAATGGAGTGTAGGGCCATCCAAGAATGGAATTGTGGGTAGAGTGTATGGGCAGGTCCGGCCCCAGCTTTTGGCCCAAGAAATTCGAATTTCAAATCTTAAATTTTAGGGATTCAAAATATTCGAAAAACATGATTTATCCAATTAAAAATAAGTTAAATCACAATAAAACTGTTATATATCATAAAAGTTTTGTGGTTTATTGATAAAATAATTATATTTTTTGTGAGAGGTCATGGATTCAAATCTCACAAACTATAATTTTAGATTTTTTTTTTTTCAAAATACAATGAAAATATGAATTTTTTTTTGGTCTAGACGAGAATTGAACTTCGAAACTATTGGAAAAAAATCTAAATCACAACCGATAAGCCACACAATCAAATATGACTAAATAGTAAATACTTAATCTTTTTTCAAATAAATTAATTGTATACGAAGTTCACTTTCAAATTGGACTTCAGATACTTGAAAACTGGAAACGGGCATGTGTGTGTTGTGTGTTGTGTGTGTGTGTGTGGGGGGGGGGGGGGGGAGCTGCCCCATGGATAGGCCTGTGAGGCCCAGGTCTAGGATGCTTAGCAGTCTCGAAAGGTTGTTGGTTACAGCACCCTCCGAATGGAGTGTAGGGCCATCCAAGGATGAAATTGTGTGTAGAGTGTGTGGGCAGGTCCGGCCCCAGCTATTGACCCAAGAAATTTGAACTTCGAATCTAAAATTTTAGGGATTCAAAATATTCGAAAAACATGATTTATCCAATTAAAAATAAGTTAAATCACAATAAATCTGTTAAATATCATAAAAGTTTCGTGGTTTATTGGTAAAATAATTATATTTTTTGTGAGAGGTCATGGATTCAAATCTCACAAACTATAATTTTAGATCTTTTTGTTTCAAAATACAAAGAAAATATGAAATTTTTTTTGGTCTAGACGAGAATTGAACTTTGAAACTATTGGAAAAAACAAATCAAAATCACAACCGATAAGCCACCAAATCAAATATGACTAAATAGTAAATACTTAATCTTTTTTCAAATAAATTAATTGTATATGAGGTTCACTTTCAAACTGGACTTCAGATACTTGAAAACTGGAAACGGACATGTGTGTGTTGTGTGCAGTGTTCCAGAAATCGGTCTTGGCGGCTTAATCGCTCCTCGATGGTCCGTCGTCGAGATAACCCCTTGGAATTTTGTGCTTGGCGGATTTCCGCCAAGACACCGCCGAGCCGATTTTTACAGGTGTTTTTTTTATGGCCAAATATTTTTTTTTTTTTTTGGATTGCCAACGGATCCATAACCTAGTCGGTTGAGAGTGAAGCACAAAAAATCATATGTTGTGAGAGGTTGTGGATACTATTCAAAATAAAGATCGTTTTCGTTATGGATTGCCAATGGATCCCCATTGACATAAAAAAAAATAGGCATCAATAACGAAAACGATCGCTTGTCGGATACTATTCAAAAAAATAAATTTGGACTAAAAATTTTCAGATTTATAAAATTATATATATATATATATATATATATATATATATATATATATATATATATATATATATATATATATATATATATATATATATATATATATATATATATATATAGCGTTTCATTTTTTTTTTCGTTTTTCTCTTCGTGCAAGAAAAATTATTTATTTTCCTGTCTCGTTTCTCGCAACGGGGGACAGGCGTGAAACAAAAATATTCTTGCTTTTTTTTTTTTCTCATTTCTTTCTTTTCATGATAATGTTATGTTATTTGAAATTTTATTACGTTATTTGGATATCATCTATGTTATTTAAATTATTATTTGAGTTTATGTTAGTTTAGTGGCGTAGTGTATTTTGTTACTTAAATTATTCAAAACTTATTAAGAAAGATGTGATTTGTAATTTTGATTAATTAATTTAGGTATTAAATATAAAAAGTAAAAATCCGCCGAGATCCGCCGAGATTCCCGATTAATCCCGATTAATCATCCTTGGCGCTTGATGGTCGTCTGCCGACTAGCGAGCGCCGAGCGCCGAGTGATTTTTGTAACATTGGTTGTGTGTGTGTGTGTGTGTGTGTGGTGGTGGTGGGGGAGCGGCCCCATGAATAGGCCTATGAGGCCCGGGTAAAGGATACGCAAATTCGAGGAGTCCTACTTTTCTCGTGAGTTTGTAATACTAACAATGGAGAAAATAATAAGGGAGAAAGACGAATTTTTTTTGGACAAATAGATAATGTCATGGGATATTATGTGAACTTTAAAACTATGGGGTGTTTGTATGTTTTAAAAATAATACACATAAGATCAATTCATCTTTCATCTTATGTTTTAAAGCTATCGGGTGTTTGTATGTTTTTAACTTTTTATGTTGGCTTACATCATACAACACCAAATATTTTAAAAATAATACACATTAGATCAATTCATCTTTATGTTGGCTTACATCTTAATACGTTTTTTAATTTTTTTTTTATATGTAACATCCAAAAAAAACCCAATTTAGAATAATAGTATGCCAGTTTTCCAATTTGGGGAACGAGCTATTTCGCCACAAACTTGGACGGAATAGAATAAACTGTCATTAGAAGACTCGGCGAAAATGTTTAATCATGAGCTTCGCACGTTGACCTTAAAAAAGAGTTAATTATGTCACTTTCGCCAGACCTTCTGGCGAAAATGAGCTAATATATTTTTATTTTTTTCTAAGTATTTTAATTTTAAAGTAGCAAATTTTTTTTCACTTTCGCTAGAGTATTTGGCGAAAGTGCAGTTATCAGCCCAATTTTGAAACTTTTCTGTAAGATTCTTGGGATATATGTATAAATTTGTCATTACTTTTTATTGTCTTGGCCAAATTGAATTATGCTTGTTTTGTTATATTTGGTATTTGTGTGTGGAATGATGGTGTGAAATTTGAGAGATTTTTCTTAAATTTTGAATTTAGTTATATTTTTCTATTAATTATGGGTTTACGTAAACAATCAACATTACAAGATTTCTTGTGATGTATAAAAATATAAAAAATTTAATTATGCATTCTTTACCTGTTTGAGTCTCATCATATTAGGTTTATATGACAGTGAAACCGTCAAACGGTAACGATTGTAATTTTCAAATATCCTTAGTCATATATATGATGTTTATGAGACACCAGGCAAGTTACTCGAATAAGAGGAATCAATTATATAATGTATACTAGTATATTGGTAGAGTAGGGAGATATAAACTTTAGAATTAGACTAGCATGGTACCCGCGCAATTGCGCGGGTTCATTGTAAAAAATTATATATATATTTTGGAAAAAGTCTGTTTTTTGGTCCCTAACAAATACCGAAATAGCTCGTTTTTGGTCCCCTGACTATTTTTTTGGTTCATTTTGCCTCCTAAACTTCTTATTTTTGTTCTAATTGTCCCCTCCGTCAAATAACTCCTGCCCCCAAGTGGTACCGTACCGGTACCGGATTAAGGTGGCGATACTAGTGTCGTTTGTTAAGAAAAGGTCGAATTTGTGATTTGTTTAGGATTACATTAATTGTAATACGATTAGAGTTAGCATTGTATATTTGAGATTTTTGTATGATTTTTGTAACTCGAATATCGAAATGAATTGAATAATTTATTGCAACAAAACTCATCAAAGATCAGAATTCTTTTAATAAATTGAACATAAACTCTGAGTAAATTAGTTTGTATGGAAAAAAACTACACAAATTTCAACAGTTCATTTTTTTTTGCAAATTAGTCTAAATTTCAGGGTCTTTATGCAAAACTTTACTGAATAAGGGCACATTATGGTTTATGCAAAATTGACCTCCTACAATGACTTTAAGAACTCTCGAAAATCCAATAAAATCATCCATCAAAACGAACCATAATTCAGGTACATACAACCAACAATCCACGATGACAATCCTAATCATAGCAATAACCATAAAAATGTAATGCCTCAAATTACAAAAATTACAATGCTAACACGCAAATTACAAAAATTACAACGCTAACATGCAAATTACAATATTCTTCATCCAATTCCGAAGATTAGCATTCATCTTATGCCTCTTGAAGATTAATTTTGTCGGGCCCGTCTAAATATGCATAACATCTGAACCAAACGATTCTATCATTAGCCCTAATCAATACACAATTTCATTAATAAACTTTCAATCAATTTGTGTCGCTCCACTGAATGACACAATTTGTGCCAACAAGGAACCTGATGTACCAGTCGCGTAACAGTTTTTATGTCTCCATCGATCGCTTGAGGAGATGTACCAAGACCTAGGTTAGCATGAGACAAAGGGGTGTTAGGATGGAGATGTACAATACAATTGAAAGAAATGAGCCGAATGTATCAAATTACTTTAATAGGTAACAAGTGATTGAAGCTCGTTGAGATGGAGGGAACTCAAAGTGTCCGAAACGTTTACGACTAGTCAAGGCTTATAAGAAGCTGAATCCATGTGGGAGGCTATTCCTTCTTCCCAGCTCAACCCCTTTAGAGAGAGAGCGCAGCGAGAGAGTGAGCGAGAGAAAGGGGAGAGAGCGCAGCCAGAGAGAGTGAGCGGAGCGAGAGAAAGGGGAGAGAGAGAGAGAGAGCGCGCTGTGAGAGAGATAAGTAATTAAACGGGTCGGGTTAAAACATGATGGGTCGGGTTAAACCATTTCGGGTCGGGTAGAAAAATAGGTATAAAATAACATGGTTTAACGGCTCTTTAACTGGGGGGGGGGGCAGGAGTTATTTGACGGAGGGGGCAATTAGAACAAAAATAACAAGTTTAGGGGGCAAAATGAACCAAACAAATAGTCAGGGGGCAAGTTGAACATTTCGGTATTTGTTAGGGACAAAAAACAGACTTTTTCCATATATTTATTATTATTATTATTATTATGTTTTGTGTGAGTATTTTTTCGATGAATCGCAACATGTTTTATGATATAATCCAGACAACCAAAAAGCAACATATTTTACGAACGTTAAAAATTTATATTAAAAAAATATTTTCCTATATTGTATATAACATGTACAGGGCCGGCCCTAAAGGTCAGTAAATGAGGCCTGGGTCTAGGGACTTTTTGTTTAAGGGGGTCTAAACATTTTTTTTTGTTATATGCATAAGCTCTGTATGTATAAGTTCTGTTTGTTGTAGGAATTCACATTAATTTTTATAAAAATTTAGATAAACTAGCTTTATCCCCGCGCAATTGCGCGGGATGTTTTGTATATAATTATATAAATAGAATCAAAGCGCATGCGTTTGAACTAAATTAATCTAATCATGACATATTTGCGAATATCATGATGTCAATAGATGCATAAGGTTCATAAAATTAGTCTATCACGGATAATATTTTCTAATATAATTTGTATAAATATCATTTGTTCATGTGCTTCTAAAATTGATTAATATAATCAGGACATATTTGCAAATTTTAATATGTATGTAAAATAGGAAACAAAGACCAAATGTAAAAAATGACCAAAATGTGAAATAAGAAAAAATGATCAAAATGTAAAAAAATATCGAAAAGTAAATAAAAAGGACCAAAATGTAAATAAAAAGGATCAAAATACAAATTAAAACTAAAAAGGACCAAAATGTAAATAAAAGAACCAAAATGTAAATAGAAACGTAAAAAAGGACCAAAAAGTAAATAAAAAAGGACCAAAATGTTAATAAAAAGGACCAAAATGTAAATTAAAAATAAAAAGGACCGAAATATAAATTCAAAAATGTAAAAAAGGACCGAAAAGTAAATAAAAAAGGACCAAAATATAAATAAAAAGGACCAAAATGTAATTTTTTAAACTAAAAAGGACCAAAATATAAATTAAAAAATATATTTTTTACACAAAGGTCCCTGATGACGTGGAGCTCTAGAAATGCAAGAATTCTTGCAACTTTATACATAAGATAGAATTTGTTATTATATTTAGTAGCTTTCATTTAGCTAGATTTTGTAATAGAACATATTGTTGAAAGTTTACCCCAAAAAAATATGATATTTTTAGTTGTATAATTTAAAATTCTGCGAAATTAGAAGTTTTAGGACTCTCATTTCGAAAATGGCCTCGGATCGTTCAAAACTTAGGACCGGCCCTGAACATGTATATCAATGAATTATAGATGCATTGTACGTATTATACAAAGAAGCCATATACAAATTGCAAAAATTCAACGAAAAAAAATAATGCATCACTTTACCCAACATTTAATAATGAGATAAATTAATTACAAAAATACCTAGTTTTAATTAATTCAATTATTAAAAAAATAATGCAGTCAAATGCGTTCAAAATAGTGAAAACTTTTACCACGGCATAAAATATGGTAAGATGGTGTGTTTGCCTTAGTAAATCACGATTTTTACAAATTTAAAAGCAAAAACCATTTGAATCGTTGAAGAGCCGGCTTCCTTGAACGATTTAAATGGTACTTACTTTAAATTGTGTTTAATTTCTATACATCATTGGCAAATGTGTTCATGTATTTGTATCTTTTTGTTTTTGTTTGTATTTGTTTTTGTATTTCATACTCATCGTTCGTATATTAAAACTTCATATTTCATATTTTGCATTTGTATTTGTATATGTATTGGTGTTTCGTATATTCTCCCACTTCGTATTTCATATTTCGCATTTCATATTTATGGTTTAGGGTTTAGGGTTTAGGATTTAGAGTTTAGGATTTAGGGTTTATTATCTATGGTTTATACCTTAGACTTTAGGTTTTAGTCTTTAGGTTCTAGGGTTTTAGGTTTAGGATTTAGGGATATTCCTAATTCATAAACATATATATATTTGTGTTTGTATTTGTATTCGTGTTTATATTTTGTATTCATATTTCGTACACGTATTAATTTTTAGTTTCCTCATTTGTATTTCGTATTTGTCTTCGTACTCGTATTTCGTAATTTGCATTACTCATTTTGTATTTGTATTTTAATTTATGTGTATTCGTATTTTTATTTTTATTTTGTAAATTATTTGTATTTCATATTTGTTTTTTGTTTAACCTATTCGCATTTGTGTTTGTGGATATTCGTATTCGTGTTTCAATTTATGTCTTATCATCTTTTTATTTTTTATTTGTAAAATATTAGTATTTCGTGTTCGTGGATTTTTTTTGTTTCTCTATAATTTTTATGTATTCGTGTAATTGTATTCGTGTATTATTCTTATTCGCATATTCGTATTTTGTATTGTATTCGTGTGATTTCGTAATTTGTTATTCGTTACTTGTAATTCTTAATTTCTAATCATATTTGTTTTCGTGTTCGTATTCATATTTGTATACATATTTGTATTTTATTTTCGTATTTCGTATTTCTTACTCGTTTTCATATTTCGTATTTGTATATGTAATTCGTATTTGTATTCCATAATTGCATTTGGTATTCGTACTTGTATTTGTATTTTTTATGTGTATTTTTATTTTTTTATGTTCGTGTTTTGTATTTTGTATCCGCATTTTGATGATGATGATGATGATGATGATGATGATGATGATGATGATGATGATCAACATGTTCTCATTTCTGAAACATATTGAATTGTTCGCATTTTTACTTATATTTTTTTTGTATTTCGCATTCGTTATTCGTATTAATATTTGCATTCGTGTCCGTATATTCATATTCATGTATTTGTATTCGTGTATTATTCTTATTCGCGTGTTCACATTAGTATTCGTATTTCGTATTTGTAATTGTGCGATTTCGTATTTCGTAATTCGTTATTCGTTATTCGTAATTCTTAATTGCTAATAGTATTTGTATTTCTGTTCGTATTCGCATACATATTCGTATTCCATTTTCGTATTTCGTAGTCGTGTAGGTATTTCACGTTTTTTTATTCCGTAATTGTATTAGGTGTTCGTGCTTATATTTGCATTTTTATGTGTGTTGTATTTGTGTATTTTTTCGTTGTTCGTATTTTATATTTTGTATCCGCCTTTTTATGATGATGATGATGATGATGAAGATGATGATGAAGATCATGATGATATGATAATAATGATGATATGATTATGATATGATGAAAATGATGATATGATAATGATGATGATGTGATGATGATGGTATGATGATGATGATGATGATGATGATGTGAATTTCATAATTGTATCCCGTGTTTGTATTTTGTATTCGCATTTGTATTTTGATTTTGTTTATGTATTTGTGTTTGCATTTCCGTTTCCATTTTTATTTCGTATTTCATTGTTTCTGTTGGTATTAGTAATGGTATTGGCATTTGTTCGTATTTGTATACGGACTTGTATTACGTATTTCGTATTCACCTATCATTGGTATGGTATTTGTTTTCATATACACGTATTTGTTTTCGTGCTCGTATTCATATTTGATATTGCTTAATTTGTATTTCGTGTTTCGTGTTTGGCATTCGTATTCTAATATGTGAAATTTTATTTTTATTATTTTTTATTTTATGTTCATATTTCCTTTCATGCTCGTGCATCGTGTATTTGTATCATTATTTCTGAACTTATTTTGTAAATTTTTAATCGTTGCAAGTAAAAGAGATTATTATGAACTATTCTTTATAACCAACCAATAAGCATAATGTATGCGAAATATTTGAATGATATTTGTTCGAAGCCTCATAATTTTTGTTTGTAATAAGTTCATAATCAAACAATGTTATATTTCAGATTCGTATTTCGTATTCGTATTGATGATCCGTATTTGTATATATATACTCATATTTCGTAATTTGTATTTCGTATTTAGTATTTAGTATGCGGGTTTTGAATTTTGGATTTCGGATTTCGTAATTCATAATTGGCAATTGGTAATTTATAATCGTATTTGTATCTGTTATCATGTTCGTATTCGTATTCGTATTTCACTTTCATTCGGACATAAAATCGGTAAGGACAGTGTGTTTGCCTCAGTAAATCATGATTTTTATCCACTTTAAAGCAATAACCGTTTGATTTGTTGAAGAGACAGGTTTCTTGAACAATTCAAACGGTTGTTGTTTTATAATTTGTTTGTTCTTTTATACATCATCGGCAAAATCAAGGAAATATTATTCGTATTAGTTTTCGCATTCGTTGTCTTACTCATATTCGTATTGGTATTCGTGCTCGTACTCATACTCATACTCGTACTTATTTTGTTTTTCACATTTTCGTATTCTAGTATTTCATAATTCGGATTTTTAATTCGGAATTCGTAGTTCGTAATTTATAATTCTTAGTTCATAGTTCGTAATTCGTAATTCGTAGTTCGTAATTCGTAATTTATAATCTATTCTTATTCGTATTTGTGTGTTGTATTCGTATTTGTATCATATTTCATATTAGTATTTATTATTCGTATTTGTGTATGTGTTCGTATTTTGTTTTTTATATTTCGTACTTCGTATTTCGTTTTTGAATTCTGGATTTCGGATCTCACAATTCGTGACTCGTAATTCATAATTGTTAATTCGTAATTTATGATCGTAGTTGTATCTGTAATCGTGTTCGTATATGTATTCGTATGTCGTATTCATATTACATATTCATATTGGTATTTCGTATCTTTATATGTATTTTGAATTTGTATTCCATACTTGTATTTGGTATTCTTTCTTTTTTGTATTTGTGTTCGTATTCATATTTCATATTTCGTATTCGTATATGTTTTTCATATTTGTGTTTCGTATTTGTAATTTTTATTCGCATTTGTGTTCTTATTTTGTTCTAGTATTGATGTTTCACTTTGATTTGTATTTATTTTTTTCTCTGTGTATTTTTATTTCGTATTTCGTAGTTCATATTGGTACCGATATTGGTATTCTTTTTTCGTTTTCGTATTTGTATCTGGTATTCACATTATTCTCCTTATTCGTATTTTGTATTTTGTATTTCGTAATTTTTCATATTTTGTTCGTATTTGGTTCGTATTCGTTTGAGTATTCGTAGTTCGTCTATGCAATTGGATTTGCGTTCTCATTTGTATTTGTATTTCGTAATTTGTATTGAGATTAGTATTGGTATTAGCATTGCTTTTCTTTTTCGTTTTGTTATTCGTATTAGTAATTCATATTTCGTATTCGTATTGGTGATTTGTATTCGTGTTCGTACGCATATTCTTATTTTTATCCACATTCTTAATCATATTCTTATTTCATACTTCGTATTGGTTTTGGCTTTGGTATTTGTTTTCATTTTTGCATATCCGTATTTCGTGTTATATTTCGTAGTTCGTATTTCGTATTTGCATTTCATATATCGTATTTGTATGAAATAAATTGTACGTACATAGAACTTCATTTCAATCCCCAAGCATGTATAATTAAATTTTTTGTAATGAATAGTGTTGTATTAGACCAAAAAACATGATTTAGATCCATGTCTTGTATTATTTTGTTCCAACGAAGTAACAACCTTGTTTTGTTTTGTTGCAAAGCTTACGCGTCATGATGATATATTAATAATGATGATGATGATGATGATGATGATGATGATGATGATGAGATGATATGATGTGAGTGATGAGATGATGACGATGAAAGAAATTAAAAAAATGCCCCTAAGAAATATAGTATATATCTCTGAATTAACCAGAATACCATCTATATTTCTGAAAGTGAGATAAATATCAAAAAAATGCACCAGGATAAAGGTCAAAAGTACGCCTGCGAATTAGAATAATATGAACTTAATATCATACTTCTCAAATAAGGAAAACATAAAAATGACACAAATATGAAATATATACCTCAAATTAGGCAGCGTTACGCACGTGATAGCCACAATTGCTTAACGCCTATGTTGCGAATTGTGAAACCCTAATCATATAAATTCGAGAAAGACCTTTTCGCCGCTCTCCGTTTATATCCCATTCCCATTAATATTAAGAACGCTTCGGCACTTTGTGCTAAAATACGTTCATGGAAAAAAATCTTAATTACAAGAACACCCCTACTTTTTACTAAATTACAAAAAATCCTTACCTGTAAATACTTGGTATGTGCACAAAAGAGATAGGATTTAGTGTCTCCAATCATTGAAATGACACGCCGCAACTGTTGCTCATGTGGGCCCAACATCTCAACTATGATTGGTGGCTCTACCACCTAATAATAAATTTGTACCTAATAAATAAAAATAATAATTAAAAAAATATATAAAATTCTTACAACTGTAGAAAGAAGTTGAAAATTAAAGTACGAAATGAATTTTAATGTAAATAATAACAAAAATGCATAAAAAGACTTTATTTTAGGAAAATGTACCTTGGCAACTGAGATAGTTGGAATCAAAATGTTTTGGGGCTTCATGTCTCGATGAATAATGCGATTTGAATGTAAATGGTATTAACGCTTTTACCTAGAATGAGAACATATTATTTAAGGCTAACTTGCAAATTAATATACTACTTATAAAAATAGTATTTGTACCATTTGATTAGCTATTGCTTGAACTTGGCCTTCAAGGAGGCATTTATCATCCTTTAGAACTTGGAATAATTCTTCATGTATATTAATTTTTCGTTTAATAACTTCTAATGGCTTTTAATTTAACTTTAAATTGCACAAAGGTATATATTTTGAATTAAATAACAATAATAACAATATGTAAGCACCTGTGCAAACTCTGCGACGACACAAAACTCTTGTAATATTTCAAAAGTATCAATCATTTCAATTATGTTCTCGTGCTTAAGCTTTAGTAGAATCTACATATGATATCATTTTAAATAATCTTATAAAAGAAGAATAAAAATAATATTTGTCAAAACAAATTTACCTCAATTTCCTGACAGAGGTTGTGTAAATTCTTTCGCTCTTCCCTCGCATCAAAATAAATTTCATAGCAACTGCAAAAAGAAAATCCAAACAAACTGAAAATAAAAATGCTTGACATTAGCAGGCAAACGAAAAACCGCCGCCGAGAAACTCGCAGACGATATAATATTAATTTATAATAATAACACTTGGATTTCTTTGGATCTTTCTTAACCACTGATACTGTGAGCTCGACGAAATGGCCCCATCCTGAATTGTAAATACGTAAGAATGCAAGGACTTTTTTGGAAATTAGGAGAATAATAATGGTTAATTAATATATCATACCTGGAAGAACTTACCGTAGTTAGCGACACAGAGAAACAATGGTAAGTGATTTTGAACATCGCATCCTTGAGAGTAGATTCAAATGTACCTAGCTACGATTTACGAATATAAACTAAAAAGTTATTTTACCTATTTTATACAAAATTGAGAAGAAATGAATGTAAGAAGATTAATCATATTGGAAAAGGACAGATACCGTTTGTATCCACCAACATCGAAAGAATTGCTTGTCAAATCTCTCTTATAAGCTTGTTGGATTTGCGAGAAGCCTTCGATCTTCCATGTAAATTTCCCGTACAATTCTGAGGATTTAGGCCCTGAAATGCCAATTCGTAAAATTTAATTAACCCAAATTAGGCAATTTGGGAACCGGGTATGGAAAGGGAAAGGGGAAATTAGATGAAATACCACAATCATCGTTGTCATCAGTATCACAGAAGGGCAGTGGTGAAGTAGACGGAGTTCCACACATCCGCCTCATCAGACGAAACCTGCTCGTCGCCTGCTCGGCGCGAAGTCAGCGATGAAAGCTGCCTGCTCGGATTGCGGCGGCTCGGCGAGAGCAACGGCGTAGGATCGTCTTCTTTTTCGGCGCTGGAGGATGGGGTTTTTCTCTCGCGCAGGGGTTTGCGCAGGGATAGGGTTTTTTTTCTCCAGCGGGACCAGCTTTTTACATCTCCATCACGGGGCTAGGTTTTCTCTAGTGGGAAACAATTGTACATACAGGAAAAGAGGAAAAGAGAGTAGAAAAGAGAGTAGGCACGTGGCAGATTGTCATGAAATGTTTAGAATTAGTACTATAGTATAAGTATAATATAATATAATATAATATGTATAGGTTTACATATTGAATTGACCACTATTATACGAAATATACATGGACTAAAACATTTGTATAATCGAATAGTGTTTTTAGTAATATTTAAATATGAGTCTTAGCTATTTGTAACATAATAGCCTAGTTCATCATTAGGTATTACGTGAAACAAGTCGAAATTTATAACAAGTCAAGATGAAAATTGCTCTCTAGGTCAATGGGTCCATAGCCTAGTTGGTTGAGTGTGAAGCACAAAAACCATATGTTGTGAGAGGTTGTGGGTTCGATCCCCATTAACATCAAAAATTAGGTATCAGTAACGAAAGCGATCGCTTGTCGGATATCATTCAAAAAAAAAAAATTGGTCTCTAAATTAACTGTAAGTTAATAAGGGGATATCTCTCAGGACTCTTGTAGAATCGAGATTGACGGAAAAATGTATGTGCATACTCGATTGGATTAATTGGATATCAATCGTTTATGTGCATACTCGATTGAATTAATTTCAACTATTTATGATAAGAATATGATAAATTCATATATCATTTTAATCTGGATAGTCATTATGCATATCGTATGTGTCTCTAATGATCAATGAGAGTAAAATTCATTGTCAGATTTAAAACGAGCCTATGCGGTCACACAACGAATTTTATTTGGATCGGACGTTAACGTGCATTGCATACACATATATTTCAAAATATGTATAGGAATTATACGTGTGTACATTGGATGTACAAAATGTATGTTGGATATACATTTATAATAAGATATTTATGTTACTATGTATAATTTATTGACATTGATGTACTATTTGTTAAAAATTGTTAAAAAAGTAAATATTAGATATTATTAATTATTGTATATTTTCATCCAACAAATATAAGTATTTGATAAATTATTCTTTTATTGAAGTCATACAACATGTATTTTTTAAATTATCTTCTTCTTCTTTTACAACGAGATACTAAGATGTGATATTTATATTTTTTTGAAATTATTACTGCTCATAAATATTTTGCATGTATATATATATCATAAATGTATTTTCCAGTTGTAAAAGATAATTATCATATTTGCATATTTAGCAGAGAAAACGATAAATTTTAGAATTGTCATACTATGCCCCTCAAATTCTCCCAACATCCTTTATATCACCAATTAACAATTAATTAACATGGTAATTAACAAAAATACATTCATTAACAAATAATATATATTGATTAAGAATTATTAATTCGTATGTACTTTAATTATATATCAATTAACCGTTAATGAAGTGTATTTTTGTTAATTACCACGTTAATTAATTGTTATTGATGATACGGTGGGTATTGGGGAAAATTAGAGAGGCACCATATATTGTTGTTTAATTAAGACCTAGAGGTGGGTGAATAGATAATCCTATGGTCCAATTTTCGGTAATGGTATACAATTTTAGTTTTATGTGCGGAAGCGTAATTAATGAAAGATAAAGAAAGAGATACCAAAACAAATAACACAAGATATTTGTTTACGGAGTTCGGTAGGTGGTTGCTTTCTAGCTTTAACTCACCGTCTACTTGATCAATCGGCCGATTCGATTTGAATACAAGTACCTACGTCTCCGGGGATGTCTTGCGCCTTTTCGGATTTCGATTGAATTCCTGTATCAACTTTTACAAGGTTTGCCTAAATCGATTTACACAATTTATCAATCTATGGCGGGATTTACAAATTGCAACTAGCCTATTACAAATCTCTACTAACGAATTAGTGGTGATCGATTACGCAAGTTGGGAATCGTTGAGTAGAAGAGGAAAGAAGTAGATCTATGATCTAGGGGTGTGTTGGTTTATCAAGATCTTGGAACAAGCATTAGTTTCTCTCTTTTAGAATGGAGAAATTTGATTTAGCAAAAAGGTTGGAGAGAGAAACCTCAAAGGGGTCTAATTTATAGACCACATAATTTCCCTTTGAAAACACCTTTTCTGTACTGGTTCGTTCGAACGCACTATGAGGTTCTTTCGAACGAACAGTAATTCAAACTAGCCGTTATATGTTAAATTTATGAAACATTTTAGGTTCGTTCGAAAGCACAATAATGATTCGTTCGAACGGACCCATTGGGTTACAGTTACACAAGCTTCATTCGCACTAATTGATAGTTCGTTTTGAGCTAAGCTTGAGGGTTCGTTCGAACGAATCTGTTGTTCGTTCGAACGTACATGCTCCTATGAAATAAAACTAAATAGCACATGCTATCGTTCGAACGGACTTTGGGTTCGTTCTAGTTATGCATGGAGGTTCGTTCGAACGAACAAGTTAAGTTCGTTCGAACGAATTGCTATGTTAATTCATAGTGCAAATGAACTGCCTCGTGAAAAACCTTGTCAGGAAAATTCAGTGGGACAAAATCATGACCAAGGACAAAGAGAGTGCATTGCGCATTATTTCTCCCCCTCATGGATACAATTATTTTATGACTAAGAAGTTCAATCGTTTTGCACTAGCCGTTTGAAGATCTTAGTTCTGAACTAATTTCTTCAGGAAATATTTATTATATTTGAAAACATATTTTGGAGAACTTGTCTTTGGAGCTCTTCAGGAGTTAATTATAAAATAAATATTCCTTATTTGTGATAAATACGCATCTACGAATTTGATCACTCGTTTCAGTATATAGTATTATTTATTACATCGATTATATCTTATGTGCTCATATTACTATTCATGCTAAGATCTTTGTAATTTAATTTAATATAATATATCTCTCGAGAGTTTAAATGATACGCTTCAGGCATACTAAATCCTACGGGAATTTTAACGAATATTACAGCTAAATGAGTCATATGAATAATCTGATATAATGAATACAAGAAACAATTTTAGTCCTTCAAAGATCTTAAAACAAATGAAAAATAAATAAATAAAAATAATTTCCATCACCATGGTATTTTTGAGACTTCAGCTCCACCAATTTCATTTTCATATGTGATTTCTGTTATGGCCAATAATTTTAAATGTCGACATTCCACAATTGATTTAATTTCATATCCTCGTTTTATTAATTATGAATTGAAAGCGCACTCATGCCAACTTTCTAGTAACAATAGTTTCATTTCGGTTCTATTTTCTTCTAGTAGAGACATTATTTTGAGATTTTATTATTTTCAACAATTTCAATGTTATGAGGTACCTGAATCTTTTTCAAAGATTATATTTATGTCAAATCTACTAATTAATTTTTCATTAACCTTTTAAAAAGGATATCTATTATTAGAAGTATTATCAAATTTCTTTATTGCCAACTTTTTATCATGCTCTTTCTTATTCCTTTGGATTTCTAATATTGGAACCGATTGGTCGACCACGCTTCAGGCTTATATCAAATTTAAAATTATCCAAGGATATTATACAAAAAATATGAGCATTTTAGACAGGAAAGTTTTATCTATTAATAATTCTTGTATGCATCAAATCACTAATTTGCAATTCCGTGCAAATAATCAATTTATGAACTCCTAGTTCTTGTTTACTTGTTCGGGGATCTGATATGATGATGCGTATAATTTGTCATTTTTTCAGCTTTCACTCTCTCCCCCTTATTTAGGCACGTGTTGTTGATAATTTAATTAATATCTAACGAAGTTCTTCGAGACTTGCAAGATATCTTATATCTTGAAAATTTTCACTTATGTTTGGTTATTTCATAACACCATCTTAGTTGTTTATGTAACTTTTTCTTCGGGAATTTCATATTTGCAACATACAAATTCGAGTTTGTTGTTTTCTTGAATTTGAACTTCCAGTTTACAAGTACATACCTAAACATCTTGTTCGGAACTTCTGGTTCAACTAAATAAATTTTCAAGATATACAATTTTCAAGAATAAATCAACCATATATACACCAAACACTTCTTTTAACTCGTCCATGTGTTATCACACATCTACTACACATTAAAAAATTCAGTGAATTCTTTTTTCTCCAGTCACTCACAAGTTATAATAAAAGTTGGGGGAGTACTTACGATAAATAGTTGGTCTTAGAGTCATGATCGTGACATGCATATTCTAAGTCTAAGCAATTAATTCAAATCATCGACTTGCATTTGTTTTATATAATGAACTTCTAGTTCATAGTAACTTGATTTTAATTTTACTAACACAAGTGCATATCTTAAAAACAAACAAATATGTTTTTATTAACATAATAAATCTTTCGGAGCAATATAGATAATGTTTCTTCTAAAGCAATCAAATAAGGACTCTTCTAAAGTCATCAATCGTAAACATACTTTATTGTAATTGAATGCACATTTATTTATTGATAAAATAAATAATTTGACACAAAATAAATTTGATCTTGCGAAATAAGAAAATCATCTCTCTCTTTTTTTCTTTTTTCTTTTTTTTTCTTGAAAAGGTTCGATAAACAAAATAAGATCATATGTTGTACGACTGGTACAACTATTTGAAGCCACATCTTGAAGAATATATATTTTTAGATTATTGTTTATATTTATTCTTCGTTAGTCTTTTTATGATTTTGTTATTATGATTAACATTTGTGTCATTTATAATTTAGACGTTAATCTTCGGGGGAACATTCACTTCTTGGAATAAAATAAAATAAATCATCATTCTAATTTATTTCTCAAGAAAGAGAACGTGATAATGTTAAATACTTCAAGTGATTTCGATAACACTAGCAACTTAATGCGACAATTTTAAATATGAACTTCACAATTTTATATTGAAACTTCAGGTTTCATAATTTTCAAATTTTATGTGTCTCATTATACTTGTTTTCAACTACAGTGCATATATAAATACAATACAATTAAATGTGCGAAAATAAATGTAAAAGAATAAAAAACGTAGGAAAAATAAATGAATAAACGTACGATAAATAAACGTGAATATACTTGCAACTTCTGATACATAATTTAAACGAACAACTTCTTGTGCATAGTTTCAACAAGCAACTCCGGGTGGCTTGATAGAATAAACATAACTTCTGGTGGCAATATCAATTTTAATTTTTGAGATCAATCATCATCACTATTCATTTCTAAGAATATGTCGGATCGATCGATTATATTCCTCAAAAACAGTACTTGTTTAATGTTATTTCAAATATGCTATATTAATTAGAGATAGAAGATATTAGACATTATCAATTGACTTGTAAAACAAGATGAATAATATGATATTTTGTAAAATTCATTTAAGCCAATGATTATTAAAAATCAAACCACGTCATCAAAGCATTGGACGCTAGTCAACTAATTTGAGCCACACAAATTCTTGGACATAAAACTAATTGAAACGTAACAGTGACAATTCAAAAACATCAATGAATTTTTTTTTTTTAATAATAGCAAATTATTAGCTCAATCATCAAAACAAAATTAATGACTACATTAACATTTCAGTTTTCCATTGATTTCAGGTTTCATTTGAGTGAAAAAAGCCAAAAAAAAAAACTGTCCAATAATTAATGTTCAATTTCAATCATTATAAGGAAAACAATCATCATACTTGTAATTACAATATTAATTGTCATGAAATTAATTATATGACCAATCACCATTATAATTGTTGTGATTCGAGTATTTGTACAATGGGGAGTTCTATCATACACCCTTTTACAAGGGTATTTTGGGTATTTTAGCAATTAATTATATTTGTAAAAGGGTGTATCATAAAATTTATTTTTTATGGAAATTTTGATTTAAATGAACAATAAAAAATTCCAATTTAGTTAAACATTAATTGATAAATATATTTGATATCTTACCTTAAATATCCATAAATGGATAATTACTCCAAATACCCTTGAAAATGGGTGTATGATAGAAGCCCCCATTATTTTTAATATTGGCTCAAACATCTTCACAATTTCATAGCTAATAAACATGTAAGTAATTTCTGATTATTCTTCATGTATAATATAACGTTTAAACTTCGGGTTATTAATAATTTTGTAACTTCAGGTGCGTACAACCAAATGTAAAATAAAAATCTGCATCTTCAGGTGCATTACAAAATAATTATGCATCTTCGGATGATGTAATAAACAAAACAAAATTCCGCAACTTCAGGTGCAGAAATAAAAAAAACCGCAATATAAAAGATGTTCATTTCAACAATAACGAACACATAACAAATTCAAACAACAAAACAATAATTATAAATTATACCTTTTTGGAGCGAAGTTTTTGTACCCTTTTGATTGACAAGGTTTTTAACAAGTACCTTTAAATCTTTGTGCCTTCGATTCGATTTCCAAACGATAGGGCAATTCGTGCTGATAACGTGTTATAAACTAAAACACAGACAAGAAGAAAAGACAAGAGGGAGAAACAAATTTACTCACACCATTATTTTGGACCAACTTTGCGCAATTTCCTTGTGCCACATCATCAGTTTTTTTTAACATCATCACTTTCTTTTTAACCATTGATTCTGATATGTGGCAAAATTTAGACCATTGATTAATCATTATTTTTTATTTTTTCTTCGTAACCATTTAAGTGTCCCTTATTTTACATTATGTTTTAAGGATTTGTAGAAACCAACATCATCATATATTAATGATGTGGACTACTTTTATTGGTTAGGTTCATGTTACTCTGAGTTTATTCAATCGTTTATCATTTCACATAAGTTTACATGATCAAATGTGAATGCAACGGAAGATGAAAAGTAAAAATTTGAAATACTAATAACTTAATAACTAATATTATAAACACACAAAATATAGTAGTATTATTGTTAGTATTTTAATTTTAAAAATTCATCAAATATATTCGTTTTAATTTTCTCTTTATTTTGACATCCATATTAGCATAGTTCATACATACCATTTTCCATAATTTCAATTTGTAAAAATATAATGTAAAAAATACAATGTAAAAAATGCATTTTTACAAAATATAATTTTAATTATTTTATTTACATAATGGAATTTTAAATATTAATATTTATTTTTAGAAATTACAACTATACTAATATCATATAAAACTAAGTTGATTATATTTGTGTTTTAATCAAACAAATTTAATATCATTTTTTTTGAAAAATATTAGAAATAAAAAAAGCTTATCCATCGAAAAAATTTCTTAAATTTATAAACACTTACAAAATAGTAATATTATTTTTAAAAATATAAAATTAACAAAAATCATATGACATAAAATAATTTATATTCATGTTATCCAAATTAATTTTTTATATTATTTATTAAATTATTTTCACAATTAAGTTTGATTTATTTATAATTTCCATTTCATTTTGAATGAATAACAAATTATTAGTACTTGATAATTAATGATATGTTACACCTTATATATTATTAGTACTTGTATAATTCATTATTTTTTACATTTGATATTGTATGGAATATTGTGAACAACAATGATATAATATTTGTTGTTATGTTTATTGTAAAATCATGTTATACCTCATATATTATTATTATACAATCACATTAATATAAGTGTTATTACATGATTGAGAAAATAAAAAAATTTCTCATCATAATGTAAAATAATTAAAAAAGTTATACATAATCATAGACAAATTAGTTCAAATAATTATATTATGAAATGATATTATCAATATCATCATATTTATAAGTACTTTATATTACAATAAAAAACATAATTAACATCATCGTCGCGTGGCGCGAGTATTCTCCTAGTTTTTTTTATTAATCATTGGGTTCATCCATAATACATGATATGATCTCTGTTTATAGGAAATGAAAACTATAAAGACATTAATTACATTTAAACATATTAATAAGAATAACAAAAATATATATGCATGTGTATGGATAATGCCACATATATTAGCAATTCATAACAGTTTCTTATTTATTTATTTATTATTTTGTCGTCGATGTTGCACTAATTAAGCATGCAAATTGCCATAGGTATGTTCCGTGATCTTATTTTTGGAAGAAAAAAAAAAGGAATATGCAACTCCCATAACATGCCACGAGAATTATAATAACTATGTTTAGCTTATTATGACTCGTTTAATAGTATTACATGGTTACTCATTTTAACTAGTTTAATATTAGAAAGAACATAGGGAGTCCCTGGGTACTATAATTTTTATATTTTATTTAATTATGCATGATAATCGGATAATTATAATTTGATAAATTTCATACATGTCATCCGACTTTGTATTTTCACAGAATAGATTACTCATCAGCTCACAATCAACTTTAACATAATCTCTCAATTTCATACATATCGAGTTTTTAGCATCAATACATTGTTTTCATTATTAAGATATCATTTTTAGTTCCGAGGGAAGTGTCAACTTTAACATTGTTTCAAATATATCATTTTCAACGATAATATATCATGATTAATAATTGGATAAAACATTATATTCAGTGTCAGTTTTTACAAAAAATCAATGTGATTGCACCATTTCCAGTGTGTTGATATGTGGATTTCGGAGTAAATGATGTGAGGCAAATAAGACACAAATTTAATGCTTAATTTGGAGATTTTAGCCCTTGTGAAGAACAATTATATGTAGTTTATTAATCATATTTGAGATAACATAAATATTTCTTCACTAAGTTTGTTTTATTGCTTAATCACAGGAATTAGAAGGAATTTCTGAGAATTTGGAGAGTGTAGTTGCCTCCAACACGTCAAAAGGAGTGAAAACGATATATTACACCGATATATTCGGTACATGAATGAGACGGGAGGCAAACAATTATCATGATAGAAACTTACGCAAAAGTCTACACGAAAACCACTCAATCCTTAGCCCTTATCCTGCCCACCTACCTTTGGTGAGAATTACCTCCTTACCCCCAATCCTCTCCACCAACTCGTGGCCAATAAGAAGACTCCATGAGTGCTATAAATATGACCACAAGGACCACGAGTTTGGGACGCTCTTTCATACTCACTCTCTCTCTCTCTCTCTCTCTCTCTCTCTCTCTCTCTCTCTCTCTCTCTCTCTCTCTCTCTCTCTCTCTCTCTTAAGCAAGTCCAAGAACCTTCAAGAACACACAAGAATTGCAAATTCGAACGATAATTCTCTAGGATCGAGCACCGAATAGAAGCTTACTTCATTCGGTGATTTGGTCTACACTTCGACGAAGATCGAGTTGTGTGGTTGGGATTGGAGCTTTCTTCATCCGAATCCGCGCAAGCAAGAAAACGAGCTTACTCTACTAAAATTGGGAGCTTTCTTCCAATTGACATCTTGCAAATCTCGAGTTCACTCAACCGGTACGGAGCTTACTTCGATTGGCGAGTGGATTGGTACGAAAGGAACACGTTGTGCGAGGCGACCAGCTCACTAGCATCTCAAGGCAACGGAGAAGGCATCCAAGACGAGACTCGAAGCTTACTTCATCTCTCTAGGTGTTTTCTTTCCTTTCTTGTAATTCTTGTAGTTTTAATTGAATTAGATTTGTGTAAAGAATTCTCGGTTTAATGAATCTTTAGTTTCTTGTTTACTTGAATCAAATCCTTGTTGGTGTTTTTACTTGATCCCTTACTTTTAATTACTGCCTTGAACTTAGTTTAAATCTCCCTTAGTTCAATTTCAAATCAAAACTTCAATTCAATCATCAATTCAAATTACAATTTCGAAATCCAGAACAAGTTCCGTTGTAACGGAATCCAAGTCCGTTGTAACGGACATTTCGGTTTGTACCTGACTTTCAGTCCGTTGGTACTCCGTTGTAACGAACTTCACTTCCGTTGTAACGGACCAGCGAGGAAAAGCATTCAATATCACTCATACTAGTGTGTTGTAATGGACATAAGAGTCCGTTGTAACGTATCAACCAATCCGTTATAACGCTACTCCTATCCGTTATAACGGACTACCTCTTTCCGTTGTAACGGAACTTCCTCCGTCGTAACGGACCTTCATATCAATTCCTGCGTTAACATTACCCTAATGTCCGTTGTAACGGACTATCTTCTGTGAATTTTCTTTGTTATTTCTCATCTAGTTTTGATTTAATCTTTGACGCAATTTCTCCCCGTGGAACGAATCTATACATTTGCCACTGTACAAACATAGATTACAAATTTTGTTGATTGGATCGGGTTTTCGAATACATAGATAATTTTACACAACAAAAACCCGTTACAACGCCCAAAGAGACCCAAGTGTGGGGGCGGTACTCGGCCAAAGAGAAGGAAAAGACCCCTTTCGAAATAACGTGCGATGCTAGTGACACAAGTGTGGGGGCGGTACTCGGCCAAAGAGAAGGAAAAGACCCCCACGTCATCGCATACGCCTCGAGGTCTCTCGACAATGCCCAACGAAACTACACCACCACCGAAAAGGAACTCCTCGCAATTGTGTTTGCATTGGAAAAATTTCGTTCTTATCTTTTAGGTACGAAGGTGATAATCTTCTCGTACCACGGCGCGTTGAGACATTTGATGAAGAAAAAAGAGTGCAAACCAAGATTGCTTCGATGGATCCTTTTGCTTCAAGAATTCGACCTCGAAATCAAGGACAAAAAGGGATGCGAGAATCTCGAAATCAAGGACAAAAAGGAATTTCCCGAGGAACACATTCTCGCGGCCCAAGTCGAAGCACCATGGTACGCCGACCTAGCAAACTACATCGTCACGAAGAAATTTCCTCCGAGCTTCTCCAAAGCACAACGCGACAAGATGAAAAGCAACGCGCGATTCTTCGTTTGGGAGGACCCGAACTTATTTCGCATTTGCGCCGATCAAGTAATTCAAAAATGTGTTCACCAAAATGAGGTACAATCTATTCTTTCTTTTTGTCATACATTACAATGTGGTGGACATTTCGGTATCGCACGTACCACACACAAGGTACAAGAATGTGGATTTTATTGGCCAACCTTGCATAAAGACGTTGCGAACTTTGTGAAAGGTTGTGGAAATTGCCAAAATACGGGGAACTTGAGCCGTAGAAATCAAATGCCCCTCAATTCAATCTATGTGTGTGAACCATTCGATATTTGGGGCATTTATTTCATGGGCCCGTTTCCATCGTCTTTTGGCTATACTTACATCTTGTTGTGTGTAGATTACGTGACCAAATGGGTAGAGGCGGTACCAACCAAACATGTGGATTCGAAATCGGTGGTGGATTTTTTGAAGAAGAATATCTTTCAACGATTCGGCATACCAAGAGTTCTTATAAGCGATCGAGGCTCCCATTTTTGCAATCGATATCTCCAAAACCTCCTCGAAAAATACCATGTGAGCCATCGAACCTCAACCGCGTATCATCCTCAAACAAATGGCCAAGCGGAGGTTTCGAACCGAGAAATCAAGTCCATTTTGGAGAAAGTTGTGAACCCGACACGGAAGGATTGGAGTACTCGGCTAGGCGACGCACTTTGGGCGTACCGTACCACTTTCAAAACACCAATAGGTATGACTCCTTTCAAGCTCGTGTACGGAAAGGCGTGCCATTTACCCGTCGAATTAGAGCACAAGGCCTTTTGGGCGATCAAGGAATTTGCCCTCGACTACCCGAAGGACGCATCGGCGCGTAAGCTTCAATTACTCGACCTAGACGAATTCCGGCAAGAGGCCTACGATAATTCGAGCTTATGCAAGGCAAAAGCAAAGAGGTTTCATGACCGAATGATTCAAAAGAAAGAATTCCAAGTAGGGGAAAGAGTGTTGTTATTCAACTCTCGTCTCAAACTTTTCCCCGGGAAACTTCGGTCCCGATGGATCGGTCCTTTTGTGGTCACCAATGTGACTACATTTGGGGTTGTCGAAATTCGAAGCGAGGAAACGAACAAAACGTTCAAGGTAAACGGCCATCGACTCAAGCACTACCATGCAAACTTCGAAACCGGGTGGATGGAGGAGCAAACTCTAGAACCCAATGACACCTCACAATGATGAGCTCGGCCAAGTCGAGCTCAAGACGTTAAACAAGAGCGCTAGCGAGGGAGGCATGCCCACGCATCAAAGGTTGTATCTCTCTATTATCCCTCTTTTAGAAATTTTCGATTTTTATACTTGAGGACAAGTATTCTCTAAGTGTGGGGGGGTAACATACAATCTTTGACCTGTATGAGCCCTATTAAAAATTTAAAAATCAGGAAAATTTTGAAAAATTGTGATCTGGCTAGCAACTCCGTTGTAACGGACCTCAATGTCCGTTATAGCGGACTATATAGAAATTTGAAAATCTGGTTGGCGCCAGACATTCCGTTGTAACGAAGGCAAACTCCGTTGTAACGGAGTAAAAATACCGTTGCAACGGACACGAAAAACACATGAAATTGTGTTGCAACGGTAAATTCACGAAATTTGCCAGAACTATGTCCGTTGTAACGGACCTCAATGTCCGTTGCAACGGACTTGCTCAGAATTTTCAAAATTTGTTAGGCTAGTTCTCCGTTATAACGCAGTTAGTACGTTGTAACGGACCTCAATGTCCGTTGTAACGGACTTAAAATTGCGTTATAACGGAATAGTTTCTGGCATGTTTCCTCTTCTAATTGAAACTTTCGAATATTTAACATTATTTTTGAACCCTGAGCATCAATAATAATTAAGTCAAGCATTAAATGCATAAAAAGATTTTTCTCCACTTCATTGAATTAAATTGTTGGTTTTTAAACAAATTTTCACCGAACCACCATTTTTACTCTCAAAATTTTAATTTACATAATATTCGAAGAATTGTGGTTGAAATCTTTAAGAGATTCTTTCGGGGATTCAAGCCCTAATCAATATTTTCACAAATTAATGAGTTTTCGACAATTTGATCAATCCTCGATTTACATGACACACCATTTTCAATAAATAAACCCATTTTGAACTTGGAATTTCTAAAAAGCTTTGTTTGAACCAATTTAGTAAGTTTTGCTTGAATCTAAAATTTGACCATTTGCACTTAAAGAGCTCGACCGTTCATGGGGATTCGAAATTACACTAACGGGAACCAATTTGCGCTCAAGGCTTGATTCGATGAGCTCATGCACCTTGATTAAGTAATGAGTGGTGTGAATCATGACCACTTGTTGGCTAAAGGGGTGCATGAGTCGTAGTAAACCAAAGTAGCCGGTTCTTGGTGTGAGTCATGATCAAGAGTCGATGCGAAAATGTTTTCTACAATCACGGATTAAAGCGCTTTCGATTGTCGAGTCCGTGCGATTGATTAAGTAATGAGTGGTGTGAGTCATGACCACTTGTTGGCTAAAGATTGCGCGGATCCATGGGGTTTACTAAGTAATGAGTGGTGTGAGTCATGACCACTTGTTATCCCAAAGGACACACATGGGGACCATCAAAAGCAATAAAGAACAAAAGAAAAAAAAAAGAAATAAAAGAATAAAAAGGAAAGAAAAGGAGTTCAAAAATCGAGCGCAAGTTGGGAAAATTTAGTAGAAATCGAAGATGAACCAAGTACTAACGTACCGAACGGTTTAAAAGTGACAAATTACATTTAAGAAATGATTTTTGCAAAACGGATAAATTGGTTTTCACTAATGCTTTTTCATGATAATCCTTGTGAATAGTGGAGTGAAAAGAGTTGAATGATGGTGTTTAATCATCTTTTTCGGTTGAGATCATATGCTCTATTAAAATCTTCGAATTTGCGAAATTTATTGAAATAGATTCTATATTTGATCAACCTATATTTCTCTCAATATTAGTAATCATGATGAAATGAGAGTACCCCAATTTGCTTTGTGAAATTAGTTTTTGAACCAACAATATAACGTCAACAAAATCTTATGCAATTCTCTCTTATGTTTGACTTTTATACTCTAATTGATCGAGGACGATCAAGGATTTAAGTGTGGGGGTATTTGATGTGAGGCAAATAAGGCACAAATTTAATGCTTAATTTGGGGATTTTAGCCCTTGTGAAGAACAATTCTATGTACTTTATTAATCATATTTGAGATAACATGAATATTTCTTCACTAAGTGTGTTTTATTGCTTAATCACAGGAATTAGAAGGAATTTCTGGGAATTTGGAGAGTGTAGTTGTCTCCAACACGTCAAGAGGAGTGAAAACGATATATTTCCCCGATATATTCGGTACATGAATGAGACGGGAGGCAAACAATTATCATGATAGAAACTTACGCAAAAGTCTACACGAAAACCACTCAATCCTTAGCCCTTATCCTGCCCACCTATCTTTGGTGGGAATTACCTCCTTACCCCCAATCCTCTCCACCAACTCGTGGCTAATAAGAAGACTCCATGAGTGCTATAAATATGACCACAAGGGCCACAAGTTTGGGACGCTCTTTTATACCCACTCTCTCTCTCTCTCTCTCTCTCTCTCTCTCTCTCTCTCTCTCTCTCTCTCTTAAGCAAGTCCAAGAACCTTCAAGAACACACAAGAATTGCAAATTCGAACAATAATTCTCTAGGATCGAGCACCGAATAGAAGCTTACTTCATTCGGTGATTTGGTCTACACTTCGACGAAGATCGAGTTGTGTGGTTTGGATTGGAGCTTTCTTCATCCGAATCCGCGCAAGCAAGAAAACGAGCTTACTCTACTTCGATTGGGAGCTTTCTTCCAATTGACATCTTGCAAATCTCGAGTTCACTCAACCAGTACGGAGCTTACTTCGATTGGCGAGTGGATTGGTACGAAAGGAACACGTTGTGCGAGGCGACCAGCTCACTAGCATCTCAAGGCAACGGAGAAGGCATCCAAGACGAGACTCGAAGCTTACTTCATCTCTCTAGGTGTTTTCATTCCTTTCTTGTAATTCTTGTAGTTTTAATTGAATTATATTTGTGTAAAGAATTCTCGGTTTAATGAATCTTTAGTTTCTTGTTTACTTGAATCAAATCCTTGTTGGTGTTTTTACTTGATCCCTTATTTTTAATTACTGCCTTGAACTTAGTTTAAATCTCCCTTAGTTCAATTTCAAATCAAAACTTCAATTCAATCCTCAATTCAAATTACAATTTCGAAATCCAGAACAAGTTCCGTTGTAACGGAATCCAAGTCCGTTGTAACGGACATTTCGGTTTGTACCTGACATTCAGTCTGTTGGTACTCCGTTGTAACGAACTTCACTTCCGTTGTAACGGACCAGCAAGGAAAAGCATTCAATATCACTCATACTAGTGTGTTGTAACGGACATAAGAGTCCGTTGTAACGTATCAACCAATCTGTTATAACGCTACTCCTATCCGTTATAACGGACTACCTCTTTCCGTTGTAACGGAACTTCCTCCGTTGTAACGGACCTTCATATCAATTCCTGCGTTAACATTACCCTAATGTCCGTTGTAACGGAACCTTTTTCCGGTGTAACGGACTATCTTCTGTGAATTTTCTTTGTTATTTCTCATCTAGTTTTGATTTAATCTTTGACGCAATTGCTCCCCGTGGAACGAATCTATACATTTGCCACTGTACAAACATAGATTACAAATTTTGTTGATTGAATCGGGTTTTCGAATACAACGATAATTTTACACAACAAAAACCCGTTCATCAGTAAATATAACATTTTCAGGATCAATATCATTTTATATTTTAGGTGTCCACGTACATTTATTTATTTGGTGTGAGTTAACATACATTTTGTTGGTTCAAATTTTCTATGTCCTGATTATCTCAAAGCAATGTCGATAGTACTAATCAATAAGTGTCATTTTTAGAGATATATGTATTGTAATAAATATAAAAAAATTGAGATTTGATATTAGTAAAATATTATAACTTAAATTTTCAGAATATAAGACACATATTAAAAATATAATTCTTCCAACGATCAAAACCGACTCCTTATGCGTCAAAGTTTTCGAAAGGGTATAATCGTAATTTCATTTTTATGGCTTATTTAAATAAATATTTTATAGGATCTTATTTGCAAAATGATCAAATCATTAATAATACTAAAAACTAGATTTTGTAAAATAAACCCCATATAAATGTAAATTAATGGTTTGCAAATATGTAAGTTTAGAGGGTATGCATGTAATGTACAATTTCACCATCTCTAATTCGGTGATATCCTCATAGGCATTCATCCCCATCCATGGCATCCAAACACTCATGAAATCATAAGAAAAAAAAGAAAAAAAAATAGGAAAAAAGGAAATTTCGCAAAACAAAAAGCGTCATAATTTTTAGAAGGTTGAGTTGTGCGGGTAGGCAAGATCAAAGGAGTGTTTTCTTTGGAATTTCGAGTTGCTTCATTTTTCACTCCATTTTTTGCGCAGATTCAATTAACCTCTGGTTTATCGAATTCTTTCGATTAGGTGGGTGCTACTCTCACTTCTCTCTTATTAAGATTCGAATTACGAGCATTTTTATACCTTACATGATAGTCTAGGATTCTTTCTTTGAAAACCGTATTTTGTTTTAAAAACGCGCGACTTCATTAAATTATATATTGTATATATATTATATTATGTAGGTATGCAAATTTTGAATTTGGATAAATCGTAAACAGGGTTTACGAGTTTTCGAGAGGGTCTCCGGGAGACTCTATATATTTAGAATTTGAATTAGGCTAAAACGTAAACCGGGTTTACGATTTTAGAGTGGGTCTCCGGAAGACTCTATATATGTAGAATTTGAATTTGTTTAAAACGTAAACCGGGTTTACGATTTTAGAGAGGGTCTCCAGGAGACTATATATATATATATATATATATATATATATATATATATATATATATATATATATATATATATATATATATATATATATATATATAATTTGAATTTGTCTAAAACGTAAATCGGATTTACGATTTTAGAGAGGGTCTCCGGGAGACCAACTCTATGTAGGTATCCGAGCCGTCGGGGCTCATATTTTGGGATGGCAATTTTGGGATTGAAATGTTATGTGCCACTCGCTTCATTCGGTATGTTATATGTATGTTATGTTTAATGTTGCCTAACACTCTATGTAGGTATCCGGGTCATCGAGGTACAAATGTTGGGATAGCAGTTCCGGTAGCAAAATGGTTTGTTAGCATGACGCGGATTCGCATGTATGTTTTGTGTATATTATGAGTGACGGTAAGTGATTTTGATTTTTAAAATCCGGGGCAAGTACTTTGAGAAGTATTTCATACATACGATTGTTTTTTAGCAAGACTTGTGACTAGCCATGTATACGTGTTGGGTACCGGCATCGCGGAAAGAAGGACCCGGTCCGACCCGATCCCGAAGAACACGTCGTCGGTCCGAGGATACGAATTCTAATATGCAACTACATATATATAACTATTATATATAAAGAACCATATCACGTGAAATTGATCACGGTGAATGGTTGATGTTTGTAGTTGCTTTGTTTGCTCTGATTCCTGTAACACGTGCGTCTCACGCCCGCACGATTCAACACGGTCTTTGAAACTCCGATTTGTCGAATACAACTGGATTGCATACGGTTTGTCCTTCGATCTTCCTTGAACATGATCCGTTTGATCACAACGAAAAGTTTCAGTCGAAACTTCTCTACTCGTATCTTCCGCGAGCTTCGTCTCTCGGTTACGCGCGATTCCCCTAGAATCACCGTAAGTTTGCTTGAAATTCGCTCTAACGGAGTTTCTCTCTTCATTATTCTTCTCTCACAAAAACTCTATTCTTCAGATCTAGAATGACCAGAGAGAGACAAAGATCAGTTCAATATCTTATATTAGACCCACCATTAATTAGAGGATTAATGAGTATCTTAAGAAAACTCTCAATCCAGAATTTTGATCACAGTCCGTCATGACGCACGAAATGGTGCGTCACGACGTTATTCTCACATATTGGTCTGCACAGAAATACACTATGGTGCGTCATGACGGACCAAATGGTGCGTCATGACGGAGCATTTGTTATTATTTGATTTAACCGGTTTATTTGAGAACCGAATCGAACGGATCGAATTCGGTTTAATCGGTTTGGATTTTTGGTATAATCAGTTCGGTTCGACTAAAAATTTGATATTATTTGATTTATTCGGTTCAATTTTGATGTTTTCAAAACCGGTTAAACCGAACAGACCGACCGAATTACATCATATCGTTCATATTTTTTTCGTTATGTTAATATAAAAACCCTAAAAATTCATATTATAATATTATAAATAATATAATTATATTTTATATGATTTGTTTATGTTTTATATTATTATTCAAATAAAAATTGAATTTAGTATTGAAATATTTTAATTTTAAGGTTACAAATTTTCTTATTCGGTTCGATTTTAAATCGGATGAAAATTTAGTTCGGTTCAGATCTAATTCAGGTTGGCCTCATTCGGTTCGGTTTGGACCGAACAGACCGAATGCCCATCGTTAAATATACTGATATAAGTGTGAATATAAAATATTCTGACTGAATATGCCATTATCAATATATCGAGTTTTAGTATAATACACCATTTTCTGTATTAAGAGCATTTTTAAGGTTAATATAACATTTTATATATCACTGTAGTTTTGTGTCTATTTTTTATTTTTGAGATATACAATCTTGTGTCAATATATTATTTTTTTTATCAATATATCACTAATAAATACGATATTGCAATGAATACATGAAATTCAGCAGCTCGTTTATGTTTATATTTTACATGTATATTACGATATTTTGGGATCCATTTAGTAGCCCACAACATCTTACTGATTGGGCTAAATATATTTCATGATTTTTAATCAGTTTTTATACATTTAATAATATACAAGTCATAATAACGAGCTGTACTGATTAAATCAAATTCGGTCGGTTGTATATATTCATTGGTCGGTTGTATATGTCCATTCGGTTTTTAGTAGCCCACAACAGTTCTAAGGTTGTATATGTTCATTCGGTCGGTTCGGTTTTTAGAAGACCAAATTGATTTAAATCGAACCGAATCGAACCATTTTAATTTTTGAACCGATTAAAAACCGAACTTAATAAATCGAATTGTTATTGGATTTATTCGATTGAACCGAATAAGAAACAATATAATTTCAAAATAAAAATATATTTTGTAAAAACAATGCATTTTATATATCAAAAATATAAATATATATTATAAAACATAATTGTATTATTTTATAAGATTATTAAATAATTTTTTTATATTTGAATATTAACATATTAAAATAATATGAAAAATGAAATGTTATTCGGTCGGTCCGGTTTAATCGGTTTACATAACTCCAAAACGAAATTAAACCGAATACCATATTTTGAACCGAACCTAACCAAATAAATCGAAAAACTGAACCGATTAAATCAAATTCGATGAACACCGTCCTGAAATTCAAACTCGGTAACAAGTACCAGGAGCCGACTAAATACCAATTGCACCATGTCCATGTGACATTAATATTTGATTTTGTTTATAACGAATTTAATCAAGACAGGACAATAAGGCCTCAAATGCAAACCATTCTAATCTAATTTGAAGGGAAGTAATAATGTCTCCACTAATCTATAAATCTGAGTAGGGGTGTTCCTTCGGTCGGTTCAAACCGAACTGAATAAAACCAAATCGATTTAAACAGAATTGAACCGTTTAACTTTTGAACAGATTAAAAATCGTTTGAACTTTATTTAATGCTAGTTTTGTATGATAAAAAGTATAATAAATAAAAACTCAAAATTATGTATGGAGCAGTTTGGTTCGTGCTTTGGATAATGCCTTGACATAAAGTATGACAAGGAAATTTCATGCCAAGGCATATCATTCCATGATATAATTTATTATCATGTTTGGTTGGTTACGTTTATTTATTCCAAGGAATGCTCTAAAAATGTAAAATTGAATTTATTTATATTCTAATAGGATAGTACAAAGATTGTAAAGCCCGTTATTGATCGATAGAAATACGTGTAAATCGATCTAGGCAAAACCTTGTACGAGTGATTCGGGAATTCAATCGAAAACCGAAAAGACGCAAGGCATCCCGGAGACGTAGGTACTTGTATTCAATCGAATCGGTCGATTGAGCAAGTAGACGGTGAGTTAAAGCTACAAAACAACCGCCTACCGAACTCCGTCATCAAACATCTTGTGTTCAATTTGTTCGGTATTTGCATAATTTAATTCATATCATTTTAGCTTCCGCATTAATTTAGAATTTATATACCAAAGCGCGAAAATTGCATACTAGGTTTACCTATTCACCCCCTCTAGGTTAGAATTAACCAACAATTGGTATCAGAGCGAAATATTAATCGTCTCTTTGAGTAAATTGACAACTTGAATACGATCATGGCCAACAATAATACCAAAATGCAACTTACATACCCCGACAAATTAGATGGTAAAAAATGGAACCTTTGGAAAAGGTGCATGCTAAATGTATTCACCATCCAACAGTTAAAATCGGTCGTTGAAGAAGGTTTCATAGTCACAACGGTTACCGGCTCCGATGGTAAAGTTTCGTTAACGACCGAGGCCTCAACTAACGAAACCTCCGATATTTATGCCCCAAAATTTGATTCTCACCAACATGGTAGGATCACTCCCCGTCTTAGTAGACGGGTGTGATACCTCTTTTGAAATGTGGCGTGCTCTCCTCAATAGATTTGAAGGAAACAATCCAATGAAGAGAACCAAACTAATGGGACTCGATCAATAATTTGATAGTTTCCGAATGATAGAAGGTGAATCCGTCGATGATATGTACACTCGGATGAATCATATCAAAAACGGATTCACCGCTCTTGGAGAGTCCCTAACGAATTCTCGAGTTGTAGGTAAATTGATTCGAGCGATTCCAACAAATTGGGAGACTACGAGTAGCCTTGGAGACAATGATGGCCACACAAGACATGTCGCCCGAAGATTTGGTAAGCTATTTTCGAAATTTCGAAGCACCCCTCAAGCAACTAAATCACGAGAATCCTTCGACATCACGCCCCAAAGCCATAGCATTACCCGCATTGGATGCTAGCGACGACGAGAGTGAAATGGCTCTCTTGGTAAGAAAATTTTGTGATTTTAGGTCACACGAAAGATGGTTCAACGACAATCGCAAAAGACAAAACTTGAAGCCCTATTGCTTTGAGTGCAACAAGAAGGGTCACACAACCGAGACATGTTGGACCCTTCATCCCGAACATGCTCCTTGGAAGAAGAAGGTTGACGAGCGCAAAGATAGGTAAAAACACGCACCTCGATATGAAAAGAGACGTGAAGACAAAGGTCGCGACGAAAGAAACAAGGACAAAGGTAAGGAGTTCAAAACGAAGAAGGCCTACAAAGCAAATATAGGTAGGTGGGGAGATTCGGATGCTTCGAGCAACTCATCCGACTCGGATTGCAATTCGGACCGAGAAATCGCAAACTTGGCATTAATGGCGGAAATCAATTCTTCGATGGATGATGTGGTGGAAAGAGCGATTCAAGCAATGCTTCTCAAACGAGCCCTACTACCGGAACCACAAGTGTTCCGCTCTCCGAGTGTCACTTCAAGCAATGCTCTTAAGAGATGTCGATGAACCTCGACAAAATGAGGGAAGGATTGAGAGCACGATACTAGCTCTCAAGGCAAAGGGAGCTTCTCTTGAATTATCGGTGGCCTACAGGGCACAAATAAACGAATTTCAAGGTTTTCCAAAATTTGAATGTCAAGCCCTCAAAAGCGAGATTTCACATCTAAAAGTCAAACTTCAAAATACCAAAGTTGTAAATGAATCCTTGAAGAAGGCTTGTGCATCTATTGCATCTAGCACTCCTTCATTGGATCAAGTCTTGAAAGGGTCATTAAAGGGACAAAAGCCCAATGACAAATCGGGTCTAGGGTTCAAGAAGAATAGCGGTAATAAACCCGGTTCTTCAAGATCCAAAGATCAAAAATCGAAATGGGAGAACAATCGAAAGAGTAGTCACGGAAATGCTTTCATGTACCGTGACTACGACAAGGGTAAAAGTGTTAAAATGGAACAACCTAAAAGTGTTAGCTATAACAATAGGGTTAAATCATTTTTCACAAACCACGTCTTATAGACGTAACGATTTGGGACGATCCGATTGCTTGTTCAAATGGGGACCAAATGGTTATTTCTATGAGGTGAATTATCACACTGTTGCACCGCATCAAACACGGACTCCCAAACATTTCAACAACACACAAAAACATTTTCAAACAAACAATTTTTGGGCCAAGTCGATCAAGCCGGTAGTTCAAAAGAGAAATTACACAAACCAACTCTCGAATCAATTTGTCAAGAGTTCTGAAACCGCAAACAAGCCAACTCTTGCTTTTTGCAACTATTGTTGTAAATTAGGGCACATTTCAACAAGTTGTGATCTTCGCAAACCACAATCCAATTCAACATATATGTGGATGCGTAAAGATAGACACACCATGGGTCCTTCCACCTCAAAAGGTGTGGGACCAAAAATGACTTAAGTCATTTGACAATACACTCCCTCACCCCTTTACCATAAGCCATACATTGAGGGGGGTGTTAGTATAAGAATCCATATTAGACTAATTTTTCTTATGAACTTCTTAACTAATATGGATTTCTTATAGATGTGCATAAGTTCATCAAACAAGTCATCAAAATGGTGTCTAGACAGTGGTTTCTCTAGACACATGACTTGGAACCAAGAAATGTTCAAATCACTCAAACCGTTCAAGGGAGGAGACGTTACCTTCGGAGGTAACAAAAAAGGTAAATTTATCGGTATCGGTTCTATTGGCACCACCAATTGAATTTTAGAAAATGTTTACCTTGTGATAGGGCTAAAACATAATCTCATTAGTATAAGCCAACTATGCGATGTCGGGTATTGTGTAAAATTTGATCAATCATCATGTTTTATTGATCGAATGATAGACAATACGACGGTTTGCAAAGGAACCCGGCATGAAAATCTACACTACTTCAATTTTAAATCTTTCGTGCCCGGAATCCATTGTCTTACCACATCGGAATCAACCTCACGCTTATGGCATAGGAGACTAGGCCATATATGCATGGAGACGATTCACCGGTTATCCAAAAAGGAAGTTGTTATGGGCTTGCCATCACATAAACTCAAATTGGAGGTGTAGGGTTACGCACACGTTTATCAAAGTGGGCAGCGGAATTAGTTTCGCATGCGTAACCTAATTCTACCGGGATCACGCTCTAAAACCATCCAAAAAGGAAGAGTTGGAGATAATTACCTCGTACAAGTTAGTACGTGTCGATTACTTCTCCAAATCCGTGAACCTTCTCCAAGGAATGCTCGTGCAGTCCCTCTACTCGTGTCCACCTCGATTTCGACCGATCGGAAATCGCCAACGCCGTTCTAGTCGACGTTACGATTGAATCTCTCAAATCCTTTGCTCAATTCTCCCTCTCAATTTAGCCCAGATCTAATCTGGAATTTCTGTCGAAGAAGAGAGAGAAAAGACGGCTCAAAACCCTAGAAAAACTTAGGTCAAAACGAAATCAGAATTCTATATAAATAAGAATTCAGTCCGTTCGAACGCACCTAAATGGTTCGTTCGAACGAACCAGTTCGTTCGAACGCACTTCAGTAGTTCATTCGAACTAACCCAAATCTGACTGTCACGAATAAGTCCGTTCGAACGCACTCATATAGTTCGTTCGAACGCACTCATATAGTTCGTTCGAACGAACCTAATTCTGACTGCAGAATTGCCTATTTATATAAATTCTTCCAAGTTAATTCTTAAGCCATATTTTCTTTCAGGAGGGACTATGCGATGCGTGTGATGATGTGAGGCAAATAAGGCACAAATTTAATGCTTAATTTGGGGATTTTAGCCCTTGTGAAGAACAATTCTATATACTTTATTAATCATATTTGAGATAACATGAATATTTCTTCACTAAGTGTGTTTTATTGCTTAATCACAGGAATTAGAAGGAAATTATGGGAATTTGGAGAGTGTAGTTGTCTCCAACACGTCAAGAGGAGTGAAAATGATATATTATACTGATATATTCGGTACATGAATGAGACGGGAGGCGTTTAATCATCATGATAGAAACTTACACAAAAGTCTACACGAAAACCACTCAATCCTTAGCCCTTATCCTTTCCACATACCTTTGGTGGAAATTACCTCATTACCCTCAATCCTCTCCACCAACTCGTGGCCAATAAGAAGACTCCGTGAGTGCTATAAATAAGACCAAAAGGGCCACGAGTTTGGGACGCTCTTTTTATCCTTTTTGCTCTCTCTCTTTCTCTCTCTCTCTCTCTCTCTCTCTCTCTCTCTCTCTCTCTCTCTCTCTTAGCAAGTCCAAGAATCTTTCAAGAACACGCAAGAATTGCAAAATCGAAAGATAATTCTCTAAGATCGATCACCGAATTGAAGCTCACTTCATTCGGTGAATTGGTCTACACTTCGACGAAGATCGAGTTGTGGGGTTTTGGTTGGAGCTTCCTTCATCCGAATCCGTGCAAGCAAGGAGTCGAGCTTACTCTAAATTGATTGGAAACTTCCTTCCAATTGATCCTTTGCAAATCTCGAGTTCACTCAACCGGTACGGATCTCACTTCGATTGGCGAGTGGATTGGTACGAAAGGAACGAGTTGTGCGAGGTGTCTAGCTCACTAAGCATCTCAAAGCAACGAGGAAGGCATCCAAGACGAGACTCGAAGCTCACTTCATCTCTCTAGGTGTTTTTTTTCCTTTCTTGGAATTCTTTAGTTTTAATTGAATTGGATTTGTGTAAATAATTTGTGGTTTAATGAATTGTTTGCTCTTAACTTGCTCTTTTTACTTGATCTCTTTGTTCTTAATTACTGCCTTGATCTTATTTTAAAGGAAAAAGTATGCTTTTGGTCCCTAACAAATACCGAAATGTTCAACTTGCCCCCTGACTCTTTTTTTAGTCATTTTGCCCCCTAAACTTGCTATTTTTGTTCGGTTTGCCCCCTCCGTTAAAAAACTCGTGCCCCCCCCCCCCCCAGTTAAATGGCTGTTAAATATGCTGACATGGCATTATTTTATACTTATTTTATGCTGACGTGGCTGTTAAAATAATGCCACGTCAGCATATGTAACAGCCATTTAACTGGGGGGCACGAGTTTTTTAACGGAGGGGGCAATCCGAACAAAAATAGCAAGTTTAGGGGGCAAAATGACCAAAAAAAAATTTAGGGGGCAAGTTGAACATTTTGGTATTTGTTAGGGACCAAAAACAGACTTTTTCCTATTTTAAATCTCCCTTAATGCAATCTTAAAACAAACCCTTAATTCAATCCTCACTCTTAAAATATAATTTCGAAATCCAGAATAACTTCCGTTGTAACGGAACTCAACCTGCGTTGTAACGGACATTTCGGTTTGTACCTGACTTTCAGTCTGTTGGTACTCCGTTGTAACGCACTAGAATTCCGTTATAACAGACTTGTGAGGAATAACACTCAAGGGCACTCATACCAGTGTGTTGTAACGGACATAGCGGTTCGTTGTAACGGATCAACCAATCCGTTACAACGCTACCCCAGTTCGTTGTAACGGACTAGTATAGTGCGTTCTAATGGAATTACATCCTTTGTAACGGACTTTCATCTCACACTTAACGTTAGAACTCTCATAAACTCCGTTGTAACGGACCTTCTTTCCGTTGTAACGGAATATCTTCTGTGATTCTTCCTTGCTATTTCTAGATCCTTTTTGATTAAATCTTTGACGCACTTACTCCTTGTGGAACGAACTTGCATATTTTCCACTATACACATATAGTTCTATACTTGTTGATCGAAACGGGTTTTTGAATACAACGATTACAAAACTAACCAAAATCCCGCTCATCATGTGAAAAGGGTAAGCACACAAAGTCCTCGGGTTTCAAGTCCAAAGATACATTTACAACAAATCGACCACTCCAACTCATTCATCTCGACCTTTGCGGACCAATGAGCGTCTCAAGTTTAGGTAATAAAAGGTATATGTTCATAATTGTTGATGACTATTCATGATTTACTTGGGTATATTATTTACTTCATAAAAGTGAAACGTGTGACACATTCATCAAATTTTGCACGATTGTTGAAAATGAAAGAAACACATCCATTATTATTATTCGTAGTGATAATGGAGGTGAATTCAAGAACGCAAAGTTTGATGAATATTGCCACACTAAGGAATATATACATGAGTTTTCCGCTCCTCGCACACCTCAACAAAACGGTGTCGTTGAGCGTAAAAATCGAACGTTAATTGAACTTGCTCCTACCATGATCAAAACGGTGTCGTTGAGCATCCCTCTCAAAAATATCTTTGGGCCGAAGCGGTTAACACCGCATGTCATGTTGTCAATCGACTTAGCCTAAGACCATTTTTGAAGAAAACATCCTATGAGTTATGGTATGGAAGAAATCCGAATATCTCATATATGAGAGTATTTGGATGTAAGAGTTTCATTTTAAATGAATCAAATAATATAGATAAACTTGATCCAAAATCACTTGAAGAAATCTTTGTCGGATATTCAAGTACAAGTAAAGGTTATCGGATTTACATAAAATCCTCATGGATAGTAAGTGAGTCCGTACATGTGCATTTTGATGAAACTAACAAAGAAGCCGAGAAAAGTATTCAAAATGTAGGTACCCATGAAAAAGACAATGAGGAGGTCACTCAAGGATCCAAACCACTCGAGCATAGATTTTTCGACATTACACTCGATGAAGTTGAAAATCAAGTGGAGGATCTCGACAATCAAGAGGAGGAAGAAATTGACACTCACTACCAAATTCCCGAAGTCCTTAGGAAAGTATCGGCTCATCCTCTCTCTAATATTGTAGGGGGTCCAAGGGAAGGTGTTCGGACTCGGTCACGCCTTCACAACTATATAGCTCATTGCGCATACCTCTCGCATATCGAACCGAAATCTTTCAAATAAGCCAACAACGACGATGATTGGATTTTAGCCATGCAAGAAGAATTAGAGAAATTTGAGAGAAATCAAGTGTGGACATTGGTACCAAGACCAACGACAAGATCCATAATTGGCACTAGATGGATCTATCGAAACAAACTAGACGAGCAAGGAAACGTGATACGAAACAAGGCGAGACTCGTAGCTCAAGGTTTCAAACAACAAGAAGGTATTGATTTCGAAAAGACATTTGCTCCCGTCGCTCGTTTGGAATCAATAAGACTTCTCTTGGCTTACGCCGCCATCGAAGGTTTCACGCTCTTTCAAATGGACGTCAAGAGTGCTTTTCTAAACGGGGATATTGAAGAAGAAGTCTACGTCGAGCAAACCCCTGGATTCAAAGATCCAAAACACCCCAATCACGTGTGTAAGCTTTCGAAAGCCTTATACGGGTTAAAACAAGCCCCTCGAGCATGGTACAGGCGCCCATCGACTTTCCTTCCATCCAATGGATTTGAGCGTGGTAAAACCGACACTACTCTCTTCACACATAAAAAGGGAGATTGTATTTTGCTTATTCAAATTTATGTCGATGATATTATTTTTGGATCTAGTGACCCGGCACTTGCCGAAGAATTTTCAATTCTTATGCATAGTGAATTTGCAATGAGCATGATGGGGGAACTTACCTTTTTCCTCGGACTTCAAGTCAAACAATCATCCGAAGGAATATTCGTCAACCAATCCAAGTACACTCACGAACTTCTCAAACGATTCTTAGAGATTATTAGGTCCTCCTCTTCCATCAAATACGATTTCCAACTTGCGTGACCGATCACGTTTAGTTCGTATTAGATTATTATAATAGGCTAGTACAAAGATTGTAAAGCCCGACAAAGATCGATAGAAATACGTGTAAATCGATATATGCAAAACCTTGTACGAGTGATTCGGGAATTCAATCGAAAGCTGAAAAGGTGCAAGGCATCCCCGGAGACGTAGATGTTGGGAATTCACCCGACCCCGGGCCCGCGCAGCGGATATGAAGGCCCGGTCCGGTTTCCAAAATCCAAGATCACGCCAGGACTTCGAGGGTACGATGCAATAGAATGATAGATTCATACCGGTGCAAAATTGGTTTATCGTTGTGTTCACTTTTACGGTTGATCCTGAAACTGTATTTCCTTCAGTCTACCACTCAATTTCAGATCTACCTAAAAGGTACTTATGCATATCCAATATGCACGACTTTTAGAGAATATAGCTTGCGTATCAAATACCAAGCTACGCACATCTTATGTGCCAACTTTATAATCAAGTCCGATTTAGTACGACTCGTTGTGTGACCATGTAGGTTCGGTTAACGATGGCAGTAGGCTGTTTTCAAAGCACTACAAGCCCATGAGCGGGATCTAGTCACTCCATCATGGCTACCCATGTTAACACGAAGAATGATTGTGATCATTGTACCTATCTCGAATAGCGGTTATTAGTTCTCTTGTTAGCGATATCCGTTAATCAAAAGGCATGGTGGTAGTCATCCTTATATTTTGATTAACTATACTTTTCCTCGATTCCGAATTGAGTTAACAAATTTCAATCGATATTAACCGGTAATATCATTGACTGTGGCCACAGTTTCGTTAATCAATTCATCGAGTGGCCAAAGAGATGTCTCTTCCTTTCGGAATAAACAATTCCTATCTTGGAGACTCACATTGAATTCCGTGTTTCGGACAATACCCAATGATGACCATTTTAACTTCCTGTTACGGTGAGCGTAAGATCATATCAAAGCATTGTGTTACGCACGTAACACAATCAATGGTCCCATCAAGTATGAAGAACATAATATCCTACTCGTCGCGAGTCCATATATAATGACTAAACCATGTCATGGTCTCGCGGCTTCGGTCATATCCAATATATGTCACCTAGCATATATCTACGTTCCCGATTCGACAAACACCTTTGTCCTATGATTAGGAAAACATAATCATCTCGTCGACTAACGTACTATTGTACGCGTTCAGTCTATTCCCTTGTAATATAAATGCTTCTCTCTTAAGCAAACTGACCCGCGACTAGGGATATTTAGAAATGAAACTTTAGGTGTGACGGTTTTGCTGCACATAATCCTCAATTATGCCGGCGTCCACACAAGCTCAAATCAGGGTTCGTGTAATCAAATTACACAACCCGCACACAGTTTTCATATAAGGTGAATGCATAAAAATTTAAGTAAACAAATTTTTTAAAAGGGATGCATTCATACGGATTAAGTATTTGGGTGATGCAACGTTTACCTATGGGTATCTCCATACCCACAACCTGCGAGGACTATCGTATTAGATAACTACACTCTACTCTCTTCTTCCTCCTCTAGGTATCTCATACCCATAGTCATCACACGATCACAACGAAGAGCCACAAGTGTGGCTCCTCTATACGTAACCACCGGAGTCGTAGCACCTCGGTTACGGGTATACCTCCCTAGACGATATATCGGTAAACTTGCTTGATTGAATTGATTCTCTAAGCCGACAAAATTCCCTTTTCTCGTTTCTCTCTTTCTTCGCACATTTTCACCCTATGAAAAAGTGTCTCTTCTAGAATAGAATGATCTAGACAAAATCAATTATACAAGAGAGAGAGAGAGAGAGAGAGAGAGAGAGAGAGAGAGAGAGAGAGAGAGAGAGAAAATAGGATAAGGACATCCAAAAGGCACGTTTTAGACACACCAAACCGTGTGTACCAAAAACTGTCAGAAAACAGTTTTTTAACACGGTGCTTCATGACGCATCATATGGTCCGTCATGACGCACGATGCCAAAACGTTTCTAGACAAAATACGTATCCTAGCGTCATGACGCACCATATGGTCCGTCATGACGCACGATGCCAAAAAGTTTCTGGACAAAATACGCATCATAGCGTCATGACGCACCATATGGTCCGTCATGATGCAGGATCGTATTTTTCCTGAATGTGGCTAAGTCCACAACCATTGCAGACTAAACACACTAGGTGCGTCATGACGCACAGTGTCATTTTGCCCAATTCTGCACAATCTTATTGTGCATCCATCTGTCTTCTCGAACGCGTACATTCGTGTGTCCTTGTGTGTACACTTTTACGGTTGATCCGAAACTGCATTTATTTCACTGTTACCGAAGGTAAAATCGGTACAAACCGGTTTATGTGAGAACTGCGTGCTTGGCAAGCAAACACTGGTTAGTTTTTCTAAGGCCGGACGAGAACTCAAGATGGGGAAGTTAGACTTGGTGCATACTGACGTGTGGTGGCCAGCTCCGGTCTAGTCTATCGGGGTGTCACGATGCTACGTCACCTTTATCGACGATTCAATCAGGAATGCATGGATCTATTTTATTAAACACAAATCTGACGTGTTTAATGTGTTCAAAAGATGGAAGGCAGAAGTCGAGATCGAGACTGGCTTGAAGCTGGAATGCTTAAAGTCGGATAATGGAGGGGAGTACGACAGTGCAGAGTTCAGAGGGTTTTACGCGGAACAAGGAATCAAACAGATTTGGACAGTTCCAAGTCGACCTTAGCAGAACGGGGTGGCAGAACGCATGAATCGAACTCTAAATGAACGGGCAAAAGGCGATGCGATTGCACGCGGGATTGTCGAAGATGTTCTGGGAAGATGCGGTTAGCACGGCCGCATACCTTATCAACCGTACTCCGATGAAATCCCTCAATCTCGAGCTACCTGAAGAGAAATTGAAAGGCAAAAAGATTTCTATTGGTCATTTGCAAATTTTTGGATGCATCTCGTATGTCCATATTGACGCAGAGAAGAGGGACAAACTAGACGCGAAGGCCCAAAGATGTGTGTTTATTGGTTACGGATCGAATTACTTCGGTTATCGATTTTGGATTGAGGAAGGTCGAAAAATAATTCGGTCAAGAGAAGCAAGCTTTAATGAAGATGAACTCTACAAGAACAGGTTCGGTTCCGGAGGCGAATCGAAACCGGAGGAGAGTGTCCATCAAATTCCGAGCAATGACGAGTCGAGCGAGCCCGAGGAAGACAAGTTTTCGGTCCAGGATGTGATTGAAAATGGGGATGAAGACGTGCCTCAAATCGCACAAGAGGAAAGCCCAGAAACTCCGACTGTTAGACAATCAAGCCGGAGAATTAACCCACCAAACCGTTACTCACCAACACTCTATCATTTGCTGTTAACTGATCCCAGTGAAACAAAAGGCTACCGAGAGGTGGTAAAGGGAGGTGATTCGGTCAAGTGGGAGTGCGCGATGAAGGAGGAGATTGAGTCTCTCCGAAAGAACAATACTTGGAAAATGACCCGGTTGCCAGATGGCAAGAAGGCGCTCAAAACAAATGGGTCTATAGTGAACGACGAGTCAGATGGTAGCAAGAGATACAAGGTGAGGCTGGTAGTTAAAGGGTTTCTTCAGAAGAAGGGAATCGACTACACGGAGGTGTTCTCGCCGGTGGTGAAGCTGACGACTATTCGCACAGTGTTAAGTATTGTAGCAGCGGAGGATTTACACCTCGAGCAAATGGATGTCAAGACGGTGTTCCTTCATGGAGATTTGGAGGAGGACATCTATATGGTTCAACTTGAAGGTTTCGAGATCCCGGGAAAGGAGGATCTTGTGTGCATGCTTAGGAAAAGTATGTACGGTTTAAAGCAGGCTCCAAGGCAGTGGTACAAGAAGTTCGAAAAGTTCATGTGTGGTCGTGATTTCCGCAGGGGTGACACCGACTACTGTTGCTACTACAAAAGTAGTGGATAAACATATATTATATTGCTTTTGTATGTTCATGATATGCTCATTGCAGGTTCGAACATGAGGGAGATCGACAAGCTCAAGAGGTAGTTGTCGAGAAGATTTGAAATGAAGGATTCAGGAGAGGCGAGCCAAATCTTTGAGATGTGAATTACTCAAAATCTTAGGAAGGATACTCTCACAGTGTCGCAAGAGAAATACATTAAGAAGGTGTTGGAGCAATTCCGAGTAGATGACGCCAAGCCGAGAAGTAGCCCATTCGGCGCACATTTCAAACTCTCCAAGACGCAGTCACCAAAAATCACGGAGGAGAAGAAGAGGATGGAGAACGTACCATATTCATCGGCAGTGGGTAGCCTAATGTATGGCCCGGTATGCACGAGACCCGACATTTCTCATGCAGTGGGAGTCATGAGCCAGTTCATGACAAACCCCGGCGTTGAGCACTGGGAGGCAATTAAGTGGCTACTGAGATACTTGGACGGCACCGCAAGCATGGCACTGTGCTACAAGAAAGATGGCACGAGTTTGCAAGGATTTGTAGATGCTGACCTAGGAGAAGATGTGCATAGTCAGAAGAGCACTTCCGGTTATGTCTTCACGATGGGAGGCACGACGGTGAGTTGTGAAGTAAATACAGTTTCAGGATCAACCGTAAAAGTGTACACAAGGATAAACGAATGTAAGCGTACATTCGTGGTCATATCTTTTAGTAGGAAAATCCAATTTGAATGGTTCAAATTGGGTTAGATAGATAATAAGATTATCTACAACCTTCATGTAGAAATATATTTCATATGAACGAAGTATCAGTGTCGTTTCTATGAAATACCGAAAGGTTACAACGTATGACATACAGTTAGTAAAACAGTCATAACTTTTGCATATGAACTCCAATCGGGCTAGGACAAATTGGGTTGGGTAGATAATAATATTCTCTACAACTTTCATGTAGGTTGATGTTCTGTCAGAGAAATTTACCAATTTCGTATGGACAAATACTAAACAGGTTCATGCAGTTTTCTGTGTGAAAGAGTGTATATTGGATATACATGTCTTTTGGCCCATCCTAATCCTATATGATATAAATAGCATAATTCTCTCTCATCTCTAATCAATTCATTCAGTTGATTCATTCGTATTATTCAGAATAATACAGAAATATAGAGAGACATCTTTCTAGAGAGTGAAAGAGTGTGAAGAGAGAGAGAACCGAGAAAAGGAGTTTTCCCGGTATAGAGAATCAATCGATAAAGCAAGTTCGCCGGTGCAGCGTCTAGGCAGTTGCACCCGCGACCGACGAACTCCGACTCACGGTGGATACAAGTAGAGGAGCGACACTTGTGGCTCTCCGATTGTGATCAAACCGGAGAAACGAGGAACGTCAACAAGCAGTGTCAAGACGGTGGGAGACGTGTGGTATGGGATGCACGGACTAGTCACCAACATGACAGGAGAAAGAAGGAATAGTGATCAACCCTTCGAGTGCAATCAATTTTGCACCGGTATGAATCTATCCTTCTATTGCATCGTACCCTCGAAGTCGAGGCGTGATCTCGGGTTTTGGGAACCGGACCGGGCCTTCATATCCGCTGCGCAGGCCCAGGGACGGGACAGAATTCCCAACAGTGGTATCAGAGCGAACGCTGAGATTTGAGGGTCGAATCATAGTCGTATAAGTGTTATACGCACGTGTGTAAAAGTTACGCACGTTTGTATGTAGTTAACATTTAGAATTTAGTAATTTTCGATTAAAATCACAAGTTAAATTCACTAGAGATCAGTCATAGGATGATTGAGAGTATCTAGGAATGATCGTGAAAGAGTTTCGCGATTGGTCGTTTTTTAAACGATCGAAAACGGAAGAAACGGCAAAATCTGCAGAAAATCCAGTAATTATGCGTCCCCAGGGCCCTCCAGGACGGTCCATCATGATGGAAGTATGATCAGTCATGACTAACCTAGTCTAAGACACGGGGATGCGGGGATGCCAAGGGTCAGTCGTGACGGAAGTCAAGTCAGTCACGACTGACTATGTATATGATACAGGGATGCAGAAATTAGTATAGTCAGTCGTGATGGAAGTAAAGTTCAGTCACGGCGGACTATGTATATGATACAGGAATGCAGAAATTAGTATAGTCAGTCGTGATGGAAGTAAATTCAGTCACGACGGACCATGTATATGATACAGGAATCTAAAAATTATTATAGTCCGTCGTGACGGAGGTTGCTCAGTCGTGACTGAAGTAGTTCAGTCAAGACGGACCTTGTATGAGATACAAGGATTTAGAGATACTTACAGTCCATCACGACGGAAGTAGTTCAGTCGTGACGGATCTCTTGGTCAGTCATGACTGAAGGTTGGTCAGTCACGATGGAAGAGTCTCTGGATGCTGAATTCTGTTTTTGGACTACAAACTTCGAAAATTAATATTCTTTATGTCAATTTATTTCATATTAATTATTATTTAGAATAATTTAGTGTCCCTAGATAGTGCATATGCATTTAGAAAATCTTGTGATAGTGATATAATATGATTATGTCACGACTTATTTAAACATGAATGTCATGATCCCTCATAATATTTAAGTCGTGGAAATGCCTTCCATATCATCAGCCATCGAAATTGGTATCACAATATGTGTGTTTCTAGGCCTTCGTCATGCACACATGTTGTTGGTACTAATGGGTGGCAAGCGTTAAATGGGGACTTACGTGTTTCTAGGCCTTCGTCATGCACGTGAGTAGTTCATTTGAACGATACGTTTGATATGGTTATCACTTAACCGTCCAAGCCAATCCGATTGGAGTTCGGGGCATAGTTAGAATGCACACACGGAATTGGGATTGTATATGATATGATCCATCACCAAAATTCTAAAAAGTTCGAGAGTCGCATATGATAAGATTGGATTATATCCTACCTAAATAAGCGAGATCCCACTCGATAGGCCTTCGTCACTTGTGGGAGGATTGCGAAATATGGATCTCAGGTGTTGTGGATTTGGAGTCCCGTATCGGTATGAGGGTTATCGATTCGATAAAATAACACTGTCATATAATTATCATATAAGCATATAGATTAAGTACGCACGGTTAGGAGCTTAATCTTCATCATCCGTTTAGAATTATGTTTTCAAGCAACACCAAATATATCGATGAGATCGATATGATAGATGGATTTTGGGCCGGAATTACCGTAATTAACCTTGATAGTCAAAGAATAGTTCTTAGACCTAAAGGAACGTGTGGGACATGGAAATGGTAGATTCAGGGCTCGAGACTTTGGCTTTAGAGAAAGCCAGGTTCGATACACTTTAAGAAGGAATCGAACAATATTACGTGCCTTGTGGTGGCTTGTATAGACGCAAATTTCTCAAAATTGTTTTGAGAATTCGGGTGCATACGAAAGTAAAACACAACGCTCATGAAATAGTTTCAAGAGCTAGAGCGCGTTGAATGGTTTGATGCGGCTCAAAGAGTAAGTTAATTTTGGGACGCCTTGTGGGTCTTTGATTAACACTCATGTGTTAATGGTACGAGATTTGATCTTCGTGACCGAATATCATATGCATTCAATAGATAAGTCGAGCCCGGAATTGCATGAGATGCGATGTAAATTTGAATAGGAGATGCTTGGAGTGTCCAAGGAATCCAAAGCATTTAGATGCGTGGATGTCCTTGTAATTCAAAGGCGGGATCAAAAGAAATAAATGTCTAAGGGTATTTTGGGAAAATGTTTTCCAAACAGAAAGTTCGGACAAGGAGTTGTCCAGACTAATGACTCAAATAACGGTGAAATCCGAGGAGGATTAAACCTAGAAGTTGATTGCTTCTTTTGGCATTGCCGTCTTGACCATATGAATGAGATATGCGTATCTAGATTCCATATGATGGATTGCTAGAATCATTCGAATTAGATTCGATTGATTGATGCGATACTTATTTATTAGGCAAGACGACAAAGGGTGTCATTCTTCAAAGGTTGGAGAATGATCCGACGAATTATTGGAAATTGCATTAATATGTAAATGATCCGATAAATTCCGAGGCCAGAGGAGGCTATCGGTATTTTGTTACGTTTACGGACGGTTAAAGTAGATATGATAATATCTATTTAATGCGTGCCGAAACAGAGACTTTTGAAAGGTTCAAAGAGTTTCAAAAACGAAATACAATATCGACTAAGCCAGAAAATCAAAGCCCTTTGATGGGATCGAGGAGGCAAGTATTTGAGCTACGCACTTCGATAGGATCGAGGAGGCGATATTTGAGTTATAAGTATTGATTATCATTTATGATTGTGGAATCGTTTCACGATTACCTTCATTCGGAACATTATGGATGTATTCGAAAAGAGGAAATGAACACATGTTGGACATGGTTCGATAAATGATAAGTCAAACGGATCTCCCAAAAGGTTTTTGGGGATACGCCCTTGAGACAGCAGCACTAATGAATGGTTGCATATATGATATGGACCATAAACTTTCTAATCGGTACAAATGACGCCGTATGAGATATGGATCGGAATGGTTCCGAAGTTGTCATTTGTACAGATTTAGGATGTGAGTAAATTTCGAAATTTGTTTCGGTTAAACTCAATCCCAAATCTGAAAATTGTTCGTTTATGACATATCCTTAAGTAAACTAAAGGGTATTAGTTCTAACGTCCCGACGAAAATGAGATTTTCATGGCTCGAAGAGATGCCTTCTTGGAGGAGGACATGATGCGCACAAGTTTGGAACTTGATGCCATTTATCTCTATGCGGGCTAGTGGGAGTAGAATAAATCTTGAAAGAGTTCGAGATCTGAAAATGAACAGTGTGCCGATGAAAGTTGACACGACTTCATCAAGAGTTGATGAATACGAGTCGAACACACAAAGGAATTTTTCGTAGATCGAGTAGGCTATATCATAAGCTGATAAATACGGATTTATCATTGCTAATGATGATAGATCGAAATCATATGATGATTCGATATCCTACAAGGATGCTATGAAAATGACGATTCCATATGGCAAGATGCCATGAAATCTGAGATTCGATCCGTGTAAATTATCAAGTTTAGAACTTGATTTCATTACTTTCAGGGTTAGACCCGTGAAATATCAATGGGTTTTCAAGATGAGAACCAACACGGATAGGAATACGTATATAAAAAATCAAGGCTCGCATCGAAGAGTTTCAAGTAATTCATAGTCGGACTATGAAGAAACGTTTTCGCATGTTGCCATGCTTTCACATTCTCAAAATTCTTCTTGTCATGGTCGCATATTATGACTATGTGATGTGGCAAAATGGATGTCAAAACCGAATTTCGTAACAAAAATTTTATGAAATGATGTGTACTTGACACAACCTTACGGTTTTGTCGATTCATAAGAATCGGGGAAAGGATATCCACGCTTTAACGATCCATATGGTGGATTAGAAAAAGCTTCTCGGAATTGGAACACTCGTTTTGACGAAATTATAAACTGTTATAACATTGTCGAAACGAATGGAAATTTTGTGTACACATGAAGGTTAGTGGGAGCCGCGTTATATTTCTTGTAACGACAAAGAATTTAGGCGAGACCGCTTATGAATTAAGCATGAAGATCTATAGGATAGATTTAAGAAGTTCCTCGTTCTAGATTATAGCACGTGTTACATCGAAATGTCGAATGGCAGAAATTTTCTACGGCTCGATGTGAGACATCAAGTAGGGCGAAAAGTAATAATATGACGCTTTACATTTGATGTGAGGATCTATTATATCTGCCATGACATGTATGTGGCTATACGTCGTACACATAGAGCGTCTAGTTCGCCATCAATAAAATCCATTGGAATCACACGAGTTTGAATGTAATGAGATTACATAAAACTAACTCTTGTGAATGTATAATGGTTATACATATATATACATAATGGTTATGTATCTTTAAACCCATCAGGATTTGTATTGATAGCGGTGAAGTTTATCCTTGAATACTTTGCGAAAGAATTCAGGATTTTATTTTATCTATAATGGTGTGGAGGACGTGTTGGTTATAAAGAGTTATAACAACAACAGTTTCGAAATATGGCAAGCCAAATATGTAGCACGACTTTCGATCACAAAGTGTGTACATGATTTGCTTAAACGAAAACACAGTTATGTGGAAAGGTTCCACATGACCAACAGTTTATGATTCTATTTACGGAGGCGAGTATATTGCGGTTATTAATCGCAAAAGGAAGCGGTGTGGATCAAGGATACATGACCAAACTCGAGTAGTCACGAGTTATCGGATTTATGGTTGTGTATTGCGTGATACGCAATAGTACAAGCCAAAAATGCCGAGGTCAAAACCACTTCTAGCCAATACTCAGAAAATTTCATTTGATCCATGAAATTTTGTGAAAAGATGTGATCGTAGGTATTGGAAATGTTCCAAACCTGATGAAGATTAACACTAGCAGCAACGTGCGGACCCGTTTACAAAACCGCTCTCTCTAGTCGCGCGTGACTGTCATGCGATGACTATGGGTATGAGATACCTAGAGGTGGAAGAAGAGAGTATAGTGTAGTTATCTAATACGATAGTACTCGCAGGTTGTCGGTATGGAGATACCCATAGGTAAACGTTGTATCACCCAAATACTTAATCCATATGAATGCATCCCTTTTAAAAAATTTGTTTACTTAAATTTTTATGCATTCACCTTATATGAAAACTATGTGCGGGTTGTGTAATTTGATTACATGAACCCTGATTTGAGCTTGTGTGGACGCCGGCATAATTGAGGATTATGTGCAGCAAAACCGTCACACCTAAAGTTTCATTTCTAAACATCCCTAGTCGCGGGTCAGTTTGCTTAAGAGAGAAGCATTTCTATTACAAGGGAATAGACTGAACGCGTACACTAGTACGTTAGCCGAGGAGATGATTATGTTTTGCTAATCATAGGACAAAGATGTTTGTCGAATCGGGAACGTAGATATATGCTAGGTGACATATATTGGATATAACCGAAGCCGCGAGACCATGACATGGTTTGGTTATTATATATGGACTTGCGACGAGTAGGGTATTAGGTTCTTCATACTTGAGGGGACCATTGATTGCGTTACGTGTGTAACACAATGCTTTGATATGACCTTACGCTCACCGTAACAGGGAGTTAAAACGGTCATCATTGGGTATTGTCCGAAACACGGAATTCAATGTGAGTCTCCAAGATAGGAATTGTTTATTCCGAAAGGAAGAGATATCTCTTAGGCCACTCGATGAATTGATTAACGAAAACTACGGCCGTAGTCAATGATATTAACGGTTAATATCGATTGAAATTGTTATAAATCAGTTCGGAAACGAGGAATAAGTATAGTTAATCAAAATATAAGGATGACTACTACCATGCCTTTTGATTAACGGATATCGCTAACAAGAGAACTAATAACCGCTATTCGAGATAGGCACAATGATCACAATCATTCTTCGTGTTAACATGGGTAGCCATGATGGAGTGACTAGATCCCGCTCATGGGCTTGTAGTGCTTTGGAAACAGCCTACTGCCATCGTTAACCGAACCTACATGGTCACACAACGAGTCGTACTAAGTCGGGCCTGATTATAAAATTGGCACATAAGATGTGCATAGCTTGGTATTTGGTACGCGAGCTATATTCTCAAAAATTGTGCATATTGGATATGCATGAGTACCTTTTAGGTAGATCTGAAATTGAGTGGGAGACTGAAGGAAATACAGTTTCGGATCAACCATAAAAGTGTACACAAGGATAAACGAACGTACGCGTTCGTGGGCATAAATAATGTGTATATTAGATGCACATACGTATATTGGATATACATGGTTAAATTGATAAGAAACGGTTTTTATTAAGAAAACCAGAAAATTCAGTTTAAGCCGTTTTAGTAAAACTGTCATAACTTTCAGTAGGAAACTCCGATTTGAATGGTTCAAATTGGGTTAGATAGATAATGATATTATCTAGAACTTGCATATAGAAATATATTTCATTTGAGTGAAGTATCAGTGTCGTTTTAATGGAATACCGAAAGGGTGCGACTATTTGACATACAGTTAGTAAAATGTCCGTAACTTTCGCATCCAAACTCCAATTGGACCAGATCTAATTGGGTTGGAAATATAATAAGATTATCTAGAACTTTCGTCAATGTTAAAAGTCGGTTGAAACGATTCAATATTTTCGTTTCAACAGAATACTGAAAGGGTGTCTGCAGTTTTCTGTCTGAAAAGGTGTATATGAGATATACATACCTTTTGACCCATCCTTATCCTATGTGATATAAATAGGATGTTTTTCTCTCTCTCTCTAACCAATTCATTCAGTTCAACCCCTGTGGAATTAATAAGATTAATCCAGAAATTAGAGAGAATCTTTCTCAAGAGTGAAAGAGTGCGAAGAGAGAAAAACCGAGAAAAACAGTTTTTCCGGAGAAGGGAATCAATCGATCAAGCAAGTTCGCCGGTGCATCGTCTAGGCAGTTGCATCCGCTACCGACGAACTCCGACTCGCGGTGGATACAAGTAGAGGAGCGACACTTGTGGCTCTTCGATTGTGATCAACTCGAGGGAGAGAAAGAACGGTCAAAGACGGTGGAAGCGCTTGGACGTGGGACGCACGAAGACAACCGGAGGCGCGTCAAGACGGTGCGAGACGTGTGGTATGGGACGCACGTGCTTGTCACCAATGTGACCGGAGAAAGAAGGAAGAGCGATCAACCCGTCGTGCGTGATCAATTTCACGCTGGTAATCGTCTATCCTACTTTGCATCGTACCCTCGAAGTCATGGCGTGATCTTGGATTTTGGGAACCGGACCGAGCCTTCATATCCGCTGCGCGGGCCCGGGGACGGTTGAATTCCCAACAATATGTATATTGGATATACATAATTAAATTTATAAGAAACGGTTTTATTAAGAAAAACAGAAAATTAATTTAAACAGTTTTAGTAAAACTGGTATAAGTTTCAGATAACGACTCCAATTTGAATGGTTCAAATTGGGTTGGGTAAATAATAAGATTATCTAGAACTTAAATGAAGAAATATATTTCATTTGAACGATGTATCAGTTTCGTTTTAATGGAATACCGAAAGGATGCGACAGTTTGACATACAGTTAGTAAAATCGTCACAACTTTCGCATCCGAACTCCAACTGGGCTGGGCCAAATTGGGTTGGCAAGATAATAAGATTATCTACAACTTTTGTGAAGGTTTGAAGTCGGTTGGAATGATTTAACAATTTCGTTTCAACAGAATACTGAAAAGGTGCATGCAGTTTTCTTTTTGAAAACGTGTATAATAGTTATACATATCTTTTGGCCCGTACTTATCCTATGTAGTATATATAGGATGTTTCTCTTTGATCTAAAAAAAAATATCTGAAGTTAATCCTGAATCTAATTCAGATTAGACAGATAAAAGACACTTATTCAATTGTTGAATAAGTGTGAACACCATCAATAGTTGAGGGGATGCGATGAGAAAGAGAGAAAGGGAAAAGGAGTTTTCTCGGATTAGAGAATCAAACGCGATCAAGCAAGTTCCCCGGTACATCGTCTAGACAGGTGCATCCGCGACCTAGGTGCTACGACTCACGGTGGATACGAGTAGAGGAGCGACACATGTGGCTCTTAGTTGTGATCAAACCCGAGGCGTTAATGGAGTCCAAACGGTGGGAGACGTGTGGTATGGGATGCACGGGCTAGTCACCAACGTGACACCGGAGAAGAGAAGGATGCAAGCGATCAACCCGTCGTGCGTGATTAATTTCACGTTGGTAATCGTCTATCGTACTTTGCATCGTACTCTCGAAGTAGAGGCATGATCTCGGGTTTTGAGAACCGGACCGGACCTTCATATCCAATGCACGGGCCCGGGGTCGGATCGATTCTCTTTAGTAATCAGAGCAAACGCCATCGATTCGAGGGTCGAATCATAGTCGTATAAGAGTTATACGCACGTGTGTAAAAGTTACGTACGTTTGCATGATTTAGATATTTTGAAGTTTAATTTTTCGATTAAAATCACAAGTGGAATTCACTGGAGATCAATCAAAAGTTGATTGAGAGTATCTTGGAATGATCGTGAAAAGGTTTCATGATTTATCGTTTTAGAAACGATCGAAAACGGAAGAAACGGGGAAATCTGCAGAAAATCAGCATTTTTGTGGCTGCGGGGGCAGTTTTTGTTTCGATAGAAAAACATTTTCTTATTTCTATTAATTTTTGAAGTTTGAAATTTTAAAGTTGTTTGAACAAATAACACAAATATATTATTCTTAGTATTATAGATGATTGTTAAAATTATAGCTTTAAATTAGGAAAACATTAATTTTTCTTCACAATATACATTCTTAACCATTTTATTTTCTTATATAATATTTTTACGGATTCAAATTGAACAAAACATTATGTAGAAACTATACTAAATTGGATGTCAAAATAAACGGTCGAGCGAATACGACAATGACTTTCGATCAGGAAACCGAAGACCAGTCGTTGGCGGCTCCATTAGAGTTTGCTACAACCCTCATTAGGGGTTTATTTTTAAAGTTTTAAGTGCATCATATGGACCGTAATTGCATGTAATTTTTCCTTTTTCTTTGATTTCGTCAAGAAATTGTACCCCCTTCTTTTTATTATATATCGCATCATAAGTTGGCTAACTTAATTAAAAAAAAAACATATTACAGTTAGTTATTTCCATATAAATCTACCCTACACATATATATATATACGAATAGAGAATATTATTTCTTATGATATCCTATAACTATCATATTTAATTCTCAATCATACTAAAATATTATAATCGTGTGACATTAAGAAATACTACCAATATTTTACAAATAGAGAATATTATTTTTGTAATGCAACTAATTCGTAGAGAATATTATTTTTACTACCATTATTTTTGTAATACAATTGACATTCATAGAATATTATTTTGGTAATACATCTAATTTTTAGAGAATATTATTTTTAATACAACTAATTTTTCGAGAATATTATTTTTTTAATATCATTAATTTTTAGAAAATATTATATTTTTAATATAATTAATTTATAGAAAATATTTTATTAAAACCATTGAATTTTTAATGCGGTATCCAATATCCGATTTCGGATATAAATACGAATCCGAGTACTGTATCCGATATCCGATATCTTATACGAATAGAGATACGAATACTGTATACGGTATCTGATATCCGATTTCAAAAACGAATATGAATACAGTATACGATATCCGATATCTGATTTCGGATACGAATACACATACGCATACGGTATCTGTTATCTGATATTCGATACGAATACGGATGCCAATACGGTATTATTAATTTATGTTCAATTAAATATATAATCATGACTAGTACAAATAAATACGACACCAATAATAAATACCATTTAATTTTGTATTATTTATTTATTATTATTATTATTATAACTATTATTGTTGTTATTATTAATATTATTATTAGTACTACTAATATAATTATTATTATTATTATTATTATTATTATTATTATTATTATTATTATTATTATTATGATTATGATTCTTTACATTATTTATTATTATTATTATATTTCTTGATAACTATATATTATTAATTAATAAACAAAGAAATTAGAGAACTATGATATTTATGATTTATGTTTTCTCTCTCGTATCCTATGCAAAAATCCAATAATAATAGATTTTTCAAAAGCTAACAAAATGTAATCAACCCATTGAATCCTATGGAATTTACCCACATCCTTATTTTGGACCCAACTTTTTGCAATTTTCTTGTGCCACATCATCCCTTTTTTTTAACATCATCACTTTTCTTTTTAACCATTGATTATAATATTTGGCAAAATTTAGACCATTGATTAATCATTGATTTTTTATAAACATTTTTTCTTTGTAGCCATTTAAGTGTCCCTTATTTTACACTATGTTTTAAGGATTTTTAGAAAGCCACATCATCATATATTAATGATGTGGACTACTTTTATTGGTTAGGTTCATGTTAGACTGAGTTTATTTAATTGTTTATCATTTCACATGAGTATATGATCAAATGTGAATACAATGGCAGATGAAAAGTTAAAATATGAAATACTAATAACTTAATATATAATATTATAAACATACAACATATAATAGTATTATTTTTAGAATTTTAATTTTAAAAATTTATCAAATATATTCGTTTTAATTTTCTCTTTATTTTGACATCCATATTAGCATAGTTCATACATACAATTTTCCATAATTTGAATTTGTAAAAATATTATGTAAAAAATGCAATGCAAAAAATGCATTTTTACAAATAATAATTTTAATAATTTTATTTATATAGAATTTTAAATATTTTAAATATTAATATTTATTTCTAGGAATTACAACTATACTAATATCATATAAAACTAAGTTGATTATATTTGTGTTTTTAATCAAACAGATTTAATATTATTTTCTTTGAAAAATAATAGAAATAAAAATTGTTTATCCATCGAAAAAAAATTAATTTATTAACACTTACAAAATAGTAATGTTATTTTTAAAAATATAAAGTTAAAAAAACTCATATGACTTAAAATAATTTATATTTATGTTATGCTAAATTAATTTTTTATATTATTTATTAAATTACTTTCACTATTAAGTTTGATATTATTTATAATTTTCATTACATTTTGAGTCAATAACAATTTATTTGTACTTCATAATTAATTATATGTTACTACGTATGTTGTATGATTTATTATTTATAATTTATAATTTCCATTGCATTTTGAATCAATAACAAATTATTAGTACTTGATAATTATTTATATGTTACTACGAATGTTGTATGATTTATTATTTTTTACATTTGATATTGTATGAAATATTGTGAACAACAATGATATAATATTTATTTTTATGTATTTTTGTAAAATCATGTTATACCTCATATATTATTATTATACAATCACATTAATATAAGTGTTATTACTTGATTAAGAAAATGAAATTTTGTGTCATCATAATGTAAAATAACTGAAAAACTTATACATAATCATAAACACATTTGTTCAAATAATTATATTATGAAATGATATTACTAATATCATCATATTTATAAGTATTTTATATTGTAATGGAAAATATAATTAACATCCTCGCCGCTTAGCGCGAGTATTCTCCTAGTTAAGACTCAAAACTAGGATTGTATTTTGTGCACCGAACACTCATTTTTACAAACAATGGAAAGCAAACAATCATGAACTTCCTAGCTCTCAAACTCTCAAACCTACACCACCGAACAGGCCTAAACAATTATGAACGAAGAGCAAGTTATATTTTCTCATATAAAATAACTCATTGTGATTTAGAGTTTCGTCATTGACACAAGTCTTATAGTAATTGTAAATTTTTTAACGAAGTAAATTTTTTAATGAAGTTTAACAAATAACAGACTAGGGACATGTAAACCCTCTCTACCCTCTCTGTTTTTCTAAAAAATATGTTGCCACAAAAAAAAAATGCATTCGAATCTTTTAAAATTAACATATTACGGTTATTAACTTATAAATCTACCCTATATATATTAAAAAAAAAACAAATTATCTTTCAGGACCCTTCATGTCTGTGGCCTTCTTCACAATCAAATCCTATAAATCAAACAACAATACCCATTTGTTACCGCCTTAACCACCACCATAATCCTTTCAAAGCCGAGACATGGCCGTCACGTGCTCCAAATGTGCTTCGGGCTGGCTGTTAATATCGTTGATCTTGGAAATATCAACCTGGCAAGGCGAGCTTGTCCCTCCGAAAGAATTCTTCTTTCTCATTTTTCTCTCCAAATCTCTTGCAACTTTGCGAAGAACAAACTTCTGTACTTTGCCATTACTCTTCGGAAGCTCTTCCACGAATACCACTTTCCTTGGAACCATATAATGTGATAACTTATTCCTACAATAGGCAATTATATCACCTTCTTTTATATTGGCATCGGCGTAATCAGCGTATTCTTTCCTCAATGCAACGAAAGCGCACGGTGTCTCGCCCCAGTGCTCGTGAGGCATTGCCACGACTGCGGCTTCTAGTACCATTTTATGACGATACAACACGGTCTCTACCTCGACACTACTTATATTCTCCCCCCCTGATATGATAACATCCTTCGATCGATCTTTTATTTCGATGTATCCATCTGGGTGAATAATGCCCACGTCACCGGTCAGAAACCATCCGTTCTTGAAGGCTTTGTCGGTCTCTTCTTTATTTTTGAAGTAACCTTTCATGATGTTGCTCCCTCTAAGGCATATCTCACCTTGCGTGATGCCGTCACGGGGGACGCTTTGCATCGTATCCTTGTTCTTGATGTCCGTGTCGGCAAGAGATAGCACGCCGACACCTTGCCTGGCCTTTAGTCTGGCACGGTCAGCCGCTGGTAGCCGATCCCATGCCGATCGCCATTCACAGACAAGTGCTGGTCCTGTCGCTTCTGTGAGGCCGTAGGCATGCGTGACACGGAAACCAAGAGTCTCTATCTTTTCTAATAGTGCTGCTGGTGGCGGGGCCCCACCTGTCAATATGTTAACAGGGGCGGTCAATGTGCGACGATCCGTCGGGCCAGCTTCTAATAGGACATTAAAGAGGACCGGAGCACAGCACATATGTGTTACGCCATAAGAAGAAATGGCATGGTACATCTCATGGGCGGTCGGGGTGCGGATGCAAATGTTCGTGCCGCCTCGCGCTGCCATGCCCCATGTGAAAGTCCAACCATTACAATGGAACATCGGTAACGACCACATGTAAACCGGTTCTAGCCCCACGTCCCATTGTAGTAGCAGTGTTAGAGTGCTCAGGTAGGCACCACGATGGCTATACACGACTCCTTTCGGCTCCGAAGTGGTGCCGGAAGTGTAATTCAGGGCTATCGTGTCCCACTCGTTGATGACGGGAACTGGTGGATAGACATTCGGATCAGCCGAGGCAAGTACATGTTCGTACTCAAGGCTCGTAGGGGCTTTGCTTTTGGCGGTGGAGATTTCGTCGATCACGACGACCAGAGGAGGAGAAGGAACAGTAGAAAGAGCTTTTGTGGCGAGGGGAAGAAATTGATAATCCACAAACAGAACTTTGGTGCCTGCGTGACGGATGATTCCGGCAATAGCAGTTGCATCGAGACGGGTATTGATGGTGTTCAAGATAGCGCCAGCCATCGGCACACCAAAGTGTGATTCGTAAAGTGCCGGAACATTTGGTGCTAACACCGAAACCTTTTTAAGAAGATGACATAAGACAATATTAGTTATTTGAAAACATATATTCATATAGGGGAATTCTATCATACACCATTTTGTTTATGATACATTTATTTTCAAGAATATTTTGTGTAATTATCAATTAATAAGTATTTAAAATAATTTTTCAAATGTATTTATTAATAAATGATATGTTAAAAGGAAAATTTGAATTGTTCATGAAAAAAAAAATATCTATAAAAAAAAATATTTATAATATATTTTTTTAAATATCCAAAATAATTTTTTGAAAAGGTGTATGATAGAACTCTCCATTCGTATATATTTTAGATATATGGATAAGAAGCAAGAACTCACCACATCATTCTTCTTTATGCCAATGGATTGTAGCCAAGCCGAGAGGCGGAGACAACGCTCGAACGTCTCTTGCCAGGTGAAGGTCGTGTTTTGGTAGACGACCGATTTTTGGTTGCCGTACGCCTTCGCAGCCCGGAATATTAAGGTGAGTGGCGTGAGGGGTGCAAAGTTAGCATCGTTCATGGGTAATAGATCCATTTGGTTCTTTTACTTCTACAAATGTTTGTTGTAATGCTAACGTGTGTTGGATCTATGTACCTTGGATTGTGTGTGTGATCTTCAAAGAGACGAAGTGCTTATATATAGTTGAAGTGAAGGCAAGAGTTGTTGAGAGATTTGGTGTACGGTTCCACATCTCTACAATATTTTAGATCTAGAAATTTCACTGCATGAATATTTCGTATTGTAATATGAAAGATTCTAGAGGACGTGTATTAGGGAGAGTACATAGAAATTAGAAAGGAAATAGCACAGATATTCCATGCAGTGTGAAGGTTGAACATGGACCAAAAGACCTCTGACCCCTAACTTAATTAACTTTCTTATAATTTTCCTGTTCTTGTTCTTGTTCTAATTTTATTTTTTTTCCTAAAGATTAGCAATTCAGATAGTGACCCACAGATCAAGGAAAAAATGATAATAAAACCCATGTACTATATACACATTGAAGAAAAGCCCCTCCAATCTATTAAAGATTACAAATGGGTTATATTGTTTTTTTTGTTTGAAGGTAGGCAAATTACATACTTGATTTTCATTAAAAAAGAAGAAAAAAAATAAAACATGAATACATACACTTAAAGGGATAAATTAATTAATGAAAAGGACAAAACAAAGAAATCATAAATAAACAAATATTATATTTATAGAGTAGTGATGTATGTTTTCTGGTACAATTTTCCTCACAAAATTATTAAATCTTAACTTATTTTAAACATGGATTGAGATTTTAATTTATGATTTTACAATTTTAGTGCATGGTTGACGATTAATTAATATGGCAAATCCTGAATTAACGTGTTAAAAATTAATATGTTAATTCATATATATACACGTCATCAAATCTTGTGAAAAGTAATTTGAAAGACATTGCAACATTTTCCATATTGACATATTTTTATTAAAAAAATTCTTTCATGTCGACTCGGGTCATCAGTACAAAATACAAAAAAAAAAACTAAATAAGGTGCCTAATATAAATATAATGTTTATTTATTAGTGTTTTCTTTCTTTTGTTTGTATATTTCATTATTTAATTATGAGTAGTGATGTATATTTTTAGAATTCTCTATCAAAAAACTTGATGACATGGATATTACTTAACACCGTAAAAATTAACACATAAATACATATTTTAACATCTTAATTTGTGATTTGGTTATCTTAATATATGATTTGACACAAAATTAAGATGTCAAACCATGAATTAAGATGTTAATTCTTAAGACGTTAAGCAAATTAGTCCTAATGATTTTAAATATCTCAATTCACGTATTCACTATATTACATCATTTAAATTAAATGAGAATATGTTAAATAAGAATTTGATAAATGATTAAATAAATCCAATTTAATAAATAAAAAATTTTAATTTTATGCATATTTTTGTCTGATTTGTTTGATTTACATCTAATTACTAATATAGAAATTGAGTAATGACACGCAGCAGGATACCGCATACCGTAACCGAATACCACAGCCTGATTGGTAGCATGATGTTGAGTTGGCGTATACATATATGAAATTTCATTCAATCACACTACACTACATCGAAACAAATACAAATTCAACTCCGAAAAGAAAAATACAAGGTCAGCAATGCATCATGTTTCTATTATGTTACGAGAAGATGTTGTCTACATTACTCGACATTAATTATGTGTGAAATTTTAAAAAGAAAATTTATAATTTTCCTTAAGGTTTTTGCATATTGGTAACATATAATATTATATGTAGCCATGTAGGAGATACAATTTTAAGGTGACAGAGATATCAAAGGTTTGTTAATTGGTCTTTCAATTTTCTGTTTTGATTGAGGAGATTGTTTGTCTATTTTTTTTATTTTTAAGATTTTTTTTCTTTCTTGTGGTACATTTTTATTGTAAATTTAACATTTTATTTCGATGAAATTAAATTTTACAGGTTTTATCAGGTCTGGTCATGTGGACGGGCCCAGAACAACCACAGCAAACTCATGGGCCAAGGAACCACTTGAGTTGGTGGGACTATTTTTGAATTTGCTATGTAAACTATATTTTAAGTTCAACTATAAATATTTTAAGGTAAACTATAAATATGACGTATCACAATTAGCAAATAATTTAATTATGAGTCCATAAATCGCTAGTTTGAGACATGATTAGCTTTTTTTGGTTATTAGTTTTAAGAATTTTTTATTATTTATTTATATTTTTAGTGTTAATGAAAAATTATAATTATAACACAATTATACAAATATTTTGTAAATCTTGAAATATTAAATATTTATATATAAAAAGTTTAAATGTATTGCACAATCATTACTAGATATTTTTTTATCTGTCAATAAACAAATTATTGTTTTTAACAAGTTTGATAATTTAAAAAATAATTATAATAATGATGAATGAAAAATAATTTCCACTGGATGATATTTTATTTTTTTCTGAAATAAAAGCATGTTAAATTATTTTATTAATATTTAATACGAGAAGTGTATGTATTGCACAATCATTACTAGAGAGAGTGTTTGCATGCTCAAAAAGCTTCACGTTAGTATATTTTCAAGTATATGTTTATCCCAAAAACTTTCAAGTTGAACATAATATTTTTAGTGTAATTATATTGTTTTCAATATGAATATAATGTTTCTTGGTCAGTATACCATGTTGATATGTCGATATTTTTGTATAAACATACGGTTTTCAATGTCGGTATATCAATATTTAAGTGTCAATATGTCGTTTACCATAATAATATATTATAGTTAATGTGGACATATTTTACTCAACATGAATATGAAGTTTTCGGGGTCGACATACATTTTCAGCATCATTATCAATATTTTCATGTGAATAATATATTATAGTTATTGTGAATATAACATTTTCATGTGAATATATCTATAATAATTTTCTTTTTTATATTTTACATGTATATGTATATTATGATCATTGCGTTACTATATATAATTTCTTGACTTAGTAAAAGTTGTGCTTTTTGTTAAAAAGTAAGTATTATAATTTTCTTGCACGATACAGATACGGATATCGTATCCGATATGATGCGAATACGGCGATACATCAATTTTTAAAAAATCACAGATACTAATATTACGATATAATTATTATTTTAGTATATTTAAATTATATATAATAAATAAATTAATAATAATTTTAAATTAAATATCATGACAATAAATAAAACCAATCCAAACAATTAAAATATCAAAAAAATATTATAAACTTATTTTAGAAAGATCACAAAACTAATTTAGAAGTATCCTAGAAATAATTTATATAATTTATTTTAAAATATTATAGACCAAAATATATAATAGGCCGAAATATCCTAAATAGAATATTTCAGCCGTATCCTAAAAGTATCAACAGCCGAATCGTATCCCCGCCATATAAGAAAAATATTAAAATAATCGGATACGCCACATGACGTATCCGATACCTATCCGAGTCGTATCGCATTCGTATCCTATCGGATACCTAAGATACCCGTATTCTCAGGATACTTCTGCATTTTAGAAGTATCTGCGTAACATAGATTATTCATTATTGCATATTTTCGTGCAACAAATATAATGTATTTGATAAATTATTCTTTTGTTGAAATCATATGGCATGTATTTGTTAACCTTTTTTTTCGCAACATGAGAGGAAGATGTAATATTTATATACTTTTTTAAATTATTACTGCTCATAAAATTTGTGCACGTATCTATATTTTCCAATTGTAAAAGCTATAATCATATCTGCCAATTTTAAAAAGGGAAATTTTCAAATAACCCCCTAACTTTTCTTGAATTCGCAAAAATAAATCCTAATTTTTTACTAGAATAATATTAATTTGTCAAGATATTTTCAGGAATATTTTTAATATCATTTTTTTATTTAGTTTTTGTTTTCTATGATAAAATATGTAATAAATAAAAGATTAAAATTATGTATATGACATATAGTTTTTTTAAATTAGTACATGTTAAGAAATATTTATCGTGATTTTAAATTAATAAATTAATAAAATAATATAAAAATATGTTTATTAAATTTAAAGATGAAAAATAGAGGGGTATTTTGATCCAAAAAAATTATAATACCATGAAATACTCCTATGGTGGGATAATTGAAAAGGAAACTTGTATTTAGGGGGGATAATTGATAGGCATACAAGTTTGGGTGTAGGGTCCGAAAATTCGAGGAGTCCTACTTTTCTCGTGTATATATTATTGAGTTCCCAAAAGACACATAACATCAATTCATCTGAATGAAGATATGTATAGGTTTACATGCATATTGAATTGACCACTATTATACGGAATATACGTAAACATGTGAGTAAAACATTTGGATAATTGAATAGTGTTTTAGTTTTTTTAACCTGAGATTACTATATTAGTTTGTACGTGGATAGTAATATTTTAATATGAGTCTTAGCTATATGTAACATAATAGTCAAGTTTATCATTAAATATTACATGAAACAAATTGAAGTTTATAATAATAGCGAGTTTCGTTATGTTTACATTTATATTAAGATCGTTATTTTATTATATATAATTTATTGACATTGCAAAAATTGTACTATTTGTTAAAAGGGGAAATTATTGGTATATCCCTACTAAATACCTAAATTACATATTTATCCTTGTTAAAATGTTAATATCATATTTCTCCTCTTTAAACACTTAAACTATCAAATTAGTACAAAACTAACCTTCTGTCAAACTTAACAGAGAGAAAGAGGAATTTACCACTCTACCCCTGTACGACCATCCCTTCTCTTGATTTCTCCCTCCCTTTCCCGATTCCTCTCTCGGCGTTCCCAAGCAAGAAGGCCTTTTCATCATCTTTGGGACTTATTAGTATTAGGCTTCTGCAAATCCATGAGATTGGTAATTTAATAATGTGATCGACTAAACATAAAGTCATTATTTTGCCTGAAGCAAAATAAGAATTTTCTTTTGTGACTCATCTAAAAATCCATCAAGTTCGAACCTCGTATTCTCTCAATTTTAAATTGATTTCTCGAAACTCAAATTTGGGTCTGAACTATGCTGAAATTAGGGTAATTGGTGTTCTTTTTTTTCTTTCTCAAATATGCTTAATTTACGCGAATTGAGGTCGGATTACAAAAAGTAAGGTGATAAGAGTTGAAATTAGCGTAATCTGGTTTTCTTATTTTTCTTATTTTTTGTGTTTAGTTGAAGAAATGAGGATAAATTTGGCTTATTATTCTCATTATTAGACATTCATTTTATAACTGAGGGTCTATTGCTAATTAATGCAAGACTTCGTTTGATTGATCCCTAAATTAAATTGTGTTTAATCTCAACGGATATTGTGTAGTTTAGTAAAGTTAGATACACTTAAATGACTCATAAATATCAGTAGGACAACAAGGAAGGGGTCAAATGTTAATACCAGCTGAAAATAATATCTTACAAGTTTTGCATACAAGGATTAATTTGCACACAAAAAATTATTGCAATGTTAAACATAAAGATCATTAATTGTAATTATATTTCAAGAAAAATATGCGCATTTCATGTGCACGCTACCAATAGTAGATCGATTTATAACAGTTTTATTTTTTTTAATTTTGACCGTATTTTATCCACTTCAAATCGCACATCGCGCCGTGCTCATCCAAGTTTCAATACTTTTTGAAATGTATCATAAGTTTTAGATGTATATATGTTATTTATTTTTTACATGTATCATAATTTGATCTACCTAATTAGATTTGGATGCTGATCTTCTTTCCCTAGGTCCTAATTAATGGCTGAAAAGCCTTATTGCAATTCTATAAAATATCTTCGGTCTTCCTTAACACCATGTGACATTAATATTTGGTTTGTTTGTAACGAATTTAATATAGACAGGACAACAAGGCCTCAGGTGCAAGGATTCTAATTTGAAGGGAAGTAATAATGTCTTGAATAAGTGTAGAAGATGGAATATCTTCGATCATCGATCTTCCTCAATTAAATCAAATTATTTGGTTTACCATCTAATCATTATGATTTATCACCTAATCTATACTTAGTACTAAAGTAGAACAATTTGTTGCCCCCACAATGAGCCACGTCGTCAGGGGCCTATTTGTAAATTTTTTATTTTTTTTAATTTTGGTCCTTTTTATTTACATTATGGTCCTTTTTTTTAAAAAATTTTACGTTTTAGTCCTTTTTTTTACATTTTCGTCCTTTACATTTGCATTTTGGTCCTTCGAAGTTTTAAAATTTACATTTTGGTCCAGGGGCCTCAAATTGGTCCTCTTTTTAAAAAAAATTACATTTTGCTCCTTTTTTTCACATTTTGGTCCTTTATATTTGCATTTTGGTCTTTCAAAGTTTTAAAATTAAAAAATTTGCTGCCCCCTCATTAAGCCACGTCGCCAGGGGCCTATTTGTAAAAAAGAATTTTTTTTTTTACACTTTGGTCCTTTTTTATTTACATTATGGTCCTTTTAATATTTTTCTGTTGAGGGATACATCATAGTTTCAGATTTTTTAAAACATAAAAACTTTTTGTGATAGTTCTCAACTTAATGTACTGTTCATAAAATGTAGTTTCGAATTTTTCAAAACATAGTTTCGGATTTGTTTATTTAATTCAAATGTGTACTCTTCATAAATACTGTTACTGTTCATAAATTTATTTATTTTTGCAAATTTCAATAAATATAGGGGCTTTTTAAGATTTTTCTATCTTATAACAATTTCAGTTTTTTTAAATGTAACGACTTTTTAAATATTTCTCATGCGATATCATTATTTTAAGATTATTATAGGGGTATATATGGTAATATCATATTTTGTAAGGTTATACATGATAATTTCATATTTTTTAAAATATTTCTCATATTGTATCATTAATTCAGAATTTTTTATAAGGATAACTATAATAATTTATGTTTTTTCCAGAGGTATGCATGCTAATTTTTTATTTTTTCAAATACAATTTTTATTTTATTTCACATATTATATCATCAATTTGAGATTTATATAGGGATATATATGATAATTAATATTTTGTAGGGCGATACATCATAGTTTCAGATTTTTTAAAACATAGAAGCTTTTTGTGATAGTTCTCAACTTCTCATATTATATCATTAATTTCCGATTTAGATTAAGATATATATTTTTGTAGGGGATACATCATAGTTCCAAATTTTTTAAAACATACAAGCCTTTTGTGATAGTTCTCAACTTCTCATATTATATCATTAATTTCCGATTTATATTAACATACATATATTATATTTTTCAATTTTTTTTTTTAATATTTCTCATATGATATCATTACTTTCATATTTTTATAGGGTTATATATGGTAATTTCAGATTTTTGTAGGGTATTCATGCAAATTTTTGGTTTTTTTTAAAATATAGACTTTTTATATTAGTCAAATTATATCATTATTTTTATATATTTATACGGGTATATAAGTTTCATATTTACTAGGGATATATGTGATAATTCTATTTTTTTTAAAAGACAGGGTTTTTTTGAAATATTTGTCATAAGTACACCAGATTCGGAAAAACGTTGGGACTTTGCTATGTTTCGGGAAATCGAAAAGAGAGAAACAAATTCGGGACCTTTGCAGGACCAGGGTAATATGGTAATTTTATCCTGACTAGAGACCATGATTTTGGTTATGATTGGTGCAACCAAAACGAGTTCGTTCAGGCAGAATGGAATGGCTTTGAGTGCGAAGGAGATGGAGAGCAAAATTAAACCCACAAGACTACATAAAAATGTCCACGATACTCAGTTGCATTCGGCGAGGAGTATTTTCGTCATTTACAATATTTTGATTCTAAATGTTGATAATTTCTTTCGCGTTTTGGGCAGAATGGAATGGTTTTTGAGTGCGACGAAGTGGAGATCAGTATTATACCCGGAAGACTACTTCAAAATGGCCGCAATACTCAGCTACATTCATTGAGGGATAATTTCGTCATTTTCAATATTTTGATTATGACCGTTGATAATTTATTTCATGTTTTAGGCATTACTTTTATCTTATGTATAAAGTAGAGAAAATTCTTGCAATTATATGCCTCCACGCCATCGAGGGCTTTTGTGTACAAAAATATTTTTTAATTTACATTTTGCTCCTTTTTATATATATTTTGGTCCTTTTTAGTTTTAATTTATATTTTGGTCTTTTTTATTTACATTTCGGTGCTTTTTATTTACATTTCGGTCCTTTTTTACATTTTTGAATTTATATTTTGGTCCTTTTTATTTACATTTTGGTCCTTTTTGTTTTAATTTACATTTTGATCCTTTTTATTAACATTTTGGTCCTTTCTTATTTACATTTCTGTCGTTTTTTATATTTTTTATTTATATTCTGGTCCATTTTATCTATTTTTTGGTCATTTTTAGTTCTAATTTACATTTGGTCCTTTTTTTTACATTTTGGTCCTTTTTATTTACATTTCGGTCTTTTTTTAAATTTTGATCATTTTTCCTTATTTTACATTTGGTCTTTGTTTCCTATTTTACATACATATTAAAATTTGCGAATATGTCATGATTATATTAATCGGTTTTAGAAACACATAAGCAAATGCTATTTATACAAATTATATTAGAAAATAATATCTGCGATAGACTAATTTCATGAACCTTATGCATCTATTGACATCATGATATTTGTTAATATATCATGATTAGATTTATTTAGTTCAAACGCATGCGTGTTAATTCTATTTAAATAATTATATAAAAAACATCCCGCGCAATTGCGCGGGCACAAAGCTAGTTAATATAAATTTCGGACGACAGTTTTAATTGGTCAATAAAAAAAGAATCCCCATGAAATGGAGAGTTTCTTGTTATTTTTTCTTAATTCGTTTAATTCTTCGATTGTTTTGATCCTCTTCCCCAGGGATCCCAGATGAGGGAACCCTACGAGAGCCGCCGACTCCAACTATCGTCCATGTACGATCCATACTAGATCCGACCAACTGTCCATCTTACCTCCTTTACGTTCTTGACAGCCCGTCTTTTTGTCTTTTGTCTCAGTAGAGTCACACCACAAAGTCTGTTTCCTTTGCTTTTTCTCCTCCCTCTACGTAGTTTCTTTCATCTTGCCATACTTTGATTGGTCATCAATACGACGACCTATCTGATATATAACACTCATATCGATAAAATAATTGAAATCATTTGTTAAAAATGGGCACCCTGCCTCTCTTTTTGAGTTTCCCAACTTGACGAGGAGAGTTTCTCAACTTGACGGCATCGCTCGAATAAGTTTACCTACAACTCGAGAATTTGTTAGTGTCTCTCCTAGAGCGATGAATCCGTTTTTGATATGCGTCATTCGTGAGTACATATCATCTACGGATTCATTCTCGATCATTTGAAAACGATCAAATGATTGTTCGAGTCCCATTAATTTGGTTCTCTTCATTCTATCGTTTCCTTCGAATCGATCTAGGAGAGCTCGCCACATTGAATGAGATGTGGTACATCCATCCACAATTATGGAAAGTGATCCGACAATATTTGTGAGAATAAGATTTTGAGCATATGTGTCGGCGGTCACATCGAGATCGGTGACGTGGCATATTTTTCTTGTGGGGTTGGTTTCGGAGGTACTTACCGTGATAACCTCGAAACCTTTTTCCACCACCGATCTCAATCTTTGGATGGTGAGTACATTTAACATGCATTTCTTCCAAAGATTCCAATTATTTTCATCTAATTTATAGGGGTAAGTAATTTGGATCATATTGCCGATTAAAGCCATGATCGTTATACAAATTGTCACTTACACAAAGACACAGTTAGTATTTTGCTTTGATGCCAATTGTTGTTAAATTTAGACCTAGAGGGGGGTGAATAAGAATTCCTAAGGTCCAATTTTCGCGGTAACGGAATACAATTACAATTTGATGCGGAAGCGTAAATAAATTAGAGGAAGAATACAATACCAAAACAAATAACACAAGATATTTGTTTACGGAGTTCGGTAGGTGGTTGCTTTGTAGCTTTAACTCACCGGCTACTTGCTCAATCGACCGACTCGGTTGATTTCAAATACCTACGTCTCCGGGGTTGCCTTGCGCCTTTTCGGCTTTCGATTGAATACCCAAATCAAGCAATTACAAGGTTTGCCTAGATCGATTTACACGCTTCTATCGATCTATGGCGGGCTTTACAATCTTTGCACTAGCCTATTACAATTGTCTACTACTCACTAAACGTGATCGGTCACGCAAGTTGAGAATCGTGTTTTGTAGAATGAAGAGGGATCTAATAATCTCTAAGAATGTTTTTAGAAGATTAAGCTCAAGGTGTAAAGCTAGGATTCTCTCTTTTGATTGGGAAAATATAATAGTTGAGATGATGAGAGAGAATGAGTGAAGAGTTCTATTTATAGAACACATAGACCCTTCCCTTGTCTTGTTTTTTCTACACAGTCCGTTATAACGGACATGTAGTCCGTTACAACGGACCAAAAGTCAAATTAGCCGTTACAGCCAATATATTCGTATTTTTCATAGTCCGTTACAACGGAAATAAGGTCCGTTATAACGGAGTTCATGAATTAATAGTTCGTTATAACGAACTACACAGTCCGTTACAACGGACGTTCAACTATGACCTCACTTCAGGTTTGTTTTATATATCCGTTATAACGAAGATTATTCCGTTACAACGGTTGGTGTTTGTCCGTTACAACGGATTCGTGATCCCGTTACAACGGACAATGAGTAATATTTGGTATACTGAAGTGAGTTCAATGTCCGTTACAACGGACATAATAGTCCGTTACAACGGACATAGTTCTGTGGCTTTCTTCAAGTTTGGATTTAATTAGTGTTATAACGGTAATACTTCCGTTACAATGCTTTGGATGTGTCCGTTACAACGGACTGGTTAATCCGTTATAACGGACTATACTGTGTTTGCCATTCTTGAATCAGGACGAGTATGTCCGTTACAACGGACAATGAGTTCCGTTATAATGGACATCCTACTGTCAGCCTTATTTTCTATTTCATCATTTTGATGGATTTCGAATAATATTTCTTTGACTAATTTTGAGCTTAATAGTTCATAAACAAGTTTAGGGATACCTATAAGTTGTTTTGGTGATTTTTATGATTTCCCAACTTGCGGAATCTTCTATGTCTTGATGTCTTCACTTGATTATGCGTTTTAGTGCCATCGTTTCTTCATCGTCTTGACTTCCGACGTCTTGATTCTTCTTTTGATCCTTTTGTGGGTTACGTCTTCTATCCTTCCGACGTCTTGATTCTTCTTTTGATCATTTTGTGGGTTATGTCTTCTATCCCTATAAATGTCACTCCCGAAAATAGATTAGTGGTATCGACATTATTTTGAGATAATCAAACCCTAGGAAATTTGAACCAACAAACTCCCCCTTTTGATTCATTTCAAAATAATGTCGATTTGGAGAGTTGAATCGATTATCGAGTAACTTACCATATGATTTTCTCTTCTCCCCCTTTTTGAAAAGGATCAAAAGGGAATAGAGCGTAATCATACGAGAAGCTCCCCCTACATACAAGCTCCCCCTAAATCATTGCTTTTTGCAATTTTAGTCTTGTATATAGATGAATTTCGCAAATTGATGTTTGACTTTTTCATTTTGAAAAGATGTATGAAACGATTTTTAGTGTAAAAATAGGTTTTAACAAAAATTCTCAACCATTGCGATATATTCAAAAATAGCCGAAAACTTAATAAATTTTGAGACTCAAAGGTAATTCTCAAGAGTATGCATACCTAGCTCGAGACATGGACTCGAGTCTTGATCTAAAATCGTATTTTATCCAATAAATAGAGAGATTTATAACAGTTTTATTTTTTTTAATTTTGACCGTATTTTATCCACTTCAAATCGCACATCGTGCCGTGTGCTCATCCAAGTTTCGATACTTTTTGAAATGTATCATAATTTTTAGATGTATGTTATTTATTTTTTGCATGTATATTTAGAATGAATGTGAGCTTATTGCACAGCGAAATTTATCCGAATCCCTACAACATGATATGTGTATTGCTAATTAGATACGAAGGAAGAGTTTCAAAATTATACCTTAGATTTAGTTCAAATCTGGTCGAAGAAATCTTGCAGAGATCACGTTAGGGATGCTCGAACCGGTACCATCCTTTATCGGTATCCACATGTGACTGCTAGGACTAGCTGTGGAGACCTTCGATGTTAGTCGAATTCTCCCACTCCCTTCATAAAAATCGACTGCCGACCTCTCTCTTTTCTATCTTATAAAATTATGTTACAGCTAGGGTTAGACCATATACCATAACGAAGATTTAGACGGTTATATATACCAGATTTATTTCTCCAAATAAATATGTCAATAACCTCATGTAGTCATTCGTGTAGTTTCTCATATTTGCACATCTTCATATTCAGCCTCGATTTTCTGTGTCTAATCCAAATATGTCTTCGTGTGTGATCATATAGGTTTATTTAATGTTTGACAACATATTAAATCTCCATTTAAATATGTAAATCATAAGTGGCCTCTAGCAAGACGTTATGACTACCCAAATTAAATAAATTATTCGTGATCATCACTTATTTATCAAATAGACAAGTAACTAGCTCTCTTATTCATATGATATTGTTGATCAAAGACATTGTAAATTTTCATCCTTTCTAAATCAACTTAACTGGTTCCCGATCCAGAATCAGATGAAATATTCAATTGGTTTAACAACACATGTTAATCCTATTGAGTGTGGCACGCATTTTCTTCAATCATAATTTATCTGGGGGGTCTCCCATGAGAGATATATCTTTCAATTATGAAAGAAACAATTTTCCTCTTGGTTATTCAAATCTTCCATCATGCTTCATGTAATATCCAATGATGATCGTACGGTTGAAGACAACAACAAAATATATCTAAACATCACAATTCACATATGAGGAATCCAATAATAATCTCAGGTCCAAGAACTAAAACTCTATTTGTTATGAGAATATATATAATTACAATAACCATTTATATTCTCATAAGTTGGTCAGTCCAATATGTAGTCTATAATACATATCTATATTCCATACTTGACATCTCCATGTCCATGATTAGTGAAACATAATCATCTCATACGCGAATATATTTGTGTACATATATATTCTATTTTCTTATACATGTATATCTCCATATACATCATATATATGACAAGGGAAATTTAGAATCGTATTACGTTTATTTTACATTTTTCTATCATAATCATATATTATGATGATGCACAAACTAGTCGTACAATTCATAGTTTATTCACATATTCCTAAATATATTAAATAACCAGTACATTTATTAAATGAAACTTTAATCAAATATATAATATTAGATCAACAAACATAAATAATAACTGATATTCGTTATACATACAAACAAAACAGTTTAGCCTAGGACATTATTTCCTTCAGTATATTATATATTTTCATATGTATGATATATTTTTATATGTTATATATACATTATAAGATGTACCTTATACCTAGATGCATCGTATATTTTTTAAATGTAATACGCGTATATTGTTTTACATTATGACATATCATTATTTGTTATAACTTTGTATATGTATCCGATACTTTTTAAATGTATATTATAATTTTTTGAAAATATAATATGTGTTATAATTCTTTATATATATGGTATATATTTGAGTACTATGATACATTTTTTACAATATAATACGTTTACGTGAATAACATTTTGTATAATTTTTTTGACTAGATTTATATTTTTTTGTAAAAATTATATTTTTTTGAGATGTGTGCACTTGGAGTGCATAAATACGGTCAAAATCAGAAACAATCAAACTTTTACGTACGGCATTTTTATGGATGACGTCCACACATTATAGTCCATCCCTTTTACTCGAACGAAACAACATTTTTTCTTTTCTTTTATCAAGTCAAAGTCTAAAAAAGAAGGGAAAATGTAGAAAAAAGATCTTTCAATGCCTACTAAAAAGGGGAAAAGTATTAGAAGTTAGTTCCTTGCGTTTTTACTTGACTAGGAAATAAAAAGAAAGTCATTTTTTTTGATATTTTTGAACTAGTCCTTTCAATGCAAAAAAGATCTAATTTTTCGGTATGGGTAAAATTGAGCTGAATTTAAGCCGATTTACCAAAACAAACAAACAAACCCTATATCCAAGTCTCCATGAGTCATGACTCCCTCCATGCTCAAGAATTTATATTCAAATGGACTTTCAATTCCCACTTTTTGAATCTTTGAAAAATAAAATCATTTGAATTGTTCTTTCTACACATTAAATCCACACTAAAAAAAAGAAAAAAAAAAAAAGCCCTTATCATGCAAAATTCTATCCTCCTTGACAAGCCAATTTCCTTTTCCTTCAATCTAATCCCCCTATTTTTCTTCTTCTTCAAGATCCAAATTAAGGCTAAAAAGCCTTTAATGAAATAAAAAAAAAGTATTAATGGGCCTCAGTGAATAAAAGCCTAATAAGGCCTAAAACCAATAAAATTGTGGTTCATCGTCTCTTTCCATTTGTCTAGTAAAGAATAAGGCAACAACTCGAAGGGGGTAAGCACAGTACGTACGTACATCTGCAAAGAAAAGATAAAAGGCGAGGCCTTTGGTATTCCATTATACTAATCTTTCCAAATCATCCATCCATCTTGGGTAATCTGAATCTGAGAATTTTGAGAAGGGCGTTGAGTGAGCGTAATCATGGCGATTGCAGAAGAAGAGAAGGATCAGTTAATCTCTGTCTTCCTTGAGATCGCCGTCGGCCAGAATCCTGACACCGCCACTCAATTTCTTGAGGTATTTTGTCTTTTTTTTCTTTCGTGTTTGTCCAATTTTGTGATGTTGCGAAACTGGTCTGTCAATTTTAGCTAAGTTTTGGGATTTTTTCAGTTTATTTGTAGTATTTTTTGGTGGAAAACCATCAATGTCAAAGTAATTCCTTTGTACTATTTCCGTATCTCAGGCGACCAACTGGAAGTTAGACGAAGCAATCCAGTTATTCTATGTTGGAAACGATACTGGTACGGCTATAGCCACCGGTACCGCAACACCTTCTTTAACCCATACCTCTCCTCCTGCTCTCATACGAAACCCTAGGTATCAATCCCATATTCCTCATCTAATTCGAACTTCATAACCCCTAAGGTAGTATTTTCCTGATCTCCTTTCTTCTCAATTTCAAGTTCAAACGTGGCAAACAATATTATCGGAGAGGATGGAGTGCGGGCCCCACTCCCAGTGATAAGAGACACATTATACGATGAAGTCCCCCCTTACTCAAGGTACCAATTCACCAAAACGTTCCCCTATTTTCTTAATAACAAAATTACAACATTGACATGATTTCGTTTGTAGGGAACTCATTCAAGAATCGAGACAACAAAATGCAGTATGGAACTCTGATGCATCGGCCGGCGCGGGACCCGCCAACCTGGCAACCTTGTACCGCCCCCCTTTCTCTCTCCTCTTCAACGGCCCCTTCGAAAAGGTAAGGTCTTTTCTGCAAATGCAAGAAAAGATACAAAAAAAATTTACTATAAGTTTATATGCACATGTTTTGCAAATATGAAGGCAAAGGTGGCGGCGGCATTACAAGAGAAATGGTTGCTAGTTAACATTCAATCCTCCGAAGAATTCTCATCTCACATGGTAATTTTACAATATCACCCTCTTTAATTTATTTATCACATAAATACCCCATCTAATATTCTCTTTTTTTGCCCCTTCTTTTGAAAAGCTTAATCGCGATACATGGGCAAATGAGACCTTGGCTCAAACAATCCGTTCCAATTTCATCTTTTGGCAGGTCAATATGAAACATTTTTGTATTAAATTTGTGAAATAGCCCTTACATTATTGAATTTATAATTATTAAAATAAATTGTGGACAGGTGTACAACACGACAAGTGAGGGGAGAAAAGTGTGCACATATTACAACTTATTTACAATTCCTGCCACTTTAGTAATCGATCCAATCACCGGTCAGAAAATGCGTGCCTGGTCCGGCATGGTCCAACCTGACCGTCTCCTCGAGGTCCCTAATATACCCTTTTATTACATTATATTGTATTTTTTATTATATTATTTATTATTTATTTATTTAGTTTTTTTGTTATTTTGTAGGATTTGCTTCCTTATTTAGATAAAGGACCAAACGAGCATCATGCTGTGCTTCCACTAAAACGGCCGAGAGAATTTCCTGATGATAATATCCCCGCTATTACTACTCCAGGTACAAAGAAATTACATCCATACCCCTGCAAAAGTAGGAAATTTCGGATATACCCCTGAAAAATAAGTTTTTTTTATTTTGTGAAGGAAATGTGGCGGTTGAAGAAGACGAGGACGAGGAAGTAAGACTGGCAATAGCCGCATCCCTCGAGGGTATAAATGAAAATAATGAAATAGAGGAGGACCAAATTGAAAAATTGAGCGAAGAGAATGTGGAGAGTTCGAGCAGTAAGGTGGAATACCCGCCTCTTCCTGAAGAACCCAAAGCGGGTCGAGAGTTACTCTGCCGGGTCGGGATCCGTTTACCAGATGGACGCCGTCTCCAACGCAACTTTCTCAAATCCGACCCCATCAAGGTTATTATTTAAAAAAAAACTATTTTGTTCAAAAATGTTAACAAGTTTTATTCGGTGTAGTTGTTGTGGTCGTTGTGTTGCACGGAAGTGGAGGAGGGGCAAAAGCGTCCTTTCCACTTCGCACAGTCGATACCCGGCGCGCCGACGAAGAGCTTGGAGTTCGAGACGGAGCAGACTTTCGAAGAGGCTGGGTTGGGGAACTCGATGGTCAATCTTTTGCTCGACTAGTATAGTAGTCAAATATCTCTCTCTTTTGTTGCCTCCCCCCTTTTTTACATTGTTACTAGTTCTTTTGTGCTTGTTTTCTTTGGGGGGGTTTAATCTTTATGACTTGATGTGTTATAGGATTTGGTTTCTTGTTTGCGTTTTCGTGACGTCGTTGTGCATGGGGATGTAAGTTATCTCGTCGTTTAAATAGATATTTATGTGGGTATGTTATGTTTTGGGCCAGAAATTAAGATATTATGGAAATCAGCGAGCGATTAAACCGATTAATGGGCTAGTAACTGATTTATATTATAAAATAATGGATTATATTATATATTATACTAAATTGTATAAAACTAATCTAAAATACAGCTTGATGAAATAAAAACCCATCAATTTTGGATTGAAATCATTCAAAATAAAAAAAAATAATGCAAGTGCGCCAATGAGACTAAATCAATATTCTCGGATCAAAATCAATCCCACGACTCGTCGCTGTTCATCTCCTAGTTCGAGTCATTTGATCAAATTCTTTGTATATTTTGCATCGCTATTTGTCCAATGGAAAGGACCACCGTGGTCGGAGTAAAGCCAGAGGAGAGGGTCACTGTCTTCACTATTGTCGATAGCCTCCAAAGTTTTAAAAAAGAAAGCCATGTCTAAGGGTCGCGAGCGAGGCAAGTCTGGAGAGAGTCAGATCAGAATCAAGCGGCGTAAGACAAAGAGAGAAAAATTAAGAAACTGAGTCAAGTTTGGATTCAGATTTATATTGGCCCGATTTTTTGATTGATACCCAACAAGCGCTCACTTGTCGTCTCCGTATTGTAAAATTACATCTTTTATCCTTACATAAAATCCTATCCAACCATAAAAGCTAACTTCAATTGTGCTAATCCTAACATCAGTCCCAATTGCGCTAGTTCCATCGCCATGTTTGCCGTGATCGCCTCTGTTTTGGATTGCCCTTAGAATGTTCTGCGGTATTGGTCCGATTTTCTTATCGGTTGAAATCAGGCTAAATCGGCTATTCATAGCCTAATCGTTGGGGGTATATCGAAACGGACGTGGACTTGTTAGTGAATGCAGCAACTGAGTAATCAGTTAGTAGAACCCATCATATTTGTTAAGTTTACAAATAATACTCATTTAATCCACGATCAATTATGTATTACGAATATTTTTTCTATTGACGTATGCGCACCCAAAATAAATAATCCGTGTACTTTATATTAATTAGAAAAATTACGCATTAAACACGTATTTCTGTATAATTATTTTTCTAACTAATATAATTTATTCGTTAAATTAAATTAACAGAAACTTGAATTTCAAATAATATTTATGCAAGAAATATCAACAATAATCTATAAATTTGAATTTTTAACTATTATAAATATTTTGATAAATCAAATGATATTTGTCACTTATTTCCGAACAAAAAGTTTATATTTATATTTTTAAACACCGAATCTTAGAATCTGTAATCTGTATCGTGTAAAATAAGCATAATTATATATGAATAATCGAAGTGACGAGTTATTAACGTTTCTATTTTATTTGATCAACTTGACAATTATTCGATTTGGATTATACATCGACGTATTCAGAACGGTATTATTTACGCATGACGAATGACTGACCATGGGACTAATTTTTAGTACACTGACAACACTAGATAGGAGAGAGGTTAAGCCTCAATTATTTGATACAAGGTTCGTTCAGATTCTGAGACAGCCGTTAATTGTGCAAGATATAATATTCCCTAATTAAGAAAAATTATATTCTCTGATTAAGAAAATTTTATCTCAAGATAAAACAAAGAAGGCATACTTAAATGAGATACCAACAGCCTAATATTCCTGTTTGTCAAGGTTATCTTGCTAGTTGTTGTATCTACAAGAATCTAATTTTGAAATTTTGGTTTTGTATGCTTTACGCTGTGCTAGATTATTCGCCAACAATTTGCAGACTAATCCTTAATATATTATCGTGTTATCCTTTTTTTTTAAATGTTAAGTAAACTATAATATAGTCATATAAGCCCCTCGAAAGAAAAAGGGAAGACGAGAGTAGAGAGTATATTCATGGTCTTGAACTATCTATAAAACAAGCATTGCTAAAAGGTTATTCATACGATTATTCAAGAATCATTATTTTTAGTGACGGATTTTTATAAAAATAAAAATTTATTGTTTTTTCAATATTTATATAATAATTTAAATAATTAATGATTCAAATGTATTATATATATTCTTACAATATTACATATGTATAGCAGTATAGGTGCCCTTCTCTAAAATATTTATCACTTTTAATATATCATCAACATATATTAAAGCCCTCAAGAATTATGTTGAGGATTCACGGCTACTTACCTTTAAACAATGTTGTAGAAGTTGATAGTCAGGGCTAGTTGGCAAGAGGTGATTATGAAATAAAATGATTAATTGGGAACTAAATGGCCATTTCTAGTTTACAATGATTTTAATGTGTCATGTTTAGAGTGTACTATCAAATAGTAAAAATAAATAGCATTCAAATTCAAATATCATACTTATGGCATGAATTTTTTTTTTTTTTTGGAAGGAGATGATCAGGCCGGAGCCCCGATCTGATTTTCCATTATTTTTTCCAAATAATTTACAGATGAGAGATACCAAAGAAATAAAACAAAAAAGAAAAATCGAAGAATCCTTAACTAGGGTTAGCTAACCCTAATCTAGCCGTCAGCCGTCGACAAAGAAGATGCACATGGCGTAGAAATCAGCCGCCGGCTAGCATCGTTGGAAAGGAGAAAGAATCCGACAATGAAAGGAAACGCCGTTTGTCACCGACTGGCCGAGTTGTCACCGACCAAATCTAAGCCACATATGTCGACACCACCATCTCGTCAAAGGGACAAGAAACAACTTACCTGAGAAAAAGAGGAAAAAACAAGTAAAAGAGGAAATTTCGCAAAACGAAAAGCGTCATAATTTTCAGGAGGTTGAGTTGTGCGAGTAGTCAAGATCAAAAGAGTGATCTATTCGGAATTTTCAGTTGCTTCATTTTGACTCCATTTTCTGCGCGGTTTCGATTAACATCTTGTTTATCGAGTTATTTTCATTAGGTGAGTGCTGCTCTCACCTTCTTCTTATTAAGATTCGTATTTCGAGCGTTTCTAGACCTTACATGATAGTTTAGGGTTCTTGCTTTAAAAACCGTATTTTGCTTTAAAAATCGTGGTAGCTCAACAAAATGTATATTATTTAGATTTAATCATATATATGTATGCAAAATTTGAGTTTTGATACAACGTAAACCAGGCTTACGATTTTAAAGAGGGTCTCCGGGAGGCTTTTTATATGTATGATTTGAATTTGTCTACAACGTAAGCCGGGACTTGCGATTTTAGAAGGAGTCTCCGGGAGACTTTATTGAGGGAAAGACGTAACTAACTTTGATGTAGTGCAAAATCCCGACCCATTAATGATTTGGCGGTGGCGCAAGGATATCCAGTCATCGGATAGATGTGTTCCCCTTATGTTTTGTTCCAGCCCGTGTGTGACTTGCTATTAGCTCGAGTTGTCACATCAGTCGAGATTATTAACGCCCTCACCCCGGATAAAAGTATTAGTATGTATATGATTATGTATGAAGGTAAGCGATTTTGATTTCGAAAAGCCGGGGCAAGTACTTTGAGAAGTATTTATATACATATATGATTTTAGATTATGAATTATGTTTATGATTATTTTCGAGCGAGATTTTTGGCTAGCCATGTATAAGGTCGATTTTAATAAGCTAGACTGAAAACTCACTTACTTAGTTACTTTCGTGACTAACCATTTTATTTAAATATTTTTAAGTCTTGGTATGGTGGACAGATTATCGGGGATAGCGGGTATGCAGAGTGTGAGTACGACAGTTTCATTTTCATCGCGGAACCTCCATCTTGTTTATATTAGTGCCCTTTCGTTTATGGCCAGCGAGCCATTTTGTGGCTGCGACATATTTAGTTTTGTGTGTGTTTATGTCGCGTATGTGTTTATATGTTTCTGCTAGGTTTCTTTATGTTCGTTTGTATATGTTATGGTATAGTATAGTATAGTATAGTATAGTATAGTATAGTATATATATATATATGTGTGTGTGTGTGTGTGCGCGCGCGCGCGCGCGTGTGTGTTTTTTTGAAATTATCGTATAAGAGCTTGTGGTATACGAGTTGTATACTGACGAGTTGCCGCACCCCCTCCTCTATAATTTTGGGGTGTGACAAGTCCGGACGGTTCATTAACCCAGCCTAATAGCGTCCGGACGGGCCAAGCAAACCCAGCGACGTGATTTCAGGCAGATTCAGGGGATTTTCGAATTTCAAATTCCCTGAGGCTCCTACCTATTTGGAGACTTGATTTTAAGCTTGATTTGGAGATAGGGTACTCCGCCAAGACCCTATAAATTGGGGAGCACCAACCATTCAGAATTTACACCTTCATTGGCTAAATTCTTGAGATAAACTCTTGCCACCATTGTTGTGAGTATAGAGCTCCATTGTTAGCCTAGCTAGATCCTATCTTCAATATTCTTTGAGAGCAGCCTTAATCTCGAGAGCGTGTGGTTGCTTGGATAGTTGTTATATCTATTGTTTTGTATAGTTTGTTGTGTAAAGTCTCTAGCCATTGTTAGTCCTTATTGTAATAGAAAATGTTATAAGAGGTTCGTCACATTCTCTTGTGACGGCGAGGCTATTCTCCGGAGACATATACAACGTTTCGCCAAACTCCGTTATCATATCTTATGTCATCTTGATATTTTCTTTATTTCAATTATTCGGGTGTATTTTATTTTTCTGTTCTTTTGAGGAACTTGAGATTTTCTCGTACTCTTACTGTATTTGCGTGCAAATCCAAACTTCCGAATCTATAGTTGCTTGAGTCATCCGTAAGTCACGTATCCATTCATTAATTAGGATTATTGTGCACCAAGTGCTATATTTATTTTTCCATACTCGTATTTTTATTTACTTTTCTTTATTTTTTATCGGGTTTCTTGATCTTTATTTATTTATAGAGAATTCTTCAAAAACCCCCTAACTTTTAGATTATTTGAAACCCCCCCCCCCCCATAAATTGAGTTTAATTATTCAAAAAACCTACTAGTGTTATATTTCATTTTCCATCCAAATTATTCTTTTTTGTACCAAAATACCCTCTCAATTTATTTTATAATTGAAATTATTCTATAAAATAATAAATAAATAATATTTTACAATATAATATTTCGTAATATTATATGATGATATTTATTATACTATTCTATAATTTATTATATGATTTTTATATAAAATTATTTCATGTAAAAATTAAAAATGTAATTTGAAATAATATTTATTTAATAAAATAATACTCTATATATATTATAAATAGTAAAAATAAAATAGTCACTTGTAAAATATTATCATAAACTATTTTTAATTATAGTAACATTAAATATGTATCATGAAATATTTAATTTATGTATGTATATTTTAATTTATATTGAATAAAAGAATTTATAAAAGAAAATCAAGAAGGGTATTTTTGTCAAAAAAAAATGAAAATTGGAAGGAATGTTAAAGCTAACGTTTGTATGGGTTTTTTTAAGAATTAAATTCTATTTATACAGGGTTTTTCAAATAATCAAAAAGTCAAGGAATCCCAAAAAAGTTAGGGGGTTTTTGAAGAATTTTCCTTTATTTATTTACTTTCTATTTTGATATTAATTATTAATTATCAAGTATTTTGTTCATTATCACAATATCAACTCTAAAAATGACAAGATTAAAAATAATCATATAATTATATATTTAAATAGTGACATAAGTTTGATTAAATTTATAAATTACGCATATAAGTCTATTCACCTCTTCTTTGGGCATCTCGGGACACCATATCCAAGGATAAAAAATTAACAAAATATCAACTTTTCAAAGACCGATTATTCTTTTTTATTAAAATTTAATATTTTTTGACAAAAAAATAATTAACCGATTAATCTTTCGACTTTTGAAAGGCCGATTATTTATACATCTTTCTGCTTACAACCAAAAATCTTATATTTGGAAATTTCATCCATGGTTTCGGCTTTATGGCCCAATACTCTCGCTGATTTCTTATTTTTTTATTTTTTTTATTTCTATCGGTTTTTTCCCCACTTTCTCCTCGTTCCTCTCTTTCAAGAAAATACCGTCGTCCAAGAACCTTTCTTGCCTCCGATCCACGACCCACGGCGGCTCCGGCCACCGTCGTGGGACCATCTCTCTGCCCCGGCCTACCCCCACTTTCTCTTCCCTTTTCGCCTCTACCCTTTCTCCTTTAACCCTCCTCTTTGCTAACCTTAAACAACCCGATTCCTCCATTTCTCATTCAATCGACTAAAGTCTCACCCGATTCACCTTTCCTCTAACCTTAATAGTGATGATTGTGAACTTCACGTGCGTTACCGCTTAATTCCCTAATTCCAATTGGCTATCGCTTAATTCACCCTACTTCCTTTCGATTCATCCAAACCGACATTTCTTTGGGTGATTTTCTTCCATGGCGGTACCGATTTAATTCGTTCAATTCCTCAATTCGCCGTATTCGACGAAAACTTTTTTTTTATGAGCATGGATGGTTATGTTCGATTATCCGAGTTTCTATTACCGACATAAATGGGTCCATTTCTCCTATTGGGTCTACGGCGGTTCCACCACATGATCCACCAAACCGCCACGCCCATCACCTCCACCCTCACCGTCAATGGCATCGTGAAATCAAGAGGATTGCGAGTTTATCTTCCAAAGGGGGCGGTGCTTATCGGCATGCGAATTTGAGGATGAGAGCTCTTAAAAGTGATTATGAAGGTACTAATAATTCTTCAATTTCACCAACCGTTCCGCTCCACCTTCCATCTCCCCCAATTTACTCTCCGCCTAGACCCGCGAAGGACCCGTTAAGGACCCACATAACCAATTCATTATAATTAAAGAAAATGATTACCGCGAAAAATTCAAGAGTGACCGAGAATGAGAGAAAGTTTTGCACCCACCGCTTCACTCGTTTTCACCGATTTACTCTTATTTCCTACACAAAACTTGATCAACAATTTTTTTCTCGATTCACAATTATTAACTCATTGGAGTCTTTAAAAAACCGAGGTTTAAGCATTGTCTATCGATGTCATATCTATAAAGAAAATTGTGAAGATTTTTTTTTTCGAGGAATTTTTTTTTGTATTAGAGTTTATGTAATAGATTATAGAATTAAGTGTTATAGGCTTAAAATATTTAAAGTCGTCTATTTTCTCGACATGTGATTTTGTACGAAAACTCATGTAATGTGTTAATATATATGTTTGAGGATTTTTTTGAAAAAAAAAAATTCTTATTCTTATATTTGTAATTTTGAAACCGAGTTGATACTTTTATCAATACAAAATTTAATTTTGTGTATAAAACTAGTTTGTTTCCAAAAAGTAAAATCACAAAATATTGACAAAAAGAAGAGAATTCTCAAAACTCGAGATTTACAGTTTTTCAAAGGTTGTATACACAAAAATCACTAAGAATAAGACCGGCCAATCCCGACCCCTCACACAAACTATAACCCCCCTCCCTATTCCACCATTTCTCCCTCCTCACAGTCATCGTAACGCCCATTTCATTCCATTACACAAAACTCTCAATCTCAATGCATCACCATAATCACCTCTAAAACCCCCAAAAATTCTTCAAACAGAAAAAAGATAAAGAAAACTATTTGAACCCAAAACCTAATGCCCATAAATCCATGTCAGAGCCATCATCTTCTAACACATCGCCTTCGCCTCTAACCTTCCACCACCACCACCACCGTTCGGCCTCTACGCCGCCTCTCCCTCCTCCTCCGCCTCCTCCACCCTCTTCTCCTTCATCTTCCATTCGAGAGTACCGAAAAGGCAACTGGACCTTACACGAAACTCTTATACTTATAACTGCTAAAAGACTTGATGATGAACGACGATATCCTGGCCTTGCCGGTACTGGATCCGCTGGAGGCGTTGTAACAGTCCCCGGAGGACGTCCCGCCGAGCAGCGGTGGAAGTGGATTGAGAATTACTGCTGGAACAATGGATGCCATCGTAGCCAGAACCAATGTAACGATAAATGGGACAATCTTTTGCGCGACTACAAAAAGGTACATTTTCATAAGTTTAAAATGATAAAAGAACGATAATTCAATATTTCATAATTTAGCTCCAAATGAATTGTAATATGATATATTGATATCTAACCATATATTTCTCTATTTCATATAGCATCAAGGTGGAATCTTTGAGTGTTTTTATCGATCATTCATAGTAATACAATCTGAATTTGTTAAAGGAATAATTGTTACGTTTAACAGGTTCGCGATTACGAGTCCCGTGTTCTTTCTACCACTTCAGCATCAGGACAAGATCAGGGAGGAGGAAACAAGCCAGACCTCCCGTCCTACTGGACAATGGAGAGACTGGAGAGGAAGGACAGGAATTTACCGACCAACCTCGCACAAGAGGTCTTCCAAGCATTGACTGACGTGCTCGGCCGGCGAGCCACTCGCCGTGCATTACCATTAGCTATTCTTCCGCCACCTCCGGTTCCACCGGGAACTCCAGCAGTGACGACGGCATCGGCATCGCCATCTGTATCCGCATCTCCGTCGCCTCGGCTAATGCAGAATGCCGCTGCGGTTCCACTTACGACTGCTCCGCCGCCACCTCCGGCCGTTCCGGCATCTCAGCCTTCAGTTTCTGGTATGTTTGGAGAATAATTTGGTCTTATTTATTCATTTACGTTTTGTTTAGCTCTCATGATTTTGGTTTGGATTTTTTACAAATTACTCCTTAATAAATTCTTTAATTATGTTATCATCGCTAGTAGCAGATGTTCACATATCCTTAAAAATTATTCAATTTTCTAATTTTCTACAAATCCTTGAATGACATAACATAAAATATCATCATAGTATAGTAAAGTAGAAAAAAAGATAGATATGGTGGGAGAAATTATGAGATTTATGAATGGTCTGTGTGCAAAATGGTGAGTTGATTATTACACAAAATCGTATTCTTTTGGTCGTATACCCGTATCTACTCTGCTACACACACCTTTTCCTTTTCTGTTACCTTTAAATAATTAATATATTCCAGCACTAAAATAGTATATCGGAATTATTGAGCATGGTCTATTCGATTTAGACTACCTGTATGAACCTATAATAAATTTGGAAAAACAAAGTATTGGAGCTTTTATCTTAGAAAAGCTGTTAGCCTCTTATAGCTTTTGCTTCTATGAGCTTTCAATAGATGCTTTAAAGCTCCAGAAACAATATAAAAGGGAGAAATTTTTAAAAAAAATGTTAAATAATGTTAAAGTTAACCATGTATAAGGTTTTTAAAATAGTCATAAAATAGAGAATCTAAAGTGAATAGTTTTATTTTAAAATATTCAGAAAGGTGAGTAGGTTTGTGAAGAAATTCCCTAAAAAAACTGTTGATGTTTAGTTATTTATGTGTATTTTCTTTTCTTTAAATATTCTGTAGCCAACTTCCCAACAACAACAACAATATAATGATTGTAAGTGAACATTATTTAATAATTAATTACAAATTTTGTACTATGTGAATCTTGGTATATCATATCTTTTACTATAAATATTATGTTGGGATATAGATTTGGTTGCATTATTCCTTGCATAAGTCTACATATCAGGTTTGATAGGATAGAGTAGTCGGTGGGGGCTATAAATAAAATCAAATTAAAAATTTCAAAGTTTTTAGAAAAAATTAATTTAGTTGCATTCAATTGTTGAGATCTACTTTACTTTTTCTCAAAATTTAAAATGCAAGTGATGATCCATCCAATGCATGCATTTTCTTTCATTTTTTTTTTTGCAATATCTCAAAAGCACATGTACTTTTAAATTTGCTCAATTAATTTGTCCTTCCCTAAAGTAGATCACTAAATCACTAGTCCAATTAAATATCAAGCTAAACATTTGATTACTATTTAAAGTTTGACGGTTCATGATTAGTGCAACAGTTCTTAACTCCAGTTTTGTTTTTTCCTATAAAATATTTTTTTTCAAAAGTGCTGTAATGATTTATCATATCTACTAATCTAACGTAACACTCCCAAACATTTAATCATAACAATGATTATCATGACACTTTGTTGGTTTGGTAAATTATTCGAAATATTAAGAAAAAAATATATATATAATTCCTTGCAGATGCGGTGGAGTTATCGGTATCGTCTGAGTCGACGGACGATGAAGGCACCGAGCCGGAACCAAAACGAAGAAAACTAGGGTCGAGCGTAGTACGCAGCGCAAACGTGCTAGCACGAACATTACTTGCATGCGAAGAAAAACGAGAGAGGCGTCATCGCGAGCTCCTCGAGCTGGAGGAACGCAGACTCCGACTCGAGGAGCAACATGCTGAATTACGTCGTCAAGGTTTCGCCACCTTAATCTCGGCCGTTAATAACCTCTCCGGTGCGATCCACGCCCTCGTTTCCGACCATCATCAAAACACAACCACAAGGTAGACTATATTAAAACCATATATATATATATATATTATATATATTTATAACATCCTACCATGCAAATATATTTGCACCAAGTCCAAATAATGGTGTGTTAGTAATTTGGATATTATATTATCATAAGGTGGTCAAGAAACAGGTAAGGGCAGGATTGTAAATATATTCAATGGAGAGGTTTTTATTTTTCCTAATTATTGTCATTTTTTTGGGTTAATTTTTTTATTTCCCAAAAAAAAAATGGATCTAATTCTGATTGGGTCTTGGGTATTGGGTTTTAGTTGGAATCATGATTCATTACTGGCCCTTCTAGTCTGACATGGGTCATCCAAAATGACCTATTTGTCCTTATGTAAACAATTGAATATTAATATCAAATGCTAAATTTATCGTTTATTATTAATATTTATCTGTATTTTGTTAAATTTTGTTTTGATTTAGTCCTAACTAAATAACCTTTTGTAAAAAAAAGCGGCCGTTCCGTACCTTATTATATTAAAGGGACCAGGATAAGAAAAAGAAAAAAAAGGGGCCGTGCAATATCAACTTTGCAGTTAATAATGTAAGATGCCATAACGTGGGCCCGAGTTGTCAGTGACACGAGATTTGATATTACCACGCTTTTTTAATTAACGAAAGCGATGTAGAAAAAAAGGGTTCCATCGCAGTCAAACAATACAGGGACCATAAATAGCAGCTTTTATTTTTTACTATGACAAAAGTACCCTCGGTCAGGAAAGTTATCTACGCAAAAAGCCACTGAAGTTTTGTACTGTTTTTAGCCCTTTTAGGACCGCTCTCTTGTCGGTTTCCCCTCGATTTGTCCCTTTCTTCTCTCGAGGGGTATTTCCGTCATTTCAGTGTTTATCTCCAGAGCTGTACTTTTAACCTCACCGTGTTTATTCACACGGAGGGAGGGCATTACGGCGTCGTCAAATGTAGAGATAACTAGATAAGAGGATTTAAGGATGGGAAGTGAAGCATTGGTAGAAAAATTAAGTGCGTTTAGATGGTGTCAGGACATAGTCTGACAATCTCGGCTGTCATGCGATCAGTAACGCAGTCGAAGACCTTTGACTGGATGACTGGAGACGTCCATTTTAATGCTCTCCCGAAAATAACCTTCCCTAGTTATGCATAGTAATGTATATTTACGGCGCCGGTGGAGGGTAGAATTGTCAAGGAGATAATTAAACGGGATATTTTCCGCAAAGAACCTTGTTAAAGTGCTTTATTCGGTGAAAAGGATAGACTAAAAAGTTTTTGCATTAATTGCAATTACAGTAAAACTCCAAAGAGAAGATGCCATGTCCATGACGTCTGTATAGAAAAACAGGTTAATTAATAATAAATAAATAAATAAAAACATTTCCAAAGTAGAATATTCATAATTACAAAAAAAAAAACTGAATAAGTTGAAAATAAAAGCTGGGTGAACAGAACTTGGGAGACTGACTGACAAGTGAGATGATTAATAACAATAAACAATAAACATAAGAAAACTTTATTACGTTCTAAACTGGCATTATAATGATGTCAGTAAAGAGGAGAGGATTGAGAAGCAAGGCCACCCCTAGCCACTTAGCCAGTAGTGTAGTGCACCGGCCCAGCAACCCCAAATCATTTCTGTCTCCATCTCCGCTCAAATATTCCAGTCAATTCCCTCCTCTTCTCCGTTCTTATAACTGGAGTCGTCCATTCACTACAAGAAAAATAATTTTTTACTGACACTTATTTATGTTGGCAGATCAAAATGAACCCGTCAAATCAAAATAACGGCCCTTTCAAAATTAGCCATTAAAAAAAGAGACCATGTGCTGCATCCCCCAATTTTTTTTGGGAACGTCATTTATATCCCTAATTAATGATTAATTAGTATAATAAATTAATAATTAATCAACTAATACTTCATTGATAATTAATTAATATATAATTAAACTACATAATATTAACAATTCTTAATTAATATCAATTAACTGTTAATAATCATATTAATTAATCATCAATTAATGATTAATTGATGATATAGAGGATGCGGTGGGGAAATGAAGGGATATGACATAATTATTCTTAAAAAAACAGTCGTTGAAAGTTATTCCGACACTTTTTAAATTAGCCATCATTAAAAACATCGACGACGGACTTAATTGCCGATGTAGGATCAAAATATGGCTTTTTGAGGTGCCGGCATACATAGCAAAATTACCGACATATTCAAATGCCATTAAAGTGCCGGATAATTACTAATAATGGCTAATGTGATTGAGCCGTCGAAATAAATATTTTTCTTCACCATATTTTCTGTCGTGGTTTGTGCGTGTATGTAGAAATCAGTTATTGGAATGAAGTGTTGTATTGGTAGATCTTAAAGGACGGCAATTCCTTCATATGTAAAAAAAAAACAAATATCAACGACAGTTTTGATAATTAAAATAGGGATGATTCTATGATAGGACCTTTTCGAAATGATATTTTGAGAATTAATAATTATTTTGAAAAATATGACAATTAAATTAGTTTCTTTTTCGAGCATTGCATTAATTATTATTTAAACTAAAAAATTGAAAAATAATCAAAATATTCTTGTTAATTTTATAAGAATTGAAAAAAAAATTCTATCATAGAATTGCCCTTACCTTAAATAAGTATCTTTTCCGACTGATTATTAAAATCAGTCAAATTTTGCCCTAAGGTGGCTTTTTCGATCTGCCAAAAAATAAAGGATTAACTGCAGTTTTGATAATTGGTCGGTTTAGCTAATATTTGAAAGCTAATATGTATTTTTGCCGGGGAAAAAAAATCATTTTTACGGCTAATAAACTAAAGTGTCGTGAAATATGTGTCGGTAAACTAAAAAATCACTTTTGTAGTGATGGTTAAGATATGAAATGACCCCCCACCGTGCCTTTATTTTCTGTGTTGCAAAACTTTTACAATGGAGCTCAGGGTCAGGTCAGGACTGGCGTTTTGCATGTGACTGGAATCAAATATCCCTAACATGAGCAGTAGCACTAGGACTGTACTGTTTTCTCTATTATGTATCCATGCTATATGCTATGCTAGTCCTTTCATTTTTCTTTTTGGTAGAAAGTCAATTTGAAAAAAATACTATCATGGAACTGATGGAATATTTTAACAGAAATGACCACAAAATTCCATAGAGGGCATATATTTAGCCCACCACACACACTCAATAAAAAGAGTGCTGAAGTACATCCTCCACTATCATCTCCCACTACGCTTGATGACGTGTTATCACTAAAAATTAACACACAAGTACATGAATTAACATCTTAATTTGATGTTAAATCATAACATAATATAAATAACACGCAAAATTTGATGTTAACTCATGTATTTTGTGTTAATTTTTAGGGTGTTAATCCATAGCCAGCGCATCAAGAGTGGTGGGGGACGTGCAGTTGGGGGAAAACAACATTTTTCCAATAAAAATTTAGATAACGTCATCAAAATTAATTCATCTACATTAAGTGATCAAAATATTAATAAACCCTAATTAAGCGATTCTAATTAAGTGTTTTCCTAATTAAATAATCATAATTAGTGACCAAATTAACTAATAAACCCTAATTAAACACATACAGTTGTATTAATAAGGAGAAATGTCATGTCATCGAAGATATAAATAAGAGAGTGAGGGGGATAATAATAATTTCCCATTCCATATCGAAGATATAAACACATACCCGTGGCCCGTTCGGCAAGCGATGGAATAGAGGAATAAAGAAATAGGGAATAGACAATTAAATCATTTTATTCCAACGTTGTTCGGCAAAACTAATGGATTATGAATATAGGTTTAAAAAGAATGAATGGTGCTAATGACCAAAATGCCCTTATCGTATAAATTATTTTTTCTCTAATTAAAATCAAATCAAATAATAATAATAATAATAATAATTAGTATTATTAATAATTATTATTATAATAATAATAATAAATAATAATAATTATTATTATTATATTAATTATAGTAATTATTATTATTATAATTAATATTATATTAATTATTATTATATTAATTATTATTATATTATTATTATTACAATTATTATTGTTATTAATATTATAATAATTATTATATTATTAATATTAATAATATTAATATTATTATTATTAATATTATTATTAATATTATTATTATTATTAATATTATTATTAATATTATTATAATTAATATTATTATTATTATTATATTATTATATAAATTATTATTATATTATTAATATTATAATAATAATTATTATTATTATTATTATTATATTAATTATAATAATAATAATAATTATTATTATTATTATTATATTATTAATATTATTGTTAATATTATTACTATTATTAATATTATTATTAATATTATTACTATTATTAATATTATTATTAATATTATTATAATTAATATTATTATATTAATTATTATTATATTATTAATATTATAATAATAATAATAATAATAATAATAAAGAGGGGTAAATTGGTCCAAAATAAAAAAACTATTTGATGGAATAGATCTATTCCATGTTTTATATGGAATAAAGATAAATCATTTTCCATCACTTTAATCCATGTTATTCCATTTATGTTCGGTTGGAATAGGGCATTTAATCCTCTCTATTCCTCTATTCCGCCTTATTCCACTGCAAACGAACAGCCCGTAGGGATAATTGAGAAGATGCAATCTCTTGGTCTTATAAACAAACCGATACCGGGTCTCAGATCATGTCTTTTGTACGTAGACGATTCCGTATTCTTTTTCGAACCATTATTGAACGAAATAACAATTGTGAAATTTATGTTAAAATTAGAAAAAACTAATTGTCAAGTGTCGTTCTCATATTGATGACATTGATGACCTTGTCCGTAGACCCACGAAGTGAAGTGCACAATTTTTTTTTTGGTCAACTTTGGATTTGAACATAAATTATGAAAAATCATATTGTAGCATAATATCTACTTCGATTGAAAATAAGAATAAGATAGTCAAATCTTGTTCTATTATGTTTAATGATCTCAAAACTAATTTAAAATACTAATATGTGAAATTAATTGATAATCAAAATAAGTGCAAAAGAGAAGATTTGACTCGAGACACTCGCAATACAAATTCAAGTGCACACACGAGATTTGAGGAATGTACATAAAATTTTCAAGACCTTTTCCACGAGTCGACATGAAAAGATGTAGCGCTGTAAAACGGTGTATGGAAAGAAATTATTTTAATACTATATGATGGTCCAGCTAATCTACGTTAGTTCAAATTCTGTTTGATTATGTTTAAGACAATTCTAATTTGATTTAAGTTCAAATTCTATTTGATTGTGTTTAAGACAATACTAATTTTACTAATAATTTGATTTAAGTATAATTAATAACAATTTTGTTCAAGATGATCCAAATCACGCAACATCAAAAGAATGAATACAAGACACACAATACATCAAGACATTAATTAGAATATCAACATCGGAATAACTCGAGAAGATCCAAAGAAGCCGAAAATAAATGAACACTACTTCGAAGACTTTCAAAAATTGAATAATCGTAAAATACTTCACAAAATTACCTTAGGTTATCCTACATTTTTATCTAAATTAATTAAGCTGAAACATATAGTTTATGAAATTACTAAACTCAAATATTCAGCGAGTTCCGTCCGCTAACAAAACCATTTCATTCAAACATATAAAGTATCCATCATATCCCATTCTATGATTATATTTTCCATTAGGACCGATGAAGTCATAAACGATTCTTGATCCAATACACAAGTATTCATCATTTTGATTTTTGAGATTTGCAAATAAGTTAAAGATTCAATATTACTTACTAAATTTCTCGAACCAACATTTGAATTCTGAATCGTGCCAATTTTCTCACTTTTCTGGTCCAGTAAACCTCCATTTGAATTCTAAAAAAAATTTAAATCAAAATACATTGCGTTTCGCGAACGGAGCTTCCGTTAGCGAGAGGAATGCTACAACTACAATCCATGAATAAGTCTAATAGGATAAATAAACATCTCCAATAGGAGGTGGCGAATCTGTTGTATCTCCTTCAACCATTAACTTCTCACTTAGACCGACTAGTTAATATTAATGGAGGTTTAAATTTTGTATGAAAATTTTACTATTTATTTATGAAAGATAAAAACAATAATAAATAAGTATAATAAATATGAATTATTATATATACGATTTAATGGTCATTCGGTAAAATAATTTTGAAACCGCTCTTAATTAAATCATGTTAACTTTTGTAATATCATCACTTTAAAAAAAATTGGGTCCTCACATTTTTTGGGGGCATCTGCTATCTGCCAATTTAGGCTCACATAAAGGCCGGGCCTGATAGTTACACAAGACAATATCATATATGCTATGTTGCGTGGATATTTCAAAAATCAAGTCGTATCGTATCGGATGCCGTATCGGATACCGATACTCGTCGGATACTTGTCGGATACGTATCGGATACTCCACGTGACGTATTCGAATATTTTATTTCAAAATAATAACGGATACTTCTCGGATACTTCCGGATACTTGTCGGATACTTCTAACGTATACAAAAATATACTTGAAAAATAAAAATAAAAATTTGAAATCGAAATTAATGAGTAATACATATAAACAAATAATTAAATAAAATGAAAATTTACTTAATAAGAAATTATTTCTGTTAAAACAAACTTTTAGGATATTTTATGTCAAATATATACTATATAAAATATAAAATATATAAATTATAATTAATAAAATAATAAAATATTATATATAATGGCCGTATTGTATCCTATGTATTTTTGAAAAATGCCATATCGTCGTATCCTTATCGTGTCGGATACGATACTCGTATCCGTATCCGTGCAACATAGCATATATGTCTATTTTTTTTTTCTCTCGCAGGGATCGTTTTGTAAGTGATATTGATAGAGTGGAATCAGATTGTAAGGTGGACAAGTATAAAATTTGGAATTTGTAATTTCATATTTTGTTTGGATGTCCAAATTATCAGATGATATAATTATAATTTTTTGTTTGATTGTTTACAAAATTTAAAATTTTGTTATCGGAAATGTAGAAATAATATTTTTTTAAATTGATAAAAAACAATTCTATTATAATAATATAAAGTTTAATATTATATAACATGAATTTAATAATTATAATTTCATTATTTTATTTTATTGTTATAATATAATTATTATAAAGATATATAATATTATACCAATTATATGGATATAATAATTATCAAATAATTATTATGATAATATAAAAACTAAAATATTAGCAATTATATAGGTATTATTGAAGGAAATACAATTTTTGGTCAACGGTAAAATGGTACGTAGAAGGACAAACGATTCCAATTTGAATGGTTCAAATTGGGTTGGATAGATAATAAGATTATCTAGAACTTTCATGAAAAAATATATTTCATTTGAGCGATTTATCAGTGTCGTTTTAATGGAATACCGAAATGGTGCGACAATTTGACATACAGTTAGTAAAATCGTCATAACTTTCGTATCCGAAGTCCAATTGGGCTTGGCCAAATTGGTTTGGAAAGATAATAAGTTTATCTGCAACTTTATTGAAGGTTTGAAGTCGGTTGGAACGATTTAACAATTTCGTTTCAACATAATACTGAAAGGGTGCACGCAGTTTTCTGTTTGAAAATGTGTATAGTAGATATACATACTTTTTGGCACATCCTTATCCTATGTAGTATATATATGATGTTTCTCTCTGATGTAATAAGTCAATTAAAGATTTAATCATGAATCTAATTTAGATTAGACTAATTGAGACGATCATTCGAAAGAACACTATCAATAGTTGAATGAGTGTGATAAGAAAGAGAGAAAAGAGAAAAGGGGTTTTCTCGGATTAGAGAATCAAACACGATCAAGCAAGTTCGCCGGTGCCATCGTCTAGGCAGGTGCATCCGCGACCGAGGTGTTGCGACTCACGGTGGATATGAGTAGAGGAGCGACACATGTGACTCTTAGTTGTGGTCAAACCAGAGGCGTTAATGGAGTCCAAACGGTGGGAGACGTGTGGTATGAGACGCACGGGCTAGTCACCAACGTGACACCGGAGAAGGATGCGAGCGATCAACCCGTCGTTCGTGATCAATTTCACGCTGGTAATCGTATATCCTACTTTGTATCGTACTCTCGAAGTCGAGACGTGGGAACCGGACCGGGCCTTCATATCCGCTGCGCGGACCCGGGATCGGATTGATTCCCTTCAATTATATTATATGTATTATATGGATGTAGTGATATAACATTATATTATTATAATAATAGAATAATATAACATTATTGCAATATAAAATTATAATAATAGAATAATATAACATTAGTGCAATATAAAATTAAACTAATATTAGTATAAAATAATATTGTATTAGATGCATATTATTAATTATAATAATAATAATATAAAATAATAAATATACTTTGATGTTATTATAGTATTATATTTTATCTATTATTATATATTATAATTAATATAATTATTTTATTATTGTAATGCAATTCTTATATAGTTGTTATATTGTTATAATATAATTTATTGCTATATTGTTATACTATACAAAATATCAAATATATTGCTATATTGTTATAATATTTTATTTTATTCATATAATAATATATATACAATATAATATTAATTGTATTGATTTAATAATTAGATGAAAATTTACAACAAAAAAGTATTAATTAAATGCTTCATCTTCTAGTTCTCTTTCTAATTTCATGTGTCAACAAAAAATTTGCATTATTAGGCCTATTAAGATTCAATTCCATCTCAGGTGATATTTATTTTTTAATAAAAGTTAAAATAAAAGGATGATTCTAGGCTTAGGACCTTCTAAAAAAAGTAGTAGTAGTAGTATAGTAGTTCTATGTTTTGTGTGCGATTCAAGGTTTTGAATGCTGTCGTCCTAATTTTCTCTGTTCAGCATGTATATGAAAAGATAATTCCTAGTTGTGCTCGTGTTTGTTAATTAAACTCCAGGCTGTATGTAAAAAATAGAGTAATGAAATAGTCAAAAATTTAAAACAAATGTTAAGAAGTGGAGGTGCGGGGAATCGAACCCCGTGCCTCTCGCATGCGAAGCGAGCGCTCTACCATGTGAGCTACACCCCCATTGTTGTTTTCTAATTTATCTTTATTTAATTGTTCCTACTTAGTGTCATTGATTTGATAATATAATTATCGATCTATTTTGAGACTAATAACTGGAGAGAGCAGTGATAGTTATTACTGAATCTTATTGAACAACTTGGTGTGAATGGATATATCCAGTATTTCAAAACTGGAGAAATTAGGGGAGTCCTGAGTACAAATACAATACAAATCAACAGACGCCTTCACTTTCCCTCTAAAACCATCCTCACTTCTAGAGACACAACACAAGCATTTTGATTCAAGATTTTTCGTCAGATCCGCTAATTTCTGATCGTTCTGAAGACTTGAGGTGTGATTTTCTCTTGTTTTTCTTTCTATTTGAGGGATTTTGTAGATCAGATCGATTTACTTTGGTGTGAGAGTGTTTACGGTCTCATATTTTGAATTTTTTACCTATTTTCTCAATTTTTGTTCGATTTTATACTATTCTGGCGTTCATATGGTTTTTATTGATCAATTACAGCTTATTTTGTTGATTCAAGCATGGAAATTCCAGCTGAAGTCGACAATTACATAAAGGAAACAATTGAGAGTTCACTAGGCCTTCCGATTTCAGAAGAGAATGCGAAATTGAAGATCATAGCACTTGAAGATGAACGTCACCGCCTCCAAAATCAGGTTCATTACCTTGTGGATCGCCTCCGTGCTGCTGATGAACGCACTGAAAAATACAAGGTGCATTTTCAGATAATTTTACTGAATATTTCATATTTCCATCTTTTAAGGATATGTAAGTACTGATACAAATATTTACTGCCTCAATTATTCTGTTCTGATGCATCAAACAATCAGTATTCTGTATTCAGATATAAATTGACAACAAAAATGCAGAATTGATCTTATAATCATATAATTTGGTGTAATTATGTATCTACCAAAGAAATCCTGCAATTATGTATTTTCAAATATATATAATGATTCTATTTGTCTCTCTCTCTAACAGGCTGAATCAAGCATGAATGCGCAAGGCTTGAAAAGATGTATCGCAGACAAAGAGAGAATTTTCTCAGACAATGTTCAGTTAGCCAATGTATATGCAAACATGAAGGAAGAGCTCGAAATATACAAAAACAATTTCACAAGGCTTGTGGATGCTTGTGATGAACTGGAGAGGCAGAAGAATCTCCTCCTTTTCATTATGAATTCCAGTGTAAGTCTTCCGATTTTCAACTGCTTTTTTTTTTCGAATTTCAAATGCTATTTCTATGATCCTCATTATTGCGCAAAATATCTGATAAAGACATTATAAATTGCGGAATAATGTAGGGGAAAAAGAAATCAAGTGCAAAAAAGGACTTTGGAAATGAACATCCTCGTTATTCCTATGATCCTCTCCATTTGAATTCCCCTGGTTCAAGTGGCTCTCTCACTCCTCTCCATTCCCCTGGTTCAGGTGGCTCTCTCAGTCCTCTCCATTCCCCTGATTCAGGGGGCTCTCTCTCTCCTCAGCATTTTAATTCCCCTGATAATTGATATGTAAGAAATATATTCTACTTCTTTTGAAAGCAAAAAATAATGTTTTACATACATATAGGTTTGAATAATGTGTCCAATATAAAGTTCATAGGGTAAAAGACTTGGTTTTTCTATAAGATTTTAGAAATAAATGCAAGCAGGAACATGATTAGATAATATGTACAAATACTCTTTTTCATGCTTTACAGAAATAAACATTTTTTTTTCTAAATGAATGTATTAAAAAAAAAATTACTCCTTTACCCTTCATAAATCCTGCAAATTCAGTACAAGATTTCATGCCTCCATGAAATTATTTGCGGATAAATTGAAAAAATAATACACCCAAAATAATAAACAACCCTTCTTTAATATGTACAAATTACCCCAAACAAATAGCAATAATGAATACTTGGACGGTATCACTATCAATAACTAATTTTTGTACACAGAAATATTTATCAAGCCGCAACAGATTGCTTATCATCAGGATCCTCGACACGAAGCGCTTCCAACAATTTCGGCCACGACTCCGAGATTCCACCCGGCAAATCAAACTGTAGAAGCATCTTTCTTTCTCTATAGAAATCCTCAACCGGCTCACTCTAAATAACCACAACAAAACCGCATAATTATCACAATTAAATATAAATACAAAAATAATTTAATATACCAATTTGTGGTAGACTCGGAGCCGTTCTTTGACGACTTCTTCAATGTCGTCAGGCCGAGTAATGAGTTTATCTGCACACTCAGGAGGAGGAAGAAGGGGCGGCATGCAGATCCCAGGCCGTCCATTCTCCCCCTTTATATTGATACTCGCCAAATTATAATTCCCTCCGCAATCGCTACACATTCGTCTCCCCAAACATTTCGTAATCAACGCGTCTTCGCGAAGCTTCAGATTTATCACCAGATCTATCTCCGTCACTCCCTCCAGTATTTCCTGTCAAATTAGGGCTTGATTAGGGGGTTTATGACGATTGGATTTCGATACGTGGGGGACACTTACGAGGAGTTTAAGGAAATGCTCACCGCTTGTTTGACGGTTCGGGGAAATCCGTCGAGAATGAACCCCGTTTGCCCCTTGGTTGTTAATTCTTCGAGTCGTTTCGAGAATATTTTCATTATTATCTCGTCAGATACGAGCTGCCCTTTATTCACAATCTCTGCCAACTAAAAATGTCCAACAGAGAGTTAATAATACAATCATGAGGGTGCAAATTGGAAAATATAAAATCCTGTCAGTGGACCTGATTGGAGAGAGGGGTGGAGGAAGACAACTCGCTGCGAACGAGATCACCGGTGGAAATATGGGGGATGTGTAGCAAATTTGATAGCCTGCTAGCATAAGTACCTTTGCCGACGCCTGGGCAGCCGAGGAACACCCAGTGCGCGCCACGTTTCCCCAATTGGTCTGTCGTTACAGGCGTCGAAGTGGGTTTCGTGCATGATAGGCGTCGAATTGAGAGTAATGGATAGTTGGATGCTCTCAATAACCTGCTCAGCACCGCCATGCTTACTTTATTTGGTTTTGTAGATTGATTTTGATCGTTTTCTTTGTTGAGGAGAAGTTTATTGAGAAGGAATGAAAGAGGGGAATGAAAGAGGGGAGAAGAAGAAAGGTTAATTAAGTATAGATGTACGTATCATCGGGTGATTTATGTGGGGGTCGAAACTTCTCTACAATTCTTTTGATAGAATCATGCAAGGTATTGATTTTTGTGGTTTTTAGTGGGGTTTATTAAGATTTTCATAAAAAAGAAAAATCATACACAAACACAGTTTCACCGAATATAACGAAATAACCAAGTTTTTGAAATATTTCGCAAAATGTCTTTTGCGCTATATCATATAGTGCCTGACGAGGATTGAAACCCCGCTTTTTTCATGAGGTGATTTAGTGGAAATTAACTTAGTTAAAAAAAAGGCGAATAACCAAACAGCTCCTGGCGCACAATGAAACCCCGCCTGGCGGCATATGAAAGCCCGCCTTTTTTGTGTATTTTTTTGACAATTTTCCACCTGTACACAACTTTTTAAATTATACTCCCAAACTTTTTTATTATATTTAATATATAAGTAAATGATCGTAATAATTTATGTTGAGTATATTTTATGTGAGTATAGTTGTTATAGTTGAATAAAAAAAATATTATATATAGTATATTTCTTGTAAAGATAAAGATGAATAATTTTTGAAAATTATAGGTGTCAGAATTCATTGAATATATAAAAGAGAATCAATTTTTTTTCTTCTGAAAAAACAAAGTTTGACAAGACCTTAATACTGCCATAAAAAACCAAAAACGAATATATTCCCTTGAACTTTTTCCTTCATCTTTTCCTGTCTTTATTACAAAGGAATATATTCGATTTTACTTTTTTCAGTCCTATTAATATCTGTCTTATGGCTTGTATTTTTCAGAAACCAAAACATCATTCTTGGTCATCTTTCTCTTCCTTTTTTTTCAAGATTTATTCATTAATGGCTTCTTCATCTTCTACTCCTGCAAAAAAAAATGGTGGGATATTGAGTTGAAAGAGACATTTTTTGATAAAAGACATGTCTTATCTCCTCCGGTTCCCCACAAAGATAGACCCGTTATTGAGTGTCATATGTACGACATTCGCTATTTGGGAAAAAAACTCGACGAATCGTTATTCATACATCATGACATGTACATTATGTTAGCCCAAAATAACGAAGGATGGCTTGATTGGGATAAATGGTGCCCCAAAGCACAAGTTAGAGTTTTTGATGAATTTCGTGTAAGTTATTTGAAATTTAATTTATAACTTTTAAAAAATGTATTATTTTGTTTACGTGTGTTTTTTCGTTAATTAGAAACGTTACAAGTGGCCAGTTGATGTTACAAATATGGAGGAAATCGACATATTTTGGAAATATTGTACCATACGTTGGGAAAGAATTGTAAAGTAAATGTACGACTTCATGTGTAAGGAATGCACTTTGAAGGATATGTATGTCGATTTATGGTATCAAAAAGGAGTTAAGCCAAAAAGGAAGATTATGCCTGTGTATACAAATCACAACGCGTTAATGCGGATGGTTCAACAATGGCTATATATCAAACCTGCGTACATACCAAGGCAAAAATATGGTGACGTGCATGGGAACCTAGCGAAGAAATATGTCAATTATCAAGAAAAGGAAGTAAAAATATTTTTTTACTATCCAAGGAATTAATAAGATGTACCTACTATTTTAGTATGTAGTAGTTGTTTTAAATTTCGTGTAGTTTTTATCAGTAGTAATGTATTTCCTATTTTAAATTTCATGTAGTAGTAATGTATTTTCTATTTCCTATTTCAAATAGTAGGAATGTAGTTTGGATCATTATGTAGTAGTAATGTATTTTGCTTGTAATTTCAAATTAGTTGTTTGGTTAAATTTTGTTATTTGTAATTTCAAATTTAACAAAAACAGATGCAAACACAACATCATAATCTAATAATAATGAACTAAAACATCACAACATAACATAATGATCTACATAATCGAACTATCATCACAACATAATATAATGAACTACATAATCTAACTATCATTTCTTGGTGCATTCTGTGTTGGGTCGAAATAGTCATGATGACCACTGTATGGAACACCACCATATGAAGTACCGGCTCCACCATACGGACCACTGTATGGAACACCACTGTAAGGGTCGCCATAATTCGGTCGAGACGTAGAAACATAGTCCGTGAAGGGGGGTTGGACAAACCCACTCCACGAACTAGTGTTGACCGGTTGTTGAGGTGGAGGATTAACCGCGGGCCCAGTCAAATGGTCATCATTCAAAGATAATGCATCTAGCAAAACCGGCATTCTAGTGGCCATTTGATCCATGATCATGCGACATTCACAATATTGTCCGCATTGTCCACCTTGTCTAGCACGTCGAATATCTAGTTGGATCTCACTGACCTATAATACAAATGAGTTAAGTTCTATAAAAAATACTTTATTATTTAATTCAATTTGAATGAAATTAATAAATGATGAAATACCAAGGATCGCAAAAGTGGACCACTAGCACTACAACAGATTGTAGTATCAGCGATGGTAAAAACCGTCGCTAAAAGTGGCAAAAACCGTCGCTAAAGGTATCACCGACGGCCAACCGTCGCTAAAAAACCATCGCTGAAAGTGGCGTCGCTGATGCCACTTTCAGCGACGGCCCGTCGCTAATACTGGTTTCAGCGACGGTTTATCTTCAGCGATGGCCCGTAGCAGATATCTTAACCGACGGCCCGTAGCAGATAGCTTTTCCGACGGCCCGTCGCTGAAAGTGATTATTTAATATTTTATTTTGTTCATTATATTTATATTTATATTTGATTAATTAATTAAATAGTAATTAAAATAAATATACTTAGATATTAATTAAAACATTTATATAAACTTTTAAACACAAATTTACAACTCTTTATACAAACTCATTATACAAAATTCATTATACAAGTTTTTTCAACTCATTATACTTAGATATTTTACTGTTGGGAATTCTTTCCTTCCCCGGGCCCGCACAGCGGATATGTAGGCTATTGGTTAATTCTAACTTAGAGGGGGGGGGGATAAATTCGGTAATCTACCGTACAATTAATTTATCTAATTACCTAATTTACTATACGGAATTAATAATAATTTAAATGAAATAGATGATACCGTAAAAACACTTGAACACAAGATGTTTTTTAACGAAGTTCGGTAGGTGGTTGCTATGTAGCTTTAACTCACCCTTTACTCGCTTAATTGGCCGACTCAATTAGTTGCGAGTACCTACGTCTCCGGGAATGCCTTGTGCCTCTTTTTGGCGTTCGATTGAATTCCAACTCACTCGATTACAAGGTTTTGCCTACATCGATTTACACGCTTTCTATCGATATGTAGCTAGGGCTCTTACAAGTTTGTTGCACTAGCCTACTACACTTTTCACTAATCGAACTACGACGTGATCGGTCGCGTGAGTGAGAAACAATTAGTGGAGGGATATCGAACTTAGATCAATGATCTAGAAGGGTTTCTCAAAGCAATCAATGGATTTAGCTTATCATGGATTTTAGGGTTTTCTCTCAAGTGTATTGAATGTGTATTGAATGTGTAATGAATGAACAAGTGAGAGAAAACTCCTTGAAGGTTTCTATTTATACTCTCTATAGAAACCCTTCATAAAATCACTAGTTCGTTCGAACGCACAACATTTCGTTCTGAACGAACAGTTAATTTGAACTAGCCGTTTCAAATAACGCAATTGTACTTTTGACTGTCCGTTCGAACGAACAATATGTTCGTGCGAACGAACTCAATTATACATTGTTTTTGTCCAATTACAGTATTGATATTCGTCCAACGCACTTAACTTGTGAGTGAACGAACTGAGGGTTCGTTCGAACGAATACTTTGTTCGTTCGAACACACACAATACTGTAATGAGGTTGATTCAATCAAGTGATAGATTTTTAGATATGTACCAAGTTCGTTCAGAACGAACATGCAGTTCGTTCCAACGAACTTGACACTGGATTGAACTCTTTGTTATTTGAATATGATTGTACTCGAGGTCTACTCGGTTTTTTACCTATGGTTTATTTGTGGCGAATCCCACTCACGGAAGGCTTCAACATCTTGATTCTTGATATGCTTCAAGAGCCTTACTTGTAATCTTTTTTTCTTGTGCTTCTTGTGACTTCGAAGCTCTTCATCATCTTCGTGTCGTGCCTGTGTTATCCTACACACTTTCTCGGTGTATATGTTAGTAATGACAGTATTTTGAAATAATCAAACTATTAGAAAATTTGAACCAACAAACTCCCCCTTTTGATTAATTTCAAAACACCGTCGATTTGGGGAGTTTCGGCATTTCATCGAGAACTTTCCGTACTATCGTTTCTCCCCCATTTTGAAAATGATCAAAAGGGTCAATGAGACTTCGTAAACAGAAGGCTCCCCCTAAATACGAGCTCCCCCTCAAAAAGTGAAATTATGAATGTATGGGCTCGTAGAAAGGATCACATTGTGCAAGCTTAACCATGTATATGTTTTAAGGTTTAGAGAAAGATATATACAAAATTAGTTAACCATGATGTGAGTGCGTTCAGAACAGACAATAAGTGCGTTCCGAACGAACATAAAAATTTTCATAAAAATACTACATCGTACGTAGCACTATAGAATATAGAAGATTTTTTTTTTTTTTTTTTTAAAAAAAAAAAACCAAGATTATACGACTCAAAATACGATATGGTAATATCCCTAACACAACCACAAAATAAGATAATTATCCATGACACACACCAACAACAAACAAAAACTCACAAACGGCCACAAAACAAAATAAACATAAAATCCTACGATCACATCACACGCCCAAAAACCACGCAACAACATTAAACGCTCGACCTATTCATAAGGGCCGGGGTGGGAGTTCGGATCGGCCGTGAAGAAGGCATCCGTGTTGAATTGTCCCGAGGTGGACTCCGACGGATGCTCCGAGGGGGGAGGCGGGGGAGGAGGGGGAGGAGGCGGGGTTTGTTCACGAGGATCCTGGTACGGGCCAAAGCGGTTTCCAAGGTGAAGATAGAGGTCGGCAAACTGTCGACCCACGTTTTCGATAACTCTCGCTTCGGATGCGCGCAAATCCTCCCGAAACGAGTCCCGAATTACCTGTCCATTTCTTACCACTCGCTCATCCATTTCGTCGAGCAACGCTTGCATGTACGCGAACCTCCTTTCATCCCGGTTCGTTTGGGCGTTCGAACTTTCGGCAGTTTCCTTCTTCTTTCGCTTGCGCGCCGGCGCTTCGGTGTTGCGTTCACCACCTTGCTCGGTATAGGTGGGGTCGGCGTTGTCCTCCTCCTCGGGGTTGGTATCACCTGCCGCCTAGCGGGTCGAATCGCGGGGAAGATGGAACGACTCCGCATCCTTCTTTGAGTCAACCGTCCATCCGAGGATGCGCGCCGAGTAGTGATATCCAAGTCGGATGAGGTTTTCTTTCGACGCGAGGTTGGTCGGTGACTCCGGTCGAAAATCCCAATCTTGCACCGGGATTGTGAAGCCTTGGAGTTCCAACATGTGGGCGATCAACGTGCCGTACGGAAGCGAAGCATTTTTCTGACTCATGACGCTTTCCATGTGACTTAAGATAAGGTGTGGGACATGAACGGTTAGTTGGTCCGGGTACCACATGCGATACAAAAGCATAACATTCCTATTTTTGAGATTCGCTTTTAATTTAGCAACGGGAGTGAGAATATTGTTACCGATTGCCCAAACAAATTTCTCGTGTGCGGCAAGGTGACATGCCGAGTTTTCCGATTCGTAGTTGTTTGTTACAACTTGCTTCATGGTTTCGATGACCTCCGGTTCGGGTCTCCCCTTGCGGGCATTGTAGACTTTTTCTCCTTCGTCCTTGAGCCCCAGAAGGTCGCATAAGTTGCGAACCGAAATCTCGACGTCTTCACCGAGAATATAGGAGGTTACCTTCTCTTCGGCATGGTGGAATATGGCATTGGCGTAGAAAAGTCGCGTGATGACGTCGTAAGATTGGCGGTTGAGACACGCGAGATTGCCAAATCCCCACCGTCGCTCGATTTCCTCAACTTTGTCGTAAAGATGAGGGATGTTAGGAGGGAACGCGTAGTAATAGCACTTGGTGATGGCTTTCTTGGCGATGATTTTATTATAGAGGACTCCGGCCTCTTGATTGTGGAAGAGGTGCTCGTTGTGAGGGTTGTCGAAGTTGTAATTCTCTTGGAGACGCTCGCTGCGACGACCTTTCGTGGCCGGCACCTTCTTCTTGCCTTTCACTCCTGAGCCGGACGACATTAGAGATCTTGAGTTTTGGGGAAGAAAAGGTTTGGAGAGAGAGAACGAAAGATTTTGGAAAGGTTTTGGAGTGGAAGAGAGAGAGAGAGAGAATGCAATTTATATGCACTAAAAACCGTGTCCCTTCAATTCACTTAGTAGGGGTAGGAAGGTGAAAAATCGTGTCCATTGAATGGATTGGATGGGTCGGTTGCATACAGATGGCGATTAATTACATTGAGTCCGTTCGAACGAACAGATTGGTGCGTTCGAACGCACATGGTACTGTAAGAAGGAGGAAAAGGCGCGAGTGTAAGGGTTTAAACCTCATGAATAGGTAGGTTCAATGAATAAGGCATGTGCGTTCGAACGTTCAGTGTGTTCGTTCGAACGCACTTGGCACTGGTAGGAAGAGAAAGAGGCGCCATAATGGAGGTTCGAACAAGAGGTAGTTAATGAATATGCTTCAAGAGCCTTCCTTGTAATCTTCTTTTCTTGTGCTTCTTGTGACTTCGAAGCTCTTCATCATCTTCGTGTCGTACCTGTGTTATCCTACACACTTTCTTGATGTATACGTTAGTAATGACAGTATTTTGAAATAATCAAACTATTAGGAAATTTGAACCAACATAGGCCCGGTCCGGTTCCCTTAATCCAAGATCATGCCATGACTTCGAAGGGTACGATGCAAATAAGAAGAATAGATTCATACCAGTGCAAAATTGATTGCACATGAAGGGTTGATTACTAGTCTTCTTTCTCCTGTCACGTTGGTGACAATCCGCGCGTCCCACACCACACGTCTTTCACCGCTCGTTGACCGTCATCTCTCTCCCTCGAGTTGATCACAACCGAAGAGCCACAAGTGTCGCTCCTCTACTTGTATCCCCCATGAGTCGGAGTTCGTTGGTCGCGGGTGCAACTGCGTAGATGATGCACCGGCGAACTTGCTTGATCGATTGATTCTCTATAGCGGAAAACTTCTTTTCTCGGTTCTCTCTCTTTACACCCTTTCACTCTCTAAAAAGATGTCTCTCTATAATTCTGGAATATTCTGAATAATCCGAATGATTGGACTGAAGGAAGCCTTCTTTGATGAGAGAGAATTATCCTATTTATATCACATAGGATTAGGATGGGCCAAAAGACATGTATATCCAATATACACTCTTTCACACAGAAAACTGCATGAACCTGTTCAGTATTCTGTCCATACGAAATTGGTAAATTCCTCTGAAAGAAAATAAACCTACACGAAAGTTGTAGATAATCTTATTATCTACCCGACTCAATTTGGCCTGGCCCAATTGGAGTTCTTATGCAAAAGTTATGACTGTTTTACTAACTGTATGTCATACTGTTGCACCCTTTCGATATTTCATAGAAACAACACTGATACTTCGTTCATATGAAATATATTTCTACATGAAGGTTGTAGATAATATTATTATCTATCTAAATCAATTTGAACGATTCAAATTGGATTTTCCAACTGAAAGATATGACCACGAATGCACACTTACATTCGTTTATCCTTGTGTACACTTTTACGGTTGATCCGAAACTGTATTTCCTTCATTTACAACTCATTATACAAGTTTTTTCAAACACAAATTTACAACTCCACACAAAATTTTTAATTCAAACACAAATTCAAATACAAAACTCATTATACCAAGTATTTTACAAACTCATTATACAAGTATTTTTACAAGCTCATTATACAAGTATTTTACATAATCCACAGCGAACTTGAAGACGAGGGGCGAGAGAGAGAGAGGAACTTTCAGTGAGAAAACCTTGTAGTCCAGTACCAGATCTAGGGTTTGAGACACCACCAACTTTCAGCGAGAAAATATCAGCAAACTTCTATAAAATATCAGCGAGAAAATATCAGCAAACTTTCAGCGAGAAAATATCTGTGAGAAAATACCAGATCTAGGGTTTGAGAGCACATTTCTTTCCAGTACCACCACCAACATCATTGAAGACGAGAAAACCTTGTAGTCCAGTACAGTTATCAGCAAACTTGCGCACACCTGTGGTTCTAGGGTTTGAGAGAGAGAGAGAGAGAGAGAGAGAGAGAGAGAGAGGCGCTGCCTGTGGTTCTAGGGTTTGAGAGGGGCGAGAGAGAGAGAGAGAGAGAGAGAGAGAGAGAGAGAGAGAGAGAATGAGTAAAGAGCCGTGGTATATAAAGAGGTGTCTAAAACTTCACCGACGGGCCGTGGGAGAGTTTTCAACGGTGGTATGAGCTTCTGCGACGGGCCGACGAAACTTTCAGCGATGGTGCTCTTCTGCGACTGGCCGTCGGAGAAACCTTTCAGCGACGGTTTATCTTTTACCGACGGGCCGTAGCAGAATATCATCGACGGTTTATCTTTTAGCGACAGGCCATAGCAGGGTATCAGCGACGGTTATAGGATTTAGCGACGGGCTGACGGAAAAGTTACAGCTGTTACGAAGGGCCGTCGCAAATATAACCGTTGGTAATGCTTTTCTGCGACGGGCCGACGCAGTAAGGTTGTTTTATTTGCCACGGACCGTCGCTGATGCTAAACCCCCGTCGCTGATACTCCAATCTGTTGTAGTGTAGGTCGGAAGCTCACATCAGGAGGACTAATGGTGTTCACCATCCACCGTCTCGTAATTTGCCAAAATCATCTCATATAATCCTGAAAACCATCTCAATACGGTCAAAATAATGTAATAAAATTGCCAAAACAATAGTTGTACCTTTCTAGTAAACCCGTTGTTCAATACAGTCTCGTCTTCGTCAACAATATATGTACTTCGCTGCTCCCATATGTTGATATAACGCATGACTTGTGCGTGTTTCAATTTCCCATGACGAGGCGCCATATTAGGGTTTGGAGGAATGTGTTGGCGAAAACCGAATTGGATCATGACCCTATCCGGTAGGTGCATATGCACCGTATTAGCACATATCAACAGGATTTTGGCGCTCCAAATGATAGAACCAACAAAACATTCTGTAAATTCGCCATCAACTCATCATTATAAGGGCTCCAATTAATCTGAAAACAAAAATTGTAATTAATATAATTATAAGTAAATAATTTTAATTTTTTTCTTACTTGTTCAGCTTGTAATTTGTCGAACTGATCAGAATAATATATGACCGCACTACCTCGATTCCTCTCTCTGTAATTGTGGGCACCAACATAATAGTTCATGAGTGGGTTCCCAACAATCGATCCCGGAATACTCATGTCAGGCCGTCCAGTGACAAAATGAAACCAAGCCCAAATCTAGCAAAGACTTTTATAATTAATTTCTACAAAAACTTGTATAACAAATTATTTTGTATAAATAAAGGAATGAAAAATTACCTGAACAAGTGAGAACCATCCCGCCGCGGTAGTTTGTCCAATCTGGCATGCATCTCCCAAAGACTTGTACAAATGCGCGAGGATGGAGGCACCCCAGGCATACCTCCCGCATGTATCAAAATCCTCCAAGAAATATATGAGACCTGGATTTAGTCGTCCTTTTGTGGCATTGGCCAATGCCATCGAACCGAGGAAGTACAAGATACAAGCCCTCGTAATTTGGTCCCACGTTTCCTCTGTGGGATCAATGGGTAGTCTATGAAACGTCCTTCGGAACCAAGGCAATGAAAGGCGATTATCTGGCGGACACACCCCAAGCAAACGGGTCATCTCAGCCCCCACATCATCCTCCCGGCTAGTAGACCTATACAACGGAGCACCGTCCACTGCGAAACCAGTCAGTAAAGAAATATCACGTAGTGTTATGGTGATCTCTCCATGTGGCATATGAAAGATGTTCGTCTCCGGACGCCACCTATGAATCAATGCTGTCATAAATGGCTGATTCAACTGTACGTACGCGGCCCGCGTGGGGATAAAAAATCCCGCTCGGATGAGTCTGGCATCCATCTCGGGAGTCGTCATGGTCCAGTGGGTCCAATCGCGACCACTCTGATGGATCGTAATCTCGGGCTTTTCGATCTCGTTGGACACGTGGTTTATTTGATCCCTTAAAACGGAAGCATCAACGGGTCCGGGATTATCCATCTGTCCAAGATTGAAAACAAAAATAATTAGTCCAAATTTGAAAACAAAAATAATTACTCCAAAAATTGAGAACAAAAATAATTAGTCCAAAATTGAAAACACAAATAATTAGTTAGTTACCAAAAAAACCTAAAAACATAATTCATTACAAAAATAATTCATTACACATAAAAACATAATTCATTACAAAAATTGCAAAAAACTGCATTGATTCATTACAAAAATAATTCATTACATAATATTGTGCAGTACTAATCGCGAGTTTGTTGAGAATTTCGAAGTGGGACACAAGTACGTTTTGTGTGACCTCGAATATTGCAAAAACTGCATGAGTTGCCTTTTCGACCCTCAGAATCCATCTAGGTTCGTTCACGCGTTGTTACCGGTCTCCAAGGTTTTCTCTTCACCTCACTTGGTGGAAGTAATTTTGGCCCTCGAACATTAGGCCAATAACGGCGATCAAGAATCACCGGCAATATTTGCTCGTACGTGCTCCTATAAGCGTCAATACGATAGAACGGATCACACATATCATAATGACTCTTGTTTATTTTCCGATATACCGCTATTACATGGGAGCACGGAAGTGATTCCAATTGCGGTATTCCGCACGAGCATGTACATTTCGTTGCAAAGTCCGGCAAATGAACTTCATTTACTAGGGTCTCGGAACGATTAAAATCATACAACGAAACCCACCAAATAATATACTGGAGTGTTGAGTAATTTGCATATTTCTTCTCTCTGTTTTTCTAGCATGAAGCATTTTTTCAATATTAAATCCCAAACGGGTTTTGGTTTCCTGGCCTTGTTTACGTCGTGTAAAAAAATACGTATTTAGCCGAGCACATATCTGAGCTACCAACGATCTAATGGGTAAACCTCTAGCACGTTTCAGGACACCATTAAAACACTCCGAAATGTTAGTGGTCGTAATACCCAACCTACGACTACCATCATGTGATACGACCCATACATATTTTTGACCCACGTTACTATCCAGATATTCAATCATTTCTGGTTTCATCAGTCTCATTCGTTCCAACCGTGCTTCCAATCCCTCAATTTTTTTTTGAGTTGCCGCTGTCCAAAATAATTCCCCCAATGCCTTATTACCAAATTTTCTAGCAATGTTTTGTTGAACATGTCTAATGCAATATTGCAATGCGTGACCTTGCTCTTTCGGAAATATTTGTTTGATTATCATTCTATGACCATACCATCTATCCGTAACTATACAAACTGGAATATCTCTTGTAACATAATCTCTAACCCGCGCCAAAAATCATTGCCAAGAAGAACTATTCTCGGACTCGACAATTGCAAACGCTACGGAAAATATCCCTTTATTTGCATCAATTCCAGTGGCTATTAAAAGAGTACCCAAATATGTCCCATGCAAATGGGTACCATCGACACTCAGAACCGGGCGACAATGTCGAAAACCTTTAATCGAGGCCCCCAATGCCCAAAACAACCTTTGGAAATATAAATTACCGGGAGGACCGTTACCATAATAGAAATCCACAATAGTATTGGGATCTCTCATTTGTAACATCTTCATATGAATCCGACGGCAAATCGGCATAAGAATCCTCCCATTTTCCGTAAATTAAAGCAATCGCATCTGATCGTGCTTCCCATGCAGTCCTATAACTAATTTCCATACCATATTTTCTAAAAACCAATTCTTTAGTATTCAGAGGATCAAGAGTTAAATCTTGCCGTAAACATGGAAGGATCATAGCACAAATGTGTTGGGCAATCAAGTATGTCCTCCTTTGAATTTAGTAATTTTCCATGATATTCCATTTTTGGGCACAATTGCACGCAATCTCCACGCACATTCTTCTTTAACACAACATATTTGATATTCACTTTTATTACTTTTCTCTACCCGAAACTCTGCATAATTCTTGATCGACCATTCTTTCAACTCGTGTTGCAATCCTTTCTTGGTTGCAAACAATAGCCCGTGCCATGCTCTATCGGATGACAACTCATTTATTTTCTCAATATCGTCATCTCCATCTTCACATACCATCAAATCAACCCATTCATCATTTTCAAAAATTTCGGGAATATCCTCTGTCATATTCATTCCATTTATCCACTTCCCACCTTGACTAGAGGCATTAACCACGTAATCGATATCAATTTCCGGAACACTACTTTCACTACTACCCTCTTCTTCCTCCGTCTCTTCTTCTTCTTCTTCCTCCATATCTTCCTCTAATTCTACATAACTCTCGTTTGCCACGCGTTCCGAGGGCCCCGCAAATTGTTCATACGATCGAGGATTATATTTAACATTTTTTCAACAAACAATTGGTTATAACCTCCGGTAATAGTTGCCATCAACATTCTTAAACTTGAATCACTGTTAATTTCAACAATATCCCAAACTCCAGATTGAAATAGCCAATTCGTTTTCAATATTATATCATACATCTCTGCATTTATTCCAGTGTAATTATGAACCAAATTTATCAAATCCGTAAAACTACTTCCATTTGGTAAAATTACTAACGTACTTCTACCTCCTTCATAACGGGATATATTTTCGTTCCTAACAATATTACCGTCCCAAAAAATACAAAATGATGCCCCTTCCATGCTTGCACTACATATTATTGTTGTGTCAAATTTATTTTAAATTCTTAATAACAATTACCTATTCAATCCTAAAATTTTACAAATAAGTTTCATTTTTTAAATTCTACCTATTCAAACAAGTTTAATTCTACAGATTATACAATCCTACAATTATACAATTCTACAATCCTAATTCTACAATTCTACAATTCTACATATTCTACAATTCTACAATTTTACATATTCTACAATTCTACAATCCTAATTCTACAATTCTAATTCTACAATCCTACAATTCTACATATTCTACAATCCTACAATTCTACCAAAGTTTCTACATATTCTAACTAAAACAATTACATAGGAAACAAGAAATGTACCTTCTAATGCAAGGTGAAAATATTCAATTTCTAGTCCAAATTGTCAAAAATCACGATCTTATATCTTCGGATCGGCCCCTTAAAACAACAAAGTGACACATTTAACTAAAAATATTACAAATATATAGTCAATCTTGAACAAAAGAAGAAGAAAAAACAAGAATACACACCTCTTAGAAGAAGAAAAAAGAAGAAGAAAATCGTGCTTGAAGATGAAAGAAGAAGAGGAAGAGAGAGGCCGAGGAAGAAAGAAGAGGAAGAAAGAAGAGGAAGGATGAGGGGAAATTTGTTTTTGTCAAAAAAGCGGGGTTTCAAATGGCACCTGGCGGGGTTTCAAACACCGCCTTGTGAACGTGGCGACGTCTGATGTTAGGCGAGGTTTCATTAGTCGCTTGGCGCGGTTTCATTTGTCGCCTTTTCTTAATTGATATTTAATCCCAATTAAATCGTTCAAACTGCCCAGTGGAAGAAAATTAAAAAAGCGGGGTTTCAATCCTCGCCCGCTATATGATACAACGCAAAAGACATTTTGCGAAATATTTCAAAAACTTGGTTATTTCGTTAATTAACTTAAATAACATGGTTACTGTGCAAAAATTTCCTTTATGTGGGGGTCGAAACTTCTCTACAATTCTTTTGATAGAATCATGCAAGGTATTGATTTTTGTGATTTTTAGTGGGGTTTATTAAGATTTTCATAAAATAGAAAAATCATACACAAACACAGTTTCACCGAATATAAAAATAAATGAATATAAATTATATAAATTGATGAAAGAAAATGAAAAAGTAAACAAATGGAGAATTATAACAATAAAGACAAAGTGTGCACAAAAATTAATTACATCTATGTTTTTTAATTAAAATTCATAATATAATGTTTACAGTTACATTTTCCACCCATGACTATTTAATAGGTAAGATTTACATTATTGAGAAAGCCAAAAATAAAAAGTCCTCCCTACAAATTAATTTTGTGCGTGTGCGCGTGCTCTGTGTCTGTCTCTTTGTCTGTCTCTGTGTCTGTGTATGTGTCTGTGTGCGTCTGCGTGCGTGCTTGCGTGCGTGTCTGTTTGTCTGTCTGTGTGTTTATCTGTCTCTGGGTGCGTGCGTGCTTGTCTGTGCGTGTCTGTGTGTCTGTCCGTGTGTTTGTCTGTCTCTGGGTGCGTACGTGCGTGCGTGTCTATGTGTCTGTCTGTGTGACTGTCTGTCTTTGGGTGCGTGTGTGCGTGCGTGGGTGCGTGTGTGTGCGTGTGTTCGTGTGTGTGCGCGTGCGTGTTCGTGTGTGTGCGTGCGTGCGTGGGTGTGTGCGTGTGCGTGTGGGTGTGCGCGTGGGTGCGTGTGTGTGCATGCGTGCGTAAGCACGTGACGTCTGCGCATGCGCGTGGGCGTGTGCGTGGGTGTGTGTGGGCGTGTGGGTGTGGGTGTGGGGGTTGGGGGTCGTGCGTGCGGGTGTGCGTGGGTGCGTGGGGGCGTGTGGGGGCGTGTGTGTTCGTGCGCGTGCACGTGAACGTGTGTGTGTGTGTGTGGGTGGTTTTGTGTGTGTGTGTGTGTGTGTGTCTGTGTGTGTGTGTGGGTGGGTGAGTGGGTGTGTGTGTGGGGGGGGGGGGGGAGGGGGGGGTGCGTGCGTGCGTGCGTGCGCGTGTGTGGGCGCGTGCATGCGTGTGTGTGTGTGTGGGTGTGTGTGTGGGTGCATGTGCGTGCGTGCGTGTGTGTTGGGTGGGGGGGGGGGGGGGGGGGGGGGGGTCGGACACATACATGAACATATATTTTGAATTTTTGTTTTAGTAAAATACACTGAATATATTATCATTTTAAAAATCTGGAGGGGGGAACACATACATATACGTTGATAATATGTATAAAGTACACAAAATTCTTGATCATACATGAGGCCACGTCACCTATTTTATATTTTGGTCTTTTTTTTGGTTTATTTACATTTTGGTCCTTTTTTATTTACATTTTGGCCCTTTTTTCTTATTTTATATTTTGGTCCTTTTTTGTTTATTTACATTTTGGTCCTTTTTTACATTTTGATCATTTTTTCCTATTTTATATTTTGGTCATTTTTTACATTTTGATCTTTTTTTTTTTAATATTTTGGTCCTTTTTTACATTTTTTACATTTTTTCTTATTTTCCAATTTTATTTTTTAATTTGCTCATTGGTCAGGGTTATGTATGCAATTTGGTAAGTTCAATTTTTTTTTGTAATTTTCCTTTTTACCCAATTTTTTTTCTTTTTACATTTTGGTCCTTTTTTTGCTTTTCAATTTTTTTTTTATTTGCTCATTTTGCGCGGGTATATATGAAATTTTGTAACCTCAAATTTATGCGAGTTTTTTTTGTCATTTGCCAGTTGTATCCATATGACACATTGTGATCCTTTAATGAACCGTAACTATAATGGATCTATTGACATCAAATATATTTGTGAATATGTCCTGATTATATTAATCGAGTTTAAAAGCACCTGAACAAATGCTATTTATACAAATTATATCAGAAAATAATATCCGTGATAGATTAATTTCTTGAATCTTATGCATCTATTGACGTCATGATATTTGCAAATATTTCATGATTAGATTAATTTAGTTCAAACGCACGCTCGTTAATTCGCACACGAGTTAATTCTATTTAAATAATTATATAAAAACATATAAAAAAATAGATATGTTGTCCCGCGCAATTGCGCTGGGATAAAGCTAGTATATTTTGAAGTTCTAGTATTATACACATACATGTACATGTACATAAATGAGAAGTCCCAAAAATAAAATAAGAAAGAGAGTGTGCAAATATAATTATGTTCATGTCCTTCTTACAAGATAGTGTAAATTGCTCAATAAAAATTTGTACATGCCGAAAACTTTTAGCAAGCTTCTAAATTTAACCGTTAAATTAAATGAAATGATTTGTGAAAAAAATTTGGTGTATCGAAAAAAAACTCATATAATTATAAAATTTTTGGAGACCTTCAAGAAAAAGAATTTCAGAAATGTTTTTAATTATTTTCATAAGGTGTTTTGTTGGCCAAGTTTTATAAATGAGAAAATTTCAATCTCATATTTGAAATATTCAATGTTGCAATGATATTGTGATGAGTTTGAGGGAAAATTATAATTTTTACACATCAATTAACATTTACTAATATGAACATATTATAAATTAATTATGTGTTAATTAAACATGTCAATTAATATTTAATTGAGTCAGTTAGAAATATTAATCAATTCAGTTTGTCATCTCATGAAGTATATTGTGATGAGTTTGGAGGAAAATTAGTTTTCTTTTGATACATGGATATAATTTGGGTTGCAATAAGAAAAAACAATTTTTTTTTTGCCACGTGTCAGGCCCTCATCTTTTGTTCAAAATTATATCTATAGAGAGATTTTGCCCAAAGATTTCACCATCAATAATATTACACACCTAAAAACTGCACCTTGAATTCATTCCGAAACTGATGTGACATGCCAAGCTGGCAGACACATCACAACCTTAAATAAGAATAAGCAGACCCGGTAATGATAAGTTACTCTACCCGCAGGGGCGGAGCCAGAATTGATTTATAGGGAGGGCCGAACTTAATTGGGGGGGGGGGGGGGGGGGGCGAATTTAAAAAAAAAAAAAATTGTCATACTAGGGGTTTGATCTTAAGACTTCTCAATTCTTAAACATAAGTTTTACCACTATACTACTCAACTCTTTGTGAAATATAAAAAAATTTATTGTAAATTTTTTTTAACAAGCAAAATCATCTTGTTCAAGAGATATTTTTTCGGTTTTGATTTCTTGAGGGGGGGGGGGGGGGGGGGGGGGGGTCCCGCTCGCCTTCGGACCGTCTTCCTCTTCTGGCAAAGCACTTTTCACTTTCATGGTGAATCTCCCCTCTTCTTCGGTTTCGGTCGCTACCTGTTCGTCGGATCTATTGCTCGCTCTTGGAGACGAGCAACTCTTTTACTCGTTTGATTCCCTTCCACTTCCATCACGATGACTCCTTCAAGATCCTATATGTTTCCTTCTCTCTCTCTCTCTCATGGACCTTAGGTGCTTAAGCTTTTATTCAGCCTTGATTATTAGATAAACCCTCAATTACACCTCCAATCTGATTTTGAGTTCAACAATCTGAGTTTCTCGAATTTGAATTTTAGAAATCTTAATTACACCTCCAATCAAAATATTAATTTTTGTACTTTGGAATAAAAAGAGTAAGTGGCAGATATGCATTGTGGAAATGGCCTTGCAACAAGATCCAAAGACATTTCCCAATCCAAAGCACTATTTTTCACCGATCTCAACGCAACACAGTTTTATCCCACCTTACCCAATCTGAGGAAATCCGACCTCGTTGTTTTTACAGGTTAGTCCCCCAAAAACCATCCAATTATCATTTTACCCCTTTGTACTCAATTTCTAATTATCTTAATTAGGCGCTAATATATTCGGAGCAAGTGATGTTCGAAAAGCGCATATTCCAGAGAAAGTTAACTACGCAACTTTCCACGAAACAACATTCAGAGCATGCATTTTATTACGTACCAAAATCCTAAATTCGGAAACATCGAGGGACCAATTTCCAAACCACATTCAGAGCATGCATTTTATTACGTACCAAAATACTAAATTCGGAAACATCGAGGGACCAATTTCCAAACAATATTCAGAGCATGCATTTTATTACGTACCAAAATCCTAATTTTATTTGGGTTGTATGCTTAGTGAGATCATTTTTATGCCACTCTTAGGAACAAATGTGTTGTTAACTTATGTTTATCTTTTCTATTATATCAAACTAGCGTTGTACCACGCTATTGCGCGGGTGCATCTTTTTCGTAATTTATTTACTTTTTTTGGGGTGATGAGTATTATTGTCTAATTTACTTTGATAGGACGTAAATAGCTAAGGAATGCGCATCTTAGGATTACTAAGCATGGCATATCCTGTGATTACTAATGGTCCAAATTATATCACATCTTATACTCGCACAATTTAATCAGAAACTCATCTCATTAACATTTTTATAAAAAATATATAACAAAATAACATAAAATAAAATATTAGACCCGAAGAAATGGCCGAAGCACGAAATCACCAAGGATCTGTAAAAACATAATAACAAAATGAAATATAAGTAATTTTGAATATAAATGAATTTTAATTTTTAGAAATAAAAATGCTAACATGCATGGATTGTAAATTAACGAAAAGAAGTCCATTGATAAACTCCACGAAACACCCGAATTTAACCTTCCTGACACGGCTATTTGGAGTAGCCAAGCAATCAAATTTGGCTGAAAATTATTAACTAAATGCACTCAAATCACATAATATAATTAATTATGAACCAAATATAAAATTTAATATATATACACTAACCATGTAGGGATTGAGCGCGAACAAACTTTCCTTGCAATGAAAACTCCACGAAATTGCTTCATATATACATTGATTAAAAAGTATTGATTCAATTAATTAATTAAGAAAGATGAAAATTATTAACTAAATACACGTAAGTCACATAATTTAATTAAGTACTAACCAAATATAAAACTTAATAGATACACTAACCATGCAAGGATTGAGAAAAAACAAATTGTCTTTGTCCGGAAACCCCCCCTGATATTGCTTCGTATAAAACCGAGCAATAACAAACTATCATTGATGGAATTTGCAAAAAACACCGAGGTATATGTCCAAATTGCAGAAAAACCCCCCAGTTAAAAATCGCTCAAAGAACCCTCTATTTCAATCGGCCTTGTGGTCCCTTCTATGTCCTGCATGATACATTTCTATCAAAAACAGATATCCAAATTTTCAACTGTAATCACATAAGTGGAACCCAACTTCCATATTTTCTTTTTTATCGACACAGAAAAAGGAAATTAAAATATTAATAAGTAATGGATTTTTACGCAATTTTTGTGAAATGTATATCTTGGTTGTGTATCTTGGTCATATCTTCATATTGGTTGACCACGCGAGGGTGACTGAATGAACGGTAGTTTTTTTGCCGATGCTCCAATTCGGGTGTTTCAAAGCATCCGCAACTTTAACATCCTTCAATTTCTCCACGGGCAAATATCTAGTAATGAAAAAAAAAGCTACAGGGTTATAAACATAAAATAGTATAACTAAAAGGACGATTTTGCAAAAATGATATATGCCCAACTTTAAAGCTCCTCCGGTTGCAGTCAAAATAGTCATAGCAGCACACCTTTTGCCGACCCTTGAATACACTAAAATAAAAAGAGAACTAATTTAGACTTTCGAGAGTGAATTATGATTAGAAAAACAACAAAAATTAATAATACCTTGAAAATGGCAGAATGTTCGGTACGTACCAACGATGCCAACAATATCAATTGATCGGGAATCGAAAACATGTTTTTAAATCGGCAATGCTAATTCCGCAGCGGCTAATCCCGCATCGTTCCTGTAAACAAATTGGACATGGATATTTTTCAAATTTTATTCTTATGAAAATTACTTAATTTATTTTTATAACCTTTTGGCATGAGAACCGCGCCAGCAGGGCCTAGATTTCCTTCGAACTCTACTTTCATACTCGCTGGAGCTACAATTGTAGTTAGGATACCGATTTCTATACCTAAATTCACAAAAAAGAAATTTACAGATTAGTCCCTGTATTTATAACTAATTGTAAAAAAGAGCAGCACATGACATACCTTGGTCTTCTAGCAAGGGTACTGAAATTGAGCGACAGAAAATACCAAAAGTTAGGACCAAAAAAGATATCAAAGACAAATGGACAAAATCAGACATGAAATGAAAAATTTGCGAGAACGTAATTATACCTGGAAGGGTGACGGCCGCGACTCACAGTTGATTTTGGTAGAACCACCGTAAATCAGAAAACATCGCAAGTAGTACTGAATTTCATTAATTTTTCAAAAAAAAAAACCTGAAAATGGGAAAAATATCATATATACCCCAATTTGATAAGCTTACGAAGAACATATTGAAAATAGATGAAGAAACCAACATGAAAACTTGATATTTGCATTTCAGAGTTGATTGACAGCAATAATCCAATAGAAAAAATAATCTTTTACCCGATTGGAACAATATTTAGGGTTAGCTCGCCGAGATTTCGTACATGGAAGCAAGCGAAAGAAGCAACACGTCGTGTGGCGGCTGCCATGGAAGCCGGCATCCTCGTCGCTCGTCATGGACACGATTTCCTCCCGTTTTTGCAGCTAGGTTTTTGTATCACCGGTGTTTTCCAACCGAAAAAACTGTCTAAAGAACTGCCAATCGCGCCGGCCTTCTATCCCGCAAGAATCCTAGGGTTTCCCGTGTTTTTCTCTCTTCTGGGCACGTTGTGCGGGAATCTCAAATGGCGAATCGCGCGACCGCGACAAAATCGCCATGCGGCTAGGGTTTCAGAAAATTAGGGTTTGAGAAACGAGGAGAAAGAGAGAGAAGGGAGTATAGGGATCGTGGGTGGAATGATTTGAATGGACACAGTCCATCGTGGTCCAATATGGGTTCTTGTCTTATTCGCCTAATGGTGCATATGAGCTGAGCTTAGACAAAATCAGGCCACATCCAACCATCCAATTCTGATCGGATGGCTGACATTCGAACTGATGACGTGGCCGAATGAGGGAAAATGTTTAAAATTAGAATCTATCTTATGATGTCATTATATGGTACCAAATCAAACATATTTACATCACGATGAATTTAACATGATGATAAAATCCTGGCCGAACACATCTTATACATAAATCATCTAGAAAAAATTGCATAGCTAACCAATATCAAAGTTCAAACATAAATCATTTCAAAATAACGAAAATATGACAAAAATTATGACAATCTAGAAAAAATAATACAAAAAGCACAACACTGGCCAAAAAGCCAAAAACACACTTACCTAATCTCAAAACATTACAAATTCTCAATCAAACAAAATTAACTAAAGCCTAAAATCTCGACGGATAATTGTAATTCACTTGAGTTCCGTACATGAATGGTTCCATGTAAATCAGAAAATTCTCCAGTATTCTAACCACTTGGTCATATGCATCTCCTGAAATTATCAATCAATATAACCTCAACAACATTTCAATTTTTAAATTAGCAAAATAAATGAATTGAAAACTTACTTTTGTATTCTTCTTCTTCTCAGAACATCTTTTTTCTTGCAAATCTTTTCAACAATCCCTTCGGGTCTTTTGGTTGATGGTCTACCTCTTCAGCGAAGTGGTTCTGGATCAAGGATGACCCTATCATCGTCGATAGGAAGAACTCCATCTTCAAATGAACATGAATCGCTATGGTTAATCATACCGGTATCCATGACAGCCGAAGACCCAACATACTTCTCTCCTGACTTGCACATCAACTCCATGACCTCTAAAATTTATGTTCCGAATCTTCGACTAAATCGGCAAGCTCGTCAGCTATTTTGCAGATATTATCATGTCGAATTGCTTCAATTGGTCTTGAAAAGTTTGCGTAATTGATTCAAACTTTTGTGTGTACCCTTTTCACGTCCCTCCTCCATCTTCGAAAAATATATTTTTCAGGTACCATCTGAACTCTTCTTGTTTGCTACACCATAAGCTGATGCTTACACACCATTCCTCACTATTAAACTCCATGACAATTGCAACTCGCTTCGTTTGTCTCACTATTAAAGTTCACCAGCAATGACACCATAAGTCTTTTTAGCAACACCAAATCCGTTGTGTTTAGCATACTCCGCAAAATAAATAAATGCAACATCGCTAGACTCGAACAACATGCCCACCTTTGGTTCCTCAATTGCAAGTTCATCCTTTTCGGCATTGCCAACATGTTGTTCATTTTTGGCTTGTTCTTCGCAATATCTTGGCTCCATTAATATGAATTGTACAAAACATCAAAAATCACAATAAATAACGAAATTAAAACAAATTACATTAAGCAAACTACTTATATATCAAAATTGGAGTAGACCAGAATTTGTAAGATTGGAGTAGACTATAATTTATACATTAATTTTTTTATTTTTCATGAGAGGGGCAAATTTCGTTTTTTGACCAGAATGTTGAAATAAATGTTGGTGCCTCTTATATTAGATAATTGATTTCAAATTCTCATACATAGTTTTCAATGAACTTCATAAAATAGTTGCAAAATCGACTTTGACCAGAATTGTTTTGATTAGATTTGTTAATACTCACGGTTTCTACTATTTTTTGCTGAAATTAATGCTATACTTTATAAAAACTAGTTGATTGTTTGTAAGAATAATTGACGGTTTATTACTGTAATTGAGCTTAATTGAAGATTTATTGATTGAATTTGTAAGTGTACCACAAAGTGCTTGTGGTACAAGTACAAGGTTTTTTTATTGAATTAATAAGCTTAATTCAAAGCTATTAATAATATATTTTTTTTTGTTGAGAAAAATAGAGTAGGCTCTTAAGTCCTACTTCTATTGTTTTATTAATTAATGTTTTTAAAATGTTTACAAAAACATGGCATTTGCTTTCCAAGTTGCAACTATAGAAGGTATTTGCCCTAAACTAGCTAAAAAATACTACTCCTAAATACCCTCTTAACAAGTTGCATGTCTAAACCTAAAAAAAACAACATTAATTGAAAGTCCTTAAAAAGTCAGGAAAATCAAAAACTATCATTTGTAATCCATGATTTTAATTTCATATCTTCCTCAAATCCAGGGAATCCTTAACTAGAGGATTGAAATCTGGCATTTGCTTTCCATCTTTGGAATCCCTTTCTCTCCTCCACAAAACCAGGACACCTATCCCTTCGGTGACCCTCTTTCCCCATTACCATTGCACATCGACACCTCTATCAAGGATGATCTTCTCTCATCTTCTTCAATCATCAAATTCCTCCAATCGCGCCATGCCCTCTCGAGAATTCATCAAAGAAGAATACTGAACCAAGTAATACGAGAACTGGCGAAGGAATTGACTTAACTTATGGTATGCTCTTCTTCTGCTATACAAAATCTCGTAAATTTTCATAAATCTGCATAAAAGTTGCATCTTCTCCTTGTCCATCTTCTACTTCGCTTAAAGCTTGCACTTGATTTATCGTTTGATCTTCAATTGTTTGAAACCACCAAAGTCTTCGATCTTCTGATTGAGTTGCGTTTTCTTCATTTACTGTTTCTTCCTCCTCAATACCTGCATTAGAAGTAGAAAAATTAGTGTAGAAGGTTTCTTTTGAAATCAAATCAATTGGTAAATTAACAGTTGCATTATTTGATGATTCCATATCTGGAATCCAATTTTGAAACTTTGTGAATTTTAAATCATCAAAATTGTTAGATTGATTAAGTTTGTATTCATAAAGTATATGATTTATAATTTGCCAATCATCAAATTGAACACTAGTGAAAGATCTTCTACATCTCTCTAGCCAAAACTGGTACATAGAGATACATATTAGAATTTTATAATCCTTGCTTTCCTTATTAACCATAGAAATATTTTTATTTTAAGTGATATATTTATTTTCCAAATATTATTATAATATGTATCAATATATACTCCTTCAATTATGGTTTGATATGTACTTTTGCAGGAAAAATTCTTATTGCCATTCCATTTCCAGTGAAATGAATCTTTTTGTGAAGGGTTAAGAACAAGGGTACTACATATTTGATCAAGCTCAAGGAATTGTTCATGTGCAATATTAGACAAAGGTACCACTATACCCAAACTATTATATAAATTAGATTCATTTATTTTATTAATAAAATACTGAACTGTACCAGATTTATTTTCACAAAAAGAGTAAAGTTCTTTAAATTTTAGATTTAATGGTCGATCATTCCATCTTCCTTTCCAAAAATTTGAATTTTTTCCATTTCCAATTATTATATTTAAACTATGATTAAAAAAATCCAGATTTTTAATTATGTCATTCCAAAAATATGAATAATCTTTTTTATTTAAATTAGTCTCCTCTCCTAATTCTATAATATCTCCAATTAAATTTTTCCAACTTAATTTTTCATTTGAGATATAATATAGCCATAACCATTTTATAAGTAGAACTTTATTAAATAATTCCAAATTTATAACACCTAAACCACCTTTGCATTTAGGCTGACATACAATATCCCATTCAATTAAATTATAACCAGAATTAGAATTCCCTTTCCAAAAAAACTTTTTTCTTATTTTATCTATCTCTTTAAATACCCATTTTGGAAATTTAAATACATTAAAATAATATATTGGTATAGATGAAAGTACATAATTCATTAAAATTAATCTACCAGCTTTACTTAACATATTACCTTTCCAACCTTCTAATTTTCCTGTAATTTTTTCAATTATTTTTATATATTCCTCTTTTGTTGGTTTTTTATAATGAAGTGGTAAACCTAAATAATTTATTGGGAATTTTACAATTTGACAGTTAAGTATATTAGAAATTTCTAGCATAATATCTTCTTCAATATTCATCCCAATAATTTCTGATTTTTGAAAATTCATTTTTAATCCAGATTCTTCTCCAAATAAATTTAAAATGTATTTAACTCTATGAATATTATTAATATTAGGTTTTAAAAATAGAATCGAATCATCAGCATAAAATAAACTTGTATAAATATTATTAAATGGTTTTATAATATACCCTTTATCACTTAACTTTTCTAACATTTTCTCCAAGACAGCCATAACTAAAAGGAAAAAAAAAAGTTGATAATGGATCACCTTGCCTTAAGCCTCTTTTTAAATGTATAAACTTTCCTGGAATACCATTTAATATTACTCTAGCTGAACCTTTAAGTACAGAATTTCTAACCCAATTAATATAATTTTCTCCAAATCCTCTTGATTTTAATATTTTTAATAAAAACTCCCATGAAACACTATCAAAAGATTTGTGGATATCTAATTTTAAAACTAACAGAGGGCTTTTATGTCTTTTAGCTAGACAAATAACTTCTCTAGCACAGACATAGTTTTCAGATATATTCCTTTTTTTTAAATCCAGTTTGGTTTTTAGAAATCATTTTATTTATATATATGTCCAGTCTATTTGCTAAAACTTTTGAAAATATTCTTTGAATATTAGAAACTGGACTTATAGGTCTAAAATCCTTTGGTTCAATTGCATTTTTCTTTTTGGCAATTAATGTAATATAAGAAGTGTTAAGCTGTGATAATCCTTTATGACCTTCTTTATTAAATAATTCTAAAATTTCATCTTTTAAAATCTATTAATAATTAATAATATTAGGATTATTAAGATTCTTACGGTTATTGATATCATTATGTTTAATTTCCAATTTATTTTTGTTTAAAATAAGAGATTTCAAACTCTTGAAATAGAAGAGATGGAATACACTGTCTCGAGCCTCTTATGTGAAGCAGGCATGATTGATAGTTTTTCGATTTCAATTCGATTTGTGCTAGTTGGTGGATGGGTGTAAGGGTGTTGCTTATTATTGTATATAGTGTGATTGACTTGTAATTTCAAATTTGCAACTGTAATATTTGTGAATTTGAAATTTTGACCTACGTGTACCAATGAAACTTGAAGAACTCAATTGGTATTAGCTTTTTGCAGAGTGCACAAATTCTTGATTTGAGATTGTTTGAATTTGAAGAAGGATTGTAAATTATTTGATTTGAAAGTGTCCAAATTCAATTCTGAAGGACCCAGTTATATTTGCAGTCATTGTTAATAATTTTTGATAATAATGTTAACTTTGAGATAAACATAATATTAATTCAAGCTTCAAAATACCGATGTATAGATTATAATTATAACCAAATAACGATTTACTCTTCACACAAAATATGAACAAGTCGAATAAAGCGCGATTCTGTTTTCTACCTACTTTCAAAAATACATTGAAAATATTTCGAACTCGAGCGTTGGAGCCGAAAAGAGTGAGAGGTGAGAATTAAATTTTTGGAACCTATGAGAAAAGAAGACTTCTATTTAAGGGTGGACCAAAAAGAAGGAAAGGACAATATCGTTGCCGAAGAGGGCATTCTGGTCAACTTGAAATTATATTTGTTAAATTAAATATGACTTATAAGATTAAATTGGCAAATTTAACGGAAAGTTCGAAATTTGGATAAATTTGATATTTTGTAAGTTTTAAATAGATAAATTTGATAGAATATGTATAATGAAAGGATAAATTTGATATTTAATGTTTTAGAAGGACCAATATGATATTTTCGGTCTTAGAAAGGATATTCTTGAAATTGCCCCCACATTAATTATATATCACTGATGAGGTCGTTTTTTAACTCATTCAAAGATTAAGATTACTAAATACGGTATAATAAATATGGTATAATGATTAAATAGGGGTGATCGTCCACATAAAAATAATCAATTATGTTTATTATCGTATTTGTGAAAATACCCAGTAAATTTTAGGCAGAATTTTGGTTCTGGACTGTTTGAAAAAGCTTATATCTTTTTTATTTTTATCTAGATCACCAAATGAATTGAAACTTGCCTTGCAATAATCTTTGGAACATATACAACACAATGGTTGTTTGGTCTTCATTTTAATATATTAATTTTGTATTTGGCCTTTTAAGACATATTGTGTGTGATCATTTGTATGGGTTAATTTGAACCGTTGAATGAAATGGTGTGGTTTGATCTTATTCATTAGTTTTTGCATGATTTTTTGAAAATCATATTCCATGTAATCATTTGCATGTCATTATTCTACAACAACTTTGAAATCATTTCCTTAATCCATGTTATTTCTTGATATTTTAAATCCAGACCGTGCGATTAAATCAGACAATTGATAGTAAATGTTACGTCCACATGACAAAGAATATGAAATTTTTTGTTATATTTTCTACTGACACACAAGTTATATACATTTATTATTTAATTATTCTTTTATTTTAATTTAATATATACATATGATATATTTATCTCTCATCCAATTAATAAATATATCACTTATTAATATGAAACCTTAAATTATTTTTGGTATAAGTTATATTAATAGTATGTTAAGAACTTTCATTTAAAAAACTCGTCAAGTATATTAATTTGAATTTTCTCTTTATTTGGACATTCATAATATTGTTCACACATTACAATTTTTTATTTGAATTTATAAAGATATTATGTACGAAAATACAATGCAAAATAATGCATATTTCATATTTCATATTTAGATAATTATTATTTACATAAAAAACAATAATAGAGGGAACCTATGTTATATATGTGTTTTTGTTAAAATAACTTTAATTTTGAAATTTACAAAAAATAGCATAAATGAAAATGAATATATTATCTATTAAAATATAAATAACTTATTAAACTTATAAACAAATTTCAAATACTATTTTTAATTTTTAAGTTGTAAATTTGAAACTATCTTATAATATTTAAAATGTTTAATAAATTTTTTGATATTATTTTTCATAGTTTAATGTAATATATATCGTGTATACTTTTAGTTGTTTTGTTTATCAACAAAAAAAATATTAGCACTATATAAATAATCACGTGCCTTGAGTATATTATTTGTATGATTCCATGTTTTCATATTTATATTGTACGAATTATTAAGAAAAACAACACTATTATTTTTGTGGCTATGTCTTTTTCGTAAAATTGTGTTATACTTCACAATTCAGATATTATTATTTGCATTAATATATGTATTAAAACTTGATAAAAAATGAGTTATTTTCTACTAGAATATAATATAATTGTAAAATATATTTTTGATTATACTTAAAATAATTCTATAATATCATGCGATTAATATAATTTCAAATAATTTTATTTTATATAATATTGTTAGTTTCACACTCAATAAAATAAAAAACATAATTATCATGCTCGCTGCATAGCGCGAGTATTATCCTAGTAATGAAATAAATGATTTATTCACTGTCCAAAAAATTATAAAAAATGAATCAAAGAACAAATGAATAAAAAAAACACTAATCTCCTTATTTGGCCTCAGTTAATCACACTACAAACTTTCCTGATTTCTCCATCCGAACCCATGATTGGATTGATATCCCCCATCTTAACCATCGCATCGGCGAAATCCTTGAAAAACAAACTCCAATCCTTACTATAACTTTCGACGACATAATCTGTCTCCCCGCCATTAAATAAAACTTGATCAGAGTGCAATAGTCCTCTCGTTTGCATCAGGTTCTTGTAGTACTTGTTATCGAACGAGTTAGGGGTGACAGGGTCGAGTGGTGACAAATTCAAGTCTCCATTGAATTGAGGGCAACCACGTCTTTGGTTTAACGCAAAACCTGGGTCGATATTGCTCTCGCTATAGATCCTTGTTTTGAATGTGGCACAATGAGCTTGACCTATTGTGTGCGCACCTGCAAAAATAGCGTGAAGTGTGGAAATTAAAATTTGAGGATTATATTTTGGAATTAATTACAATTTTTAAATGTAAACCGGTGTTTTTTTCGCAATTTCGTAGGTTTTTAACATGGTTCGTAATATCGGCCGAGATAAAAAAAACTCGGCCGATATTCTCGGACTCGGTGGCCACCGAGCCGATTTTGGGCCGATAAAATCGGATCCGAGTATCCGAATTTTTTTTTTTTTTTTTTTAAGAATACACTATATGAATCTATGAATATTATGATGTATGTTTCTATTTGTTATTCTCATTTTTTTAACTTCGAAAAAATTACAAAGAGTTGCACTCTTTTGTAATATTTGTATATTATTACTCTATGTTCACATTTCTTTGCACTCTTTTCTAACTTTGTAGACTTGTACCTATTCGAAAAAACATGCACACTATTTTAATGACTCTTTGAAAAAAAAAATGTACAGTATCATGTCATATTATGGCCGAGAAGACTCGGTATATTTTTTCAATTGCTTTATTTTTTATAATCTTGAGATACAAACCGACATAGAGGTAATTAATTAAATACTAAAATTATCTAAATTATTTATAATCTTGAGATACAAACCAACATATTATGTCATATTTTTTCAATTGCCTTGTTTTTTAATTCAAGTATTTAATTTTTTTATAGGTCATATAATGTATTTTTTTTATGAGTTCAATTAGTGTGTATCATGTTTATGAATGTTTATATATATATTTTTTTTAAAAATTATTTTTTTTTCTATTTTTTCCGATTTTTTTATTAACCGTCCGATTTTTTTTTTTGACTCGCCCGAGTCTTGTCCGAGTCGACCGAGTCCCGAGTCTCGGAGGCCGACCGAGTCCGAGTCCGAGTCCGATATTCAGAACCATGGTTTTTAATTGGAGTTATACCAGAGAGAGCAACCATTTCTTTAGCATTGAGTCCTTGCTTCGCAAATTTCGAAATGAGTATGTCGAGGTCGTCGAAAGCAATCGGTATGTTGGCACTAGCTAGATCCTTATTGGCTGTGGTCGAGTCTCTTCTCCCTAGCTTTGCAGTCCATGTTGGCCCATTCACCTATATTAATTTTGATCATCATCAGAGACACAAACAATTAAAAAAGCACAACATATATTTTTTGTTTTCATTTTTTTTGGGTGCTTATTTGAACTTTTCTGAATGAGAAAGAAAATGCATACATATTCTGAAGAATCTCGAGCAGCGAGTGCGAGTATATCTGCACACGAGACGACACCAGGACAGACTGCCTCGATTGCCCACTTAGCAGCGTCAATAACTTCAAAACCTCGAATCGAGTTGTTGTTTTGTAGAACAGTTTGTTCCCCTATAAACCATGGCGTGTCTTTCAGGAGTACTGATCCATCACATCCCTAAATATGTTATTAATTATTTTGATTAGATTCGACCTCATATATGTCATCTTCAATATAATACGGTTTAATTATATTAATGTATTATCATTGTATAATGGTAGATCTATATTCTATATCATGTGATGATACCTGAACAAAGCAGTCGTGGAAATGGAGACGAATGAGAGAGGCAGCCATGCGACGTTCTATTGCAACGGCAGCCCTGATGACTGTACGAATGATAGGTAGAGCAAGTGGACACGTCTCATCATAGTAATTAGGTGTTAGTTGTGCTTTAGAGTGGTTTGTAGAAAACAAAAGCATCATTGCAATGGCTATCCATGCGAATCTAGAAGAACCCATCGTAGACATAGAGAGAGAGAGAGAGAGAGAGAGAGAGAGAGAGAGAGTTTTCAAGGTCGAAAGATAAAAAGCAAATTGAGAATTGAGTATTTAGTGTAGGTTGAATGAAGAACGATTAGAGGCTTGGTTTTATAGGGTTCTTTTGGTTGAATTAGTATTACAGGAAGAAGATTTAAATATAGTTTATTTGATAAAGAAAGGAAGATTTCAATTTCTTTGATTTTAATAACGAAAAGAAGATATCAACACTAATGTCAAAAAGAAAGTTTCAATATTAATGTTGTTATAATATATAGTTAATAATTAACACGTTAAGCGATCAACTTTTGTGACTTTGTCATCCAGTCAAATTAAGGCACGGGCTTGTTTAGTTATGTGTAGTGGTATTCAGGCACTGTCACCTTCATGTTATTAATAAAGGCGAATTCGTATCTGCACATTGATATAGACTCTTGTTTAACAGAGTCGGCTTAATGATGGTGTGTTTAATTATTTTATCTTTCACTAATTATATGTGGCAATATGTGGTGTTGGAATTTTGGGGTTTGATTGATATTGAATTGAATAGGAGATATTTGTTGGTGTTCGAGTTCGGTGATGGATATCAAAATCTGTGGATAATTGACTAAAGAATACAATAGAAGACCCTCTCTGTAAAGTTTCGTACGAAGTGGTTTTGTTATAAGGATACACACACCCAAATGGTACACACAAATAATAGATAAATAGATACAAACACAAACGGTGCACACACGAATTTATGATACAATATTTGAGATAAGGGTGTGATTGTTTTTTATACTGCTTACTTTATTTTTCTCAATATTTTCTGTTTCAAATAACATACGAGATATGTTGCATTTATAGATTCACATACACCCTCTCAAATACAACACTTTGTATGGATAAAAACTAATTCTTATCCATCTACATACATCCATACATCAATTTATTCACTACATAAATTAATTATTATATAATTAAAACATATAACTAAAAACATTAATTTTAATATGTGGTACTTTAAATTAATAATTAATAATTAGCTTTACCCCGCGCTATTGGGCGGGATTGTTCAGGTTTGTGGGATAATTTAGTTGAAAAAAATTATTATTTGTTTTATGTTCGTGGTTTATTTTTTTCCTTTTTGATTATTGACACATGTATAATTTTGTGTGTTGTGTGTGGATGATATGGCATATGTATTTATCAACGAATGAAGACACAATTCATCTCGGATCTAAATACATCTGCAATATATGTTGATTGCGTGCTTGACATTAGTGAATTATGGATCTATTGTAAGTTACATGTAGATACACAATACTCAAAATACAACATACTCAAAATACAAATCTCAAAACAAATTCAATGGTCAAAAAATCCCAAGTACCGAATAGATGATACTTAATTGAGTATATATATATATATAGTCGTATTCCTATAGTTTGACGGTTTCATTTATCGTAATTGTCTTATTATGATAACGTTCGAACATTTATACAATTCATGATATATTTAATATAAACATATTTATTTATATTAATTATCCAAAACACAATATTATATAAACAACTTATATGATAGGTAAAATCACTATAATCACTAAAAACAATGTATGATTCAGACGCATAGTTTATGCAACCATCAGTTTTTAGCACAAAATTATATCGTTCAATGCCCCTCCCCCCCTCCGCCATTAGCCTCAACGTATTTTTTTTCATTTCTCTTATTGTTACCTTTTGATGGAAATGTAAATAGAATTGTAGTGTCATTTTCTTGAATAGGATATCCTCCGTATTTATCGATTTTTTCATAATAATTTCATCATTGGAACCTCGTATTGGATCCGTAATGTTTTCAAGCCTAAACCACACTTCTTTTTGGCAAATACATAGATTTCCAATGGAGTAATATTAATCCCTTATCATCACCCCCCTATACCTTTCCATAGAAATTAGTTTATCATGAAATCGATTTTTGTTAACATACATTTAGGGAGTTTCTTTGCAAACATTACATATGTTAATTTTTCCATGATTAGTTCGTTTTCCCAATCGAGACAATCTTTGATTAGTTTGTTCACAAAAGTTAAACTCCATTTTGAATAATTACTTTACGCTACATGATGGTATATATATCATAACCTAATTGATGGATGTTAATAATATGTATTTAATTAATTACCGAACATAACAATTAGGTGGTCGTTATCGTCAAATAGCATTTCTTTTTCCCTTTTTAAATAATTTTCGACAATTATTTCGAAGAAAAAACAGAGCATATTTGTAGTAATAAGTTTTTAGGAAAGTGCTATGATAGATCCATTTACAAAAATATATTTTGAATATTTATCAATTAATAAAAAATAATTTGTAATATTCAAATGTATATTTATTATTTAATATTATGCAAAATAAAAAAATTGTATAATTAATTGATAAATATCTAAAATATCTTTAATTTTTTTTTTAAAATGGCTCTATTATAGAACTCCCCAAGTTTTTATTAATAAACTCAATTTTTCTGATAGGATCTCAAATTTTATTCTATTACGTTAATCAATATTAATAAATTAATTCTTTTATAAAATTCTCGGTGAATTCATAGATATGTTTGCAAAGAATTTTCTACAATACACAACTAAAAATACAATCCAAAAAATTAATTACAGTTTTACATTGTTTATGTACTTCTCCTCCAAAAATTAATTACAATTCTACATTATTTATGTACTTCTCGTCAATAATTCACCACACCACAAACCTTCCTGATTTGTCCTGCCGAACCCATTAGCGGGTTAATATCACCCATTTTAACCATCGCATTGGCGAAATCATGGTAAAACAAACCCCAATTCTTGCTATAACTTTCAACTAAATAATCGGTTTCGCCACCGTTAAAGAGAACTTGATCAGAGTGCAACAATCCCCTCCTTTTCACCAAATTTTTGTAGTACTTGTTATCGAATGTGTTGGGCGAGGCAGGGTCAAGTGGAGCCAAATTCACATCCCCGTTGTGTTTGGGGCAAGTGAGCCTTTTGTGCATTGCGAAGCCTGGATCGATGTTAGTCTCGTTGTAAATCCTGTCTTTGAATGTGACACAGCGAGCTTGACCAATTGTGTGAGCACCTGTAAAACGTGTTATGAAATATTTAAGTAATTTTTTTTTTGCAGAAAGTTCAAAGAACTATTCAAAGAATAACATTGAAATTGTTTATAGTAAAAATGTATTATGAAATTAGTTTACAGAAGAACAAAAAAAATTGAGTTTAATTTCGCAATATACCTGAGAGAGTAACCATTTCTTTAGCATTGAGTCCTTGCCTGGCAAACTTTGCAATGAGTACATCGAGATTTTCAAATGAAAACGGTAAGTCGGCGCTAGCCAGATCCATACTTGCTGTGGTTGAGTCTCTTCTTCCTAACTTTACCGTCCATGTCGGGCCATTAACCTACGTATTGATCATACAATAACTAGCATTAGACCTTAATCATTATTCACACAATTAATGACGAGCCACAACTAATTATTGAGAGCTTACATATTCAGAAGAGGCTTCAGCTGCGAGTGCGACTATATCAGCACAGGAGACAACACCTGGACAAATTGCCTCGACTGCCCATTTGGCAGCGTCAATTACTTCGAAACCTCTTATCGAGTTGTTGTTTTGAAGAACAGTTTGTTCTCCTGTGAACCAAGGAGTGTCTTTCAGGAGAACTGATCCGTCACATCCCTAAAGTTAAAAACCAAAAGTAAAATAATTAAGATTAGATAAAGAAAGACAAGTAGATAAAATAATAGTATAATTTTCCTATAAGAGTATGTGCGATGATATACCTGAACAAAACAATCATGGAAATGGAGACGCATGAGAGAGGCCGCCATGCGACGTTCCTTTGCAATGGCATCCTGAATGACTGAGCGAATTATAGGGAGAGCTTTGGGACACATATAGTCATAGTAATTTGGTGTAAGTTGTGCTTGTGAAAGATTAATACAAAACAAGAACACCATTGGCATGGCTATCCATGCAAACTTCGAATAACCCATAGTCTGTGTGTTTGAGAGAGAGAGAGAGAGAGAGAGAGGTGACGACTATTTGAGAGGAAAAGATGAGAGAGAGAGAGAGAGTTGTTTGCTTTGGATGAATTGAGAGAGAAGAGAAAAGTGTGCATATATATAGCTATAGTAGTTGAACTAGCAATTAGAGAAGAAGTCTTCAACAATAATTTAGGTACTAAAATGTCATTTAAAGAATAATTATTATTTGGACAAATTGCTAGTTTGACCTCGTCAGTAGTCACCAGTCCAAAACATATGTGGTACTTATTCGTAATGAAATTTTCGACTTTGCCTCCATATTTCACAGAAAAATTAATGAATTGTAACATAAGTAATTAACACATTGATTAGCATATGTCACGATATTTAATGAAAATGTAATATATATATATATATATATATATATATATATATATATATATATATATATATATATAGGGTTAGGTTCAATGGCCAACACTCTTGTTTGGCCAACTCGGCCAACAACGTTTATTTCTCACAATATATACATGAAAATTAAATTTTAACCGTATAGATGTAATCTATATCATTTAGATATGTCGTAGAACAAATTTTGTTTCGTTTGAATTTTTCTATCTAACAAAATCGATAAGTTATTTTCACAACCGTATATTTCGGTATTTTTTTGGATTTCGATGAAAGAAAAGTCGAAACATTGTCAAAATTAATCTAAAGTCTATCTATATAATTTAAATTAAATCCAATGAAAAAATTCGAATTTTAAAATTGATTTCATGATGAATCATGTCGTAAATATTGTCATCCGTCAATATCTTCACGTATCGTGATGGAAATGATAAAAATAATTATTTTTCATGAAATTAAATCTATTACATTCTTAAGTGGTGTATATCACATCTATGCGGTTGGATTTTTATTTTCATGTATATATTGTGAGAAATAAACGTTGTTGGCCGAGTTGGCCATTGAAACTAGCCCATATATATATATATATATATATATATATATATATATATATATATATATATATATATATATATATATATATATATATATATATACTGTTGAAATACATTATTTTATTCTTAATTTTAGCCATTTAACATGTTGAATTAAGTAGTATATTTTGTTAATATGAATAGTATATTTTGCTAATTTCATTAGTATATTTTGCCTGCGTGAATTCTTTTTGGATTCTTTTTTTGGATTCTCCTTACCAAACCTGTATATATATGATACCGATAGAGCAGTCACCTATCGTTACTTGTATTCATTTTTTATGTGATGCCGATATAACTCGAATCCATAACTTTTTGAACATATGATTTTATTGTCAAACACACAACCGACATATATTAATTATTATAATTTATATACTAATTGTGTGACATTTCTTAATTGAGATGCTAACAATTATGTTAAACTATTATATAGAGAATGTTATGGTGAAATGTGGGATTATGGTAAATTGCCTCTACTTAAAATGTTCCGTATGACTTGAATATTGAGTATTTTAATTAGTTTGTATTTGAATAAATGGTACTGTACTTTTTATATTTTATAGGATGATAATTATATTATTTCAAAATTAAAATACATTACATATATAGATTTTTGTAATTCTACTAAGGAGATATGTGGTGTAAAACATATCATTCAAAGAAATATTATGCATTATTTATAACATATTATCACCATATTCAAGGGCAGTACCGCCGGTAAAAGTTTAACCTTCAGTGGGGGTACATATTTTCAATGGCGGTACCGCCGATGAAAGTATACTTTCAGTGGGGGTACCTGTTTTCAAGGGCGGTACCGGCACTGAAAATATTATTAGTGGAGGTACCCCCGGTAATAATATTTCCCCGCCGGTGATAGTGCTGTTTCCAGTAGTGATATTTATATTGTATGAATTATTAAGAAAAACAACACTATTATTTTTGTGGTTATGTTTTTTTTCGTAAAATTGTGTTATACTTCACAATTCAGATATTATTATTTGCATTAATATATGTATTAAAACTTGATAAAAAATGTGTTATTTTCTACTAGAATATAATATAATTGTAAAATATATTTTTGATTATACTTAAAATAGTTCTATAATATCATGCAATTAATATAATTTCAAATAATTTTATTTTATATAATATTGTTAGTTTCACACTCAATAAAATAAAAAACATAATTATCATGATCGCTGCATAGCGCGAGTATTATCCTAGTAATGAAATAAATGATTTATTCATTGTCCAAAAAATTATAAAAAATGAATCAAAGAACAAATGAATAAAAAAAACACTAATCTCCTTATTTGGCCTCAGTTAATCACACTACAAACTTTCCTGATTTCTCCATCCGAACCCATGATTGGATTGATATCCCCCATCTTAACCATCGCATCGGCGAAATCCTTGAAAAACAAACTCCAATCCTTACTATAACTTTCGACAACATAATCTGTCTCCCCGCCATTAAATAAAACTTGATCAGAGTGCAATAGTCCTCTCTTTTGCATCAGGTTCTTGTAGTACTTGTTATCGAACGAGTTAGGGGTGACAGGGTCGAGTGGTGACAAATTCAAGTCTCCATTGAATTGAGGGCAACCACGTCTTTGGTTTAACGCAAAACCTGGGTCGATATTGCTCTCGCTATAGATCCTTGTTTTGAATGTGGCACAATGAGCTTGACCTATTGTGTGTGCACCTGCAAAAATAGCGTGAAGTGTGGAAATTAAAATTTGAGGATTATATTTTGGAATTAATTATAATTTTTAAATGTAAACCGGTGTTTTTTTCGCAATTTCGTAGGTTTTTAATTGGATTTATACCTGAGAGAGCAACCATTTCTTTAGCATTGAGTCCTTGCTTCGCAAATTTCGAAATGAGTATGTCGAGGTCGTCGAAAGCAATCGGTATGTTGGCACTAGCTAGATCCTTATTGGCTGTGGTCGAGTCTCTTCTCCCTAGCTTTGCAGTCCATGTTGGCCCATTCACCTATATTAATTTTGATCATCATCAGAGACACAAACAATTAAAAAAGCACAACATATATTTTTTGTTTTCATTTTTTTTGGGTGCTTATTTGAACTTTTCTGAATGAGAAAGAAAATGCATACATATTCTGAAGAATCTCGAGCAGCGAGTGCGAGTATATCTGCACACGAGACGACACCAGGACAGACTGCCTCGATTGCCCACTTAGCAGCGTCAATAACTTCAAAACCTCGTATGGAGTTGTTGTTTTGTAGAACAGTTTGTTCCCCTATAAACCATGGCGTGTCTTTCAGGAGTACTGATCCATCACATCCCTAAATATGTTATTAATTATTTTGATTAGATTCGACCTCATATATGTCATCTTCAATATAATACGGTTTAATTATATTAATGTATTATCATTGTATAATGGTAGATCTATATTCTATATCATGTGATGATACCTGAACAAAGCAGTCGTGGAAATGGAGACGAATGAGAGAGGCAGCCATGCGACGTTCTATTGCAACGGCAGCCCTGATGACTGTACGAATGATAGGTAGAGCAAGTGGACACGTCTCATCATAGTAATTAGGTGTTAGTTGTGCTTTAGAGTGGTTTGTAGAAAACAAAAGCATCATTGCAATGGCTATCCATGCGAATCTAGAAGAACCCATCGTAGACATAGACATAGAGAGAGAGAGAGAGAGAGAGAGAGAGAGAGAGAGAGAGAGAGAGAGAGAGAGAGAGAGAGAGAGAGAGAGAGAGTTTTCAAGGTCGAAAGATAAAAAGCAAATTGAGAATTGAGTATTTAGTGTAGGTTGAATGAAGAACGATTAGAGGCTTGGTTTTATAGGGTTCTTTTGGTTGAATTAGTATTACAGGAAGAAGATTTAAATATAGTTTATTTGATAAAGAAAGGAAGATTTCAATTTCTTTGATTTTAATAACGAAAAGAAGATATCAACACTAATGTCAAAAAGAAAGTTTCAATATTAATGTTGTTATAATATATAGTTAATAATTAACACGTTAAGCGATCAACTTTTGTGACTTTGTCATCCAGTCAAATTAAGGCACGGGCTTGTTTAGTTATGTGTAGTGGTATTCAGGCACTGTCACCTTCATGTTATTAATAAAGGCGAATTCGTATCTGCACATTGATATAGACTCTTGTTTAACATAGTCGGCTTAATGATGGTGTGTTTAATTATCTTATCTTTCACTAATTATATGTGGCAATATGTGGTGTTGGAATTTTGGGGTTTGATTGATATTGAATTGAATAGGAGATATTTGTTGGTGTTCGAGTTCGGTGATGGATATCAAAATCTGTGGATAATTGACTAAAGAATACAATAGAATACCCTCTCTGTAAAGTTTCGTACGAAGTGGTTTTGTTATAAGCATACACACACCCAAATTGTACACACAAATAATAGATAAATAGATACAAACACAAACGGTGCACACACGAATTTATGATACAATATTTGAGATAAGGGTGTGATTGTTTTTTATACTGCTTACTTTATTTTTCTCAATATTTTCTCTCTCAAATAACATACGAGATATGTTGCATTTATAGATTCACATACACCCTCTCAAATACAACACTTTGTATGGATAAAAACTAATTCTTATCCATCTACATACATCCATACATCAATTTATTCACTACATAAATTAATTATTATATAATTAAAACATATAACTAAAAACATTAATTTTAATATGTGGTACTTTAAATTAATAATTAATAATTAGCTTTACCCCGCGCTATTGGGCGGGATTGTTCAGGTTTGTGGGATAATTTAGTTGAAAAAAATTATTATTTGTTTTATGTTCGTGGTTTATTTTTTTCCTTTTTGATTATTGACACATGTATAATTTTGTGTGTTGTGTGTGGATGATATGGCATATGTATTTATCAACAAATGAAGACACAATTCATCTCGGATCTAAATACATCTGCAATATATGTTGATTGCGTGCTTGACATTAGTGAATTATGGATCTATTGTAAGTTACATGTAGATACACAATACTCAAAATACAACATACTCAAAATACAAATCTCAAAACAAATTCAATGGTCAAAAAATCCCAAGTACCGAATAGATGATACTTAATTGAGTATATTAGCTATATATATATATATATATATATATATATATATATATATATATATATATATATATATATATATATAGTCGTATTCCTATAGTTTGACGGTTTCATTTATCGTAATTGTCTTATTATGATAACGTTCGAACATTTATACAATTCATGATATATTTAATATAAACATATTTATTTATATTAATTATCCAAAACACAATATTATATAAACAACTTATATGATAGGTAAAATCACTATAATCACTAAAAACAATGTATGATTCAGACGCATAGTTTATGCAACCATCAGTTTTTAGCACAAAATTATATCGTTCAATGCCCCCCCCCCCTCCGCCATTAGCCTCAACGTATTTTTTTTCATTTCTCTTATTGTTACCTTTTGATGGAAATGTAAATAGAATTGTAGTGTCATTTTCTTGAATAGGATATCCTCCGTATTTATCGATTTTTTCATAATAATTTCATCATTGGAACCTCGTATTGGATCCGTAATGTTTTCAAGCCTAAACCACACTTCTTTTTGGCAAATACATAGATTTCCAATGGAGTAATATTAATCCCTTATCATCACCCCCCTATACCTTTCCATAGAAATTAGTTTATCATGAAATCGATTTTTGTTAACATACATTTAGGGAGTTTCTTTGCAAACATTACATATGTTAATTTTTCCATGATTAGTTCGTTTTCCCAATCGAGACAATCTTTGATTAGTTTGTTCACAAAAGTTAAACTCCATTTTGAATAATTACTTTACGCTACATGATGGTATATATATCATAACCTAATTGATGGATGTTAATAATATGTATTTAATTAATTACCGAACATAACAATTAGGTGGTCGTTATCGTCAAATAGCATTTCTTTTTCCCTTTTTAAATAATTTTCGACAATTATTTCGAAGAAAAAACAGAGCATATTTGTAGTAATAAGTTTTTAGGAAAGTGCTATGATAGATCCATTTACAAAAATATATTTTGAATATTTATCAATTAATAAAAAATAATTTGTAAGATTCAAATATATATTTATTATTTAATATTATGCAAAATAAAAAAATTGTATAATTAATTGATAAATATCTAAAATATCTTTAATTTTTTTTTTTAAAATGGCTCTATTATAGAACTCCCCAAGTTTTTATTAATAAACTCAATTTTTCTGATAGGATCTCAAATTTTATTCTATTACGTTAATCAATATTAATAAATTAATTCTTTTATAAAATTCTCGGTGAATTCATAGATATGTTTGCAAAGAATTTTCTACAATACACAACTAAAAATACAATCCAAAAAATTAATTACAGTTTTACATTGTTTATGTACTTCTCCTCCAAAAATTAATTACAATTCTACATTATTTATGTACTTCTCGTCAATAATTCACCACACCACAAACCTTCCTGATTTGTCCTGCCGAACCCATTAGCGGGTTAATATCACCCATTTTAACCATCGCATTGGCGAAATCATGGTAAAACAAACCCCAATTCTTGCTATAACTTTCAACTAAATAATCGGTTTCGCCACCGTTAAAGAGAACTTGATCAGAGTGCAACAATCCCCTCCTTTTCACCAAATTTTTGTAGTACTTGTTATCGAATGTGTTGGGCGAGGCAGGGTCAAGTGGAGCCAAATTCACATCCCCGTTGTGTTTGGGGCAAGTGAGCCTTTTGTGCATTGCGAAGCCTGGATCGATGTTAGTCTCGTTGTAAATCCTGTCTTTGAATGTGACACAGCGAGCTTGACCAATTGTGTGAGCACCTGTAAAACGTGTTATGAAATATTTAAGTAATTTTTTTTTTGCAGAAAGTTCAAAGAACTATTCAAAGAATAACATTGAAATTGTTTATAGTAAAAATGTATTATGAAATTAGTTTACAGAAGAACAAAAAAAATTGAGTTTAATTTCGCAATATACCTGAGAGAGTAACCATTTCTTTAGCATTGAGTCCTTGCCTGGCAAACTTTGCAATGAGTACATCGAGATTTTCAAATGAAAACGGTAAGTCGGCGCTAGCCAGATCCATACTTGCTGTGGTTGAGTCTCTTCTTCCTAACTTTACCGTCCATGTCGGGCCATTAACCTACGTATTGATCATACAATAACTAGCATTAGACCTTAATCATTATTCACACAATTAATGACGAGCCACAACTAATTATTGAGAGCTTACATATTCAGAAGAGGCTTCAGCTGCGAGTGCGACTATATCAGCACAGGAGACAACACCTGGACAAATTGCCTCGACTGCCCATTTGGCAGCGTCAATTACTTCGAAACCTCTTATCGAGTTGTTGTTTTGAAGAACAGTTTGTTCTCCTGTGAACCAAGGAGTGTCTTTCAGGAGAACTGATCCGTCACATCCCTAAAGTTAAAAACCAAAAGTAAAATAATTAAGATTAGATAAAGAAAGACAAGTAGATAAAACAATAGTATAATTTTCCTATAAGAGTATGTGCGATGATATACCTGAACAAAACAATCATGGAAATGGAGACGCATGAGAGAGGCCGCCATGCGACGTTCCTTTGCAATGGCATCCTGAATGACTGAGCGAATTATAGGGAGAGCTTTGGGACACATATAGTCATAGTAATTTGGTGTAAGTTGTGCTTGTGAAAGATTAATACAAAACAAGAACACCATTGGCATGGCTATCCATGCAAACTTCGAATAACCCATAGTCTGTGTGTTTGAGAGAGAGAGAGAGAGAGAGAGGTGACGACTATTTGAGAGGAAAAGATGAGAGAGAGAGAGAGAGTTGTTTGCTTTGGATGAATTGAGAGAGAAGAGAAAAGTGTGCATATATATAGCTATAGTAGTTGAACTAGCAATTAGAGAAGAAGTCTTCAACAATAATTTAGGTACTAAAATGTCATTTAAAGAATAATTATTATTTGGACAAATTGCTAGTTTGACCTCGTCAGTAGTCACCAGTCCAAAACATATGTGGTACTTATTCGTAATGGAATTTTCGACTTTGCCTCCATATTTCACAGAAAAATTAATGAATTGTAACATAAGTAATTAACACATTGATTAGCATATGTCACGATATTTAATGAAAATGTAATATATATATATATATATATATATATATATATATATATATATATATATATTATATATATATATATATATAGGGTTAGGTTCAATAACCAACACTCTTGTTTGGCCAACTCGGCCAACAACGTTTATTTCTCACAATATATACATGAAAATTAAATTTTAACCGTATAGATGTAATCTATATCATTTAGATATGTCGTAGAACAAATTTTGTTTCGTTTGAATTTTTCTATCTAACAAAATCGATAAGTTATTTTCACAACCGTATATTTCGGTATTTTTTTGGATTTCGATGAAAGAAAAGTCGAAACATTGTCAAAATTAATCTAAAGTCTATCTATATAATTTAAATTAAATCCAATGAAAAAATTCGAATTTTAAAATTGATTTCATGATGAATCATGTCGTAAATATTGTCATCCGTCAATATCTTCACGTATCGTGATGGAAATGATAAAAATAATTATTTTTCATGAAATTAAATCTATTACATTCTTAAGTGGTGTATATCACATCTATGCGGTTGGATTTTTATTTTCATGTATATATTGTGAGAAATAAACGTTGTTGGCCGAGTTGGCCATTGAAACTAGCCCATATATATATATATATATATATATATATATATATATATATATATATATATATATATATATATATATATATATACTGTTGAAATACATTATTTTATTCTTAATTTTAGCCATTTAACATGTTGAATTAAGTAGTATATTTTGTTAATATGAATAGTATATTTTGCTAATTTCATTAGTATATTTTGCCTGCGTGAATTCTTTTTGGATTCTTTTTTTGGATTCTCCTTACCAAACCTGTATATATATGATACCGATAGAGCAGTCACCTATCGTTACTTGTATTCATTTTTTATGTGATGCCGATATAACTCGAATCCATAACTTTTTGAACATATGATTTTATTGTCAAACACACAACCGACATATATTAATTATTATAATTTATATACTAATTGTGTGACATTTCTTAATTGAGATGCTAACAATTATGTTAAACTATTATATAGAGAATGTTATGGTGAAATGTGGGATTATGGTAAATTGCCTCTACTTAAAATGTTCCGTATGACTTGAATATTGAGTATTTTAATTAGTTTGTATTTGAATAAATGGTACTGTACTTTTTATATTTTATAGGATGATAATTATATTATTTCAAAATTAAAATACATTACATATATAGATTTTTGTAATTCTACTAAGGAGATATGTGGTGTAAAACATATCATTCAAAGAAATATTATGCATTATTTATAACATATTATCACCATATTCAAGGGCGGTACCGCCGGTAAAAGTTTAACCTTCAGTGGGGGTACATATTTTCAATGGCGGTACCGCCGATGAAAGTATACTTTCAGTGGGGGTACCTGTTTTCAAGGGCGGGTACCGGCACTGAAAATATTATTAGTGGAGGTACCCCCGGTAATAATATTTCCCCGCCGGTGATAGTGCTGTTTCCAGTAGTGATATTTATATTGTATGAATTATTAAGAAAAACAACACTATTATTTTTGTGGTTATGTTTTTTTTCGTAAAATTGTGTTATACTTCACAATTCAGATATTATTATTTGCATTAATATATGTATTAAAACTTGATAAAAAATGTGTTATTTTCTACTAGAATATAATATAATTGTAAAATATATTTTTGATTATACTTAAAATAGTTCTATAATATCATGCGATTAATATAATTTCAAATAATTTTATTTTATATAATATTGTTAGTTTCACACTCAATAAAATAAAAAACATAATTATCATGATCGCTGCATAGCGCGAGTATTATCCTAGTAATGAAATAAATGATTTATTCACTGTCCAAAAAATTATAAAAAATGAATCAAAGAACAAATGAATAAAAAAAACACTAATCTCCTTATTTGGCCTCAGTTAATCACACTACAAACTTTCCTGATTTCTCCATCCGAACCCATGATTGGATTGATATCCCCCATCTTAACCATCGCATCGGCGAAATCCTTGAAAAACAAACTCCAATCCTTACTATAACTTTCGACAACATAATCTGTCTCCCCGCCATTAAATAAAACTTGATCAGAGTGCAATAGTCCTCTCTTTTGCATCAGGTTCTTGTAGTACTTGTTATCGAACGAGTTAGGGGTGACAGGGTCGAGTGGTGACAAATTCAAGTCTCCATTGAATTGAGGGCAACCACGTCTTTGGTTTAACGCAAAACCTGGGTCGATATTGCTCTCGCTATAGATCCTTGTTTTGAATGTGGCACAATGAGCTTGACCTATTGTGTGTGCACCTGCAAAAATAGCGTGAAGTGTGGAAATTAAAATTTGAGGATTATATTTTGGAATTAATTATAATTTTTAAATGTAAACCGGTGTTTTTTTCGCAATTTCGTAGGTTTTTAATTGGATTTATACCTGAGAGAGCAACCATTTCTTTAGCATTGAGTCCTTGCTTCGCAAATTTCGAAATGAGTATGTCGAGGTCGTCGAAAGCAATCGGTATGTTGGCACTAGCTAGATCCTTATTGGCTGTGGTCGAGTCTCTTCTCCCTAGCTTTGCAGTCCATGTTGGCCCATTCACCTATATTAATTTTGATCATCATCAGAGACACAAACAATTAAAAAAGCACAACATATATTTTTTGTTTTCATTTTTTTTGGGTGCTTATTTGAACTTTTCTGAATGAGAAAGAAAATGCATACATATTCTGAAGAATCTCGAGCAGCGAGTGCGAGTATATCTGCACACGAGACGACACCAGGACAGACTGCCTCGATTGCCCACTTAGCAGCGTCAATAACTTCAAAACCTCGTATGGAGTTGTTGTTTTGTAGAACAGTTTGTTCCCCTATAAACCATGGCGTGTCTTTCAGGAGTACTGATCCATCACATCCCTAAATATGTTATTAATTATTTTGATTAGATTCGACCTCATATATGTCATCTTCAATATAATACGGTTTAATTATATTAATGTATTATCATTGTATAATGGTAGATCTATATTCTATATCATGTGATGATACCTGAACAAAGCAGTCGTGGAAATGGAGACGAATGAGAGAGGCAGCCATGCGACGTTCTATTGCAACGGCAGCCCTGATGACTGTACGAATGATAGGTAGAGCAAGTGGACACGTCTCATCATAGTAATTAGGTGTTAGTTGTGCTTTAGAGTGGTTTGTAGAAAACAAAAGCATCATTGCAATGGCTATCCATGCGAATCTAGAAGAACCCATCGTAGACATAGACATAGAGAGAGAGAGAGAGAGAGAGAGAGAGAGAGAGAGAGAGAGAGAGAGAGAGAGAGAGAGAGAGAGTTTTCAAGGTCGAAAGATAAAAAGCAAATTGAGAATTGAGTATTTAGTGTAGGTTGAATGAAGAACGATTAGAGGCTTGGTTTTATAGGGTTCTTTTGGTTGAATTAGTATTACAGGAAGAAGATTTAAATATAGTTTATTTGATAAAGAAAGGAAGATTTCAATTTCTTTGATTTTAATAATGAAAAGAAGATATCAACACTAATGTCAAAAAGAAAGTTTCAATATTAATGTTGTTATAATATATAGTTAATAATTAACACGTTAAGCGATCAACTTTTGTGACTTTGTCATCCAGTCAAATTAAGGCACGGGCTTGTTTAGTTATGTGTAGTGGTATTCAGGCACTGTCACCTTCATGTTATTAATAAAGGCGAATTCGTATCTGCACATTGATATAGACTCTTGTTTAACATAGTCGGCTTAATGATGGTGTGTTTAATTATTTTATCTTTCACTAATTATATGTGGCAATATGTGGTGTTGGAATTTTGGGGTTTGATTGATATTGAATTGAATAGGAGATATTTGTTGGTGTTCGAGTTCGGTGATGGATATCAAAATCTGTGGATAATTGACTAAAGAATACAATAGAATACCCTCTCTGTAAAGTTTCGTACGAAGTGGTTTTGTTATAAGCATACACACACCCAAATTGTACACACAAATAATAGATAAATAGATACAAACACAAACGGTGCACACACGAATTTATGATACAATATTTGAGATAAGGGTGTGATTGTTTTTTATACTGCTTACTTTATTTTTCTCAATATTTTCTCTCTCAAATAACATACGAGATATGTTGCATTTATAGATTCACATACACCCTCTCAAATACAACACTTTGTATGGATAAAAACTAATTCTTATCCATCTACATACATCCATACATCAATTTATTCACTACATAATTTAATTATTATATAATTAAAACATATAACTAAAAACATTAATTTTAATATGTGGTACTTTAAATTAATAATTAATAATTAGCTTTACCCCGCGCTATTGGGCGGGATTGTTCAGGTTTGTGGGATAATTTAGTTGAAAAAAATTATTATTTGTTTTATGTTCGTGGTTTATTTTTTTCCTTTTTGATTATTGACACATGTATAATTTTGTGTGTTGTGTGTGGATGATATGGCATATGTATTTATCAACAAATGAAGACACAATTCATCTCGGATCTAAATACATCTGCAATATACGTTGATTGCGTGCTTGACATTAGTGAATTATGGATCTATTGTAAGTTACATGTAGATACACAATACTCAAAATACAACATACTCAAAATACAAATCTCAAAACAAATTCAATGGTCAAAAAATCCCAAGTACCGAATAGATGATACTTAATTGAGTATATTAGCTATATATATATATATATATATATATATATATATATATATATATATATATATATATATATATATATATATATATATATATATATATATATAGTCGTATTCCTATAGTTTGACGGTTTCATTTATCGTAATTGTCTTATTATGATAACGTTCGAACATTTATACAATTCATGATATATTTAATATAAACATATTTATTTATATTAATTATCCAAAACACAATATTATATAAACAACTTATATGATAGGTAAAATCACTATAATCACTAAAAACAATGTATGATTCAGACGCATAGTTTATGCAACCATCAGTTTTTAGCACAAAATTATATCGTTCAATGCCCCCCCCCCCCCCTCCGCCATTAGCCTCAACGTATTTTTTTTCATTTCTCTTATTGTTACCTTTTGATGGAAATGTAAATAGAATTGTAGTGTCATTTTCTTGAATAGGATATCCTCCGTATTTATCGATTTTTTCATAATAATTTCATCATTGGAACCTCGTATTGGATCCGTAATGTTTTCAAGCCTAAACCACACTTCTTTTTGGCAAATACATAGATTTCCAATGGAGTAATATTAATCCCTTATCATCACCCCCCTATACCTTTCCATAGAAATTAGTTTATCATGAAATCGATTTTTGTTAACATACATTTAGGGAGTTTCTTTGCAAACATTACATATGTTAATTTTTCCATGATTAGTTCGTTTTCCCAATCGAGACAATCTTTGATTAGTTTGTTCACAAAAGTTAAACTCCATTTTGAATAATTACTTTACGCTACATGATGGTATATATATCATAACCTAATTGATGGATGTTAATAATATGTATTTAATTAATTACCGAACATAACAATTAGGTGGTCGTTATCGTCAAATAGCATTTCTTTTTCCCTTTTTAAATAATTTTCGACAATTATTTCGAAGAAAAAACAGAGCATATTTGTAGTAATAAGTTTTTAGGAAAGTGCTATGATAGATCCATTTACAAAAATATATTTTGAATATTTATCAATTAATAAAAAATAATTTGTAAGATTCAAATGTATATTTATTATTTAATATTATGCAAAATAAAAAAATTGTATAATTAATTGATAAATATCTAAAATATCTTTAATTTTTTTTTTAAAATGGCTCTATTATAGAACTCCCCAAGTTTTTATTAATAAACTCAATTTTTCTGATAGGATCTCAAATTTTATTCTATTACGTTAATCAATATTAATAAATTAATTCTTTTATAAAATTCTCGGTGAATTCATAGATATGTTTGCAAAGAATTTTCTACAATACACAACTAAAAATACAATCCAAAAAATTAATTACAGTTTTACATTGTTTATGTACTTCTCCTCCAAAAATTAATTACAATTCTACATTATTTATGTACTTCTCGTCAATAATTCACCACACCACAAACCTTCCTGATTTGTCCTGCCGAACCCATTAGCGGGTTAATATCACCCATTTTAACCATCGCATTGGCGAAATCATGGTAAAACAAACCCCAATTCTTGCTATAACTTTCAACTAAATAATCGGTTTCGCCACCGTTAAAGAGAACTTGATCAGAGTGCAACAATCCCCTCCTTTTCACCAAATTTTTGTAGTACTTGTTATCGAATGTGTTGGGCGAGGCAGGGTCAAGTGGAGCCAAATTCACATCCCCGTTGTGTTTGGGGCAAGTGAGCCTTTTGTGCATTGCGAAGCCTGGATCGATGTTAGTCTCGTTGTAAATCCTGTCTTTGAATGTGACACAGCGAGCTTGACCAATTGTGTGAGCACCTGTAAAACGTGTTATGAAATATTTAAGTAATTTTTTTTTTGCAGAAAGTTCAAAGAACTATTCAAAGAATAACATTGAAATTGTTTATAGTAAAAATGTATTATGAAATTAGTTTACAGAAGAACAAAAAAAATTGAGTTTAATTTCGCAATATACCTGAGAGAGTAACCATTTCTTTAGCATTGAGTCCTTGCCTGGCAAACTTTGCAATGAGTACATCGAGATTTTCAAATGAAAACGGTAAGTCGGCGCTAGCCAGATCCATACTTGCTGTGGTTGAGTCTCTTCTTCCTAACTTTACCGTCCATGTCGGGCCATTAACCTACGTATTGATCATACAATAACTAGCATTAGACCTTAATCATTATTCACACAATTAATGACGAGCCACAACTAATTATTGAGAGCTTACATATTCAGAAGAGGCTTCAGCTGCGAGTGCGACTATATCAGCACAGGAGACAACACCTGGACAAATTGCCTCGACTGCCCATTTGGCAGCGTCAATTACTTCGAAACCTCTTATCGAGTTGTTGTTTTGAAGAACAGTTTGTTCTCCTGTGAACCAAGGAGTGTCTTTCAGGAGAACTGATCCGTCACATCCCTAAAGTTAAAAACCAAAAGTAAAATAATTAAGATTAGATAAAGAAAGACAAGTAGATAAAATAATAGTATAATTTTCCTATAAGAGTATGTGCGATGATATACCTGAACAAAACAATCATGGAAATGGAGACGCATGAGAGAGGCCGCCATGCGACGTTCCTTTGCAATGGCATCCTGAATGACTGAGCGAATTATAGGGAGAGCTTTGGGACACATATAGTCATAGTAATTTGGTGTAAGTTGTGCTTGTGAAAGATTAATACAAAACAAGAACACCATTGGCATGGCTATCCATGCAAACTTCGAATAACCCATAGTCTGTGTGTTTGAGAGAGAGATAGAGAGAGAGAGAGGTGACGACTATTTGAGAGGAAAAGATGAGAGAGAGAGAGAGAGTTGTTTGCTTTGGATGAATTGAGAGAGAAGAGAAAAGTGTGCATATATATAGCTATAGTAGTTGAACTAGCAATTAGAGAAGAAGTCTTCAACAATAATTTAGGTACTAAAATGTCATTTAAAGAATAATTATTATTTGGACAAATTGCTAGTTTGACCTCGTCAGTAGTCACCAGTCCAAAACATATGTGGTACTTATTCGTAATGAAATTTTCGACTTTGCCTCCATATTTCACAGAAAAATTAATGAATTGTAACATAAGTAATTAACACATTGATTAGCATATGTCACGATATTTAATGAAAATGTAATATATATATATATATATATATATATATATATATATATATATATATATATATATATATATATATATAGGGTTAGGTTCAATGGCCAACACTCTTGTTTGGCCAACTCGGCCAACAACGTTTATTTCTCACAATATATACATGAAAATTAAATTTTAACCGTATAGATGTAATCTATATCATTTAGATATGTCGTAGAACAAATTTTGTTTCGTTTGAATTTTTCTATCTAACAAAATCGATAAGTTATTTTCACAACCGTATATTTCGGTATTTTTTTGGATTTCGATGAAAGAAAAGTCGAAACATTGTCAAAATTAATCTAAAGTCTATCTATATAATTTAAATTAAATCCAATGAAAAAATTCGAATTTTAAAATTGATTTCATGATGAATCATGTCGTAAATATTGTCATCCGTCAATATCTTCACGTATCGTGATGGAAATGATAAAAATAATTATTTTTCATGAAATTAAATCTATTACATTCTTAAGTGGTGTATATCACATCTATGCGGTTGGATTTTTATTTTCATGTATATATTGTGAGAAATAAACGTTGTTGGCCGAGTTGGCCATTGAAACTAGCCCATATATATATATATATATATATATATATATATATACTGTTGAAATACATTATTTTATTCTTAATTTTAGCCATTTAACATGTTGAATTAAGTAGTATATTTTGTTAATATGAATAGTATATTTTGCTAATTTCATTAGTATATTTTGCCTGCGTGAATTCTTTTTGGATTCTTTTTTTGGATTCTCCTTACCAAACCTGTATATATATGATACCGATAGAGCAGTCACCTATCGTTACTTGTATTCATTTTTTATGTGATGCCGATATAACTCGAATCCATAACTTTTTGAACATATGATTTTATTGTCAAACACACAACCGACATATATTAATTATTATAATTTATATACTAATTGTGTGACATTTCTTAATTGAGATGCTAACAATTATGTTAAACTATTATATAGAGAATGTTATGGTGAAATGTGGGATTATGGTAAATTGCCTCTACTTAAAATGTTCCGTATGACTTGAATATTGAGTATTTTAATTAGTTTGTATTTGAATAAATGGTACTGTACTTTTTATATTTTATAGGATGATAATTATATTATTTCAAAATTAAAATACATTACATATATAGATTTTTGTAATTCTACTAAGGAGATATGTGGTGTAAAACATATCATTCAAAGAAATATTATGCATTATTTATAACATATTATCACCATATTCAAGGGCAGTACCGCCGGTAAAAGTTTAACCTTCAGTGGGGGTACATATTTTCAATGGCGGTACCGCCGATGAAAGTATACTTTCAGTGGGGGTACCTGTTTTCAAGGGCGGGTACCGGCACTGAAAATATTATTAGTGGAGGTACCCCCGGTAATAATATTTCCCCGCCGGTGATAGTGCTGTTTCCAGTAGTGATATTTATATTGTATGAATTATTAAGAAAAACAACACTATTATTTTTGTGGTTATGTTTTTTTTCGTAAAATTGTGTTATACTTCACAATTCAGATATTATTATTTGCATTAATATATGTATTAAAACTTGATAAAAAATGTGTTATTTTCTACTAGAATATAATATAATTGTAAAATATATTTTTGATTATACTTAAAATAGTTCTATAATATCATGCGATTAATATAATTTCAAATAATTTTATTTTATATAATATTGTTAGTTTCACACTCAATAAAATAAAAAACATAATTATCATGATCGCTGCATAGCGCGAGTATTATCCTAGTAATGAAATAAATGATTTATTCACTGTCCAAAAAATTATAAAAAATGAATCAAAGAACAAATGAATAAAAAAAACACTAATCTCCTTATTTGGCCTCAGTTAATCACACTACAAACTTTCCTGATTTCTCCATCCGAACCCATGATTGGATTGATATCCCCCATCTTAACCATCGCATCGGCGAAATCCTTGAAAAACAAACTCCAATCCTTACTATAACTTTCGACAACATAATCTGTCTCCCCGCCATTAAATAAAACTTGATCAGAGTGCAATAGTCCTCTCTTTTGCATCAGGTTCTTGTAGTACTTGTTATCGAACGAGTTAGGGGTGACAGGGTCGAGTGGTGACAAATTCAAGTCTCCATTGAATTGAGGGCAACCACGTCTTTGGTTTAACGCAAAACCTGGGTCGATATTGCTCTCGCTATAGATCCTTGTTTTGAATGTGGCACAATGAGCTTGACCTATTGTGTGTGCACCTGCAAAAATAGCGTGAAGTGTGGAAATTAAAATTTGAGGATTATATTTTGGAATTAATTATAATTTTTAAATGTAAACCGGTGTTTTTTTCGCAATTTCGTAGGTTTTTAATTGGATTTATACCTGAGAGAGCAACCATTTCTTTAGCATTGAGTCCTTGCTTCGCAAATTTCGAAATGAGTATGTCGAGGTCGTCGAAAGCAATCGGTATGTTGGCACTAGCTAGATCCTTATTGGCTGTGGTCGAGTCTCTTCTCCCTAGCTTTGCAGTCCATGTTGGCCCATTCACCTATATTAATTTTGATCATCATCAGAGACACAAACAATTAAAAAAGCACAACATATATTTTTTGTTTTCATTTTTTTGGGTGCTTATTTGAACTTTTCTGAATGAGAAAGAAAATGCATACATATTCTGAAGAATCTCGAGCAGCGAGTGCGAGTATATCTGCACACGAGACGACACCAGGACAGACTGCCTCGATTGCCCACTTAGCAGCGTCAATAACTTCAAAACCTCGTATGGAGTTGTTGTTTTGTAGAACAGTTTGTTCCCCTATAAACCATGGCGTGTCTTTCAGGAGTACTGATCCATCACATCCCTAAATATGTTATTAATTATTTTGATTAGATTCGACCTCATATATGTCATCTTCAATATAATACGGTTTAATTATATTAATGTATTATCATTGTATAATGGTAGATCTATATTCTATATCATGTGATGATACCTCAACAAAGCAGTCGTGGAAATGGAGACGAATGAGAGAGGCAGCCATGCGACGTTCTATTGCAACGGCAGCCCTGATGACTGTACGAATGATAGGTAGAGCAAGTGGACACGTCTCATCATAGTAATTAGGTGTTAGTTGTGCTTTAGAGTGGTTTGTAGAAAACAAAAGCATCATTGCAATGGCTATCCATGCGAATCTAGAAGAACACATCGTAGACATAGAGAGAGAGAGAGAGAGAGAGAGAGAGAGAGATAGAGAGAGAGAGAGAGAGAGAGAGAGAGAGAGAGAGAGAGAGAGAGAGAGAGAGAGAGAGAGAGAGAGAGAGAGAGAGAGAGAGAGAGAGAGTTTTCAAGGTCGAAAGAGAAAAAGCAAATTGAGAATTGAGTATTTAGTGTAGGTTGAATGAAGAACGATTAGAGGCTTGGTTTTATAGGGTTCTTTTGGTTGAATTAGTATTACAGGAAGAAGATTTAAATATAGTTTATTTGATAAAGAAAGGAAGATTTCAATTTCTTTGATTTTAATAACGAAAAGAAGATATCAACACTAATGTCAAAAAGAAAGTTTCAATATTAATGTTGTTATAATATATAGTTAATAATTAACACGTTAAGCGATCAACTTTTGTGACTTTGTCATCCAGTCAAATTAAGGCACGGGCTTGTTTAGTTATGTGTAGTGGTATTCAGGCACTGTCACCTTCATGTTATTAATAAAGGCGAATTCGTATCTGCACATTGATATAGACTCTTGTTTAACAGAGTCGGCTTAATGATGGTGTGTTTAATTATTTTATCTTTCACTAATTATATGTGGCAATATGTGGTGTTGGAATTTTGGGGTTTGATTGATATTGAATTGAATAGGAGATATTTGTTGGTGTTCGAGTTCGGTGATGGATATCAAAATCTGTGGATAATTGACTAAAGAATACAATAGAATACCCTCTCTGTAAAGTTTCGTACGAATTGGTTTTGTTATAAGCATACACACACCCAAATTGTACACACAAATAATAGATAAATAGATACAAACACAAACGGTGCACACACGAATTTATGATACAATATTTGAGATAAGGGTGTGATTGTTTTTTATACTGCTTACTTTATTTTTCTCAATATTTTCTCTCTCAAATAACATACGAGATATGTTGCATTTATAGATTCACATACACCCTCTCAAATACAACACTTTGTATGGATAAAAACTAATTCTTATCCATCTACATACATCCATACATCAATTTATTCACTACATAAATTAATTATTATATAATTAAAACATATAACTAAAAACATTAATTTTAATATGTGGTACTTTAAATTAATAATTAATAATTAGCTTTACCCCGCGCTATTGGGCGGGATTGTTCAGGTTTGTGGGATAATTTAGTTGAAAAAAATTATTATTTGTTTTATGTTCGTGGTTTATTTTTTTCCTTTTTGATTATTGACACATGTATAATTTTGTGTGTTGTGTGTGGATGATATGGCATATGTATTTATCAACAAATGAAGACACAATTCATCTCGGATCTAAATACATCTGCAATATATGTTGATTGCGTGCTTGACATTAGTGAATTATGGATCTATTGTAAGTTACATGTAGATACACAATACTCAAAATACAACATACTCAAAATACAAATCTCAAAACAAATTCAATGGTCAAAAAATCCCAAGTACCGAATAGATGATACTTAATTGAGTATATTAGCTATATATATATATATATATATATATATATATATATATATATATATATATATATATATATATATATATATATATATATATATATAGTCGTATTCCTATAGTTTGACGGTTTCATTTATCGTAATTGTCTTATTATGATAACGTTCGAACATTTATACAATTCATGATATATTTAATATAAACATATTTATTTATATTAATTATCCAAAACACAATATTATATAAACAACTTATATGATAGGTAAAATCACTATAATCACTAAAAACAATGTATGATTCAGACGCATAGTTTATGCAACCATCAGTTTTTAGCACAAAATTATATCGTTCAATGCCCCCCCCCCCCCCCCCCCCCCCCCCCCCCCCCCCCCCCTCCGCCATTAGCCTCAACGTATTTTTTTTCATTTCTCTTATTGTTACCTTTTGATGGAAATGTAAATAGAATTGTAGTGTCATTTTCTTGAATAGGATATCCTCCGTATTTATCGATTTTTTCATAATAATTTCATCATTGGAACCTCGTATTGGATCCGTAATGTTTTCAAGCCTAAACCACACTTCTTTTTGGCAAATACATAGATTTCCAATGGAGTAATATTAATCCCTTATCATCACCCCCCTATACCTTTTCATAGAAATTAGTTTATCATGAAATCGATTTTTGTTAACATACATTTAGGGAGTTTCTTTGCAAACATTACATATGTTAATTTTTCCATGATTAGTTCGTTTTCCCAATCGAGACAATCTTTGATTAGTTTGTTCACAAAAGTTAAACTCCATTTTGAATAATTACTTTACGCTACATGATGGTATATATATCATAACCTAATTGATGGATGTTAATAATATGTATTTAATTAATTACCGAACATAACAATTAGGTGGTCGTTATCGTCAAATAGCATTTCTTTTTCCCTTTTTAAATAATTTTCGACAATTATTTCGAAGAAAAAACAGAGCATATTTGTAGTAATAAGTTTTTAGGAAAGTGCTATGATAGATCCATTTACAAAAATATATTTTGAATATTTATCAATTAATAAAAAATAATTTGTAAGATTCAAATGTATATTTATTATTTAATATTATGCAAAATAAAAAAATTGTATCATTAATTGATAAATATCTAAAATATCTTTAATTTTTTTTTAAAAATGGCTCTATTATAGAACTCCCCAAGTTTTTATTAATAAACTCAATTTTTCTGATAGGATCTCAAATTTTATTCTATTACGTTAATCAATATTAATAAATTAATTCTTTTATAAAATTCTCGGTGAATTCATAGATATGTTTGCAAAGAATTTTCTACAATACACAACTAAAAATACAATCCAAAAAATTAATTACAGTTTTACATTGTTTATGTACTTCTCCTCCAAAAATTAATTACAATTCTACATTATTTATGTACTTCTCGTCAATAATTCACCACACCACAAACCTTCCTGATTTGTCCTGCCGAACCCATTAGCGGGTTAATATCACCCATTTTAACCATCGCATTGGCGAAATCATGGTAAAACAAACCCCAATTCTTGCTATAACTTTCAACTAAATAATCGGTTTCGCCACCGTTAAAGAGAACTTGATCAGAGTGCAACAATCCCCTCCTTTTCACCAAATTTTTGTAGTACTTGTTATCGAATGTGTTGGGCGAGGCAGGGTCAAGTGGAGCCAAATTCACATCCCCGTTGTGTTTGGGGCAAGTGAGCCTTTTGTGCATTGCGAAGCCTGGATCGATGTTAGTCTCGTTGTAAATCCTGTCTTTGAATGTGACACAGCGAGCTTGACCAATTGTGTGAGCACCTGTAAAACGTGTTATGAAATATTTAAGTAATTTTTTTTTTGCAGAAAGTTCAAAGAACTATTCAAAGAATAACATTGAAATTGTTTATAGTAAAAATGTATTATGAAATTAGTTTACAGAAGAACAAAAAAAATTGAGTTTAATTTCGCAATATACCTGAGAGAGTAACCATTTCTTTAGCATTGAGTCCTTGCCTGGCAAACTTTGCAATGAGTACATCGAGATTTTCAAATGAAAACGGTAAGTCGGCGCTAGCCAGATCCATACTTGCTGTGGTTGAGTCTCTTCTTCCTAACTTTACCGTCCATGTCGGGCCATTAACCTACGTATTGATCATACAATAACTAGCATTAGACCTTAATCATTATTCACACAATTAATGACGAGCCACAACTAATTATTGAGAGCTTACATATTCAGAAGAGGCTTCAGCTGCGAGTGCGACTATATCAGCACAGGAGACAACACCTGGACAAATTGCCTCGACTGCCCATTTGGCAGCGTCAATTACTTCGAAACCTCTTATCGAGTTGTTGTTTTGAAGAACAGTTTGTTCTCCTGTGAACCAAGGAGTGTCTTTCAGGAGAACTGATCCGTCACATCCCTAAAGTTAAAAACCAAAAGTAAAATAATTAAGATTAGATAAAGAAAGACAAGTAGATAAAATAATAGTATAATTTTCCTATAAGAGTATGTGCGATGATATACCTGAACAAAACAATCATGGAAATGGAGACGCATGAGAGAGGCCGCCATGCGACGTTCCTTTGCAATGGCATCCTGAATGACTGAGCGAATTATAGGGAGAGCTTTGGGACACATATAGTCATAGTAATTTGGTGTAAGTTGTGCTTGTGAAAGATTAATACAAAACAAGAACACCATTGGCATGGCTATCCATGCAAACTTCGAATAACCCATAGTCTGTGTGTTTGAGAGAGAGAGAGAGAGAGAGAGGTGACGACTATTTGAGAGGAAAAGATGAGAGAGAGAGAGAGAGTTGTTTGCTTTGGATGAATTGAGAGAGAAGAGAAAAGTGTGCATATATATAGCTATAGTAGTTGAACTAGCAATTAGAGAAGAAGTCTTCAACAATAATTTAGGTACTAAAATGTCATTTAAAGAATAATTATTATTTGGACAAATTGCTAGTTTGACCTCGTCAGTAGTCACCAGTCCAAAACATATGTGGTACTTATTCGTAATGAAATTTTCGACTTTGCCTCCATATTTCACAGAAAAATTAATGAATTGTAACATAAGTAATTAACACATTGATTAGCATATGTCACGATATTTAATGAAAATGTAATATATATATATATATATATATATATATATATATATATATATATATATATATATATATATATATAGGGTTAGGTTCAATGGCCAACACTCTTGTTTGGCCAACTCGGCCAACAACGTTTATTTCTCACAATATATACATGAAAATTAAATTTTAACCGTATAGATGTAATCTATATCATTTAGATATGTCGTAGAACAAATTTTGTTTCGTTTGAATTTTTCTATCTAACAAAATCGATAAGTTATTTTCACAACCGTATATTTCGGTATTTTTTTGGATTTCGATGAAAGAAAAGTCGAAACATTGTCAAAATTAATCTAAAGTCTATCTATATAATTTAAATTAAATCCAATGAAAAAATTCGAATTTTAAAATTGATTTCATGATGAATCATGTCGTAAATATTGTCATCCGTCAATATCTTCACGTATCGTGATGGAAATGATAAAAATAATTATTTTTCATGAAATTAAATCTATTACATTCTTAAGTGGTGTATATCACATCTATGCGGTTGGATTTTTATTTTCATGTATATATTGTGAGAAATAAACGTTGTTGGCCGAGTTGGCCATTGAAACTAGCCCATATATATATATATATATATATATATATGTATATATATATATATACTGTTGAAATACATTATTTTATTCTTAATTTTAGCCATTTAACATGTTGAATTAAGTAGTATATTTTGCTAATTTCATTAGTATATTTTGCCTGCGTGAATTCTTTTTTTGGATTCTCCTTACCAAACCTGTATATATATGATACCGATAGAGCAGTCACCTATCGTTACTTGTATTCATTTTTTATGTGATGCCGATATAACTCGAATCCATAACTTTTTGAACATATGATTTTATTGTCAAACACACAACCGACATATATTAATTATTATAATTTATATACTAATTGTGTGACATTTCTTAATTGAGATGCTAACAATTATGTTAAACTATTATATAGAGAATGTTATGGTGAAATGTGGGATTATGGTAAATTGCCTCTACTTAAAATGTTCCGTATGACTTGAATATTGAGTATTTTAATTAGTTTGTATTTGAATAAATGGTACTGTACTTTTTATATTTTATAGGATGATAATTATATTATTTCAAAATTAAAATACATTACATATATAGATTTTTGTAATTCTACTAAGGAGATATGTGGTGTAAAACATATCATTCAAAGAAATATTATGCATTATTTATAACATATTATCACCATATTCAAGGGCGGTACCGCCGGTAAAAGTTTAACCTTCAGTGGGGGTACATATTTTCAATGGCGGTACCGCCGATGAAAGTATACTTTCAGTGGGGGTACCTGTTTTCAAGGGCGGTACCGGCACTGAAAATATTATTAGTGGAGGTACCCCCGGTAATAATATTTCCCCGCCGGTGATAGTGCTGTTTCCAGTAGTGATATTTATATTGTATGAATTATTAAGAAAAACAACACTATTATTTTTGTGGTTATGTTTTTTTTCGTAAAATTGTGTTATACTTCACAATTCAGATATTATTATTTGCATTAATATATGTATTAAAACTTGATAAAAAATGTGTTATTTTCTACTAGAATATAATATAATTGTAAAATATATTTTTGATTATACTTAAAATAGTTCTATAATATCATGCGATTAATATAATTTCAAATAATTTTATTTTATATAATATTGTTAGTTTCACACTCAATAAAATAAAAAAAATAATTATCATGATCGCTGCATAGCGCGAGTATTATCCTAGTAATGAAATAAATGATTTATTCACTGTCCAAAAAATTATAAAAAATGAATCAAAGAACAAATGAATAAAAAAAACACTAATCTCCTTATTTGGCCTCAGTTAATCACACTACAAACTTTCCTGATTTCTCCATCCGAACCCATGATTGGATTGATATCCCCCATCTTAACCATCGCATCGGCGAAATCCTTGAAAAACAAACTCCAATCCTTACTATAACTTTCGACAACATAATCTGTCTCCCCGCCATTAAATAAAACTTGATCAGAGTGCAATAGTCCTCTCTTTTGCATCAGGTTCTTGTAGTACTTGTTATCGAACGAGTTAGGGGTGACAGGGTCGAGTGGTGACAAATTCAAGTCTCCATTGAATTGAGGGCAACCACGTCTTTGGTTTAACGCAAAACCTGGGTCGATATTGCTCTCGCTATAGATCCTTGTTTTGAATGTGGCACAATGAGCTTGACCTATTGTGTGTGCACCTGCAAAAATAGCGTGAAGTGTGGAAATTAAAATTTGAGGATTATATTTTGGAATTAATTATAATTTTTAAATGTAAACCGGTGTTTTTTTCGCAATTTCGTAGGTTTTTAATTGGATTTATACCTGAGAGAGCAACCATATCTTTAGCATTGAGTCCTTGCTTCGCAAATTTCGAAATGAGTATGTCGAGGTCGTCGAAAGCAATCGGTATGTTGGCACTAGCTAGATCCTTATTGGCTGTGGTCGAGTCTCTTCTCCCTAGCTTTGCAGTCCATGTTGGCCCATTCACCTATATTAATTTTGATCATCATCAGAGACACAAACAATTAAAAAAGCACAACATATATTTTTTGTTTTCATTTTTTTTGGGTGCTTATTTGAACTTTTCTGAATGAGAAAGAAAATGCATACATATTCTGAAGAATCTCGAGCAGCGAGTGCGAGTATATCTGCACACGAGACGACACCAGGACAGACTGCCTCGATTGCCCACTTAGCAGCGTCAATAACTTCAAAACCTCGTATGGAGTTGTTGTTTTGTAGAACAGTTTGTTCCCCTATAAACCATGGCGTGTCTTTCAGGAGTACTGATCCATCACATCCCTAAATATGTTATTAATTATTTTGATTAGATTCGACCTCATATATGTCATCTTCAATATAATACGGTTTAATTATATTAATGTATTATCATTGTATAACGGTAGATCTATATTCTATATCATGTGATGATACCTGAACAAAGCAGTCGTGGAAATGGAGACGAATGAGAGAGGCAGCCATGCGACGTTCTATTGCAACGGCAGCCCTGATGACTGTACGAATGATAGGTAGAGCAAGTGGACACGTCTCATCATAGTAATTAGGTGTTAGTTGTGCTTTAGAGTGGTTTGTAGAAAACAAAAGCATCATTGCAATGGCTATCCATGCGAATCTAGAAGAACCCATCGTAGACATAGACATAGAGAGAGAGAGAGAGAGAGAGAGAGAGAGAGAGAGAGAGAGAGAGAGAGAGAGAGTTTTCAAGGTCGAAAGATAAAAAGCAAATTGAGAATTGAGTATTTAGTGTAGGTTGAATGAAGAACGATTAGAGGCTTGGTTTTATAGGGTTCTTTTGGTTGAATTAGTATTACAGGAAGAAGATTTAAATATAGTTTATTTGATAAAGAAAGGAAGATTTCAATTTCTTTGATTTTAATAACGAAAAGAAGATATCAACACTAATGTCAAAAAGAAAGTTTCAATATTAATGTTGTTATAATATATAGTTAATAATTAACACGTTAAGCGATCAACTTTTGTGACTTTGTCATCCAGTCAAATTAAGGCACGGGCTTGTTTAGTTATGTGTAGTGGTATTCAGGCACTGTCACCTTCATGTTATTAATAAAGGCGAATTCGTATCTGCACATTGATATAGACTCTTGTTTAACATAGTCGGCTTAATGATGGTGTGTTTAATTATCTTATCTTTCACTAATTATATGTGGCAATATGTGGTGTTGGAATTTTGGGGTTTGATTGATATTGAATTGAATAGGAGATATTTGTTGGTGTTCGAGTTCGGTGATGGATATCAAAATCTGTGGATAATTGACTAAAGAATACAATAGAATACCCTCTCTGTAAAGTTTCGTACGAAGTGGTTTTGTTATAAGCATACACACACCCAAATTGTACACACAAATAATAGATAAATAGATACAAACACAAACGGTGCACACACGAATTTATGATACAATATTTGAGATAAGGGTGTGATTGTTTTTTATACTGCTTACTTTATTTTTCTCAATATTTTCTCTCTCAAATAACATACGAGATATGTTGCATTTATAGATTCACATACACCCTCTCAAATACAACACTTTGTATGGATAAAAACAAATTCTTATCCATCTACATACATCCGTACATCAATTTATTCACTACATAAATTAATTATTATATAATTAAAACATATAACTAAAAACATTAATTTTAATATGTGGTACTTTAAATTAATAATTAATAATTAGCTTTACCCCGCGCTATTGGGCGGGATTGTTCAGGTTTGTGGGATAATTTAGTTGAAAAAAATTATTATTTGTTTTATGTTCGTGGTTTATTTTTTTCCTTTTTGATTATTGACACATGTATAATTTTGTGTGTTGTGTGTGGATGATATGGCATATGTATTTATCAACAAATGAAGACACAATTCATCTCGGATCTAAATACATCTGCAATATATGTTGATTGCGTGCTTGACATTAGTGAATTATGGATCTATTGTAAGTTACATGTAGATACACAATACTCAAAATACAACATACTCAAAATACAAATCTCAAAACAAATTCAATGGTCAAAAAATCCCAAGTACCGAATAGATGATACTTAATTGAGTATATTAGCTATATATATATATATATATATATATATATATATATATATATATATAGTCGTATTCCTATAGTTTGACGGTTTCATTTATCGTAATTGTCTTATTATGATAACGTTCGAACATTTATACAATTCATGATATATTTAATATAAACATATTTATTTATATTAATAATCCAAAACACAATATTATATAAACAACTTATATGATAGGTAAAATCACTATAATCACTAAAAACAATGTATGATTCAGACGCATAGTTTATGCAACCATCAGTTTTTAGCACAAAATTATATCGTTCAATGCCCCCCCCCCCCCCACGGCCATTAGCCTCAACGTATTTTTTTTCATTTCTCTTATTGTTACCTTTTGATGGAAATGTAAATAGAATTGTAGTGTCATTTTCTTGAATAGGATATCCTCCGTATTTATCGATTTTTTCATAATAATTTCATCATTGGAACCTCGTATTGGATCCGTAATGTTTTCAAGCCTAAACCACACTTCTTTTTGGCAAATACATAGATTTCCAATGGAGTAATATTAATCCCTTATCATCACCCCCCTATACCTTTTCATAGAAATTAGTTTATCATGAAATCGATTTTTGTTAACATACATTTAGGGAGTTTCTTTGCAAACATTACATATGTTAATTTTTCCATGATTAGTTCGTTTTCCCAATCGAGACAATCTTTGATTAGTTTGTTCACAAAAGTTAAACTCCATTTTGAATAATTACTTTACGCTACATGATGGTATATATATCATAACCTAATTGATGGATGTTAATAATATGTATTTAATTAATTACCGAACATAACAATTAGGTGGTCGTTATCGTCAAATAGCATTTCTTTTTCCCTTTTTAAATAATTTTCGACAATTATTTCGAAGAAAAAACAGAGCATATTTGTAGTAATAAGTTTTTAGGAAAGTGCTATGATAGATCCATTTACAAAAATATATTTTGAATATTTATCAATTAATAAAAAATAATTTGTAAGATTCAAATGTATATTTATTATTTAATATTATGCAAAATAAAAAAATTGTATCATTAATTGATAAATATCTAAAATATCTTTAATTTTTTTTTAAAAATGGCTCTATTATAGAACTCCCCAAGTTTTTATTAATAAACTCAATTTTTCTGATAGGATCTCAAATTTTATTCTATTACGTTAATCAATATTAATAAATTAATTCTTTTATAAAATTCTCGGTGAATTCATAGATATGTTTGCAAAGAATTTTCTACAATACACAACTAAAAATACAATCCAAAAAATTAATTACAGTTTTACATTGTTTATGTACTTCTCCTCCAAAAATTAATTACAATTCTACATTATTTATGTACTTCTCGTCAATAATTCACCACACCACAAACCTTCCTGATTTGTCCTGCCGAACCCATTAGCGGGTTAATATCACCCATTTTAACCATCGCATTGGCGAAATCATGGTAAAACAAACCCCAATTCTTGCTATAACTTTCAACTAAATAATCGGTTTCGCCACCGTTAAAGAGAACTTGATCAGAGTGCAACAATCCCCTCCTTTTCACCAAATTTTTGTAGTACTTGTTATCGAATGTGTTGGGCGAGGCAGGGTCAAGTGGAGCCAAATTCACATCCCCGTTGTGTTTGGGGCAAGTGAGCCTTTTGTGCATTGCGAAGCCTGGATCGATGTTAGTCTCGTTGTAAATCCTGTCTTTGAATGTGACACAGCGAGCTTGACCAATTGTGTGAGCACCTGTAAAACGTGTTATGAAATATTTAAGTAATTGTTTTTTTGCAGAAAGTTCAAAGAACTATTCAAAGAATAACATTGAAATTGTTTATAGTAAAAATGTATTATGAAATTAGTTTACAGAAGAACAAAAAAAATTGAGTTTAATTTCGCAATATACCTGAGAGAGTAACCATTTCTTTAGCATTGAGTCCTTGCCTGGCAAACTTTGCAATGAGTACATCGAGATTTTCAAATGAAAACGGTAAGTCGGCGCTAGCCAGATCCATACTTGCTGTGGTTGAGTCTCTTCTTCCTAACTTTACCGTCCATGTCGGGCCATTAACCTACGTATTGATCATACAATAACTAGCATTAGACCTTAATCATTATTCACACAATTAATGACAAGCCACAACTAATTATTGAGAGCTTACATATTCAGAAGAGGCTTCAGCTGCGAGTGCGACTATATCAGCACAGGAGACAACACCTGGACAAATTGCCTCGACTGCCCATTTGGCAGCGTCAATTACTTCGAAACCTCTTATCGAGTTGCTGTTTTGAAGAACAGTTTGTTCTCCTGTGAACCAAGGAGTGTCTTTCAGGAGAACTGATCCGTCACATCCCTAAAGTTAAAAACCAAAAGTAAAATAATTAAGATTAGATAAAGAAAGACAAGTAGATAAAATAATAGTATAATTTTCCTATAAGAGTATGTGCGATGATATACCTGAACAAAACAATCATGGAAATGGAGACGCATGAGAGAGGCCGCCATGCGACGTTCCTTTGCAATGGCATCCTGAATGACTGAGCGAATTATAGGGAGAGCTTTGGGACACATATAGTCATAGTAATTTGGTGTAAGTTGTGCTTGTGAAAGATTAATACAAAACAAGAACACCATTGGCATGGCTATCCATGCAAACTTCGAATAACCCATAGTCTGTGTGTTTGAGAGAGAGAGAGAGAGAGAGAGAGAGAGAGAGGTGACGACTATTTGAGAGGAAAAGATGAGAGAGAGAGAGAGAGAGAGTTGTTTGCTTTGGATGAATTGAGAGAGAAGAGAAAAGTGTGCATATATATAGCTATAGTAGTTGAACTAGCAATTAGAGAAGAAGTCTTCAACAATAATTTAGGTACTAAAATGTCATTTAAAGAATAATTATTATTTGGACAAATTGCTAGTTTGACCTCGTCAGTAGTCACCAGTCCAAAACATATGTGGTACTTATTCGTAATGGAATTTTCGACTTTGCCTCCATATTTCACAGAAAAATTAATGAATTGTAACATAAGTAATTAACACATTGATTAGCATATGTCACGATATTTAATGAAAATGTAATATATATATATATATATATATATATATATATATATATATATATAGGGTTAGGTTCAATGGCCAACACTCTTGTTTGGCCAACTCGGCCAACAACGTTTATTTCTCACAATATATACATGAAAATTAAATTTTAACCGTATAGATGTAATCTATATCATTTACATATGTCGTAGAACAAATTTTGTTTCGTTTGAATTTTTCTATCTAACAAAATCGATAAGTTATTTTCACAACCGTATATTTCGGTATTTTTTTGGATTTCGATGAAAGAAAAGTCGAAACATTGTCAAAATTAATCTAAAGTCTATCTATATAATTTAAATTAAATCCAATGAAAAAATTCGAATTTTAAAATTGATTTCATGATGAATCATGTCGTAAATATTGTCATCCGTCAATATCTTCACGTATCGTGATGGAAATGATAAAAATAATTATTTTTCATGAAATTAAATCTATTACATTCTTAAGTGGTGTATATCACATCTATGCGGTTGGATTTTTATTTTCATGTATATATTGTGAGAAATAAACGTTGTTGGCCGAGTTGGCCATTGAAACTAGCCCATATATATATATATATATATATATATATATATATATATATATATATATATATATATATATATATATATATATATATATATATATATATATATATATATATATATACTGTTGAAATACATTATTTTATTCTTAATTTTAGCCATTTAACATGTTGAATTAAGTAGTATATTTTGTTAATATGAATAGTATATTTTGTCTGCGTGAATTCTTTTTGGATTCTTTTTTTGGATTCTCCTTACCAAACCTGTATATATATGATACCGATAGAGCAGTCACCTATCGTTACTTGTATTCATTTTTATGTGATGCCGATATAACTCGAATCCATAACTTTTTGAACATATGATTTTATTGTCAAACACACAACCGACATATATTAATTATTATAATTTATATACTAATTGTGTGACATTTCTTAATTGAGATGCTAACAATTATGTTAAACTATTATATAGAGAATGTTATGGTGAAATGTGGGATTATGGTAAATTGCCTCTACTTAAAATGTTCCGTATGACTTGAATATTGAGTATTTTAATTAGTTTGTATTTGAATAAATGGTACTGTACTTTTTATATTTTATAGGATGATAATTATATTATTTCAAAATTAAAATACATTACATATATAGATTTTTGTAATTCTACTAAGGAGATATGTGGTGTAAAACATATCATTCAAAGAAATATTATGCATTATTTATAACATATTATCACCATATTCAAGGGCGGTACCGCCGGTAAAAGTTTAACCTTCAGTGGGGGTACATATTTTCAATGGCGGTACCGCCGATGAAAGTATACTTTCAGTGGGGGTACCTGTTTTCAAGGGCGGTACCGGCACTGAAAATATTATTAGTGGAGGTACCCCCGGTAATAATATTTCCCCGCCGGTGATAGTGCTGTTTCCAGTAGTGATATTTATATTGTATGAATTATTAAGAAAAACAACACTATTATTTTTGTGGTTATGTTTTTTTTCGTAAAATTGTGTTATACTTCACAATTCAGATATTATTATTTGCATTAATATATGTATTAAAACTTGATAAAAAATGTGTTATTTTCTACTAGAATATAATATAATTGTAAAATATATTTTTGATTATACTTAAAATAGTTCTATAATATCATGCGATTAATATAATTTCAAATAATTTTATTTTATATAATATTGTTAGTTTCACACTCAATAAAATAAAAAACATAATTATCATGATCGCTGCATAGCGCGAGTATTATCCTAGTAATGAAATAAATGATTTATTCACTGTCCAAAAAATTATAAAAAATGAATCAAAGAACAAATGAATAAAAAAAACACTAATCTCCTTATTTGGCCTCAGTTAATCACACTACAAACTTTCCTGATTTCTCCATCCGAACCCATGATTGGATTGATATCCCCCATCTTAACCATCGCATCGGCGAAATCCTTGAAAAACAAACTCCAATCCTTACTATAACTTTCGACAACATAATCTGTCTCCCCGCCATTAAATAAAACTTGATCAGAGTGCAATAGTCCTCTCTTTTGCATCAGGTTCTTGTAGTACTTGTTATCGAACGAGTTAGGGGTGACAGGGTCGAGTGGTGACAAATTCAAGTCTCCATTGAATTGAGGGCAACCACGTCTTTGGTTTAACGCAAAACCTGGGTCGATATTGCTCTCGCTATAGATCCTTGTTTTGAATGTGGCACAATGAGCTTGACCTATTGTGTGTGCACCTGCAAAAATAGCGTGAAGTGTGGAAATTAAAATTTGAGGATTATATTTTGGAATTAATTATAATTTTTAAATGTAAACCGGTGTTTTTTTCGCAATTTCGTAGGTTTTTAATTGGATTTATACCTGAGAGAGCAACCATTTCTTTAGCATTGAGTCCTTGCTTCGCAAATTTCGAAATGAGTATGTCGAGGTCGTCGAAAGCAATCGGTATGTTGGCACTAGCTAGATCCTTATTGGCTGTGGTCGAGTCTCTTCTCCCTAGCTTTGCAGTCCATGTTGGCCCATTCACCTATATTAATTTTGATCATCATCAGAGACACAAACAATTAAAAAAGCACAACATATATTTTTTGTTTTCATTTTTTTTAGGTGCTTATTTGAACTTTTCTGAATGAGAAAGAAAATGCATACATATTCTGAAGAATCTCGAGCAGCGAGTGCGGGTATATCTGCACACGAGACGACACCAGGACAGACTGCCTCGATTGCCCACTTAGCAGCGTCAATAACTTCAAAACCTCGTATGGAGTTGTTGTTTTGTAGAACAGTTTGTTCCCCTATAAACCATGGCGTGTCTTTCAGGAGTACTGATCCATCACATCCCTAAATATGTTATTAATTATTTTGATTAGATTCGACCTCATATATGTCATCTTCAATATAATACGGTTTAATTATATTAATGTATTATCATTGTATAATGGTAGATCTATATGCTATATCATGTGATGATACCTGAACAAAGCAGTCGTGGAAATGGAGAAAAATGAGAGAGGCAGCCATGCGACGTTCTATTGCAACGGCAGCCCTGATGACTGTACGAATGATAGGTAGAGCAAGTGGACACGTCTCATCATAGTAATTAGGTGTTAGTTGTGCTTTAGATTGGTTTGTAGAAAACAAAAGCATCATTGCAATGGCTATCCATGCGAATCTAGAAGAACCCATCGTAGACATAGAGAGAGAGAGAGAGAGAGAGAGAGAGAGAGAGAGAGAGAGAGAGAGAGAGAGAGAGAGAGTTTTCAAGGTCGAAAGATAAAAAGCAAATTGAGAATTGAGTATTTAGTGTAGGTTGAATGAAGAACGATTAGAGGCTTGGCTTTATAGGGTTCTTTTGGTTGAATTAGTATTACAGGAAGAAGATTTAAATATAGTTTATTTGATAAAGAAAGGAAGATTTCAATTTCTTTGATTTTAATAACGAAAAGAAGATATCAACACTAATGTCAAAAAGAAAGTTTCAATATTAATGTTGTTATAATATATAGTTAATAATTAACACGTTAAGCGATCAACTTTTGTGACTTTGTCATCCAGTCAAATTAAGGCACGGGCTTGTTTAGTTATGTGTAGTGGTATTCAGGCACTGTCACCTTCATGTTATTAATAAAGGCGAATTCGTATCTGCACATTGATATAGACTCTTGTTTAACAGAGTCGGCTTAATGATGGTGTGTTTAATTATTTTATCTTTCACTAATTATATGTGGCAATATGTGGTGTTGGAATTTTGGGGTTTGATTGATATTGAATTGAATAGGAGATATTTGTTGGTGTTCGAGTTCGGTGATGGATATCAAAATCTGTGGATAATTGACTAAAGAATACAATAGAATACCCTCTCTGTAAAGTTTCGTACGAAGTGGTTTTGTTATAAGCATACACACACCCAAATTGTACACACAAATAATAGATAAATAGATACAAACACAAACGGTGCACACACGAATTTGTGATACAATATTTGAGATAAGGGTGTGATTGTTTTTTATACTGCTTACTTTATTTTTCTCAATATTTTCTCTCTCAAATAACATACGAGATATGTTGCATTTATAGATTCACATACACCCTCTCAAATACAACACTTTGTATGGATAAAAACTAATTCTTATCCATCTACATACATCCATACATCAATTTATTCACTACATAAATTAATTATTATATAATTAAAACATATAACTAAAAACATTAATTTTAATATGTGGTACTTTAAATTAATAATTAATAATTAGCTTTACCCCGCGCTATTGGGCGGGATTGTTCAGGTTTGTGGGATAATTTAGTTGAAAAAAATTATTATTTGTTTTATGTTCGTGGTTTATTTTTTTCCTTTTTGATTATTGACACATGTATAATTTTGTGTGTTGTGTGTGGATGATATGGCATATGTATTTATCAACGAATGAAGACACAATTCATCTCGGATCTAAATACATCTGCAATATATGTTGATTGCGTGCTTGACATTAGTGAATTATGGATCTATTGTAAGTTACATGTAGATACACAATACTCAAAATACAACATACTCAAAATACAAATCTCAAAACAAATTCAATGGTCAAAAAATCCCAAGTACCGAATAGATGATACTTAATTTAGTATATTAGCTATATATATATATATATACTTAATTTAGTATATTAGCTATATATATATATATATATATATATATATATATATATATATATATATATATATATATATATATATATATATATAGTCGTATTCCTATAGTTTGACGGTTTCATTTATCGTAATTGTCTTATTATGATAACGTTCGAACATTTATACAATTCATGATATATTTAATATAAACATATTTATTTATATTAATTATCCAAAACACAATATTATATAAACAACTTATATGATAGGTAAAATCACTATAATCACTAAAAACAATGTATGATTCAGACGCATAGTTTATGGAACCATCAGTTTTTAGCACAAAATTATATCGTTCAATGCCCCCCCCCCCCCTCCGCCATTAGCCTCAACGTATTTTTTTTCATTTCTCTTATTGTTACCTTTTGATGGAAATGTAAATAGAATTGTAGTGTCATTTTCTTGAATAGGATATCCTCCGTATTTATCGATTTTTTCATAATAATTTCATCATTGGAACCTCGTATTGGATCCGTAATGTTTTCAAGCCTAAACCACACTTCTTTTTGGCAAATACATAGATTTCCAATGGAGTAATATTAATCCCTTATCATCACCCCCCTATACCTTTCCATAGAAATTAGTTTATCATGAAATCGATTTTTGTTAACATACATTTAGGGAGTTTCTTTGCAAACATTACATATGTTAATTTTTCCATGATTAGTTCATTTTCCCAATCGAGACAATCTTTGATTAGTTTGTTCACAAAAGTTAAACTCCATTTTGAATAATTACTTTACGCTACATGATGGTATATATATCATAACCTAATTGATGGATGTTAATAATATGTATTTAATTAATTACCGAACATAACAATTAGGTGGTCGTTATCGTCAAATAGCATTTCTTTTTCCCTTTTTAAATAATTTTCGACAATTATTTCGAAGAAAAAACAGAGCATATTTGTAGTAATAAGTTTTTAGGAAAGTGCTATGATAGATCCATTTACAAAAATATATTTTGAATATTTATCAATTAATAAAAAATAATTTGTAAGATTCAAATGTATATTTATTATTTAATATTATGCAAAATAAAAAAATTGTATCATTAATTGATAAATATCTAAAATATCTTTAATTTTTTTTTTAAAATGGCTCTATTATAGAACTCCCCAAGTTTTTATTAATAAACTCAATTTTTCTGATAGGATCTCAAATTTTATTCTATTACGTTAATCAATATTAATAAATTAATTCTTTTATAAAATTCTCGGTGAATTCATAGATATGTTTGCAAAGAATTTTCTACAATACACAACTAAAAATACAATCCAAAAAATTAATTACAGTTTTACATTGTTTATGTACTTCTCCTCCAAAAATTAATTACAATTCTACATTATTTATGTACTTCTCGTCAATAATTCACCACACCACAAACCTTCCTGATTTGTCCTGCCGAACCCATTAGCGGGTTAATATCACCCATTTTAACCATCGCATTGGCGAAATCATGGTAAAACAAACCCCAATTCTTGCTATAACTTTCAACTAAATAATCGGTTTCGCCACCGTTAAAGAGAACTTGATCAGAGTGCAACAATCCCCTCCTTTTCACCAAATTTTTGTAGTACTTGTTATCGAATGTGTTGGGCGAGGCAGGGTCAAGTGGAGCCAAATTCACATCCCCGTTGTGTTTGGGGCAAGTGAGCCTTTTGTGCATTGCGAAGCCTGGATCGATGTTAGTCTCGTTGTAAATCCTGTCTTTGAATGTGACACAGCGAGCTTGACCAATTGTGTGAGCACCTGTAAAACGTGTTATGAAATATTTAAGTAATTTTTTTTTTGCAGAAAGTTCAAAGAACTATTCAAAGAATAACATTGAAATTGTTTATAGTAAAAATGTATTATGAAATTAGTTTACAGAAGAACAAAAAAAATTGAGTTTAATTTCGCAATATACCTGAGAGAGTAACCATTTCTTTAGCATTGAGTCCTTGCCTGGCAAACTTTGCAATGAGTACATCGAGATTTTCAAATGAAAACGGTAAGTCGGCGCTAGCCAGATCCATACTTGCTGTGGTTGAGTCTCTTCTTCCTAACTTTACCGTCCATGTCGGGCCATTAACCTACGTATTGATCATACAATAACTAGCATTAGACCTTAATCATTATTCACACAATTAATGACGAGCCACAACTAATTATTGAGAGCTTACATATTCAGAAGAGGCTTCAGCTGCGAGTGCGACTATATCAGCACAGGAGACAACACCTGGACAAATTGCCTCGACTGCCCACTTGGCAGCGTCAATTACTTTGAAACCTCTTATCGAGTTGTTGTTTTGAAGAACAGTTTGTTCTCCTGTGAACCAAGGAGTGTCTTTCAGGAGAACTGATCCGTCACATCCCTAAAGTTAAAAACCAAAAGTAAAATAATTAAGATTAGATAAAGAAAGACAAGTAGATAAAATAATAGTATAATTTTCCTATAAGAGTATGTGCGATGATATACCTGAACAAAACAATCATGGAAATGGAGACGCATGAGAGAGGCCGCCATGCGACGTTCCTTTGCAATGGCATCCTGAATGACTGAGCGAATTATAGGGAGAGCTTTGGGACACATATTGTCATAGTAATTTGGTGTAAGTTGTGCTTGTGAAAGATTAATACAAAACAAGAACACCATTGGCATGGCTATCCATGCAAACTTCGAATAACCCATAGTCTGTGTGTGTGTGTGTGTGTGTGTGTGAGAGAGAGAGAGAGAGAGAGAGAGAGAGAGAGATGAAAAGATAAGAGAGAGAGAGAGAGAGTTGTTTGCTTTGGATGAATTGAGAGAGAAGAGAAAAGTGTGCATATATATAGCTATAGTAGTTGAACTAGCAATTAGAGAAGAAGTCTTCAACAATAATTTAGGTACTAAAATGTCATTTAAAGAATAATTATTATTTGGACAAATTGCTAGTTTGACCTCGTCAGTAGTCACCAGTCCAAAACATATGTGGTACTTATTCGTAATGAAATTTTCGACTTTGCCTCCATATTTCACAGAAAAATTAATGAATTGTAACATAAGTAATTAACACATTGATTAGCATATGTCACGATATTTAATGAAAATGTAATATATATATATATATATATATATATATATATATATATATATATATATATATATATATATATATATATATATATATATGGTTAGGTTCAATGGCCAACACTCTTGTTTGGCCAACTCGGCCAACAACGTTTATTTCTCACAATATATACATGAAAATTAAATTTTAACCGTATAGATGTAATCTATATCATTTAGATATGTCGTAGAACAAATTTTGTTTCGTTTGAATTTTTCTATCTAACAAAATCGATAAGTTATTTTCACAACCGTATATTTCGGTATTTTTTTGGATTTCGATGAAAGAAAAGTCGAAACATTGTCAAAATTAATCTAAAGTCTATCTATATAATTTAAATTAAATCCAATGAAAAAATTCGAATTTTAAAATTGATTTCATGATGAATCATGTCGTAAATATTGTCATCCGTCAATATCTTCACGTATCGTGATGGAAATGATAAAAATAATTATTTTTCATGAAATTAAATCTATTACATTCTTAAGTGGTGTATATCACATCTATGCGGTTGGATTTTTATTTTCATGTATATATTGTGAGAAATAAACGTTGTTGGCCGAGTTGGCCATTGAAACTAGCCCATATATATATATATATATATATATATATATATATATATATATATATATATATATATATATATATATATATATATATATATATATATATATATATGTATATATATATATACTGTTGAAATACATTATTTTATTCTTAATTTTAGCCATTTAACATGTTGAATTAAGTAGTATATTTTGCTAATTTCATTAGTATATTTTGCCTGCGTGAATTCTTTTTTTGGATTCTCCTTACCAAACCTGTATATATATGATACCGATAGAGCAGTCACCTATCGTTACTTGTATTCATTTTTTATGTGATGCCGATATAACTCGAATCCATAACTTTTTGAACATATGATTTTATTGTCAAACACACAACCGACATATATTAATTATTATAATTTATATACTAATTGTGTGACATTTCTTAATTGAGATGCTAACAATTATGTTAAACTATTATATAGAGAATGTTATGGTGAAATGTGGGATTATGGTAAATTGCCTCTACTTAAAATGTTCCGTATGACTTGAATATTGAGTATTTTAATTAGTTTGTATTTGAATAAATGGTACTGTACTTTTTATATTTTATAGGATGATAATTATATTATTTCAAAATTAAAATACATTACATATATAGATTTTTGTAATTCTACTAAGGAGATATGTGGTGTAAAACATATCATTCAAAGAAATATTATGCATTATTTATAACATATTATCACCATATTCAAGGGCGGTACCGCCGGTAAAAGTTTAACCTTCAGTGGGGGTACATATTTTCAATGGCGGTACCGCCGATGAAAGTATACTTTCAGTGGGGGTACCTGTTTTCAAGGGCGGTACCGGCACTGAAAATATTATTAGTGGAGGTACCCCCGGTAATAATATTTCCCCGCCGGTGATAGTGCTGTTTCCAGTAGTGATACTTATATTGTATGAATTATTAAGAAAAACAACACTAGTATTTTTGTGGTTATGTTTTTTTTCGTAAAATTGTGTTATACTTCACAATTCAGATATTATTATTTGCATTAATATATGTATTAAAACTTGATAAAAAATGTGTTATTTTCTACTAGAATATAATATAATTGTAAAATATATTTTTGATTATACTTAAAATAGTTCTATAATATCATGCGATTAATATAATTTCAAATAATTTTATTTTATATAATATTGTTAGTTTCACACTCAATAAAATAAAAAACATAATTATCATGATCGCTGCATAGCGCGAGTATTATCCTAGTAATGAAATAAATGATTTATTCACTGTCCAAAAAATTATAAAAAATGAATCAAAGAACAAATGAATAAAAAAAACACTAATCTCCTTATTTGGCCTCAGTTAATCACACTACAAACTTTCCTGATTTCTCCATCCGAACCCATGATTGGATTGATATCCCCCATCTTAACCATCGCATCGGCGAAATCCTTGAAAAACAAACTCCAATCCTTACTATAACTTTCGACAACATAATCTGTCTCCCCGCCATTAAATAAAACTTGATCAGAGTGCAATAGTCCTCTCTTTTGCATCAGGTTCTTGTAGTACTTGTTATCGAACGAGTTAGGGGTGACAGGGTCGAGTGGTGACAAATTCAAGTCTCCATTGAATTGAGGGCAACCACGTCTTTGGTTTAACGCAAAACCTGGGTCGATATTGCTCTCGCTATAGATCCTTGTTTTGAATGTGGCACAATGAGCTTGACCTATTGTGTGTGCACCTGCAAAAATAGCGTGAAGTGTGGAAATTAAAATTTGAGGATTATATTTTGGAATTAATTATAATTTTTAAATGTAAACCGGTGTTTTTTTCGCAATTTCGTAGGTTTTTAATTGGATTTATACCTGAGAGAGCAACCATATCTTTAGCATTGAGTCCTTGCTTCGCAAATTTCGAAATGAGTATGTCGAGGTCGTCGAAAGCAATCGGTATGTTGGCACTAGCTAGATCCTTATTGGCTGTGGTCGAGTCTCTTCTCCCTAGCTTTGCAGTCCATGTTGGCCCATTCACCTATATTAATTTTGATCATCATCAGAGACACAAACAATTAAAAAAGCACAACATATATTTTTTGTTTTCATTTTTTTTGGGTGCTTATTTGAACTTTTCTGAATGAGAAAGAAAATGCATACATATTCTGAAGAATCTCGAGCAGCGAGTGCGAGTATATCTGCACACGAGACGACACCAGGACAGACTGCCTCGATTGCCCACTTAGCAGCGTCAATAACTTCAAAACCTCGTATGGAGTTGTTGTTTTGTAGAACAGTTTGTTCCCCTATAAACCATGGCGTGTCTTTCAGGAGTACTGATCCATCACATCCCTAAATATGTTATTAATTATTTTGATTAGATTCGACCTCATATATGTCATCTTCAATATAATACGGTTTAATTATATTAATGTATTATCATTGTATAACGGTAGATCTATATTCTATATCATGTGATGATACCTGAACAAAGCAGTCGTGGAAATGGAGACGAATGAGAGAGGCAGCCATGTGACGTTCTATTGCAACGGCAGCCCTGATGACTGTACGAATGATAGGTAGAGCAAGTGGACACGTCTCATCATAGTAATTAGGTGTTAGTTGTGCTTTAGAGTGGTTTGTAGAAAACAAAAGCATCATTGCAATGGCTATCCATGCGAATCTAGAAGAACCCATCGTAGACATAGACATAGAGAGAGAGAGAGAGAGAGAGAGAGAGAGAGAGAGAGAGAGAGAGAGAGAGAGAGAGAGAGAGAGAGAGAGAGAGAGAGAGAGAGAGAGTTTTCAAGGTCGAAAGATAAAAAGCAAATTGAGAATTGAGTATTTAGTGTAGGTTGAATGAAGAACGATTAGAGGCTTGGTTTTATAGGGTTCTTTTGGTTGAATTAGTATTACAGGAAGAAGATTTAAATATAGTTTATTTGATAAAGAAAGGAAGATTTCAATTTCTTTGATTTTAATAACGAAAAGAAGATATCAACACTAATGTCAAAAAGAAAGTTTCAATATTAATGTTGTTATAATATATAGTTAATAATTAACACGTTAAGCGATCAACTTTTGTGACTTTGTCATCCAGTCAAATTAAGGCACGGGCTTGTTTAGTTATGTGTAGTGGTATTCAGGCACTGTCACCTTCATGTTATTAATAAAGGCGAATTCGTATCTGCACATTGATATAGACTCTTGTTTAACATAGTCGGCTTAATGATGGTGTGTTTAATTATCTTATCTTTCACTAATTATATGTGGCAATATGTGGTGTTGGAATTTTGGGGTTTGATTGATATTGAATTGAATAGGAGATATTTGTTGGTGTTCGAGTTCGGTGATGGATATCAAAATCTGTGGATAATTGACTAAAGAATACAATAGAATACCCTCTCTGTAAAGTTTCGTACGAAGTGGTTTTGTTATAAGCATACACACACCCAAATTGTACACACAAATAATAGATAAATAGATACAAACACAAACGGTGCACACACGAATTTATGATACAATATTTGAGATAAGGGTGTGATTGTTTTTTATACTGCTTACTTTATTTTTCTCAATATTTTCTCTCTCAAATAACATACGAGATATGTTGCATTTATAAATTCACATACACCCTCTCAAATACAACACTTTGTATGGATAAAAACTAATTCTTATCCATCTACATACATCCGTACATCAATTTATTCACTACATAAATTAATTATTATATAATTAAAACATATAACTAAAAACATTAATTTTAATATGTGGTACTTTAAATTAATAATTAATAATTAGCTTTACCCCGCGCTATTGGGCGGGATTGTTCAGGTTTGTGGGATAATTTAGTTGAAAAAAATTATTATTTGTTTTATGTTCGTGGTTTATTTTTTTCCTTTTTGATTATTGACACATGTATAATTTTGTGTGTTGTGTGTGGATGATATGGCATATGTATTTATCAACAAATGAAGACACAATTCATCTCGGATCTAAATACATCTGCAATATATGTTGATTGCGTGCTTGACATTAGTGAATTATGGATCTATTGTAAGTTACATGTAGATACACAATACTCAAAATACAACATACTCAAAATACAAATCTCAAAACAAATTCAATGGTCAAAAAATCCCAAGTACCGAATAGATGATACTTAATTGAGTATATTAGCTATATATATATATATATATATATATATATATATATATATATATATATATATATATATATATATATAGTCGTATTCCTATAGTTTGACGGTTTCATTTATCGTAATTGTCTTATTATGATAACGTTCGAACATTTATACAATTCATGATATATTTAATATAAACATATTTATTTATATTAATAATCCAAAACACAATATTATATAAACAACTTATATGATAGGTAAAATCACTATAATCACTAAAAACAATGTATGATTCAGACGCATAGTTTATGCAACCATCAGTTTTTAGCACAAAATTATATCGTTCAATGCCCCCCCCCCCCCCCCCCCCCCCCTCGGCCATTAGCCTCAAGGTATTTTTTTTCATTTCTCTTATTGTTACCTTTTGATGGAAATGTAAATAGAATTGTAGTGTCATTTTCTTGAATAGGATATCCTCCGTATTTGTCGATTTTTTCATAATAATTTCATCATTGGAACCTCGTATTGGATCCGTAATGTTTTCAAGCCTAAACCACACTTCTTTTTGGCAAATACATAGATTTCCAATGGAGTAATATTAATCCCTTATCATCACCCCCCTATACCTTTTCATAGAAATTAGTTTATCATGAAATCGATTTTTGTTAACATACATTTAGGGAGTTTCTTTGCAAACATTACATATGTTAATTTTTCCATGATTAGTTCGTTTTCCCAATCGAGACAATCTTTGATTAGTTTGTTCACAAAAGTTAAACTCCATTTTGAATAATTACTTTACGCTACATGATGGTATATATATCATAACCTAATTGATGGATGTTAATAATATGTATTTAATTAATTACCGAACATAACAATTAGGTGGTCGTTATCGTCAAATAGCATTTCTTTTTCCCTTTTTAAATAATTTTCGACAATTATTTCGAAGAAAAAACAGAGCATATTTGTAGTAATAAGTTTTTAGGAAAGTGCTATGATAGATCCATTTACAAAAATATATTTTGAATATTTATCAATTAATAAAAAATAATTTGTAAGATTCAAATGTATATTTATTATTTAATATTATGCAAAATAAAAAAATTGTATCATTAATTGATAAATATCTAAAATATCTTTAATTTTTTTTTTAAAATGGCTCTATTATAGAACTCCCCAAGTTTTTATTAATAAACTCAATTTTTCTGATAGGATCTCAAATTTTATTCTATTACGTTAATCAATATTAATAAATTAATTCTTTTATAAAATTCTCGGTGAATTCATAGATATGTTTGCAAAGAATTTTCTACAATACACAACTAAAAATACAATCCAAAAAATTAATTACAGTTTTACATTGTTTATGTACTTCTCCTCCAAAAATTAATTACAATTCTACATTATTTATGTACTTCTCGTCAATAATTCACCACACCACAAACCTTCCTGATTTGTCCTGCCGAACCCATTAGCGGGTTAATATCACCCATTTTAACCATCGCATTGGCGAAATCATGGTAAAACAAACCCCAATTCTTGCTATAACTTTCAACTAAATAATCGGTTTCGCCACCGTTAAAGAGAACTTGATCAGAGTGCAACAATCCCCTCCTTTTCACCAAATTTTTGTAGTACTTGTTATCGAATGTGTTGGGCGAGGCAGGGTCAAGTGGAGCCAAATTCACATCCCCGTTGTGTTTGGGGCAAGTGAGCCTTTTGTGCATTGCGAAGCCTGGATCGATGTTAGTCTCGTTGTAAATCCTGTCTTTGAATGTGACACAGCGAGCTTGACCAATTGTGTGAGCACCTGTAAAACGTGTTATGAAATATTTAAGTAATTTTTTTTTTGCAGAAAGTTCAAAGAACTATTCAAAGAATAACATTGAAATTGTTTATAGTAAAAATGTATTATGAAATTAGTTTACAGAAGAACAAAAAAAATTGAGTTTAATTTCGCAATATACCTGAGAGAGTAACCATTTCTTTAGCATTGAGTCCTTGCCTGGCAAACTTTGCAATGAGTACATCGAGATTTTCAAATGAAAACGGTAAGTCGGCGCTAGCCAGATCCATACTTGCTGTGGTTGAGTCTCTTCTTCCTAACTTTACCGTCCATGTCGGGCCATTAACCTACGTATTGATCATACAATAACTAGCATTAGACCTTAATCATTATTCACACAATTAATGACGAGCCACAACTAATTATTGAGAGCTTACATATTCAGAAGAGGCTTCAGCTGCGAGTGCGACTATATCAGCACAGGAGACAACACCTGGACAAATTGCCTCGACTGCCCATTTGGCAGCGTCAATTACTTCGAAACCTCTTATCGAGTTGTTGTTTTGAAGAACAGTTTGTTCTCCTGTGAACCAAGGAGTGTCTTTCAGGAGAACTGATCCGTCACATCCCTAAAGTTAAAAACCAAAAGTAAAATAATTAAGATTAGATAAAGAAAGACAAGTAGATAAAATAATAGTATAATTTTCCTATAAGAGTATGTGCGATGATATACCTGAACAAAACAATCATGGAAATGGAGACGCATGAGAGAGGCCGCCATGCGACGTTCCTTTGCAATGGCATCCTGAATGACTGAGCGAATTATAGGGAGAGCTTTGGGACACATATAGTCATAGTAATTTGGTGTAAGTTGTGCTTGTGAAAGATTAATACAAAACAAGAACACCATTGGCATGGCTATCCATGCAAACTTCGAATAACCCATAGTCTGTGTGTTTGAGAGAGAGAGAGAGAGAGAGAGAGAGAGAGGTGACGACTATTTGAGAGGAAAAGATGAGAGAGAGAGAGAGAGAGAGTTGTTTGCTTTGGATGAATTGAGAGAGAAGAGAAAAGTGTGCATATATATAGCTATAGTAGTTGAACTAGCAATTAGAGAAGAAGTCTTCAACAATAATTTAGGTACTAAAATGTCATTTAAAGAATAATTATTATTTGGACAAATTGCTAGTTTGACCTCGTCAGTAGTCACCAGTCCAAAACATATGTGGTACTTATTCGTAATGGAATTTTCGACTTTGCCTCCATATTTCACAGAAAAATTAATGAATTGTAACATAAGTAATTAACACATTGATTAGCATATGTCACGATATTTAATGAAAATGTAATATATATATATATATATATATATATATATATATATATATATATATATATATAGGGTTAGGTTCAATGGCCAACACTCTTGTTTGGCCAACTCGGCCAACAACGTTTATTTCTCACAATATATACATGAAAATTAAATTTTAACCGTATAGATGTAATCTATATCATTTACATATGTCGTAGAACAAATTTTGTTTCGTTTGAATATTTCTATCTAACAAAATCGATAAGTTATTTTCACAACCGTATATTTCGGTATTTTTTTGGATTTCGATGAAAGAAAAGTCGAAACATTGTCAAAATTAATCTAAAGTCTATCTATATAATTTAAATTAAATCCAATGAAAAAATTCGAATTTTAAAATTGATTTCATGATGAATCATGTCGTAAATATTGTCATCCGTCAATATCTTCACGTATCGTGATGGAAATGATAAAAATAATTATTTTTCATGAAATTAAATCTATTACATTCTTAAGTGGTGTATATCACATCTATGCGGTTGGATTTTTATTTTCATGTATATATTGTGAGAAATAAACGTTGTTGGCCGAGTTGGCCATTGAAACTAGCCCATATATATATATATATATATATATATATATATACTGTTGAAATACATTATTTTATTCTTAATTTTAGCCATTTAACATGTTGAATTAAGTAGTATATTTTGTTAATATGAATAGTATATTTTGTTAATTTCATTAGTATATTTTGCCTGCGTGAATTCTTTTTGGATTCTTTTTTTGGATTCTCCTTACCAAACCTGTATATATATGATACCGATAGAGCAGTCACCTATCGTTACTTGTATTCATTTTTATGTGATGCCGATATAACTCGAATCCATAACTTTTTGAACATATGATTTTATTGTCAAACACACAACCGACATATATTAATTATTATAATTTATATACTAATTGTGTGACATTTCTTAATTGAGATGCTAACAATTATGTTAAACTATTATATAGAGAATGTTATGGTGAAATGTGGGATTATGGTAAATTGCCTCTACTTAAAATGTTCCGTATGACTTGAATATTGAGTATTTTAATTAGTTTGTATTTGAATAAATGGTACTGTACTTTTTATATTTTATAGGATGATAATTATATTATTTCAAAATTAAAATACATTACATATATAGATTTTTGTAATTCTACTAAGGAGATATGTGGTGTAAAACATATCATTCAAAGAAATATTATGCATTATTTATAACATATTATCACCATATTCAAGGGCGGTACCGCCGGTAAAAGTTTAACCTTCAGTGGGGGTACATATTTTCAATGGCGGTACCGCCGATGAAAGTATACTTTCAGTGGGGGTACCTGTTTTCAAGGGCGGTACCGGCACTGAAAATATTATTAGTGGAGGTACCCCCGGTAATAATATTTCCCCGCCGGTGATAGTGCTGTTTCCAGTAGTGATATTTATATTGTATGAATTATTAAGAAAAACAACACTATTATTTTTGTGGTTATGTTTTTTTTCGTAAAATTGTGTTATACTTCACAATTCAGATATTATTATTTGCATTAATATATGTATTAAAACTTGATAAAAAATGTGTTATTTTCTACTAGAATATAATATAATTGTAAAATATATTTTTGATTATACTTAAAATAGTTCTATAATATCATGCGATTAATATAATTTCAAATAATTTTATTTTATATAATATTGTTAGTTTCACACTCAATAAAATAAAAAACATAATTATCATGATCGCTGCATAGCGCGAGTATTATCCTAGTAATGAAATAAATGATTTATTCACTGTCCAAAAAATTATAAAAAATGAATCAAAGAACAAATGAATAAAAAAAACACTAATCTCCTTATTTGGCCTCAGTTAATCACACTACAAACTTTCCTGATTTCTCCATCCGAACCCATGATTGGATTGATATCCCCCATCTTAACCATCGCATCGGCGAAATCCTTGAAAAACAAACTCCAATCCTTACTATAACTTTCGACAACATAATCTGTCTCCCCGCCATTAAATAAAACTTGATCAGAGTGCAATAGTCCTCTCTTTTGCATCAGGTTCTTGTAGTACTTGTTATCGAACGAGTTAGGGGTGACAGGGTCGAGTGGTGACAAATTCAAGTCTCCATTGAATTGAGGGCAACCACGTCTTTGGTTTAACGCAAAACCTGGGTCGATATTGCTCTCGCTATAGATCCTTGTTTTGAATGTGGCACAATGAGCTTGACCTATTGTGTGTGCACCTGCAAAAATAGCGTGAAGTGTGGAAATTAAAATTTGAGGATTATATTTTGGAATTAATTATAATTTTTAAATGTAAACCGGTGTTTTTTTCGCAATTTCGTAGGTTTTTAATTGGATTTATACCTGAGAGAGCAACCATTTCTTTAGCATTGAGTCCTTGCTTCGCAAATTTCGAAATGAGTATGTCGAGGTCGTCGAAAGCAATCGGTATGTTGGCACTAGCTAGATCCTTATTGGCTGTGGTCGAGTCTCTTCTCCCTAGCTTTGCAGTCCATGTTGGCCCATTCACCTATATTAATTTTGATCATCATCAGAGACACAAACAATTAAAAAAGCACAACATATATTTTTTGTTTTCTTTTTTTTTAGGTGCTTATTTGAACTTTTCTGAATGAGAAAGAAAATGCATACATATTCTGAAGAATCTCGAGCAGCGAGTGCGGGTATATCTGCACACGAGACGACACCAGGACAGACTGCCTCGATTGCCCACTTAGCAGCGTCAATAACTTCAAAACCTCGTATGGAGTTGTTGTTTTGTAGAACAGTTTGTTCCCCTATAAACCATGGCGTGTCTTTCAGGAGTACTGATCCATCACATCCCTAAATATGTTATTAATTATTTTGATTAGATTCGACCTCATATATGTCATCTTCAATATAATACGGTTTAATTATATTAATGTATTATCATTGTATAATGGTAGATCTATATGCTATATCATGTGATGATACCTGAACAAAGCAGTCGTGGAAATGGAGACGAATGAGAGAGGCAGCCATGCGACGTTCTATTGCAACGGCAGCCCTGATGACTGTACGAATGATAGGTAGAGCAAGTGGACACGTCTCATCATAGTAATTAGGTGTTAGTTGTGCTTTAGAGTGGTTTGTAGAAAACAAAAGCATCATTGCAATGGCTATCCATGCGAATCTAGAAGAACCCATCGTAGACATAGAGAGAGAGAGAGAGAGAGAGAGAGAGAGAGAGAGAGAGAGAGAGAGAGAGAGAGAGAGAGAGAGAGAGAGAGAGAGAGTTTTCAAGGTCGAAAGATAAAAAGCAAATTGAGAATTGAGTATTTAGTGTAGGTTGAATGAAGAACGATTAGAGGCTTGGCTTTATAGGGTTCTTTTGGTTGAATTAGTATTACAGGAAGAAGATTTAAATATAGTTTATTTGATAAAGAAAGGAAGATTTCAATTTCTTTGATTTTAATAACGAAAAGAAGATATCAACACTAATGTCAAAAAGAAAGTTTCAATATTAATGTTGTTATAATATATAGTTAATAATTAACACGTTAAGCGATCAACTTTTGTGACTTTGTCATCCAGTCAAATTAAGGCACGGGCTTGTTTAGTTATGTGTAGTGGTATTCAGGCACTGTCACCTTCATGTTATTAATAAAGGCGAATTCGTATCTGCACATTGATATAGACTCTTGTTTAACAGAGTCGGCTTAATGATGGTGTGTTTAATTATTTTATCTTTCACTAATTATATGTGGCAATATGTGGTGTTGGAATTTTGGGGTTTGATTGATATTGAATTGAATAGGAGATATTTGTTGGTGTTCGAGTTCGGTGATGGATATCAAAATCTGTGGATAATTGACTAAAGAATACAATAGAATACCCTCTCTGTAAAGTTTCGTACGAAGTGGTTTTGTTATAAGCATACACACACCCAAATTGTACACACAAATAATAGATAAATAGATACAAACACAAACGGTGCACACACGAATTTATGATACAATATTTGAGATAAGGGTGTGATTGTTTTTTATACTGCTTACTTTATTTTTCTCAATATTTTCTCTCTCAAATAACATACGAGATATGTTGCATTTATAGATTCACATACACCCTCTCAAATACAACACTTTGTATGGATAAAAACTAATTCTTATCCATCTACATACATCCATACATCAATTTATTCACTACATAAATTAATTATTATATAATTAAAACATATAACTAAAAACATTAATTTTAATATGTGGTACTTTAAATTAATAATTAATAATTAGCTTTACCCCGCGCTATTGGGCGGGATTGTTCAGGTTTGTGGGATAATTTAGTTGAAAAAAATTATTATTTGTTTTATGTTCGTGGTTTATTTTTTCCTTTTTGATTATTGACACATGTATAATTTTGTGTGTTGTGTGTGGATGATATGGCATATGTATTTATCAACGAATGAAGACACAATTCATCTCGGATCTAAATACATCTGCAATATATGTTGATTGCGTGCTTGACATTAGTGAATTATGGATCTATTGTAAGTTACATGTAGATACACAATACTCAAAATACAACATACTCAAAATACAAATCTCAAAACAAATTCAATGGTCAAAAAATCCCAAGTACCGAATAGATGATACTTAATTGAGTATATTAGCTATATATATATATATATATATATATATATATATATATATAGTCGTATTCCTATAGTTTGACGGTTTCATTTATCGTAATTGTCTTATTATGATAACGTTCGAACATTTATACAATTCATGATATATTTAATATAAACATATTTATTTATATTAATTATCCAAAACACAATATTATATAAACAACTTATATGATAGGTAAAATCACTATAATCACTAAAAACAATGTATGATTCAGACGCATAGTTTATGGAACCATCAGTTTTTAGCACAAAATTATATCGTTCAATGCCCCCCCCCCCCTCCGCCATTAGCCTCAACGTATTTTTTTTCATTTCTCTTATTGTTACCTTTTGATGGAAATGTAAATAGAATTGTAGTGTCATTTTCTTGAATAGGATATCCTCCGTATTTATCGATTTTTTCATAATAATTTCATCATTGGAACCTCGTATTGGATCCGTAATGTTTTCAAGCCTAAACCACACTTCTTTTTGGCAAATACATAGATTTCCAATGGAGTAATATTAATCCCTTATCATCACCCCCCTATACCTTTCCATAGAAATTAGTTTATCATGAAATCGATTTTTGTTAACATACATTTAGGGAGTTTCTTTGCAAACATTACATATGTTAATTTTTCCATGATTAGTTCATTTTCCCAATCGAGACAATCTTTGATTAGTTTGTTCACAAAAGTTAAACTCCATTTTGAATAATTACTTTACGCTACATGATGGTATATATATCATAACCTAATTGATGGATGTTAATAATATGTATTTAATTAATTACCGAACATAACAATTAGGTGGTCGTTATCGTCAAATAGCATTTCTTTTTCCCTTTTTAAATAATTTTCGACAATTATTTCGAAGAAAAAACAGAGCATATTTGTAGTAATAAGTTTTTAGGAAAGTGCTATGATAGATCCATTTACAAAAATATATTTTGAATATTTATCAATTAATAAAAAATAATTTGTAAGATTCAAATGTATATTTATTATTTAATATTATGCAAAATAAAAAAATTGTATCATTAATTGATAAATATCTAAAATATCTTTAATTTTTTTTTTAAAATGGCTCTATTATAGAACTCCTCAAGTTTTTATTAATAAACTCAATTTTTCTGATAGGATCTCAAATTTTATTCTATTACGTTAATCAATATTAATAAATTAATTCTTTTATAAAATTCTCGGTGAATTCATAGATATGTTTGCAAAGAATTTTCTACAATACACAACTAAAAATACAATCCAAAAAATTAATTACAGTTTTACATTGTTTATGTACTTCTCCTCCAAAAATTAATTACAATTCTACATTATTTATGTACTTCTCGTCAATAATTCACCACACCACAAACCTTCCTGATTTGTCCTGCCGAACCCATTAGCGGGTTAATATCACCCATTTTAACCATCGCATTGGCGAAATCATGGTAAAACAAACCCCAATTCTTGCTATAACTTTCAACTAAATAATCGGTTTCGCCACCGTTAAAGAGAACTTGATCAGAGTGCAACAATCCCCTCCTTTTCACCAAATTTTTGTAGTACTTGTTATCGAATGTGTTGGGCGAGGCAGGGTCAAGTGGAGCCAAATTCACATCCCCGTTGTGTTTGGGGCAAGTGAGCCTTTTGTGCATTGCGAAGCCTGGATCGATGTTAGTCTCGTTGTAAATCCTGTCTTTGAATGTGACACAGCGAGCTTGACCAATTGTGTGAGCACCTGTAAAACGTGTTATGAAATATTTAAGTAATTTTTTTTTTGCAGAAAGTTCAAAGAACTATTCAAAGAATAACATTGAAATTGTTTATAGTAAAAATGTATTATGAAATTAGTTTACAGAAGAACAAAAAAAATTGAGTTTAATTTCGCAATATACCTGAGAGAGTAACCATTTCTTTAGCATTGAGTCCTTGCCTGGCAAACTTTGCAATGAGTACATCGAGATTTTCAAATGAAAACGGTAAGTCGGCGCTAGCCAGATCCATACTTGCTGTGGTTGAGTCTCTTCTTCCTAACTTTACCGTCCATGTCGGGCCATTAACCTACGTATTGATCATACAATAACTAGCATTAGACCTTAATCATTATTCACACAATTAATGACGAGCCACAACTAATTATTGAGAGCTTACATATTCAGAAGAGGCTTCAGCTGCGAGTGCGACTATATCAGCACAGGAGACAACACCTGGACAAATTGCCTCGACTGCCCACTTGGCAGCGTCAATTACTTTGAAACCTCTTATCGAGTTGTTGTTTTGAAGAACAGTTTGTTCTCCTGTGAACCAAGGAGTGTCTTTCAGGAGAACTGATCCGTCACATCCCTAAAGTTAAAAACCAAAAGTAAAATAATTAAGATTAGATAAAGAAAGACAAGTAGATAAAATAATAGTGCCAATGGGTCCATAGCCTAGTTGGTTGAGTGTGAGACACAAAATACCATACGTTGTGAGAGGTTGTGGGTTCGATCCACATTGGCATCAAAAATATTAGGTATCAGTAACGAAAGCGATCGCTTGTCGGATACCATTCAAAAAAAAAAAATAAATAATAGTATAATTTTCCTATAAGAGTATGTGCGATGATATACCTGAACAAAACAATCATGGAAATGGAGACGCATGAGAGAGGCCGCCATGCGACGTTCCTTTGCAATGGCATCCTGAATGACTGAGCGAATTATAGGGAGAGCTTTGGGACACATATAGTCATAGTAATTTGGTGTAAGTTGTGCTTGTGAAAGATTAATACAAAACAAGAACACCATTGGCATGGCTATCCATGCAAACTTCGAATAACCCATAGTCTGTGTGTTTGAGAGAGAGAGAGAGAGAGAGAGAGAGAGAGAGAGAGAGAGAGAGAGAGGTGACGACTATTTGAGAGGAAAAGATGAGAGAGAGAGAGAGAGAGTTGTTTGCTTTGGATGAATTGAGAGAGAAGAGAAAAGTGTGCATATATATAGCTATAGTAGTTGAACTAGCAATTAGAGAAGAAGTCTTCAACAATAATTTAGGTACTAAAATGTCATTTAAAGAATAATTATTATTTGGACAAATTGCTAGTTTGACCTCGTCAGTAGTCACCAGTCCAAAACATATGTGGTACTTATTCATAATGGAATTTTCGACTTTGCCTCCATATTTCACAGAAAAATTAATGAATTGTAACATAAGTAATTAACACATTGATTAGCATATGTCACGATATTTAATGAAAATGTAATATATATATATATATATATATATATATATATATATATATATATATATATATATATATATATATAGGGTTAGGTTCAATGGCCAACACCCTTGTTTGGCCAACTCGGCCAACAACGTTTATTTCTCACAATATATACATGAAAATTAAATTTTAACCGTATAGATGTAATCTATATCATTTAGATATGTCGTAGAACAAATTTTGTTTCGTTTGAATTTTTCTATCTAACAAAATCGATAAGTTATTTTCACAACCGTATATTTCGGTATTTTTTTGGATTTCGATGAAAGAAAAGTCGAAACATTGTCAAAATTAATCTAAAGTCTATTTATATAATTTAAATTAAATCCAATGAAAAAATTCGAATTTTAAAATTGAGTTCATGATGAATCATGTCGTAAATATTGTCATCCGTCAATATCTTCACGTATCGTGATGGAAATGATAAAAATAATTATTTTTCATGAAATTAAATCTATTACATTCTTAAGTGGTGTATATCACATCTATGCGGTTGGATTTTTATTTTCATGTATATATTGTGAGAAATAAACGTTGTTGGCCGAGTTGGCCATTGAACCTAGCCCATATATATATATATATATATATATATATATATATATATATATATATATATATATATATATATATATATATATATATATACTGTTGAAATACATTATTTTATTCTTAATTTTAGCCATTTAACATGTTGAATTAAGTAGTATATTTTGTTAATATGAATAGTATATTTTGCTAATTTCATTAGTATATTTTGCCTGCGTGAATTCTTTTTGGATTCTTTTTTTGGATTTTCCTTACCAAACCTGTATATATATGATACCGATAGAGCAGTCACCTATCGTTACTTGTATTCATTTTTTATGTGATGCCGATATAACTCGAATCCATAACTTTTTGAACATATGATTTTATTGTCAAACACACAACCGACATATATTAATTATTATAATTTATATACTAATTGTGTGACATTTCTTAATTGAGATGCTAACAATTATGTTAAACTATTATATAGAGAATGTTATGGTGAAATGTGGGATTATGGTAAATTGCCTCTACTTAAAATTAGAGGTGGCAAATGCAGCCCGAATCCGAAAAAACCGCCCGACTCGTCCGAGGTCCGGCTCGTCCGCGACCCGAAAATTTTAGAAAATTCAAACGACCGAACCCGACCGACTCGAACCCGAGAAATCCGACCCAAAATTGACCCGGTGTTACATAGTAGTTCGACCCAACTCGATCCGAATCCGAGTTGTCCGAAACCCGATAAATTCGAGACCGACAAGCCTGAACCCAAATAGCCCGAACCGAAATTGATCCGATTCAAATCATATTAACCCGAGTTGACCCGATTAGAAAGATTGTTTCTCTGAATACAAATATTATTTACGGACAAGGTTCACATAATTCATAAACTATTTTTTTTTTTTTTTTTTTGAAGGAAAATTAATTTTTTTTTGAAGGAGGTGTTTTAATCTCATTCGTAAGGGGAGGAAAGAAGATGGGCCCTACTTTAAAAACCAGGAAACCAAGTCATCACTATATTATTATTTAAATTATAATTGGAAAAGGAAGTTATAATGATTTGAATAATAATTTTAGTTTTATATTCAATATTTCGAAAAAAAATAATTTAGTGGATCATTAAAAAAACCCGACACAACCCGAATTTAACTAACCCGAATTTCGAAAGAATCCGAATCCGGAACGAACCCGTATCCAATTAAATCCAAAATACCTATTTAACCTGAGTCCGAATCATCCCGAATATGAAAATCCGAGCCGACTATAATTTCAACTCGAAATTGATCCGACCAAATATGACCCGAGCAGAACCCGACCTGATCCGAGTTGACTTAACCCGAAAAAATCCGAATCCGATAATTAACCCGAAACCCGATGGGTTTAGTCCGAAACCGTCCGAACCCGCCCGTTTGCCACCTCTACTTAAAATGCTCCGTATGACTTGAATATTGAGTATTTTAATTAGTTTGTATTTGAATAAATGGTACTGTACTTTTTATATTTTATAGGATGATAATTATATTATTTCAAAATTAAAATACATTACATATATAGATTTTTGTAATTCTACTAAGGAGATATGTGGTGTAAAACATATCATTCAAAGAAATATTATGCATTATTTATAACATATTATCACCATATTCAAGGGCGGTACCGCCGGTAAAAGTTTAACCTTCAGTGGGGATACATATTTTCAATGGCGGTACCGCCGATGAAAGTATACTTTCAGTGGGGGTACCTGTTTTCAAGGGCGGTACCGGCACTGAAAATATTATTAGTGGAGGTACCCCCGGTAATAATATTTCCCCGCCGGTGATAGTGCTGTTTCCAGTAGTGATATTTATATTGTATGAATTATTAAGAAAAACAACACTATTATTTTTGTGGTTATGTTTTTTTTCGTAAAATTGTGTTATACTTCACAATTCAGATATTATTATTTGCATTAATATATGTATTAAAACTTGATAAAAAATGTGTTATTTTCTACTAGAATATAATATAATTGTAAAATATATTTTTGATTATACTTAAAATAGTTCTATAATATCATGCGATTAATATAATTTCAAATAATTTTATTTTATATAATATTGTTAGTTTCACACTCAATAAAATAAAAAACATAATTATCATGATCGCTGCATAGCGCGAGTATTATTCTAGTAATGAAATAAATGATTTATTCACTGTCCAAAAAATTATAAAAAATGAATCAAAGAACAAATGAATAAAAAAAAACACTAATCTCCTTATTTGGCCTCAGTTAATCACACTACAAACTTTCCTGATTTCTCCATCCGAACCCATGATTGGATTGATATCCCCCATCTTAACCATCGCATCGGCGAAATCCTTGAAAAACAAACTCCAATCCTTACTATAACTTTCGACAACATAATCTGTCTCCCCGCCATTAAATAAAACTTGATCAGAGTGCAATAGTCCTCTCTTTTGCATCAGGTTCTTGTAGTACTTGTTATCGAACGAGTTAGGGGTGACAGGGTCGAGTGGTGACAAATTCAAGTCTCCATTGAATTGAGGGCAACCACGTCTTTGGTTTAACGCAAAACCTGGGTCGATATTGCTCTCGCTATAGATCCTTGTTTTGAATGTGGCACAATGAGCTTGACCTATTGTGTGTGCACCTGCAAAAATAGCGTGAAGTGTGGAAATTAAAATTTGAGGATTATATTTTGGAATTAATTATAATTTTTAAATGTAAACCGGTGTTTTTTTCGCAATTTCGTAGGTTTTTAATTGGATTTATACCTGAGAGAGCAACCATTTCTTTAGCATTGAGTCCTTGCTTCGCAAATTTCGAAATGAGTATGTCGAGGTCGTCGAAAGCAATCGGTATGTTGGCACTAGCTAGATCCTTATTGGCTGTGGTCGAGTCTCTTCTCCCTAGTTTTGCAGTCCATGTTGGCCCATTCACCTATATTAATTTTGATCATCATCAGAGACACAAACAATTAAAAAAGCACAACATATATTTTTTGTTTTCATTTTTTTTGGGTGCTTATTTGAACTTTTCTGAATGAGAAAGAAAATGCATACATATTCTGAAGAATCTCGAGCAGCGAGTGCGAGTATATCTGCACACGAGACGACACCAGGACAGACTGCCTCGATTGCCCACTTAGCAGCGTCAATAACTTCAAAACCTCGTATGGAGTTGTTGTTTTGTAGAACAGTTTGTTCCCCTATAAACCATGGCGTGTCTTTCAGGAGTACTGATCCATCACATCCCTAAATATGTTATTAATTATTTTGATTAGATTCGACCTCATATATGTCATCTTCAATATAATACGGTTTAATTATATTAATGTATTATCATTGTATAATGGTAGATCTATATTCTATATCATGTGATGATACCTGAACAAAGCAGTCGTGGAAATGGAGACGAATGAGAGAGGCAGCCATGCGACGTTCTATTGCAACGGCAGCCCTGATGACTGTACGAATGATAGGTAGAGCAAGTGGACACGTCTCATCATAGTAATTAGGTGTTAGTTGTGCTTTAGAGTGGTTTGTAGAAAACAAAAGCATCATTGCAATGGCTATCCATGCGAATCTAGAAGAACCCATCGTAGACATAGAGAGAGAGAGAGAGAGAGAGAGAGAGAGAGAGAGAGAGAGAGTTTTCAAGGTCGAAAGATAAAAAGCAAATTGAGAATTGAGTATTTAGTGTAGGTTGAATGAAGAACGATTAGAGGCTTGGTTTTATAGGGTTCTTTTGGTTGAATTAGTATTACAGGAAGAAGATTTAAATATAGTTTATTTGATAAAGAAAGGAAGATTTCAATTTCTTTGATTTTAATAACGAAAAGAAGATATCAACACTAATGTCAAAAAGAAAGTTTCAATATTAATGTTGTTATAATATATAGTTAATAATTAACACGTTAAGCGATCAACTTTTGTGACTTTGTCATCCAGTCAAATTAAGGCACGGGCTTGTTTAGTTATGTGTAGTGGTATTCAGGCACTGTCACCTTCATGTTATTAATAAAGGCGAATTCGTATCTGCACATTGATATAGACTCTTGCTTAACAGAGTCGGCTTAATGATGGTGTGTTTAATTATTTTATCTTTCACTAATTATATGTGGCAATATGTGGTGTTGGAATTTTGGGGTTTGATTGATATTGAATTGAATAGGAGATATTTGTTGGTGTTCGAGTTCGGTGATGGATATCAAAATCTGTGGATAATTGACTAAAGAATACAATAGAATACCCTCTCTGTAAAGTTTCGTACGAAGTGGTTTTGTTATAAGGATACACACACCCAAATGGTACACACAAATAATAGATAAATAGATACAAACACAAACGGTGCACACACGAATTTATGATACAATATTTGAGATAAGGGTGTGATTGTTTTTTATACTGCTTACTTTATTTTTCTCAATATTTTCTGTCTCAAATAACATACGAGATATGTTGCATTTATAGATTCACATACACCCTCTCAAATACAACACTTTGTATGGATAAAAACTAATTCTTATCCATCTACATACATCCATACATCAATTTATTCACTACATAAATTAATTATTATATAATTAAAACATATAACTAAAAACATTAATTTTAATATGTGGTACTTTAAATTAATAATTAATAATTAGCTTTACCCCGCGCTATTGGGAGGGATTGTTCAGGTTTGTGGGATAATTTAGTTGAAAAAAATTATTATTTGTTTTCTGATCTTGGTTTATTTTTTTCCTTTTTGATTATTGACACATGTATAATTTTGTGTGTTGTGTGTGGATGATATGGCATATGTATTTATCAACGAATGAAGACACAATTCATCTCGGATCTAAATACATCTGCAATATATGTTGATTGCGTGCTTGACATTAGTGAATTATGGATCTATTGTAAGTTACATGTAGATACACAATACTCAAAATACAACATACTCAAAATACAAATCTCAAAACAAATTCAATGGTCAAAAAATCCCAAGTACCGAATAGATGATACTTAATTGAGTATATTAGTTATATATATATATATATATATATATATATATATATATATATATATATATATATATATATATATATATATATATATATATATATATATATATATATAGTCGTATTCTTATAGTTTGACGGTTTCATTTATCGTAATTGTCTTATTATGATAACGTTCGAACATTTATACAATTCATGATATATTTAATATAAACATATTTATTTATATTAATTATCCAAAACACAATATTATATATACAACTTAATTATATGATAGGTAAAATCACTATAATCACTAAAAACAATGTATGATTCAGACGCATAGTTTATGCAACCATCAGTTTTTAGCACAAAATTATATCGTTCAATGCCCCCCCCCCCCCCCCCCCCTCGGCCATTAGCCTCAACGTATTTTTTTTCATTTCTCTTATTGTTACCTTTTGATGGAAATGTAAATAGAATTGTAGTGTCATTTTCTTGAATAGGATATCCTCCGTATTTGTCGATTTTTTCATAATAATTTCATCATTGGAACCTCGTATTGGATCCGTAATGTTTTCAAGCCTAAACCACACTTCTTTTTGGCAAATACATAGATTTCCAATGGAGTAATATTAATCCCTTATCATCACCCCCCTATACCTTTTCATAGAAATTAGTTTATCATGAAATCGATTTTTGTTAACATACATTTAGGGAGTTTCTTTGCAAACATTACATATGTTAATTTTTCCATGATTAGTTCGTTTTCCCAATCGAGACAATCTTTGATTAGTTTGTTCACAAAAGTTAAACTCCATTTTGAATAATTACTTTACGCTACATGATGGTATATATATCATAACCTAATTGATGGATGTTAATAATATGTATTTAATTAATTACCGAACATAACAATTAGGTGGTCGTTATCGTCAAATAGCATTTCTTTTTCCCTTTTTAAATAATTTTCGACAATTATTTCGAAGAAAAAACAGAGCATATTTGTAGTAATAAGTTTTTAGGAAAGTGCTATGATAGATCCATTTACAAAAATATATTTTGAATATTTATCAATTAATAAAAAATAATTTGTAAGATTCAAATGTATATTTATTATTTAATATTATGCAAAATAAAAAAATTGTATCATTAATTGATAAATATCTAAAATATCTTTAATTTTTTTTTTAAAATGGCTCTATTATAGAACTCCCCAAGTTTTTATTAATAAACTCAATTTTTCTGATAGGATCTCAAATTTTATTCTATTACGTTAATCAATATTAATAAATTAATTCTTTTATAAAATTCTCGGTGAATTCATAGATATGTTTGCAAAGAATTTTCTACAATACACAACTAAAAATACAATCCAAAAAATTAATTACAGTTTTACATTGTTTATGTACTTCTCCTCCAAAAATTAATTACAATTCTACATTATTTATGTACTTCTCGTCAATAATTCACCACACCACAAACCTTCCTGATTTGTCCTGCCGAACCCATTAGCGGGTTAATATCACCCATTTTAACCATCGCATTGGCGAAATCATGGTAAAACAAACCCCAATTCTTGCTATAACTTTCAACTAAATAATCGGTTTCGCCACCGTTAAAGAGAACTTGATCAGAGTGCAACAATCCCCTCCTTTTCACCAAATTTTTGTAGTACTTGTTATCGAATGTGTTGGGCGAGGCAGGGTCAAGTGGAGCCAAATTCACATCCCCGTTGTGTTTGGGGCAAGTGAGCCTTTTGTGCATTGCGAAGCCTGGATCGATGTTAGTCTCGTTGTAAATCCTGTCTTTGAATGTGACACAGCGAGCTTGACCAATTGTGTGAGCACCTGTAAAACGTGTTATGAAATATTTAAGTAATTTTTTTTTTGCAGAAAGTTCAAAGAACTATTCAAAGAATAACATTGAAATTGTTTATAGTAAAAATGTATTATGAAATTAGTTTACAGAAGAACAAAAAAAATTGAGTTTAATTTCGCAATATACCTGAGAGAGTAACCATTTCTTTAGCATTGAGTCCTTGCCTGGCAAACTTTGCAATGAGTACATCGAGATTTTCAAATGAAAACGGTAAGTCGGCGCTAGCCAGATCCATACTTGCTGTGGTTGAGTCTCTTCTTCCTAACTTTACCGTCCATGTCGGGCCATTAACCTACGTATTGATCATACAATAACTAGCATTAGACCTTAATCATTATTCACACAATTAATGACGAGCCACAACTAATTATTGAGAGCTTACATATTCAGAAGAGGCTTCAGCTGCGAGTGCGACTATATCAGCACAGGAGACAACACCTGGACAAATTGCCTAGACTGCCCATTTGGCAGCGTCAATTACTTCGAAACCTCTTATCGAGTTGTTGTTTTGAAGAACAGTTTGTTCTCCTGTGAACCAAGGAGTGTCTTTCAGGAGAACTGATCCGTCACATCCCTAAAGTTAAAAACCAAAAGTAAAATAATTAAGATTAGATAAAGAAAGACAAGTAGATAAAATAATAGTATAATTTTCCTATAAGAGTATGTGCGATGATATACCTGAACAAAACAATCATGGAAATGGAGACGCATGAGAGAGGCCGCCATGCGACGTTCCTTTGCAATGGCATCCTGAATGACTGAGCGAATTATAGGGAGAGCTTTGGGACACATATAGTCATAGTAATTTGGTGTAAGTTGTGCTTGTGAAAGATTAATACAAAACAAGAACACCATTGGCATGGCTATCCATGCAAACTTCGAATAACCCATAGTCTGTGTGTTTGAGAGAGAGAGAGAGAGAGAGAGAGAGAGAGGTGACGACTATTTGAGAGGAAAAGATGAGAGAGAGAGAGAGAGAGAGAGTTGTTTGCTTTGGATGAATTGAGAGAGAAGAGAAAAGTGTGCATATATATAGCTATAGTAGTTGAACTAGCAATTAGAGAAGAAGTCTTCAACAATAATTTAGGTACTAAAATGTCATTTAAAGAATAATTATTATTTGGACAAATTGCTAGTTTGACCTCGTCAGTAGTCACCAGTCCAAAACATATGTGGTACTTATTCGTAATGGAATTTTCGACTTTGCCTCCATATTTCACAGAAAAATTAATGAATTGTAACATAAGTAATTAACACATTGATTAGCATATGTCACGATATTTAATGAAAATGTAATATATATATATATATATATATATATATATATATATATATATATATATATATATATATATATATATATATATATAGGGTTAGGTTCAATGGCCAACACTCTTGTTTGGCCAACTCGGCCAACAACGTTTATTTCTCACAATATATACATGAAAATTAAATTTTAACCGTATAGATGTAATCTATATCATTTACATATGTCGTAGAACAAATTTTGTTTCGTTTGAATTTTTCTATCTAACAAAATCGATAAGTTATTTTCACAACCGTATATTTCGGTATTTTTTTGGATTTCGATGAAAGAAAAGTCGAAACATTGTCAAAATTAATCTAAAGTCTATCTATATAATTTAAATTAAATCCAATGAAAAAATTCGAATTTTAAAATTGATTTCATGATGAATCATGTCGTAAATATTGTCATCCGTCAATATCTTCACGTATCGTGATGGAAATGATAAAAATAATTATTTTTCATGAAATTAAATCTATTACATTCTTAAGTGGTGTATATCACATCTATGCGGTTGGATTTTTATTTTCATGTATATATTGTGAGAAATAAACGTTGTTGGCCGAGTTGGCCATTGAAACTAGCCCATATATATATATATATATATATATACTGTTGAAATACATTATTTTATTCTTAATTTTAGCCATTTAACATGTTGAATTAAGTAGTATATTTTGTTAATATGAATAGTATATTTTGTTAATTTCATTAGTATATTTTGCCTGCGTGAATTCTTTTTGGATTCTTTTTTTGGATTCTCCTTACCAAACCTGTATATATATGATACCGATAGAGCAGTCACCTATCGTTACTTGTATTCATTTTTATGTGATGCCGATATAACTCGAATCCATAACTTTTTGAACATATGATTTTATTGTCAAACACACAACCGACATATATTAATTATTATAATTTATATACTAATTGTGTGACATTTCTTAATTGAGATGCTAACAATTATGTTAAACTATTATATAGAGAATGTTATGGTGAAATGTGGGATTATGGTAAATTGCCTCTACTTAAAATGTTCCGTATGACTTGAATATTGAGTATTTTAATTAGTTTGTATTTGAATAAATGGTACTGTACTTTTTATATTTTATAGGATGATAATTATATTATTTCAAAATTAAAATACATTACATATATAGATTTTTGTAATTCTACTAAGGAGATATGTGGTGTAAAACATATCATTCAAAGAAATATTATGCATTATTTATAACATATTATCACCATATTCAAGGGCGGTACCGCCGGTAAAAGTTTAACCTTCAGTGGGGGTACATATTTTCAATGGCGGTACCGCCGATGAAAGTATACTTTCAGTGGGGGTACCTGTTTTCAAGGGCGGTACCGGCACTGAAAATATTATTAGTGGAGGTACCCCCGGTAATAATATTTCCCCGCCGGTGATAGTGCTGTTTCCAGTAGTGATATTTATATTGTATGAATTATTAAGAAAAACAACACTATTATTTTTGTGGTTATGTTTTTTTTCGTAAAATTGTGTTATACTTCACAATTCAGATATTATTATTTGCATTAATATATGTATTAAAACTTGATAAAAAATGTGTTATTTTCTACTAGAATATAATATAATTGTAAAATATATTTTTGATTATACTTAAAATAGTTCTATAATATCATGCGATTAATATAATTTCCAATAATTTTATTTTATATAATATTGTTAGTTTCACACTCAATAAAATAAAAAACATAATTATCATGATCGCTGCATAGCGCGAGTATTATCCTAGTAATGAAATAAATGATTTATTCACTGTCCAAAAAATTATAAAAAATGAATCAAAGAACAAATGAATAAAAAAAACACTAATCTCCTTATTTGGCCTCAGTTAATCACACTACAAACTTTCCTGATTTCTCCATCCGAACCCATGATTGGATTGATATCCCCCATCTTAACCATCGCATCGGCGAAATCCTTGAAAAACAAACTCCAATCCTTACTATAACTTTCGACAACATAATCTGTCTCCCCGCCATTAAATAAAACTTGATCAGAGTGCAATAGTCCTCTCTTTTGCATCAGGTTCTTGTAGTACTTGTTATCGAACGAGTTAGGGGTGACAGGGTCGAGTGGTGACAAATTCAAGTCTCCATTGAATTGAGGGCAACCACGTCTTTGGTTTAACGCAAAACCTGGGTCGATATTGCTCTCGCTATAGATCCTTGTTTTGAATGTGGCACAATGAGCTTGACCTATTGTGTGTGCACCTGCAAAAATAGCGTGAAGTGTGGAAATTAAAATTTGAGGATTATATTTTGGAATTAATTATAATTTTTAAATGTAAACCGGTGTTTTTTTTCGCAATTTCGTAGGTTTTTAATTGGATTTATACCTGAGAGAGCAACCATTTCTTTAGCATTGAGTCCTTGCTTCGCAAATTTCGAAATGAGTATGTCGAGGTCGTCGAAAGCAATCGGTATGTTGGCACTAGCTAGATCCTTATTGGCTGTGGTCGAGTCTCTTCTCCCTAGCTTTGCAGTCCATGTTGGCCCATTCACCTATATTAATTTTGATCATCATCAGAGACACAAACAATTAAAAAAGCACAACATATATTTTTTGTTTTCTTTTTTTTTAGGTGCTTATTTGAACTTTTCTGAATGAGAAAGAAAATGCATACATATTCTGAAGAATCTCGAGCAGCGAGTGCGGGTATATCTGCACACGAGACGACACCAGGACAGACTGCCTCGATTGCCCACTTAGCAGCGTCAATAACTTCAAAACCTCGTATGGAGTTGTTGTTTTGTAGAACAGTTTGTTCCCCTATAAACCATGGCGTGTCTTTCAGGAGTACTGATCCATCACATCCCTAAATATGTTATTAATTATTTTGATTAGATTCGACCTCATATATGTCATCTTCAATATAATACGGTTTAATTATATTAATGTATTATCATTGTATAATGGTAGATCTATATGCTATATCATGTGATGATACCTGAACAAAGCAGTCGTGGAAATGGAGACGAATGAGAGAGGCAGCCATGCGACGTTCTATTGCAACGGCAGCCCTGATGACTGTACGAATGATAGGTAGAGCAAGTGGACACGTCTCATCATAGTAATTAGGTGTTAGTTGTGCTTTAGAGTGGTTTGTAGAAAACAAAAGCATCATTGCAATGGCTATCCATGCGAATCTAGAAGAACCCATCGTAGACATAGAGAGAGAGAGAGAGAGAGAGAGAGAGAGAGAGACAGAGAGAGAGAGAGAGAGAGAGAGAGAGAGAGAGAGAGAGAGAGAGTTTTCAAGGTCGAAAGATAAAAAGCAAATTGAGAATTGAGTATTTAGTGTAGGTTGAATGAAGAACGATTAGAGGCTTGGCTTTATAGGGTTCTTTTGGTTGAATTAGTATTACAGGAAGAAGATTTAAATATAGTTTATTTGATAAAGAAAGGAAGATTTCAATTTCTTTGATTTTAATAACGAAAAGAAGATATCAACACTAATGTCAAAAAGAAAGTTTCAATATTAATGTTGTTATAATATATAGTTAATAATTAACACGTTAAGCGATCAACTTTTGTGACTTTGTCATCCAGTCAAATTAAGGCACGGGCTTGTTTAGTTATGTGTAGTGGTATTCAGGCACTGTCACCTTCATGTTATTAATAAAGGCGAATTCGTATCTGCACATTGATATAGACTCTTGTTTAACAGAGTCGGCTTAATGATGGTGTGTTTAATTATTTTATCTTTCACTAATTATATGTGGCAATATGTGGTGTTGGAATTTTGGGGTTTGATTGATATTGAATTGAATAGGAGATATTTGTTGGTGTTCGAGTTCGGTGATGGATATCAAAATCTGTGGATAATTGACTAAAGAATACAATAGAATACCCTCTCTGTAAAGTTTCGTACGAAGTGGTTTTGTTATAAGCATACACACACCCAAATTGTACACACAAATAATAGATAAATAGATACAAACACAAACGGTGCACACACGAATTTATGATACAATATTTGAGATAAGGGTGTGATTGTTTTTTATACTGCTTACTTTATTTTTCTCAATATTTTCTCTCTCAAATAACATACGAGATATGTTGCATTTATAGATTCACATACACCCTCTCAAATACAACACTTTGTATGGATAAAAACTAATTCTTATCCATCTACATACATCCATACATCAATTTATTCACTACATAAATTAATTATTATATAATTAAAACATATAACTAAAAACATTAATTTTAATATGTGGTACTTTAAATTAATAATTAATAATTAGCTTTACCCCGCGCTATTGGGCGGGATTGTTCAGGTTTGTGGGATAATTTAGTTGAAAAAAATTATTATTTGTTTTATGTTCGTGGTTTATTTTTTTCCTTTTTGATTATTGACACATGTATAATTTTGTGTGTTGTGTGTGGATGATATGGCATATGTATTTAGCAACGAATGAAGACACAATTCATCTCGGATCTAAATACATCTGCAATATATGTTGATTGCGTGCTTGACATTAGTGAATTATGGATCTATTGTAAGTTACATGTAGATACACAATACTCAAAATACAACATACTCAAAATACAAATCTCAAAACAAATTCAATGGTCAAAAAATCCCAAGTACCGAATAGATGATACTTAATTGAGTATATTAGCTATATATATATATATATATATATATATATATATATATATATATAGTCGTATTCCTATAGTTTGACGGTTTCATTTATCGTAATTGTCTTATTATGATAACGTTCGAACATTTATACAATTCATGATATATTTAATATAAACATATTTATTTATATTAATTATCCAAAACACAATATTATATAAACAACTTATATGATAGGTAAAATCACTATAATCACTAAAAACAATGTATGATTCAGACGCATAGTTTATGGAACCATCAGTTTTTAGCACAAAATTATATCGTTCAATGCCCCCCCCCCCCTCCGCCATTAGCCTCAACGTATTTTTTTTCATTTCTCTTATTGTTACCTTTTGATGGAAATGTAAATAGAATTGTAGTGTCATTTTCTTGAATAGGATATCCTCCGTATTTATCGATTTTTTCATAATAATTTCATCATTGGAACCTCGTATTGGATCCGTAATGTTTTCAAGCCTAAACCACACTTCTTTTTGGCAAATACATAGATTTCCAATGGAGTAATATTAATCCCTTATCATCACCCCCCTATACCTTTCCATAGAAATTAGTTTATCATGAAATCGATTTTTGTTAACATACATTTAGGGAGTTTCTTTGCAAACATTACATATGTTAATTTTTCCATGATTAGTTCATTTTCCCAATCGAGACAATCTTTGATTAGTTTGTTCACAAAAGTTAAACTCCATTTTGAATAATTACTTTACGCTACATGATGGTATATATATCATAACCTAATTGATGGATGTTAATAATATGTATTTAATTAATTACCGAACATAACAATTAGGTGGTCGTTATCGTCAAATAGCATTTCTTTTTCCCTTTTTAAATAATTTTCGACAATTATTTCGAAGAAAAAACAGAGCATATTTGTAGTAATAAGTTTTTAGGAAAGTGCTATGATAGATCCATTTACAAAAATATATTTTGAATATTTATCAATTAATAAAAAATAATTTGTAAGATTCAAATGTATATTTATTATTTAATATTATGCAAAATAAAAAAATTGTATCATTAATTGATAAATATCTAAAATATCTTTAATTTTTTTTTTAAAATGGCTCTATTATAGAACTCCTCAAGTTTTTATTAATAAACTCAATTTTTCTGATAGGATCTCAAATTTTATTCTATTACGTTAATCAATATTAATAAATTAATTCTTTTATAAAATTCTCGGTGAATTCATAGATATGTTTGCAAAGAATTTTCTACAATACACAACTAAAAATACAATCCAAAAAATTAATTACAGTTTTACATTGTTTATGTACTTCTCCTCCAAAAATTAATTACAATTCTACATTATTTATGTACTTCTCGTCAATAATTCACCACACCACAAACCTTCCTGATTTGTCCTGCCGAACCCATTAGCGGGTTAATATCACCCATTTTAACCATCGCATTGGCGAAATCATGGTAAAACAAACCCCAATTCTTGCTATAACTTTCAACTAAATAATCGGTTTCGCCACCGTTAAAGAGAACTTGATCAGAGTGCAACAATCCCCTCCTTTTCACCAAATTTTTGTAGTACTTGTTATCGAATGTGTTGGGCGAGGCAGGGTCAAGTGGAGCCAAATTCACATCCCCGTTGTGTTTGGGGCAAGTGAGCCTTTTGTGCATTGCGAAGCCTGGATCGATGTTAGTCTCGTTGTAAATCCTGTCTTTGAATGTGACACAGCGAGCTTGACCAATTGTGTGAGCACCTGTAAAACGTGTTATGAAATATTTAAGTAATTTTTTTTTTGCAGAAAGTTCAAAGAACTATTCAAAGAATAACATTGAAATTGTTTATAGTAAAAATGTATTATGAAATTAGTTTACAGAAGAACAAAAAAAATTGAGTTTAATTTCGCAATATACCTGAGAGAGTAACCATTTCTTTAGCATTGAGTCCTTGCCTGGCAAACTTTGCAATGAGTACATCGAGATTTTCAAATGAAAACGGTAAGTCGGCGCTAGCCAGATCCATACTTGCTGTGGTTGAGTCTCTTCTTCCTAACTTTACCGTCCATGTCGGGCCATTAACCTACGTATTGATCATACAATAACTAGCATTAGACCTTAATCATTATTCACACAATTAATGACGAGCCACAACTAATTATTGAGAGCTTACATATTCAGAAGAGGCTTCAGCTGCGAGTGCGACTATATCAGCACAGGAGACAACACCTGGACAAATTGCCTCGACTGCCCACTTGGCAGCGTCAATTACTTTGAAACCTCTTATCGAGTTGTTGTTTTGAAGAACAGTTTGTTCTCCTGTGAACCAAGGAGTGTCTTTCAGGAGAACTGATCCGTCACATCCCTAAAGTTAAAAACCAAAAGTAAAATAATTAAGATTAGATAAAGAAAGACAAGTAGATAAAATAATAGTATAATTTTCCTATAAGAGTATGTGCGATGATATACCTGAACAAAACAATCATGGAAATGGAGACGCATGAGAGAGGCCGCCATGCGACGTTCCTTTGCAATGGCATCCTGAATGACTGAGCGAATTATAGGGAGAGCTTTGGGACACATATAGTCATAGTAATTTGGTGTAAGTTGTGCTTGTGAAAGATTAATACAAAACAAGAACACCATTGGCATGGCTATCCATGCAAACTTCGAATAACCCATAGTCTGTGTGTTTGAGAGAGAGAGAGAGAGAGAGAGAGAGAGAGAGAGAGAGAGAGAGAGAGAGAGGTGACGACTATTTGAGAGGAAAAGATGAGAGAGAGAGAGAGAGAGTTGTTTGCTTTGGATGAATTGAGAGAGAAGAGAAAAGTGTGCATATATATAGCTATAGTAGTTGAACTAGCAATTAGAGAAGAAGTCTTCAACAATAATTTAGGTACTAAAATGTCATTTAAAGAATAATTATTATTTGGACAAATTGCTAGTTTGACCTCGTCAGTAGTCACCAGTCCAAAACATATGTGGTACTTATTCATAATGGAATTTTCGACTTTGCCTCCATATTTCACAGAAAAATTAATGAATTGTAACATAAGTAATTAACACATTGATTAGCATATGTCACGATATTTAATGAAAATGTAATATATATATATATATATATATATATATATATATATATATATATATATATATAGGGTTAGGTTCAATGGCCAACACCCTTGTTTGGCCAACTCGGCCAACAACGTTTATTTCTCACAATATATACATGAAAATTAAATTTTAACCGTATAGATGTAATCTATATCATTTAGATATGTCGTAGAACAAATTTTGTTTCGTTTGAATTTTTCTATCTAACAAAATCGATAAGTTATTTTCACAACCGTATATTTCGGTATTTTTTTGGATTTCAATGAAAGAAAAGTCGAAACATTGTCAAAATTAATCTAAAGTCTATTTATATAATTTAAATTAAATCCAATGAAAAAATTCGAATTTTAAAATTGAGTTCATGATGAATCATGTCGTAAATATTGTCATCCGTCAATATCTTCACGTATCGTGATGGAAATGATAAAAATAATTATTTTTCATGAAATTAAATCTATTACATTCTTAAGTGGTGTATATCACATCTATGCGGTTGGATTTTTATTTTCATGTATATATTGTGAGAAATAAACGTTGTTGGCCGAGTTGGCCATTGAACCTAGCCCATATATATATATATATATATATATATATATATATATATATATATATATATATATATATATATATATATATATATATATATATATATATATATATATACTGTTGAAATACATTATTTTATTCTTAATTTTAGCCATTTAACATGTTGAATTAAGTAGTATATTTTGTTAATATGAATAGTATATTTTGCTAATTTCATTAGTATATTTTGCCTGCGTGAATTCTTTTTGGATTCTTTTTTTGGATTTTCCTTACCAAACCTGTATATATATGATACCGATAGAGCAGTCACCTATCGTTACTTGTATTCATTTTTTATGTGATGCCGATATAACTCGAATCCATAACTTTTTGAACATATGATTTTATTGTCAAACACACAACCGACATATATTAATTATTATAATTTATATACTAATTGTGTGACATTTCTTAATTGAGATGCTAACAATTATGTTAAACTATTATATAGAGAATGTTATGGTGAAATGTGGGATTATGGTAAATTGCCTCTACTTAAAATTAGAGGTGGCAAATGCAGCCCGAATCCGAAAAAACCGCCCGACTCGTCCGAGGTCCGGCTCGTCCGCGACCCGAAAATTTTAGAAAATTCAAACGACCGAACCCGACCGACTCGAACCCGAGAAATCCGACCCAAAATTGACCCGGTGTTACATAGTAGTTCGACCCAACTCGATCCGAATCCGAGTTGTCCGAAACCCGATAAATTCGAGACCGACAAGCCTGAACCCAAATAGCCCGAACCGAAATTGATCCGATTCAAATCATATTAACCCGAGTTGACCCGATTAGAAAGATTGTTTCTCTGAATACAAATATTATTTACGGACAAGGTTCACATAATTCATAAACTATTTTTTTTTTTTTTTTTTTGAAGGAAAATTAATTTTTTTTTGAAGGAGGTGTTTTAATCTCATTCGTAAGGGGAGGAAAGAAGATGGGCCCTACTTTAAAAACCAGGAAACCAAGTCATCACTATATTATTATTTAAATTATAATTGGAAAAGGAAGTTATAATGATTTGAATAATAATTTTAGTTTTATATTCAATATTTCGAAAAAAAATAATTTAGTGGATCATTAAAAAAACCCGACACAACCCGAATTTAACTAACCCGAATTTCGAAAGAATCCGAATCCGGAACGAACCCGTATCCAATTAAATCCAAAATACCTATTTAACCTGAGTCCGAATCATCCCGAATATGAAAATCCGAGCCGACTATAATTTCAACTCGAAATTGATCCGACCAAATATGACCCGAGCAGAACCCGACCTGATCCGAGTTGACTTAACCCGAAAAAATCCGAATCCGATAATTAACCCGAAACCCGATGGGTTTAGTCCGAAACCGTCCGAACCCGCCCGTTTGCCACCTCTACTTAAAATGCTCCGTATGACTTGAATATTGAGTATTTTAATTAGTTTGTATTTGAATAAATGGTACTGTACTTTTTATATTTTATAGGATGATAATTATATTATTTCAAAATTAAAATACATTACATATATAGATTTTTGTAATTCTACTAAGGAGATATGTGGTGTAAAACATATCATTCAAAGAAATATTATGCATTATTTATAACATATTATCACCATATTCAAGGGCGGTACCGCCGGTAAAAGTTTAACCTTCAGTGGGGATACATATTTTCAATGGCGGTACCGCCGATGAAAGTATACTTTCAGTGGGGGTACCTGTTTTCAAGGGCGGTACCGGCACTGAAAATATTATTAGTGGAGGTACCCCCGGTAATAATATTTCCCCGCCGGTGATAGTGCTGTTTCCAGTAGTGATATTTATATTGTATGAATTATTAAGAAAAACAACACTATTATTTTTGTGGTTATGTTTTTTTTCGTAAAATTGTGTTATACTTCACAATTCAGATATTATTATTTGCATTAATATATGTATTAAAACTTGATAAAAAATGTGTTATTTTCTACTAGAATATAATATAATTGTAAAATATATTTTTGATTATACTTAAAATAGTTCTATAATATCATGCGATTAATATAATTTCAAATAATTTTATTTTATATAATATTGTTAGTTTCACACTCAATAAAATAAAAAACATAATTATCATGATCGCTGCATAGCGCGAGTATTATTCTAGTAATGAAATAAATGATTTATTCACTGTCCAAAAAATTATAAAAAATGAATCAAAGAACAAATGAATAAAAAAAAACACTAATCTCCTTATTTGGCCTCAGTTAATCACACTACAAACTTTCCTGATTTCTCCATCCGAACCCATGATTGGATTGATATCCCCCATCTTAACCATCGCATCGGCGAAATCCTTGAAAAACAAACTCCAATCCTTACTATAACTTTCGACAACATAATCTGTCTCCCCGCCATTAAATAAAACTTGATCAGAGTGCAATAGTCCTCTCTTTTGCATCAGGTTCTTGTAGTACTTGTTATCGAACGAGTTAGGGGTGACAGGGTCGAGTGGTGACAAATTCAAGTCTCCATTGAATTGAGGGCAACCACGTCTTTGGTTTAACGCAAAACCTGGGTCGATATTGCTCTCGCTATAGATCCTTGTTTTGAATGTGGCACAATGAGCTTGACCTATTGTGTGTGCACCTGCAAAAATAGCGTGAAGTGTGGAAATTAAAATTTGAGGATTATATTTTGGAATTAATTATAATTTTTAAATGTAAACCGGTGTTTTTTTCGCAATTTCGTAGGTTTTTAATTGGATTTATACCTGAGAGAGCAACCATTTCTTTAGCATTGAGTCCTTGCTTCGCAAATTTCGAAATGAGTATGTCGAGGTCGTCGAAAGCAATCGGTATGTTGGCACTAGCTAGATCCTTATTGGCTGTGGTCGAGTCTCTTCTCCCTAGTTTTGCAGTCCATGTTGGCCCATTCACCTATATTAATTTTGATCATCATCAGAGACACAAACAATTAAAAAAGCACAACATATATTTTTTGTTTTCATTTTTTTTGGGTGCTTATTTGAACTTTTCTGAATGAGAAAGAAAATGCATACATATTCTGAAGAATCTCGAGCAGCGAGTGCGAGTATATCTGCACACGAGACGACACCAGGACAGACTGCCTCGATTGCCCACTTAGCAGCGTCAATAACTTCAAAACCTCGTATGGAGTTGTTGTTTTGTAGAACAGTTTGTTCCCCTATAAACCATGGCGTGTCTTTCAGGAGTACTGATCCATCACATCCCTAAATATGTTATTAATTATTTTGATTAGATTCGACCTCATATATGTCATCTTCAATATAATACGGTTTAATTATATTAATGTATTATCATTGTATAATGGTAGATCTATATTCTATATCATGTGATGATACCTGAACAAAGCAGTCATGGAAATGGAGACGAATGAGAGAGGCAGCCATGCGACGTTCTATTGCAACGGCAGCCCTGATGACTGTACGAATGATAGGTAGAGCAAGTGGACACGTCTCATCATAGTAATTAGGTGTTAGTTGTGCTTTAGAGTGGTTTGTAGAAAACAAAAGCATCATTGCAATGGCTATCCATGCGAATCTAGAAGAACCCATCGTAGACATAGAGAGAGAGAGAGAGAGAGAGAGAGAGAGAGAGAGAGAGAGTTTTCAAGGTCGAAAGATAAAAAGCAAATTGAGAATTGAGTATTTAGTGTAGGTTGAATGAAGAACGATTAGAGGCTTGGTTTTATAGGGTTCTTTTGGTTGAATTAGTATTACAGGAAGAAGATTTAAATATAGTTTATTTGATAAAGAAAGGAAGATTTCAATTTCTTTGATTTTAATAACGAAAAGAAGATATCAACACTAATGTCAAAAAGAAAGTTTCAATATTAATGTTGTTATAATATATAGTTAATAATTAACACGTTAAGCGATCAACTTTTGTGACTTTGTCATCCAGTCAAATTAAGGCACGGGCTTGTTTAGTTATGTGTAGTGGTATTCAGGCACTGTCACCTTCATGTTATTAATAAAGGCGAATTCGTATCTGCACATTGATATAGACTCTTGCTTAACAGAGTCGGCTTAATGATGGTGTGTTTAATTATTTTATCTTTCACTAATTATATGTGGCAATATGTGGTGTTGGAATTTTGGGGTTTGATTGATATTGAATTGAATAGGAGATATTTGTTGGTGTTCGAGTTCGGTGATGGATATCAAAATCTGTGGATAATTGACTAAAGAATACAATAGAATACCCTCTCTGTAAAGTTTCGTACGAAGTGGTTTTGTTATAAGGATACACACACCCAAATGGTACACACAAATAATAGATAAATAGATACAAACACAAACGGTGCACACACGAATTTATGATACAATATTTGAGATAAGGGTGTGATTGTTTTTTATACTGCTTACTTTATTTTTCTCAATATTTTCTGTCTCAAATAACATACGAGATATGTTGCATTTATAGATTCACATACACCCTCTCAAATACAACACTTTGTATGGATAAAAACTAATTCTTATCCATCTACATACATCCATACATCAATTTATTCACTACATAAATTAATTATTATATAATTAAAACATATAACTAAAAACATTAATTTTAATATGTGGTACTTTAAATTAATAATTAATAATTAGCTTTACCCCGCGCTATTGGGAGGGATTGTTCAGGTTTGTGGGATAATTTAGTTGAAAAAAATTATTATTTGTTTTCTGATCTTGGTTTATTTTTTTCCTTTTTGATTATTGACACATGTATAATTTTGTGTGTTGTGTGTGGATGATATGGCATATGTATTTATCAACGAATGAAGACACAATTCATCTCGGATCTAAATACATCTGCAATATATGTTGATTGCGTGCTTGACATTAGTGAATTATGGATCTATTGTAAGTTACATGTAGATACACAATACTCAAAATACAACATACTCAAAATACAAATCTCAAAACAAATTCAATGGTCAAAAAATCCCAAGTACCGAATAGATGATACTTAATTGAGTATATTAGTTATATATATATATATATATATATATATATATATATATATATATATATATATATATATATATATATATATATATATATATATATATATATATATATATATATATATATATATATATATATATATATATATATATATATATATATATATATATATATATATATATATATATATATATATATATAGTCGTATTCTTATAGTTTGACGGTTTCATTTATCGTAATTGTCTTATTATGATAACGTTCGAACATTTATACAATTCATGATATATTTAATATAAACATATTTATTTATATTAATTATCCAAAACACAATATTATATATACAACTTAATTATATGATAGGTAAAATCACTATAATCACTAAAAACAATGTATGATTCAGACGCATAGTTTATGCAACCATCAATTTTTAGCACAAAATTATATCGTTCAATGCCCCCCCCCCCATTAGCCTCAACGTATTTTTTTTCATTTCTCTTATTGTTACCTTTTGATGGAAATGTAAATAGAATTGTAGTGTCATTTTCTTGAATAGGATATCCTCCGTATTTATCGATTTTTTCATAATAATTTCATCATTGGAACCTCGTATTGGATCCGTAATGTTTTCAAGCCTAAACCACACTTCTTTTTGGCAAATACATAGATTTCCAATGGAGTAATATTAATCCCTTATCATCACCCCCCTATACCTTTCCATAGAAATTAGTTTATCATGAAATCGATTTTTGTTAACATACATTTAGGGAGTTTCTTTGCAAACATTACATATGTTAATTTTTCCATGATTAGTTCATTTTCCCAATCGAGACAATCTTTGATTAGTTTGTTCACAAAAGTTAAACTCCATTTTGAATAATTACTTTACGCTACATGATGGTATATATATCATAACCTAATTGATGGATGTTAATAATATGTATTTAATTAATTACCGAACATAACAATTAGGTGGTCGTTATCGTCAAATAGCATTTCTTTTTCCCTTTTTAAATAATTTTCGACAATTATTTCGAAGAAAAAACAGAGCATATTTGTAGTAATAAGTTTTTAGGAAAGTGCTATGATAGATCCATTTACAAAAATATATTTTGAATATTTATCAATTAATAAAAAATAATGTGTAAGATTCAAATGTATATTTATTATTTAATATTATGCAAAATAAAAAAATTGTATCATTAATTGATAAATATCTAAAATATCTTTAATTTTTTTTTTAAAATGGCTCTATTATAGAACTCCCCAAGTTTTTATTAATAAACTCAATTTTTCTGATAGGATCTCAAATTTTATTCTATTACGTTAATCAATATTAATAAATTAATTTTTTTATAAAATTCTCGGTGAATTCATAGATATGTTTGCAAAGAATTTTCTACAATACACAACTAAAAATACAATCCAAAAAATTAATTACAGTTTTACATTGTTTATGTACTTCTCCTCCAAAAATTAATTACAATTCTACATTATTTATGTACTTCTCGTCAATAATTCACCACACCACAAACCTTCCTGATTTGTCCTGCCGAACCCATTAGCGGGTTAATATCACCCATTTTAACCATCGCATTGGCGAAATCATGGTAAAACAAACCCCAATTCTTGCTATAACTTTCAACTAAATAATCGGTTTCGCCACCGTTAAAGAGAACTTGATCAGAGTGCAACAATCCCCTCCTTTTCACCAAATTTTTGTAGTACTTGTTATCGAATGTGTTGGGCGAGGCAGGGTCAAGTGGAGCCAAATTCACATCCCCGTTGTGTTTGGGGCAAGTGAGCCTTTTGTGCATTGCGAAGCCTGGATCGATGTTAGTCTCGTTGTAAATCCTGTCTTTGAATGTGACACAGCGAGCTTGACCAATTGTGTGAGCACCTGTAAAACGTGTTATGAAATATTTAAGTAATTTTTTTTTTGCAGAAAGTTCAAAGAACTATTCAAAGAATAACATTGAAATTGTTTATAGTAAAAATGTATTATGAAATTAGTTTACAGAAGAACAAAAAAAATTGAGTTTAATTTCGCAATATACCTGAGAGAGTAACCATTTCTTTAGCATTGAGTCCTTGCCTGGCAAACTTTGCAATGAGTACATCGAGATTTTCAAATGAAAACGGTAAGTCGGCGCTAGCCAGATCCATACTTGCTGTGGTTGAGTCTCTTCTTCCTAACTTTACCGTCCATGTCGGGCCATTAACCTACGTATTGATCATACAATAACTAGCATTAGACCTTAATCATTATTCACACAATTAATGACGAGCCACAACTAATTATTGAGAGCTTACATATTCAGAAGAGGCTTCAGCTGCGAGTGCGACTATATCAGCACAGGAGACAACACCTGGACAAATTGCCTCGACTGCCCACTTGGCAGCGTCAATTACTTTGAAACCTCTTATCGAGTTGTTGTTTTGAAGAACAGTTTGTTCTCCTGTGAACCAAGGAGTGTCTTTCAGGAGAACTGATCCGTCACATCCCTAAAGTTAAAAACCAAAAGTAAAATAATTAAGATTAGATAAAGAAAGACAAGTAGATAAAATAATAGTATAATTTTCCTATAAGAGTATGTGCGATGATATACCTGAACAAAACAATCATGGAAATGGAGACGCATGAGAGAGGCCGCCATGCGACGTTCCTTTGCAATGGCATCCTGAATGACTGAGCGAATTATAGGGAGAGCTTTGGGACACATATTGTCATAGTAATTTGGTGTAAGTTGTGCTTGTGAAAGATTAATACAAAACAAGAACACCATTGGCATGGCTATCCATGCAAACTTCGAATAACCCATAGTCTGTGTGTGTGTGTGTGTGTGTGTGTGTGTGAGAGAGAGAGAGAGAGAGAGAGAGAGAGAGAGATGAAAAGATAAGAGAGAGAGAGAGAGAGTTGTTTGCTTTGGATGAATTGAGAGAGGAGAAAAGTGTGCATATATATAGCTATAGTAGTTGAACTAGCAATTAGAGAAGAAGTCTTCAACAATAATTTAGGTACTAAAATGTCATTCAAGAATAATTATTATTTGGACAAATTGCTAGTTTGACCTCGTCAGTAGTCACCAGTCCAAAACATATGTGTTACTTATTCATAAGGGAATTTTCGACTTTGCCTCCATATTTCACAGAAAAATTAATTACTTGTAACATAAGTAATTAACACATTGATTAGCACATGTCACGATATATATATATATATATATATATATATATATATATATATATATATATATATATAGAGAGAGAAACTATATAACTTGTACAAGTTATACCTTCTTTTTGCTTGTAAATTCCTAACCATTGGATGTGCTCCAAGATCCGTGCAGGTTCAATTGATCCACGCTCCGTGAACTAAACAACCCCTCCGTTAAAAGAAGTTTGCATGATATTACGAAGAGACAAATATACCAATAAGCTAATACTTTGAAATGGTATTATCGATATTACTAGTTGTACTTTTTATATTTTATAGGATGATAATTATATTATCTCAAAATTAAAATACATTACATATAGATTTTTGTAATTCTACTAAGGAGATATGTGGTGTAAAGCATATCATTCAAAGAAATATTATGCATTATTTATAACACATTATCACTATATTCATATAAATCTCATGATATTTACACTAATTCGATTACTATTTAGACATAACATGTTATATTAAAATTAAATATGGTAAGATAATATTTTTATTTATATGACTTAAAAATATTTTTTATTTTTAAACAATTCTACTTTCTACTATTTGATAGAATGGGATCCTATACGAGGGTATCAATAAAATCAGTTAATTAATAATATTACATGAATTATATATTTGCAAAAATACGAAATAAAACTTTAATATTTCATTTGCGCGTTTAAACAAAAATATATAAAATAATAACACGTTTTTACAAAAAAATAAACTTTAAAAACACAATTAATAGAGAAGAGCAAGACAATATATAAAATTATAACACGTTTAAACAAAAAATAAATGTTAAAAATACAACTAACAAAGAAGAGCAAGTCACCTTACCTCGTCCAACGATTCTGAAAATTACACATCTAAAAAATATACCTGACGTTACACAACTAATAATTTAATTATTTTGCACGCTGCATGTACCGATCCAGTTCTTACTAGGGATGTCAATGATGCGTGTAAAATCCAAATCCGTGAATATCCGACCCGAGTGGAGCGGGTAATGACCGAAAAAATACCCGATCCGAGTCGGGTCGGATACCACTGAAGAGAATTATCCCGTCCCCGGGACCGCACAGTGGATATGAAGGCCCGGTCCGGTTCCCAAATCCCGAGATCACGCTTCGATATCGAGGGTACGATGCAAAGTAGGATAGACGATTACCAGCGTGAAATTGATCACGCACGACGGGTTGATCATTCGCATCCTTCTCTTCTTCGGTGTCACGTTGGTGACTAGTCCGTGCGTCCCATGCTACACGTCTCCCACCGTCTTGACACGCCTCCGGTTGTCTTAGTGCGTCCCATGTCCACACGCTTCAACAACCTTTTGCTCCTTTACTTCACCGGTTTGATCACAAACGAAGAGCCACAAAGTGCGAACTCCTCTACCCATATCCACCGTGAGTCGTAGCACCTCGGTCGCGGATGCACCTGCCTAGACGATAAACCAGCAAACTTGCATGATTGCTTTCGATTCTCTAGACGGAAAAAACTCATTTCTCCTCTTTTCTCTTTCTTTTTTTCTCTTCGCACTCTTTCAACACCTTGATAAGAGTCTCTAATTTCTGGACTGAATTAGATTTCAATTGACTGAATAGTCTCATTAGAGGAGAGAGATGTTGGGTTATCTACACCCCATCGAATCCGCGCAGCGGATAATTATTGGACTCGGCGGAGTACAAATTGTTGATTAATTCTAACCTAGAGGGGGGGTAAATTCGGCAATCTAACTTATACTTAGTTTAGATTTAAACCTAATTTACGGTGCGGAATAAATAATAATTTGGATGATAAAGATGATACCGTACAAACACTTTGACACAAGATGTTTGTTTACGAAGTTCGGTAGGTGGTTGCTTTGTAGCTTTAACTCACCCTTTACTCGCTTAATTGACCGACTCAATTATTCGCGAGTACCTACGTCTCCGGGAATGCCTTGTGCCTCTTTTTGGCCTTCGATTGAATTCCAACTCAACTCGATTACAAGGATTTGCCTAGATCGATTTACACGCTTCTATCGATCTATAGCTTAGGCTCTTTACAATTTGTTGCACTAGCCTATTACACTTTTTCACTAATCGAGCTACAACGTGATCGGTCACGTGAGTGGGATACGATTAGTGGAGAATATCGAAAGTAGATCAACGATCTAAAGAGGTTTCTCAAGCTATCAATGGATATAGATAATCACAGCTTAGGGTTTCTCTCTTTTTAGGTTTGAGCGTTTGAAAATGAGGAAGTTCGAGAGAGAGACCCATGAAGGATTCTATTTATACTCTCTATAGAAATCCTTCAGAAAACTTGCAGTGCGTTCGAACGCATACAGTCCGTTCAGAACGCACTTGAAGTTTGCACTAGCCGTTTCAAAATAACGTGCAAGTACATCTTGGGTCCGTTCAAACGGACAATGTCCGTTCGTAACGGACTCAATTATACATAGCATTTTGCGTTCACAGGAACACGAGTCCGTTCAACGCACTAAAAAGTGGGTGAACGGATTCCAGGTTGTCCGTTCGAACGCACATGTGTGTTCGTTCGAACGCACACATCCCTGTGACGTTTTCCGTTCACAGGAAAGATTGTCCGTTCAACGCACTCAGAAGGTGAGTGAACGGATTCTAATTGTCCGTTCGAACGGACATGATTGTTCGTTCGAACGCACACATCCCTGTGACACGTTTGGTTCTAATCAAGCTTTACAGTTTTGATATTTAGCAAGTCCGTTCTGAACGGACTTTGAGTTCGTTCAGAACGCACTTCCTGCTTGACTGAACTCTTTGTTATTTTGAACATGATTTTACTTGAATTCTACTAGGTTTGTACCTATGGTTTATTTGTGGCGTATCCCACTCACGGAAGGCTTCAACATCTTGAGTCTTGATGTATTCCAATGGCCTTCCTTGTGTTCTTCTTTTCTTGTTTATCTTGAGACTTCATGTCCTGATTCTTGATGTAATCCAATGAACTCCTCCTTCACAAGTCCTCCTTCATCTTCGTATCGTACCTATGTTATCCTGCACTTTTCTGGATGTATACATTAGTACTGACAGTGTTTTGAAATAATCAAACTACCAGGAAATTTGAACCAACAAACTCCCCCTTTTGATTAATTTCAAAACACTGTCGGTTCGGAGAGTTTCATCATTTAGTTGAGAACTTTCCGTACGATCGTTTCTCCCCCATTTTGAAAGAGATCAAAAGGGCCAAGGAGACTTCAACAACGGAAGGCTCCCCCTAAATGCGAGCTCCCCCTCAAAGAATGAATTGATGAATGTATGAGCTCGTAAATATGATCAAATTCTTTTGTTTTGGAATGATGACAATCTTTTCAAAATTTAGCAGATTTTTAAGAAAATATAACAGTTTTTGTGTGTGCGTTCTGAACGGAAAAAGTGGTGCGTTCGAACGCACTTGCATCTGGACTGATAGGTTATAAAAATAAATAATAAAAACCAAAATAGATGCAACAGTTTAAACTGACACTAAATCAAATCTACTCAGTTCAAGGCATGACACATGCCGATACAAACACACACACACATTTAAACTTTTAACATCTCCGGCGATCACATCTCATTGGGGCCGGTGTAAGGGTTCTGTTCGGGTTGGGCGCTCGGATCAGTTGCGAAGAAAGCGTCGGTATTGAATTGTCCCGAGTTGGAGTCCGACGGATGCTCGGTGGTCTGATGAGGAGAGGTACGCGGGACTCGGTCTTGGGGTGCCGTGTACGGCCCGAAGCGATTTCCAAGGTGAACATAGAGATCGGAAAATTGACGACCCACATTCTCGATCATCCTGGTCTCGGAAGCATGCAGGTCCTCACGAAATGCGTCTCGCATTATTCGTCCATGTTTTTCAACCCGCTCATCCATCTCCTCGAATAACGCATTCATATAAGCAAACCTCCTTTCGTCGTGTTCTGAAGGGGCGTTCGAGCTTTCTGCATGCTCCTTCTTCTTACGTTTTCTATCCGGGGCTTCACCGCTTAGGTCAGTATCGGCGGGGTCGGCGTTTTCCTCTTCCTCGGTTTGGGTGTCACCCTCCAGCCACCGAGTAGGATTGCGAGGAAGGTGGAATGCTTCCGCATCTTTGGAGGGACTGATAACCCAGCCATGTACATTCGATGAATACCGATATCCAAGACGTTGGAGGTTTGCTTTAGATGCGAGATTTGTTGGCTGTTCCGATCGGAAGTCCCAATCGTTCTCCGGGATTGAAACTCCTTGGAGTTCCAACATCCGGGCAATCAACGTTCCGTAAGGTAACGAGGCATTTCTTTGGCTCAGGACGCTTTCCATATGACTTAGTATGAGATAAGGCACATGGACGGGTAGTTCATCATTGTACCACATACGATACAATAGCATAATATTTCTATTTTCTAAATTTGCCTTCAATTTTGCGACAGGAGTAAGAATATTATTACCGATTTCCCAAACGAATCTCTCAGGAGCTGCCAGGTGCGATGCCGATTCTTGTGACTGGTATCGATTTGTAACCACCTTCTTCATTGGTTCGATAATGGCGGCTTCGAGTCTTCCCTTGCGTGCGTTGTAGATCTTCTCTCCATCATCCTTGAGACCCAACAACTCGCACAGATTTTCAACCGAGATCTCAACTTGTTCACCGAGGATATAGGAGGTTATCTTCTCTAGAGCATGGTTGAATACGGCGTTGGCATAGAACAATCGAGTGATGACTTCGTAGAACGGCTCTTTAAGACACGCAAGATTTGCGAATCCCCATCTTCTCTCGATTGCCTCGATCTTGTCGAAAAGATGAGGAATATTTGGTGGAAACTCGTAGTAGTAGCATTTCGCGATGGATTTCCTTGCCACCACGTCGTTGAAGAGAGTTCCGGCCTCCGAATTTCGAAAGAGATGTTCATTGTTTATATTTTTGAAATCGTAGTCTGCCTTCAAGATTTCTTGCCTCCTAGGCTTCTTAGCCGCCTTCTTTTGTGGAGGTGGAGCTCTTGACCTTGGTTGAGTGTTGGAGCTCTCCCCTTCCTTCTTCTTTCCCTTCGAATCCCCCCTAGCAAGCAAGATCTTAGCTGCATTCATGGTGATGATTCTTTATGGAGAAGGAGAGTAGGGATTTTGGTGAGAGATAGAGTTAGAAAATAGGTTTTTAGGAAGAGAATGAAGAAGAGATTGAGTTAAGATGAGATCGTGTCCCTTCAAGTCTTTTCGTACGAAGATCTGAACCATCGTGTCCATTGATTAAGGTCGGTTGCATGCTGAAGGGCAGACAATACGATAAGTCCGTTCGAACGGACTAATACGTGCGTTGGAATGCACTCATGTCTGAGAAAAGGCGCTATTTTGGGATTTTAAGTTGTATCTGGGAAGTTGTTAAGTCCGTTCTAACGGACTCCTATGTCAGTTCGAACGCACACACAACTGAGAAGAGGCGCCAGAATATGAAACGGCGCGAGTGTAAGGGTTTGAAGTAGGTTCGCTGAATGAGGCATGTGCGTTCGAACGCATTAGTTTGTTCGTTCGAACGCACTGAACACTGTTGATACTAAGAGTCGGCGCCAAAGTATGATCCGGCGCCATAATCCTATAATTCATTTTTCCGTTCGGAACGCATTCAGTTGTACGTTCGAACGCACTTAATCCTGGTAGGAAAATTTGATGGCGCCATAATTTAACAGTGACTTTGGATCTTATAGTTCAGTTGTTCGTTCCGAACGCACCTGTTTTTCGTTCGAACGGACTGGTTCCTGAGATGTGATCACTGGACTGAAATCGTGATTTATTTACAGAGACAAGTGTTCTAATGTATTCCTCTATTAACACATGTGATGTAGCTACATGAGACTCGACTAACTCGGCTAGAATTTAATTAAGCCTATTTCTTATACTCCCCTTACATATTTGGCTTAGGGTGTGGAATACTAAGGAGTATAGTGTTTCAAGTTAGGGCTTAAGCCCTAGGAGGTCCTATACCGAGAGACGTAGAGGGACCCATCGAGTGACGATCTTTACGCATCCATATTGAGTTTGACGTTAATTTTGGATTGCGAAAATCACAACCGTTTGAGATATGACCAATTTTGCAACAATAGTTACACAATGCTACGGTGGGCTTATTTGTGGATATGGAACTTTTCACAAAATAATTAGAGAGATGATTTGGTTTACTTTTCTGAGAAGTTATCGATTTTGGCATATGATGAATGTTGTTGGATTGAAATTTGCTTGGTTTAAGTCGATTTTGTTGAAATTGTTTTTGTGTGTTTGTGTAATGTTTGGGAGACCCTTTTTGATATGAAGCGTCGGTGTAGTTGGTCACTTCGTAGAAATACCCATTTGGTCCCCTTTTGAATAAACAATCGGTTCTTCCCAAATTGTTATGTCTAGGTGGTGAATTTTGTGTGAAATGATTGTTCCTATAATTATGATTAACACGTTTAGCTTGTTCTGTTTTCACATTTTTACCTTTGTTGTAGTCACGATACATGAAAGCATTTCCGTGACTATCCATTTTATTGTTCTCCCATTTGGATTTTTGATTTTTAGATATGGAAAAATCGGGTTTATTACCGTTATTTTTCTTGTATCCTAAACCGGATTTGTCATTGGGCTTTTGTCCCATTAATGACGATTTCAAGATATCATCCAATGAAGGAGGACTTAATGCACTGGTGGCACAAGCCTTCTTCAAAGACTCATTTTCAACTTTACAATTTTGAAGTTCGACTTTTAAATGAGACATCTCACCTTTAAGGGTTTGACACTCACATTTTGAAAACCATTTAAATTCTTTTAGTTGAGATTTATATGCCAAAATAGATAGTTCGAGAGAAGCTACCTTATCCTTGAGAGTTTGTGTTGAGCTCTCAAGTTTACTCTCTATTTGTTGAAAGTTTCCTTCATCTTTTAGAAACTCGTCACACAACTCGAGTTCTAATTTGAATGCAGGAGAAAACTCAGGATGATGTAATGATTCTACGTTAGTTATAGAGTTAATACGTACCTCATGACCTTGGTCATGTGTTGAGCTTGGAGTAGATGGTTCTTCGTCTATACGTGTGGGAGTGCGAGGTGTAGTGGTTAACCCTCGTTCAATTCGAAGAGATCTGATTGCCGCTTCCACTGCGCTCATTTGTGGAGAATCGATCCTTACCATAAGTGCAAGGTTTGCGGGGTGTCGGTTTGATGGACCATCCGATTCAGATGATGTGCTTGATCCATCCGTTTCTCCCCACCTGGAATTTACATGAGCTTTATATGCCTTTTTCTTTTTATGATCTTTACCTTTGTATTTGTGGCGATCATCTCGGCCCTTGTCCTCATATCTTCTTTCATATCGAGGTTCTCGTCTATCTCGATCCTTGTGATCGTCATCCTTTTTATTCCACCGAGAATTTTCAGGATGGAGCGTCCAACACGACTCCATCATATGTCCAAACTTCTTACACCAAAAGCAATGAGGTTTCAGTCCCTTTTGTTTTCGATTCTCATTAAATCGCTTTTCATCCCTTTGCCATTCTAGGAGTCGCAAAGTGAGGTCGTCCATCTCATTGTCCTCGTTGCTTGCATTCACGGCGGGCAAGGCTATGGCTTTAGATCGAGGAGTTGTCGTGAAGATTCCTTGTTCTTCATCGAGTTGCTTGAGTCGAATCTCGAAGTTCCGGAATTGACTTACCAATTCTTCGGGAGTGAGATCTTGTGATGCGACCGCCGTACCTAAAGCTACACGTAAAGATTCCCAACTCCGGGGCATGGCTTGAAGTAATCTAGCAATAATTCTATCATCGGTAAGAGGTGCATGTTGGGTGGCATATCGGGTTTTTAATACATTGATTTTTGCCCATATTTTATCAACGGACTCTCCCTCAATCATTCGGAGATTGTTGAATTCTTGTTCAAGTCCGATGATATTAGTTCTTCTCATTTGAGATGTACCCTCGTATCTCTCATTGAGCATACGCCACATTTCAAATGAGTTTTCACAATGATCAACTAGCGATCCGATAGAACTAATTACGTTGTTTAGTATTAAGTTTTGAGCGTAAATGTCATTAGTTCTATCTTCCCTAGTTTGATCGGGGTAGGTTACATTTCCGTCCGTGTCAACCTCTTGGGCCAAGACAAAGCCTTGTAACACTACCTTGTCAAGTCCTTGGAGAGCGAATGCATTTAGCATGCATTTCTTCCAAGAACTCCAATTGATTCCATCTAATTCACGTGAGTTTGATATATTTGATTTGGGTACGGTGTTTATCGGATTTATCGATGAGTTTCGTACAATAGGATTAATTTCGGTCATTTGATCGTTAAGTACAAGTTATCCCTAATACTCAAAGAGATGGTTAGTACCTTGCTCTGATACCAATTGTTGATTAATTCTAACCTAGAGGGGGGGTAAATTCGGCAATCTAACTTATACTTAGTTTAGATTTAAACCTAATTTACGGTGCGGAATAAATAATAATTTGGATGATAAAGATGATACCGTACAAACACTTTGACACAAGATGTTTGTTTACGAAGTTCGGTAGGTGGTTGCTTTGTAGCTTTAACTCACCCTTTACTCGCTTAATTGACCGACTCAATTATTCGCGAGTACCTACGTCTCCGAGAATGCCTTGTGCCTCTTTTTGGCCTTCGATTGAATTCCAACTCAACTCGATTACAAGGATTTGCCTAGATCGATTTACACGCTTCTATCGATCTATAGCTTAGGCTCTTTACAATTTGTTGCACTAGCCTATTACACTTTTTCACTAATCGAGCTACAACGTGATCGGTCACGTGAGTGGGATACGATTAGTGGAGAATATCGAAAGTAGATCAACGATCTAAAGAGGTTTCTCAAGCTATCAATGGATATAGATAATCACAGCTTAGGGTTTCTCTCTTTTTAGGTTTGAGCGTTTGAAAATGAGGAAGTTCGAGAGAGAGACCCATGAAGGATTCTATTTATACTCTCTATAGAAATCCTTCAGAAAACTTGCAGTGCGTTCGAACGCATACAGTCCGTTCAGAACGCACTTGAAGTTTGCACTAGCCGTTTCAAAATAACGTGCAAGTACATCTTGGGTCCGTTCAAACGGACAATGTCCGTTCGTAACGGACTCAATTATACATAGCATTTTGCGTTCACAGGAACACGAGTCCGTTCAACGCACTAAAAAGTGGGTGAACGGATTCCAGGTTGTCCGTTCGAACGCACATGTGTGTTCGTTCGAACGCACACATCCCTGTGACGTTTTCCGTTCACAGGAAAGATTGTCCGTTCAACGCACTCAGAAGGTGAGTGAACGGATTCTAATTGTCCGTTCGAACGGACATGATTGTTCGTTCGAACGCACACATCCCTGTGACACGTTTGGTTCTAATCAAGCTTTACAGTTTTGATATTTAGCAAGTCCGTTCTGAACGGACTTTGAGTTCGTTCAGAACGCACTTCCTGCTTGACTGAACTCTTTGTTATTTTGAACATGATTTTACTTGAGTTCTACTAGGTTTGTACCTATGGTTTATTTGTGGCGTATCCCACTCACGGAAGGCTTCAACATCTTGAGTCTTGATGTATTCCAATGGCCTTCCTTGTGTTCTTCTTTTCTTGTTTATCTTGAGACTTCATGTCCTGATTCTTGATGTAATCCAATGAACTCCTCCTTCACAAGTCCTCCTTCATCTTCGTATCGTAGCTATGTTATCCTGCACTTTTCTGGATGTATACATTAGTACTGACAGTGTTTTGAGATAATCAAACTACCAGGAAATTTGAACCAACACAAATCCCCGAGATCTCATCTACGATTTGTTTATCAAATTGCCTATAACTAATATAACGTAAATCTAATAAACGTAATATTTGTACCTAGCGAAATTGATCGCTTACGAAGGGTTTGTCGCTGCGAAGCCTTCACTTCCGTTCACGTCGCACCTTTTCGTTCGCACCTTTTTGTTCGCACCTTTTCGCTCGTACCGGTTCGTCCCACGCCCCAACCGATCGTCTTTCTCCGTTCGTCTTCTCGTCGGTTGATGAACTTAACTCATTAGTACGCAAACGTATACGTACCTCTACTCGTATCCACCGCGAAACGGGAGTCGTCGGATAATCACGAAACTGCCTAGACGCCTCGTAATCACTCTTGCTTAAACTCTTGCCGGAATCAATGGAGAATTCCGGCGAACTTTTCTCTCTCTTAATTACTGGATTAATTAGTGGAAATAATGGTTGCTTAGATTGATTTGATTGAGTGAGATTAGGATCCTATTTATAGAATAACTCGTATTCCTTCACCTGTAAATAGACACTATTTAATCAATCAAATAATACTTTTATATGCATGAAAGGACAAGTTTCTAGAAGATTTGATCAAAAGATGTGTCTCCTGCAGAATCAGCAGACACACTTTCACTAAACTGGAATTTCGACCGACTTAGGTCCATAATTAACAGGAACTTTCTGAACGAAACTTCTAGATGATCCTATCACCTTTCCAACAAATCCGAGTTTATCCAATTTGGATATCCAGTCCGATAGTTATGCTAGTTTTAGTAAACATTCGCGTCCTTTCGTCGAACTGCCGCAACCTTTTGTGTATTTCATTAGAATGAACGTCCTACGTTATTCAAATGTTTTTCTACTGAATATGAAAGTTGTAGACAATCAAATTATCTAACTTATGAGAGTTGAATCATCCAAAGCGGTGTTCGTATACGAAAGTTATGTCCGTTTTAGTAAACATGTTCCAAACAGATTTTTCCTAAAATTTTATCTTATCAATCTAATTATGTATATCATATATACATATGTGCATCTAATACACATGTTATATTTCTATGAACTACCATATTCATATATTCTTATACGTACGATTTTACCGTATATGTGAAACTGCATTTCCTTCAAGAGAGAGAGAGAGAGAAACATCATATTTATACTAAAATAGGATAATGATTGGGTGAAAGGTTGTGTATATCCAATATACACTTCCAGCATGAGGTTAGTTGGAACGCACCACAAGATTAGTTGGAACGAACAATATTCTGCCTCATTTTTGTGTAAATTCCAAATTACATTCCTAGTAGTCCGTTCGAACGGACCCCATGGTTAGTTCGAACGAACCACTCTCTGGAACTTAACTTTGCACAATCCTATTATGCATTTAATCAACCCATGAACATTTATGTTCATATATCCTTATATGTATACTTTTACGGTTGATCCGAAACTGTATTTCTTCCAAATTTGTCTTTTGATAATGCCTTCGTAAATATGTCAGCCAACTGTTCATCAGTTTTGCAAAATTTCAGCTGCACTTCCCCTTGTTCCGCTGCTTCTCGTATATAGTGATATTTAATCGCAATATGTTTCGTCTGATCGTGATTAACCGGATTCTTACTCATTGCGATCGCCGGTTTACTATCACAATATATCGTTGTCTCCTCTTCTTTATTTTCTCCAATATCTGTCATTATCCGTTTCATCCATACAGCTTGTGCAACTGCCCTGGCTGCTGTCACATACTCGGCTTCTGCAGACGATAACGCCACGATACTCTGTTTCTTAGATGACCATGCACATAATCCAGATCCAAGAGAAAAGGCATAACCTGACGTACTTTTCATGTCGTCTTGACATCCTGCCCAATCGCTATATGTATATCCAGTCAGACTCGAATTTTTCACCGGCTTGTACCAAATACCATAAATTGCGGTTTCTTTTATGTACCGCAACACTCGTTTAGCTGATGTATAATGTAGTTGGCTCGGGCTCTGCATGTACCTCGACAATAAACTCGCGGCATACATAATATCCGGTCTCGTCGCAGTCAGGTATAATAGACTGCCCACCAAGCTTCTATAGACCGACTGATCTGCCTTCTTTTCTTTATCATCAGCTATCAGCTTCTCGTTCGGCATCAATGGAGTCGCCACCGACTAGCAGTCACTTCCCGATACCGAGAAAATAATGTAGCGAAACCAAATCACTCATCTCATACGTCTTCATCATATCCTTCTTGAACTCTTCTACCATTTTCTCGTCACTTCCCGTATAGATGAGATCATCCACATATAACGATATTATCAAAATATCTGTACCTTTCTTCTTGACGTACAAAGTAGGCTCGCTTTTGCTTTTCTCGAATCCTTTTTCGACGAAGTACTTATCGATCTGGATGTACCATGCTCTCGGTGCTTGTTTCAGCCCTTATAATGCCTTCTTCAGCTTGTACGCCTTGTTTTGTCCCCCTTCAACTATGAATCCTTCTGGTTGCTAGACATAAATGTCCTCCTCGAGATATCCGTTTAGAAACGCCGATTTCACATCTAGCTGATATAGTCTCCACTTCTTCTGGGCCGCTAAAGCGATCAACGTTCTGATCGTCTCTAGCCTCGCGACTGGAGCAAATGTCTCGTAATAATCGATTCCATGCTTTTGTTTAAACCCCTTGGCAACTAGTCGTGCTTTGTATTTTTGCACTGATCCGTCTGGATTTAACTTGGTCTTATCGACCCACTTGACTCCGATTACGTCTCTATCTTTTGGTCGTTCTTTCAACTCCCACGAGTTATTCTTCTCAATAATCTGGATTCCCTCCTCCATCGCCTTGATCCAGTTTTTGTGTTTCTCAGCTTCCGCGAAATTCTGGGTATCGGCATCACTACTGAGCCTCACGCAGCAGATTATGAGGCCCGGTCCGACCCGATCCCGGGGACCACGTCAACGACTCGAAAGTACGAATCATGAAATTAACTCTTAATTCATAGAGAATCATACCGCGTGAAATTGATCACGGAGACGGGTTGATTCTTGCATAGTTGCCTGTTGTCCTTGCTTCGACTCCGACGACACGCACGTCCCACACCCGCACGATTCGACACCTTGCTCAAAACTTTTTTTTGTCGTATACAACGGAATTTCTCCGGTTCATTTCCGAGCTTGCTCGACCTTGCTCTCGATTGATCACACCAGAAAATCTCACGTGAGATTTCTCTACTCGTATCCACCTCGAGCTAGCGTCTCTCGGTTACGCGTGATTCCCCTAAAATTACCGTAAACTTGCTCAAATTCCTTAGGGCGTGTTTGCTAGGTCAGTTTTGTGTAGCAGCAGGAAACTTGTAGTTGCAGGAAACCGATATATGAATATCAGGAAACTATGATAGCAGGAAAATCCAAAAACTATGAGTGTAGGATGCTTAAGAGGTGTTTGATGAAAATCATAGGATTATATGTAGGAAATGAATAAAATATCCTATAATTGTATTATTTCTAATGAAATTTTATAACTATCAAACTTATTCTTAATTATATCAAAATATTATTAATTGCTAAATACATTATTATTATTATTATTATTATTATTATTGTTGTTGTTGTTGTTGTTGTTGTTGTTACTATTAGTTTTAAATTCATTTTTTTTTTATTATTATTATTATTATTATTATTGTTGTTGTTGTTAGTATTAGTTTTAAATGAATTTATTATTATTGTTATATTTATTATTATTATTATTATTATTATTATTATTATTATTATTATTATTATTATTATTATTATTATTATTACTATTATTATTATTATTATTATTAATTTCTAAATATATTATTATTATTGTTATATTTATTATTATTACACTTATTATTATTTATTATTATTTATTATTACTATTAATCTCTAAATACATTATTATTATTAATTTGATGAAAATATGTAGGAAATGAATAAAATATTCCATGATCTTATTATTATTATTAATTTCTAAATACATTATTATTATTATTATTATTATTATTATTATTATTATTATTATTATTATTATTATTATTATTATTATTATTATTTTCTAAATAGAATTTCATTATGTATTATTATTATTATTATTATTATTATTATTTTTTTAATAGAACAAATTTTTAGAGAATATTATTTCTTTAATACCAATAATCTCTAGAAAATATTTTTTTTTTTAATAAAACTATTATTTAGAGAATATTATTTTTCTACACAACTAAAGTTCAATACCATGAATAAAATTAAATATGACATTTAGCAAGATTAGCTATAAAAAATAAAAATATATAACACAATATATATTTTATTATAATTGCATAATCATTGTTAGTTTTCAAAAATCCAATATTAGGTAAGTTTTGAAACCCATACATTAACACTTGATTTCCTTGGTTTTCGAAGTTTTGAAACCCAAAACTTCAAATCCTACTTACTACTCAACTGAACACTCCAAATTTCAAAACTGTCAAATCATTAGAAACACACCAATCCGAGAAAGAAAACTGCACTAGCGAACAGGGCCTAAATCTCCAATGGAGCTTTCTCTCACAACTTGTCTCACAAGTTTTCTTCTTTTCTTAGATCTGGAATAGACAGGAAGAGAGGGAGAGAGAGAGAATAGGTGAATATCATATATTAACCTCTCCATTAATGACGGTATTAATGAGTATCAAAAACTGCCAATCCAGAATTTGAATCACAGTGCGTCATGACGCACGATATTGTGCGTCGTGACGCACGTGTGACGAGTACTAGATCTAGCTGTTACAATTGTGCTCCGTCGTGACGGACAGGACTGTGCGTCTTGACGCACCACCGTCATGACGCATTGGATGGTGCGTCATGACGGTATACTCATAGATTGGCCTACACAGAAATACATTACTGTGCGTCATGACGGACCAGATGGTGCGTCATGACGGACTATGTAATTTCTGTCAGATTTGCATAATCTTATTATGCATCCAATCGTTCCGACGAACGCGTACGTTAATATACCCTCATGTGTACAATCTACTAGTTGATCTGTAACTGTATTTCCTTCATGTAAATATCTCGCAAACTTCTCACACGCCTGGGTGTTGTCTCTGGCGTCATCTCTTATTCTCTTCTTTCTCTGTTCGGGCTTGGACTCGAATCCGGAGTTGAACTCGAGCTCGAACCATTTGGTCCAGAAGAACTTCCTTCTCCATGTGGCTCGATAATCGGCATCATCGGCTCACCACGCGAGATAATAGTCGGTGCCCCTCTAATTTCTTGCACCTTATTTTCTTTCCAATTCCAGGAAGAATTCTCGTCGAAGATAACGTCTCGACTGATTATCAACTTTTTCTACTCCAAATTATATAGCCGATATCCCTTCGTCGTATCGCTATATCCGACGAACAGTGGCGGATTTAGGGGGGCGAGCGGGAGGCCCGGCCCTGTTGGGTATCGGCGTCACTACCGAGCCCCGCGCAGCGGATTGTGAGGCCCGGTCCGACCCGATCCCGAGGACCACATCAACGACCCGAAAGTACGAATCATGAAATGCATCTAACCTATGAAATTAACGCTTAATTCATAGAGAATCATACCGCGTGAAATTGATCACGGAGACAGGTTGACTCTATTAGCTGCTGCTTGCTTCGCTCTTTGCTTCGATCCCGGCGACACACACGTCCCACGCCCGCGTGATTCGACACCTTGTTCGAAGCTCCTATTTGTCGTATACAACCGGAATTTATCCGATTCGTCTTCGACCTTGCTCGACTTAGCTCTCGTTAGATCACAGTCCAGAATCTCAGTTGAGATTCCTCTACTCGTATCCACCTCGAGCTCGCGTCTTTCGGTTGCGGCGAATTCCCCTAAAATTCCCGCAAGCTTGCTTAAATCTAATCTCTATTCTCCACTAACTTGTCTCACAAGTTCTCTCTATTCTCTACTAGAATTAGGTCTGGCAGCCAGAGAGAGAGAGGAAGAAGAATCCACAGATCTTATATTAATCTGAGAGTTAATGGTGTATTAATGAGTATCAGAAACTGCTAATCCAGAATTCGGATCACTGTGCGTCATGACGCACGATATGGTGCGTCATGACGCACAAGTCACATTTACTTGGATATAGCCGTTACACAGTGTACCGTCATGACGCACGATAACGTCCGTCATGACGCACCACTCATGTGTACCGTCATGACGCAAGATAACTTGCGTCATGACGCACTACTCACAGATTGGCTTTCTCAGAATTACTCTATTGTGCGTCATGACGCACAATTTGGTGCGTCATGACGCACCATGTAATTTCTGCCAGATTTGCATAATCTTATTATGCATCCAATCGTTCCGACGAACACGTATGTTTGTCTACACTCATTTGTACATTCAACTAGTTGATCTGTAACTGTATTTCCTTCAGTCTCCCACTCAGTTCAAGATCCAACTAAAGAAAGTACTAGCGTACATCTCATGTACACATAACCTCAGAGATTGAAATTTAAGCCCGAAATAAGACAGCTCTATGTGTGACCGCGTAGGTTCGTATCAAGCAATGGTAGCAAACTTATGCCCAAGTTTACGGGCTCATGAGAGGGATCTAGGAAGAAATCCATCATAGCTTTCCCACGTTGAAAACGAAAATGATTGTGATCATTTATACCCATCTCGAACGGTGGTGTTTAGTTCTCTTGTTCACGATATCCGTCAATCAAAAGGCACGGTAATAGTCATCCTTATAATTTGATTGACTAAACTTATTGTCTCGATACCGAATTGAATCAACAAACACAATCGATATTAACAATTTAATATCATTGACTCTGGCCAGAGATTTCGTTGATCAATTCATCGATAGGCCTAAGGGATATCTCTTTCTCTCGAAAGGAACAATTTCTATCTTGATGACTCACATCAAATTCCGTGTTTCAGATAATACCCGATCATAATCCCATGACCATCCTGTTACATATGGTGGAAGATTATATCTAAGCGTTATGTTACGCACGAAAAAATGATCCATGATCATCTCAAGTGTGAAGAACTAAGACCCCATTCGTTACGATTCCATCTACAATGACTAAACCATGTCATGGTATCGCACTTTTGGTCAAGTCACAATATGCATAGCCTAATGCATATCCATATTCCCGATTTGACAAACTCTTTGTCCTATGATTAGCAAAACATAATCATCACCTCGGCGAATATGCTAGTGTACATGTTAGTCTATTATCTTATAATAGATATACTTATCACATAAGTATCCTAATCATGACTAGGGACGTTTTTGAAATATAACTTTTGAAATGTGACGGTTTTACTTAGCATGATCACGTATCATGTAGACGCTCACACAAGTTATAAATCAAGGTTCGTGTAATCATATTACACAACCACGCACAAGTTTTCATATAAGAGATAAATGCAAATGAAATATAAAATTTTTGAAATTGCATTAATATAGCATAAAGTCTTGGGTGATACATCGTTTACAACAAATAACTCATCATAACAATTATTGTTTTAGATAACTACAAACCAACTTCCTCCTCTAGGTATCTCAAACCTATAGTTCTAGCATGACGATCATGCTTCGCAATTGGAAGAGGTTTCGTAAACGGATCTGCCACATTCTCGTCAGTATCAATCTTCAAAATCACAACATCCTGCCTATGTAAAATCTCACGAATCAAGTGAAATTTACGCAAGATGTGTTTGGAGCGATGATGCGATCTCGGTTCCTTGGCCTGTGCTATTGCTCCAGTGTTGTCACAATACACAGCCACGGGTTCCGAGATGCTCGGTACGACACCAAGTTCAGTCACGAACTTCTTGACCCAAACCGCCTCCTTTGCGGCTTCTGAAGCCGCGATGTATTCTGCTTCCGTCGTAGAGTCAGCAACTGTCGGTTGTTTGGAACTCTTCCATATAACCGCGCCACCATTCAAACAAAACACGTACCCACTTTGTGATCGAAAATCATCGGTACATGTTTGGAAACTGGCATCAGTGTAACCTGTTACAACCAATCCATTATCCTTGCCACCATACACTAAAAACTGATCCTTAGTTCTTCGTAAGTACTTGAGGATAGTTTTCACGGCTTGCCAATGCGGATCACCTGGATTCGATTGGTAACGTGATAAGACGCTCAATGCATACGATACGTCAGGTCTCGTACAGATCATGGCATACATGATAGATCCAACCGCCGAAGCGTATGGAACCTTATCCATGTTACTTTTCTCTTCGCTCGATGTCGGACATTGAGCTTTCGAAAAGTTTATACCACTCGACATGGGAAGAAACCCTTTCTTAGAGTTTTGCATGAAAAATCTTTTCAGCACCTTGTCGATGTACGTACTCTGACTTAGGCCGAGGAGTCTCTTGGATCTATCTCTATAGATCCTCACGCCTAAAATATAGGCGGCCTCTCCTAAATCTTTCATAGCGAAACGAGTATTCAAATACTTCTTAACATCCGATAACATCGGAATGTCGTTTCCTATGATTAATATATCGTCCACATAAAGAACAAGAAATACTACGCGGCTCCCACTAACCTTCTTATATACACAAGGTTCTTCTTCGTTCTTGATAAAATCATACTCGCTTATGACTTCATCAAAACGAATATTCCAACTCCGAGAAGCTTGTTTCAGTCCATATATAGACCTTTGAAGCTTGCATACTCTATTAGGATTCTTTGGATCGATAAAACCTTCGGGTTGTGTCATGTACACATCCTCCGATAATTTCCCGTTAAGGAAAGCGGTTTTAATATCCATTTGCCATATCTCATAGTCATAATATGCGGCTATGGCAAGAATAATCCTTATAGACTTAAGCATGGCTACCGGCGAAAACGTTTCATCATAGTCAACACCATGAATTTGCTTGAAACCTTTCGCTACCAACCGTGCTTTGTAAGTATGCACATTCCCATACATGTCGGTTTTCTTCTTGAAAACCCACTTACACCCGACGGGTTTAACCAAGGGTGGTGGATCAATCAAGTTCCAAACTTGATTATCATACATGGATTGGATCTCGGACTTCATGGCATCATGCCATTTGTCGGAATCTTCGCTCAACATAGCATCTTTGTAGGTTGTCGGCTCATCATCTATGAGTTCGACGTTGCCTTCATCAGTCACGATAAATCCATATCGTACTGGTTCCAGCCGGGTCCTACTAGACCTACGAGGAGCACCTTGTGCTATTGGCTTGACATCCTCAACTATTGATGGATTCGGGTCAACATCCATCGGTTCAATGTTTATTTATGAATCTCGAACCTCTTCGAGATCAATTTTACTCCCACTAGCTCGTTGAGATATAAAATCCTCCTCCAAGAAGGTACCTCTTCGAGCTACGAAAACCTTGTTTTCCTCGGGATTGTAGAAATAATATCCTTTAGTTTCCTTAGGATATCCTACAAATAAACATTTTTCAGATTTGGGTTCGAGTTTATCCGAAAACATTTTTCGAACATAAACATCACATCCCCAAATTCTAATAAAAGATAACACCGGAGGTTGTCCGGTCCACATCTCATATGGTGTCTTTTGAACCGATTTAGAAGGTAAGCGGTTTATCAAAAAAGCCGCTGTCTCAAGGGCATATCCCCAAAACGATTTTGGGAGACTAGTTTGACTCATCATAGATCGAACCATATTCAATAAGGTCCGATTCCTCCTCTCGGACACGCCATTCCATTGAGGCGTTCCAGGTGGAGTCAATTGTGAAACGATTCCACAATCTTTGAGATGATCTTCAAACTCATAGCTCAAATACTCGCCTCCTCGATCTGATCGAAGTGCTTTGATTGTCTTGCCAAGTTGATTTTGAACCTCATTCTGAAATTCTTTGAACTTTTCAAAAGATTCAGATTTGTTACGCATTAAGTAGATATACCCATATCTACTAAAATCGTCCGTAAACGTTATGAAGTATCGATAACCTCATCTTGCCTCGGTACTCATTGGACCACATACATCAGAATGTATAAGTTCCAATAGTTCCTTGGACCTTTCTCCAACTTTTGAGAATGGTGCTTTTGTCATCTTGCCAAGTAAACAAGATTCGCATTGTCCATATGAATCAAATTCAAATGAATCCAAAAGTCCATCCTTATGGAGTTTTGAGATGCGCTTCTCGTTTATATGGCCAAGTCGACAATGCCAAAAGTAAGTTTTACTATCAACTTTAGGTTTAATCCGATTCGTGTTTATATTATAGATTGATTTATCATTTGTGTAATTCATATCTAAAATGTAAAGACCATTTTCTAATAGAACATTTCCATAGAATAAATTATCCTTACAAATAGAAAATTCATTATTCTTAATAATAAATTCATAACCATCATTAGCTAGTCTAGACACACTAATAATGTTCTTACACAAACTTGGAACAAAATAACAATTATTTAGTTCTAAAATAAATCCACTCGGTAAAGTAATAAAAATATCTCCGACGGCCAATGCAGCAACGCTTGCTCCATTCCCTACTCGAAAATCCACTTCACCGCGTGTTAACTTCCTTCTATTTTGAAGAACCTGCATATTTCGACAAATATGAGTTCCACAACCGGTATCTAATACCCAATTGTCCAAAATTGAAATGTTAACATCTATAATAGTCATACCTGCGGTTCCGGCTTCCAAAGCCTTTCCCTTGCTTTTCTTCACCTCCTCGAGGTAAATCTTGCAATTTCTCTTCCAATGCCCAGTCTTTTTGCAATGGAAGCAGGTGACATCCTCGGATTTCTCCTTTCCTTTAGTCTTCGGTTTGGACAACGACTTGCCCGCACCGCCCTTGGACTTTTGTTTCTTACGAATCCCACCTTGAATCATGAGGACATCCCTAGCAACTCTTGCTTTGGGTTCCCCCGATGCCTTAAGCATCTCCGACTCAAAGTTCTTGAGCATCCCATGGAGCTCGGGAATCGTCTTGTTCATCGAATGCATATGATAGTTCGTTACGAAAGTTGAAAAAATCGGTGGCAATGCACATAAGATCAAATCTTGTTGCATTATTGGTGACACATTTTCTCCCAATTTCTCGAGACGATCAATCAATGATTGTACCTTTAACACGTGAGTGCTAACCGAAGATCCGTTAGGCATCTTACAGTTAACCAACTCCTTTAACGTATTGAACCTTTCAATGCGTTCTTGCTCTTGGAACATTTCCTTGAGCGTGGCGTTAATTTCGTACGCATCCAAATCCTCGAACTGCTTCTGCAAGTTCGCGTCCATACATGCCAACATGAGGCACGTCACGTCATTTGACTCCTTCTTAAGTTTGTCAAATGCCGCCTTTTCTTCGGGCGAAGCGTTCTCGTCGGGAGTAACCATCTTCGTGTCTAACACGTGACTTTTGCACTCTTGCCTAAGAACAATTCTTAGGTTACGGTGCCAGTCAAGATAGTTCTTGCCGACTAGCTTCTCCCTCTCCAATACCGATCTAATCGACATTGAGTTGGTGTTGCTTGATGTCATGGTTGCTACAACGAAAAATACTTTAAAATGAGATTGATACTGATATGTGCGAACTTATGCTATATGCTTATATGATGATATGAAATATGTTACTTTTATCAAATCAATAACCCTAATATTGATTCGGGATTCTAAATCCAATAACACTTCAAGACCCATATTTCATGATCCTCCCACAAGTGACTTTGGCCGACAAATGGGATCGCACTATTTAGGTAGGATAAATCCAATCGCATCCAATACGACTCTTGACCTTTTATAGGATTTCGGTATCGAACCATATCATATATGATTCAAATTCCGTTTGTGCATCCTAACTATGCCCCGAACCCCAATCGGATTGGCTTGGACGGTTAAGTCACAACCATGATCACATATCGTTCAATTGAACTACAAATGCGCCCGACTTTGGCCTGAACCCGCATTTGTCCCCAATTAACGCTTGCCTCTCACGTTGATACATACAACAATGCACGCCCGACTTTGGCCTGAAACCGTGCAAGGTGTGATGACCAACCTCGGAGGTTGTGAACATGGAAGGCATTTCATGACTTAAGTATTATGCAGGGATTTATGTGATATAATCTAATTATATCAATAAGCAAGTGTATCATGATGAATGAACATAATTAATAATGATTAGAACCACAATTAAATAAATCAAGAAAAATTACACTGTGCGTCACGACGCAACATAACGTCCGTCATGACGCACCGTACTAAAATGGACTTCCATTGACTTCCGTCATGACGCAACATAACGTGCGTCACGACGGACTTCACAGGTTCGTCACGACGCCAGAGGGTGCGTCATGACGGACAATACAAAACAATTTTGTTGTCCAATCCAGAAACTATTTCAGGTCCATCCGTCATGACGGTAGGTTATACCGTCACGACGGACTGTGTTCTTCCGTCATGACGCCAGACGGTGCGTCACGACGGACTGTACAAAACCATTTTGTCCAGATTTCCAAGTCCTTCCGTCATGACGGTTGGTTATACCGTCACGACGGACTGTTCTGGTCCGTCATGACGCAACGAACAAAACCATTTTGTTCAGTTTGCCAGAAACTTTTTGGGCTTCTACCGTCACGACGCACCAAATGGTCCGTCATGACGGTATCTATTTACACAGTGCATCATGACGCACAACTTTTGTGCGTCACGACGGACAGAGTGTAACGCCTCAGATCCAACTCTTGGATTTCCCGATACACTTGTGCGTCACGACGCAACATATAGTGCGTCATGACGCACCAGACCTGAATTTCAGTTTTAGTTTGTAATTTTAACAGATTTTAATCGTTTCAAAAACGATTAATCATGAACAATTCATGATTACTTCTAGATTCTTTTGATCATCTCATGATCAAATACTAGTAAGATTTTCATGGTCCTAATTTTACAACTATATGATTATGTCCTAAAATTCTACATGAAATTTCGAATAACACTTATTCGAAATTGATTCGACAATCGAATCGTGACGTTGGCTCTGATACCACTGTTGGGTATCGGCGTCACTACCGAGCCCCGCGCAGCGGATTGTGAGGCCCGGTCCGACCCGATCCCGAGGACCACATCAACGACCCGAAAGTACGAATCATGAAATGCATCTAACCTATGAAATTAACGCTTAATTCATAGAGAATCATACCGCATGAAATTGATCACGGAGACAGGTTGACTCTATTAGCTGCTGCTTGCTTCGCTCTTTGCTTCGATCCCGGCGACACACACGTCCCACGCCCGCGTGATTCGACACCTTGTTCGAAGCTCCTATTTGTCGTATACAACCGGAATTTATCCGATTCGTCTTCGACCTTGCTCGACTTAGCTCTCGTTAGATCACAGTCCAGAATCTCAGTTGAGATTCCTCTACTCGTATCCACCTCGAGCTCGCGTCTTTCGGTTGCGGCGAATTCCCCTAAAATTCCCGCAAGCTTGCTTAAATCTAATCTCTATTCTCCACTAACTTGTCTCACAAGTTCTCTCTATTCTCTACTAGAATTAGGTCTGGCAGCCAGAGAGAGAGAGGAAGAAGAATCCACAGATCTTATATTAATCTGAGAGTTAATGGTGTATTAATGAGTATCAGAAACTGCTAATCCAGAATTCGGATCACTGTGCGTCATGACGCACGATATGGTGCGTCATGACGCACAAGTCACATTTACTTGGATATAGCCGTTACACAGTGTACCGTCATGACGCACGATAACGTCCGTCATGACGCACCACTCATGTGTACCGTCATGACGCAAGATAACTTGCGTCATGACGCACTACTCACATATTGGCTTTCTCAGAATTACTCTATTGTGCGTCATGACGCACAATTTGGTGCGTCATGACGCACCATGTAATTTCTGCCAGATTTGCATAATCTTATTATGCATCCAATCGTTCCGACGAACACGTATGTTTGTCTACACTCATTTGTACATTCAACTAGTTGATCTGTAACTGTATTTCCTTCAGGCCCGCCCTATGAAATCAAAAACCGATGTGTTGGAGCGTAAATAATGTGATTTTGCTTGTTTGGAAAGTAATAAATATGATAAAGTTGTTTGTATTTCACAAAGATTAGAGTAGCATAGTTGTAAAGTTGATGTTTGGGAGATGGAAGGTTCTAAGTTCAATACCCTCAAGCCACATATTTTGATTTTTTTTATATTTCGGCCCCCCTATAAAATTCGCCTCCCCCCCCCCCCCCCCCCTATATATATTAATCATGGATCCGCCCCTGCCGACGAATATACACTTCTCGCTTCTATCATCAAGCTGTCTCCTTGTCTCGGATGGGACTTGCGCGTAACATGTACAACCAAACACCTTCATGTGTCGAACCGACGGTTTCACGCCACGCCATGCTTCAATAGGAGGTCGACTCATCACCGATCGTGTTGGACTTCGGTATAGAATATAAACCGCCGTAGCAACGGCTTTCGCCCAAAACGTATTTGGCATACCTGTTGGTTCAAATTTCCTGGTAGTTTGATTATTTCAAAACACTGTCAGTACTAATGTATACATCCAGAAAAGTGCAGGATAACATAGGTACGATACGAAGATGAAGGAGGACTTGTGAAGGAGGAGTTCATTGGATTACATCGAGAATCAGGACATGAAGTCTCAAGATAAACAAGAAAAGAAGAACACAAGGAAGGCCATTGGAATACATCAAGACTCGAGATGTTGAAGCCTTCCGTGAGTGGGATACGCCACAAATAAACCATAGGTACAAACCTAGTAGAACTCAAGTAAAATCATGTTCAAAATAACAAAGAGTTCAGTCAAGCAGGAAGTGCGTTCTGAACGAACTCAAAGTCCGTTCAGAACGGACTTGCTAAATATCAAAATTGTAAAGCTTGATTAGAACCAAACGTGTCACAGGGATGTGTGCGTGCGAACGAACAATCATGTCCGTTCGAACGGACAATTAGAATCCGTTCACTCACCTTCTGAGTGCGTTGAACGGACAATCTTTCCTGTGAACGGAAATATGTCACAGGGATATGTGCGTTCGAACGAACACACATGTGCGTTCGAACGGACAACCTGGAATCCGTTCACCCACTTTTCAGTGCGTTGAACGGACTCGTGTTCCTGTGAACGCAAAATGCTATGTATAATTGAGTCCGTTACGAACGGACATTGTCCGTTTGAACGGACCCAAGATGTACTTGCACGTTATTTTGAAACGGCTAGTGCAAACTTCAAGTGCGTTCTGAACGGACTGTATGCGTTCGAACGCACTGCAAGTTTTCTGAAGGATTTCTATAGAGAGTATAAATAGAATCCTTCATGGGTCTCTCTCTCTCACTTCCTCATTTTCAAACTTTCAAACCTAAAAAGAGAGAAACCCTAAGCTGTGATTATCTATATCCATTGATAGCTTGAGAAACCTCTTTAGATCGTTGATCTACTTTCGATATTCTCCACTAATCGTATCCCACTCACGTGACCGATCACGTTGTAGCTCGATTAGTGAAAAAGTGTAATAGGCTAGTGCAACAAATTGTAAAGAGCCTAAGCTATAGATCGATAGAAGCGTGTAAATCGATCTAGGCAAATCCTTGTAATCGAGTTGAGTTGGAATTCAATCGATGGCCAAAAAGAGGCACAAGGCATTCCCGGAGACGTAGGTACTCGCGAATAATTGAGTCGGTCAATTAAGCGAGTAAAGGGTGAGTTAAAGCTACAAAGCAACCACCTACCGAACTTCGTAAACAAACATCTTGTGTCAAAGTGTTTGTACGGTATCATCTTTATCATCCAAATTATTATTTATTCCGCACCGTAAATTAGGTTTAAATCTAAACTAAGTATAAGTTAGATTGCCGAATTTACCCCCCCCCTCTAGGTTAGAATTAACCAACAATTGGTATCAGAGCGGGGTACTAACCATCTCTTAAATTTATTAAGGATAAACTTGTACTTTACGATCTAATGGCTGAAATTAATCCCATGAGCGCGGTGGAAGCAGCCATTCACTCTCTCCGTATTGAACGAGGTCTAACTTCGACACACCACCAGCCCATAATTGCAGACGCAGAACCTTCCTCTCCCACTCTAAGCTCGACACATGACAAAAGTTATGAGGTACGTACGAACTCTCTATATGGTATCAAATCGTTACCCAGACCTGAATTTTCTCCCGCATCCAAACTAGAAATCGAATCTTGTGATGAGTTTCTTAGGGATGAAGGTAACTCTCAACTAAATGAGGGTAAACTTGAAAGTCCCACCCAAGCTCTCAAGGATAAGGTAGCTTCTCTTGAGCTATCCATTTTGGCATACAAAACTCAAATAAATGAATTTAAAGGATTTTCAAAATGTGAATGTAAAACCCTAAAATGTGAGATTTCTCATTTAAAAGTCGAAATTCAAACTATGAAAGTTGAAAATGAGTCCTTGAAGAGGGCATGTACAATGATTGCATTGATTCCCCCTTCATTGGATGATGTCTTAAAATCGTCATTAACGGGACAAAAGCCCAATGATAAATCTAGTTTAGGACATAAGAAAATTAGCAATAATAATCCCAACCTTTCGATATCTCAAAATCAAAAATCTAAATGGGAAAACCATAAAGTAAGTAGTCATGGAAATGCTTTTATGTACCATGATTACAACAAAGGTAAATATGCTAAAAATGAACAACCTAAACGTGTAAATAATAATTATAGGAACAATCATTTTACACAAAAATCACAACCCAGACATACTAATGTGGGACAAACCGAGTGTTTGTTCAAAAGGGGACCAAACGGGTATTTCTATGAAGTGACAAACTACACCGAAGCTTCATATCAACAAGAGTTCCCCAAACATTTCACCAACATGCATAAACAATTTAAACAAAATAATGTTAAGCAAAATAAACTCAAATCAAATAACCTATATCAAATGCCAAAATCGATAACCTCTAAGAGAAGTAATCCGAATAAACTCTCGGACTATTTTGTGAAGAGTACCACACCCACAAATAAGCCCACCGTAGCATTTTGTAACTATTGTTGCAAAATCGGTCATGTCTCAACCGGGTGTAATCTTCGCAATCCAAAAGTGGCACAAAACGTCATGTGGATGCGTAAAGATCGTCACTCAATGGGTTCCTCTACCTCCCTTGGTATAGGACCCCCTAGGGTGTAAAAACCTAACCTGAGACACTATACTCCCTAGTATACCATACCATAAGCCAAAACATTTAGGGGGAGTATAGTCAGTAAGAATTCATATTAGTCAATTTCAATTTCTTTTTGGTTTAACTAATATGAATTTCTTATAGATGGGCCTAACTTCCAGAACAAAGTCATCAAAATGGTGTCTAGATAGTGGTTGTTCTAGACATATGACTTGGGATTGAGAGATGTTCAAATCTCTCGAACCGTTCAAGGGAGGAGACGTTACCTTCGGAGGAAATCAAAAAGGTAAAATTATTGGTATCGGTTCAATAGGTACCTCAAATTGGACTTTAGAGAATGTCTATCTTGTAACTGGACTTAAACATAATTTGATTAGCATAAGCCAATTATGTGATGCCGGATATTGTGTGAAATTCGATCAACTCTCATGCTTAATTGATCGAATGAAAGACAATACCACAGTATGCAAAGGAACCCGACACGAAAATCTATACTACTTTGATTTCGAATCATTCGTGCCGGGAATCCATTGTCTCACTGTATCAGAATCAGTATCTCGATTATGGCATAGACGGTTAGGTCACATTTGCATGAAAACTATACATAGGTTGTCCAAAAAGCAATTAGTTAGAGGACTTCCCTCACATAAACTTGAACTAGAAGGATTATGCGATGCGTGTGAAAAAGGTAAGCACACTAGATCGTCCGGGTTCAAATCAAAGAACATGATCACCACGAATCGACCTCTTCAACTCATCCATCTTGATCTTTGCGGACCAATGAGCGTTACAAGCATAGGTAATAAAAGGTATATGTTTGTTATTTAAAAGGTACAATTGAACTTGGGATATGGTACGGGCATAGTGGGAACCTAAACCTAGTAGGATACACTGATGCGGATTTTGCCGGATCCCGAGTTGATCGAAAAAGCACTAGCGGTACATGCCAATTTTTGGGAGGTTTACTTGTATCATGGTCAAGTCGGAAACAACACTCAGTAGCCTTATCGACGGCCGAAGCCGAGTATGTCGCAGCAGGAAGCTGCTGTGCTCAATTACTATGGTTGAACCAAACCCTCGGAGACTACGGTTTGAACTTCCGTTAAATCCCCATATTGTGCGACAACAATAGCGCAATATGCATCTCGAAAAACCCTGTCCACCATTCACGAACCAAGCATATCGACATACGTCACCACTTCATTCGGGATCACGTGGAAAAAGGCGATGTAAAACTCGAATGGATAGAGACTCAAAATCAAATTGCCGACATCTTCACAAAACCTTTACCATTTGCTTCTTTCTCCGATCTACGACTAAAGCTAGGTATGTTATCTCTCAAGAATTAAAATTCAGCATATCGGGTCTAGTCTCATGTAGTTGCATAATCATTGTATAATCATAAGTACAAATAGAGTTGTCAAACTAGGGTCAGTGCTTTGGGTCAATACATCCGGGTCTCAGCTCAGTATCTAGTCCGTTCGAACGAACAAAAGAATGCGTTCTGAACGAACAAATGAACTAAACAAATACCATCTTGCCAGACTCAAGTCCGTTCGAACGAACGAACAGTGCGTTCTGAACGGACAGATATATATGATTATGACTGCTTTTCATACTTTGGCGCCTTTTACCCAGAAGCGTGTACGTTCGAACGCACACAAATGTCCGTTCGAACGGACTCGTCGTATTTCCTCTCCATCTGCATGCAACCGACCCTCATCAATGGACGCTTTGTTTCATCTTCTCGTACGAAGAGAATTAAGAGGACACGATTTACATTCTTGAAATCCTTAACCTTATCTTCTCTTTCCAAAACTCCCTCTCTTCTCTCTCTCAAAAGCTTGATTTCATGGATGCCAATCGAAGCCTCTTATCAAAAGGGAAATCCAAGGAACAGAAGAGAACAGGAGAAAGCTCGAAAGCTCAAGAAATACCACCGCCTCCATCGATTGTTCACATGAAGAGAGGCACGCCAGCCAACAGGCCTAATCACAGCGCACGAATGCAAGCAGATTACGATTTCACTGATCCGAATAACGATTATCTCTTTCGAAACCAGGAAGCCGGACTCCTTTTCAATAGCGTTGTGGTAAGGAGACCCCTCTCAAAATCTTACTATTACGAGTTTCCACGAAATTGTCCTATTCTTTCCAACAAGATCGAGGAAATCGAGCGAAAATGGGGATTTGCAAACCTTGCGCGTCTCAACGAAAGGTCGTATGAGATCATCACTCGGCTATTCTATGCAAACGCCACTTTCGATCATGCCCAAGATAAGATAACCTCGTTTATTCTCGGTGAGGAAGTCGTAATCTCGGTGCAGAATTTGTGCGACTTGTTCGGGCTCAAAGATGATGGAGAGCGGGTGTACAACGACCGCTGGGGGAAAATTGAAACCGAAGGGTTCGAAACCATGAAGAAAGTGGTCACGAATAGATACGCATCACTATCAGCAGTGTCACACTTGGCCGCTCCTGAAAAATTCGTCTGGATAATTGGTAATAACATTCTCGCTCCTGTTGAAAAATTGAGCGTACACCTCGAAGATCGAAATATCGTGTTGTTATATCGCATGTGGTACGAGGACCAACTACCTGTCCATGTGCCTCATCTCATATTAAGCCACATGGAAAGCGCCATGAACATAAGGAATGCATCGTTACCCTATGGAACATTGATCGCTCGAATGGTGAATCTCCAAGGAGTCTCGATACCGGTGGAAGATTGGGATTTCCGACCTGAACCATCGATCAACCTCGCGTCAAAATTAAACCTTCTTCGTCAAAGGTTTCGGTATTCGGCCCAAGCTCATGAATGGATTATCGATCACCCAGATGAAGAGGGAGCGTTCCACCTTCCTCCAAATCCTACCCGTTGGTTGGAGAGAGACGATCCATCCGACCAGGGCAGTGCAAACCAGGCTCGACCACGTGAGAGGAGTGAGAGTGTAAGAAGCTCGAACGTCCCGATGGAAAGGGATGAAAGGCGATTCGCTCACATAACGTCGTTGTTAGAGGCAATGAATAAGCGTATGGAGAGACATGAACGAGGGATTCGAAATGAAATTCGAGAGGGCATGCAAGTTTCCGAAACAAGGATGCTCGAGAGAGTAGAACGTCAATTTTCCGACCTTTACGGTCATCTTGAAAACCGTTTCGGGTCCTACCCTGAACCTCGAGAACAAGCCAATCCTCCTCCTCCATCTAATCCCACCGCGAATCCGTCGAGGTCCCATTCGGGAACTTTCAACGTCGACAACTTCTTTGCGTCCGGTCCAAGCTATCATCCCGACCCGAACCCTTACCCCGGTCCCAACGAGATGTAATCACCGGCGGCGCTATAAGTGTCTTGTGTTGTTCTGTTTATTTTTATCTGTCGTGCATATGTGTGAGACCTTGTGTTGGTTGTGTTTGTTATGTTTGTAGAATATGTGTCATGCCATGTTATGAACAAACTGTTTTATGGTCATATTGTCAGTTTAAACTGTTGCATCTATTTTGGTTTTTATTATCTATTTTTATAACCTATCAGTCCAGATGCAAGTGCGTTCGAACGCACCACTTTTTCCGTTCAGAACGCACACACAAAAACTGTTATATTTTCTTAAAAATCTGCTAAATTTTGAAAAGATTGTCATCATTCCAAAACAAAAGAATTTGATCATATTTACGAGCTCATACATTCATCAATTCATTCTTTGAGGGGGAGCTCGTATTTAGGGGGAGCCTTCCGTTGTTGAAGTCTCCTTGGCCCTTTTGATCTCTTTCAAAATGGGGGAGAAACGATCGTACGGAAAGTTCTCAACTAAATGATGAAACTCTCCGAACCGACAGTGTTTTGAAATTAATCAAAAGGGGGAGTTTGTTGGTTCAAATTTCCTGGTAGTTTGATTATTTCAAAACACTGTCAGTACTAATGTATACATCCAGAAAAGTGCAGGATAACATAGGTACGATACGAAGATGAAGGAGGACTTGTGAAGGAGGAGTTCATTGGATTACATCAAGAATCAGGACATGAAGTCTCAAGATAAACAAGAAAAGAAGAACACAAGGAAGGCCATTGGAATACATCAAGACTCGAGATGTTGAAGCCTTCCGTGAGTGGGATACGCCACAAATAAACCATAGGTACAAACCTAGTAGAACTCAAGTAAAATCATGTTCAAAATAACAAAGAGTTCAGTCAAGCAGGAAGTGCGTTCTGAACGAACTCAAAGTCCGTTCAGAACGGGCTTGCTAAATATCAAAACTGTAAAGCTTGATTAGAACCAAACGTGTCACAGGGATGTGTGCGTGCGAACGAACAATCATGTCCGTTCGAACGGACAATTAGAATCCGTTCACTCACCTTCTGAGTGCGTTGAACGGACAATCTTTCCTGTGAACGGAAATATGTCACAGGGATATGTGCGTTAGAACGAACACACATGTGCGTTCGAACGGACAACCTGGAATCCGTTCACCCACTTTTCAGTGCGTTGAACGGACTCGTGTTCCTGTGAACGCAAAATGCTATGTATAATTGAGTCCGTTACGAACGGACATTGTCCGTTTGAACGGACCCAAGATGTACTTGCACGTTATTTTGAAACGGCTAGTGCAAACTTCAAGTGCGTTCTGAACGGACTGTATGCGTTCGAACGCACTGCAAGTTTTCTGAAGGATTTCTATAGAGAGTATAAATAGAATCCTTCATGGGTCTCTCTCTCTCACTTCCTCATTTTCAAACTTTCAAACCTAAAAAGAGAGAAACCCTAAGCTGTGATTATCTATATCCATTGATAGCTTGAGAAACCTCTTTAGATCGTTGATCTACTTTCGATATTCTCCACTAATCGTATCCCACTCACGTGACCGATCACGTTGTAGCTCGATTAGTGAAAAAGTGTAATAGGCTAGTGCAACAAATTGTAAAGAGCCTAAGCTATAGATCGATAGAAGCGTGTAAATCGATCTAGGCAAATCCTTGTAATCGAGTTGAGTTGGAATTCAATCGAAGGCCAAAAAGAGGCACAAGGCATTCCCGGAGACGTAGGTACTCGCGAATAATTGAGTCGGTCAATTAAGCGAGTAAAGGGTGAGTTAAAGCTACAAAGCAACCACCTACCGAACTTCGTAAACAAACATCTTGTGTCAAAGTGTTTGTACGGTATCATCTTTATCATCCAAATTATTATTTATTCCGCACCGTAAATTAGGTTTAAATCTAAACTAAGTATAAGTTAGATTGCCGAATTTACCCCCCCTCTAGGTTAGAATTAACCAACAACATGGGTTATTGTAGTCATCGACGGGGTGGCAAGCGTTAAATAGGGACTGATAAGGGTTAAGGCCAAATCCGACTTATTAGTAGTTTATTTGAACGATACGTTGAGTATGGTTGTGACTTAACCGTTCAAGCCAGTAAGGGTTAAGGCCAAAGCCGACTTGATTGGAAGTTCGGGGCATAGATAGGATGCACACACGGAACTGAGATTGTATATGATACGATCCATCATCGAAATCCTATAAAGGTTCAAGAGTCGCATTGGATGCAATTGGATATAATCCTACCTAAATAGCGAGATCCCACCCGTCTGCCAAAACAACTTGTGGGAGGATCGTGATATATGGGTCTTGGGTGTTATGGACTTGGAGTCCCGTTTCGGTATGAGGGTTATCGATTCTATAAAATAACTGATGGGGAATATCCTCGACCCCGGGCCTGCGCAGCGGAATGAAGGCCCGGTCCGATTCCCCGATTCCCGAGATCATGCCACAATTTCGAGGGTACGATGCAATAGAAGGACAGATTCATACCGGTGCAAAATTGATTGCACTCGAAGGGTTGATCGCTGCATTCTATCTCCTGTCACGTTGGTGACAATCCGCGCGTCCCACACCACGCGTCTTTCACCGTTTGTTGACTTCGCCGATTCGCTTGATTTCGTCTCCGACTGAATTCACGCGTCCGAATCGATCACAACTGAAAGAGCCTCAGATGTTGCTCCTCTACGTGTATCCACCTTGAGTCGCAAGACGTCGGTCACGGATGCACCTGCCTAGACGATGCACCGGTGAACTTGCTCGATCGAATTGATTCTCTATTTCTCTCTTTTCGCACCTTTTCACTCACAAAAGATCAAATCTGAATTTTCTCTTTTTCTCTTGTGTATTGGGCAGAATAAACTGATTGAAATCGCATTTTGATGAGAGAGAAAGTATCCTATTTATACCTCATAGGATCAGGATTAGCCAAAAGACATGTATATCCAATATACACCCTTTCACACAGAAAACTGCATGAACCTGGTCAGTAATCTGTCTAGACGAAATTAATAAATTTCTCTGACAGAAAATCAACCAACATGAAAGTTGTAGATAATCTTATTATCTACACGACCCAATTTGGCCCAGCCCAATTGGAGTTCGTATGCAAACGTTATGACTGTTTTACTAACTGTATGTCATACTGTTGCACCCTTTCGGTATTTCACAGAAACGACACTTATACTTCGTTCATATGAAATATATTTCTACATGAAGGTTATAGATAATCTAATTATCTATCTAACCCAATTTGAACCATTCAAATCGGATTATTCTACTGAAAGTTATGGCCACGAATGTACGACTACATTCGTTTATCCTTGTGTACACTTTTACGGTTGATCCTGAAACTGTATTTCCTTCAGTCTCCCACTCAATTTCAGATCTACCTAAAAGGTACTCATGCATATCCAATATGCACGATTTTAAAGAATATAGCTCGCGTATCAAATACCAAGCTATGCACATCCTATGTGCCAATTTTATGATCAAGCCCGACTTAGTACGACTCGTTGTGTGACCATGTAGGTTCGACTTAACGATGGCAGTAGGTTGTTTCCAATGCCTACAAGCTCATGAGCGGGATCTAGTCACTCCATCATAGCTACCCATGTTAAACGAATAATGATTGTGATCATTGTGCCTATCTCGAATAGCGGTTACTAGTTCTCTTGTTTGCGATATCCGTTAATCAAAAGACATGGTAATAGTCATCCTTATAATTTTATTAACTACACTTATTCCCCGATTCCGAGTTGAGTTAACAAATTTCAATCGATATTAACCATTAATATCATTGACTGCGGCCGCAGATTTCGTTAATCGACTCATCGAGCGGCGCCTAAGAGATATCTCTTCCTTTCGGAATAAACAATTCCTATCTTGGAGACTCATATTGAATTCCGTGTTTCGGACAATACCCAATGATGACCCTTTTAACTCCCTGTTACGGTGAGCGTAAGATCATATCAAAGCATTGTGTTACGCACGTAACGCAATCAATGATCCCCTCAAGTTTGAAGAACCTAAAACCCCATCCGTCGCAAGTCCATCTTTAATGACTAAACCATGTCATGGTCTCGCGGCTTCGGTCATATCCAATACATGTAACCTAACATATATCTACGTTCCCGATTCGACAAGCACCTTGTCCCATGATTAGCAAAACATAATCATCTCCTCGGCAAACGTACTAGTGTACGCGTTCAGTCTATTATCTAATAATAGAAATGCTTCTCTCTTAAGCAAGCTGATCCGCGACTAGGGATGTTTAGAAATGACACTTTAAGTGTGACGGTTTTGCTGCACATAGTCCTCAACCATGTCGACGTCCACACATGTTCAAATCAAGGTTCATGTAATCATATTACACAACCCCGCACACAATTTTCATATAAGATAGATGCAAAAATAAAAAAATTTAAAATTCTGAAATTGCATTACTATAAGATAAGTTTGGGGTGATACAACGTTTACTAATCTATTAGACTAATCTCGTCCTACGAAACTATCGTTTTAGATAACTAACTACTCTCTTCCTCCTCTAGGTATCTCAAACCTATAGCTTTCGAATGATAATCGTGCTTAGCTTGCGAGAGTGGCTTAGTAAACGGGTCCGCAACATTCCTGTCAGTATCAATCTTTTCAATGATCACATCCTTCCTTTGCAAAATCTCACGGATCAAGTGAAATTTTCTGAGTATGTGCTTGGAGCGGTGATGTGCCCTCGGTTCCTTGGACTGTGCTATTGCGCCCGTATTGTCGCAATACACAACTACAGGTTCCGAGATGCTCGGGACTACACCAAGCTCCGACACAAACTTCTTGATCCAAACCGCCTCCTTTGCCGCTTCGGAAGCCGCAATATACTCCGATTCAGTTGTAGAGTCTGCTATCGTGGGTTGTTTGGAACTCTTCCAAACTACCGCTCCACCATTTAGACAAAACACGTATCCTCTTTGTGATCGAAAGTCATCGACACATGTTTGGAAACTGGCGTCGGTATATCCATTGATGACCAACCCGGATGTCTTTCCACCATAAATTAGAAATTGATCCTTAGTTCTTCTTAAGTACTTAAGGATGTTCTTAACCGCGATCCAATGCATATCCCCTGGATTAGATTGGTAACGCGAAACGACGCTCAATGCATACGACACATCGGGGCGCGTACAAATCATGGCATACATAATTGATCCAACCGCCGAAGCGTATGGAACAATACTCATCGCATTCGTATCTTCGCTCGATGTCGGACATTGAGCTTTAGAATACGATATGCCACTCGACATTGGAAGAAGTCCTTTCTTCGAATTTTGCATTGAAAACCGTTTCAACACTTTGTCGATGTACGTGCTTTGACTCAAGCCGAGTAACTTCTTGGATCTATCTCTATAAATCCTCACGCCTAATATATAGGCGGCCTCGCCCAAATCTTTCATAGCGAAACGAGTATTTAAATACTTCTTAACATCCGTAAGCATCGGAATGTCGTTTCCTATGATCAAAATGTCGTCTACATATAGTACAAGAAATACTACACGGCTCCCACTAACCTTCTTGTATACACAAGGTTCTTCTACGTTTTTCACGAAATTATATTCTCGTATAACTTCATCGAAACGTATGTTCCAACTCCGAGAAGCTTGCTTCAATCCATAAATGGATCGTTGCAACTTGCACACTTTACCCGGACTCTTTGAATCGACAAAACCCTCGGGTTGTGTCATGTACACATCCTCCTCTAAATTCCCGTTAAGGAATGCGGTTTTGACATCCATTTGCCAAATCTCGTAGTCATAATACGCAGAGATAGCAAGTAAGATCCGTATGGATTTAAGCATTGCCACGGGAGAAAACGTTTCTTCATAGTCTACACCATGAATTTGTTTGAAACCTTTCGCCACAAGCCGTGCTTTATAAGTGTTTACATTCCCATCCATGTCGGTCTTCTTCTTGAAGACCCACTTACATCCCACTGGTTTAACCCCGGGAGGTGGATCAATCAAGTTCCAAACTTGATTATCGTACATGGATTGAATCTCGGATTTCATGGCAGTTTGCCACTTATCGGAATCCTCGCTTTTCATAGCCTCGCGATAAGATGTCGGTTCATCATCTATGAATTCGACTTCATCGTCATTTGCCACGATAAAACCATATCGTATAGGCTCTTGACGAATCCTACCCGATCTACGAATTGCGACTTGTGCACTTGACTCCGGATCATCAACATTTGACGAAACCGGATCAACGTTCATCGGTTCAACATTCTTTTGCGGTTCTCGAATTTCTTCGAGATCTATTTCATATCCATTCATTCTTTTAGATATAAATTCCTCCTCTAAGAAGGTACCTCCACGAGCAACAAACACTTTGTTCTCGTATGGATGATAGAAATAATATCCCTTTGTTTCCTTGGGATAACCAACAAATAAACATTTTTCAGATTTGGGATCGAGTTTATCCGCAATTAATCTGCGGACATAAGCTTCACATCCCCAAATCTTAAAATAAGACAACTTCGGAACTTTTCCGGTCCATATCTCATATGGCGTCTTAGGTACCGATTTAGAAGGTATGCGGTTTAATAAGTAAGCCGCTGTCTCTAGGGCATATCCCCAAAACGATTTTGGAAGGGAAGTTTGACTCATCATAGATCGAACCATGTCCAACAAGGTCCGATTCCTCCTCTCGGACACGCCATTCCATTGTGGCGTTCCTGCCGGAGTCCATTGTGGAACTATTCCACAATCTTTTAGATGATCTTCAAATTCATAGCTCAAATATTCGACACCTCGATCCGATCGAATGGTTTTAATTTTCTTGCCAAGCTGATTTTCAACTTCGTTTTGAAACTCTTTGAACTTTTCAAAGGTCTCCGCTTTAGTACGCATCAAATAAATATATCCATATCTACTATGATCGTCCGTAAACGTAACAAAGTATCGATAGCCTCCTCTTGCCTCGATGCTCATCGGTCCACATACATCGGAATGTATGAGTTCCAATAGATCGTTGGACCGCTCTCCAACCTTGGAGAACGGCGCCTTAGTCATCTTGCCAAGTAAACAAGATTCGCAATTCCCAAATGAATCCAATTCAAATGAGTCTAGCATTCCATCTTTATGGAGTCTAGCAATGCGTTTCTCATTCACATGACCGAGACGACAATGCCAAAAGAAAGTCCGATTATCAACTTTAGGTTTAATCATTTTTGCATTAACGTTATATATGGACTTATTATTTCCGTGATCAAAATCCAACACATAAAGACCATTTTCTAACAGAACATTTCCATAGATAATAGAATCCTTACATATCGAAAATTCATTATTCCTAATAACAAATTCATAACCATCATTGGCTAGTTTCGACACACTTATTATGTTCTTACATAATGTTGGTACATAATAACAATTATTTAGTACTAATATAAGTCCACTAGGCAAAGTCAAATTAACTACTCCTACGGCAAACGCAGCAACTCTTGCTCCATTTCCGACGCGTAGATCGACTTCACCCTTTTCCAACCTTCGACTATTTTGAAGAACCTGCATATTTCGACAAATATGAGTCCCACAACCGGTATCCAATACCCAATTAGTCATAGTTGAAATATTAACTTCAATAACGTTAATACCTGAGAGGCCGGTCGCTGAAACCGCCTTGCCCTTCTTCACCTCCTCGAGGTAAAACTTGCAATCGCGCTTCCAATGTCCAGCCTTGTGACAATGAAAGCATGTCTCATCCTTGGATTTCTCCTTTCCCTTTTTATCCGGCTTCGAACGTTTCTTAGCCGAACTGCCCTTGGACTTTGATCTCTTACGATCCTTATTCTGAATTGTGAGAACATTTCCGGCAACTCTTGCCCTGTTCTCTCCGGACGACTTCAACGTCTCCGATTCAAAATTCTTGAGCATTCCGTGAAGCTCAGGGATCGTCTTATCCATCGAATGCATGTGATAGTTAGTCACGAACGAAGAAAACATTGGAGGAAGTGCACACAAGATCAAATCTTGTTGCATAATCTTCGACAATTTCTCTCCTAGCTTCTCAAGACGGTCTATGAGAGCTTGCACCTTCAAAACGTGAGTACTCACCGAAGACCCCGAAGGCATCTTGCAGTTTACTAACTCCTTGAGCGTACTGAACCGTTCAATACGCTCCTGCTCTTGGAACATTTCCTTGAGCACAACGTCTATTATGTGCACATCCGAGTCCTCAAACTACTTTTGAAGACTAGCGTCCATACATGCCAACATGAGACACGTAACATCATTCGAGTCCTTCTTAAGTTTCTCAAACGCGGCCTTTTCATCGGCCATAGCATCGGGGCCCGGTTCTACTAGTTCCGTATCCAATACGTGACTCTTGCCCTCTTGCCTGAGAACTATTCTCAGGTTTCGGTGCCAGTCTAAGTAGTTCCGACCCACTAGCTTTTCCTTTTCTAATACCGATCTAATCGATAAGGTGTTGGTGTTACTAGAAGACATGATTTACAAATGAAGTAAAAGATTCATTACTAACGTTGCGTACTTATCTTATAGGGCTTATATGATGATTATATGATAGTGTTATTTTATCGAATCGATAACCCTCATACCGATACGGGACTCCAAGTCCATAACACTCAAGACCCATATTTTACGATCCTCCCACAAGTTGCTTTGGCAGACGAATGGGATCTCGCTATTTAGGTAGGATTATATCCAATCGCATCCAATGCGACTCTTGAACCTTTATAGGATTTCGGTGATGGATCGTATCCAATACAATCCCAGTTCTGTGTGTGCATCCTATCTATGCCCCGAACTTCCAATCAAGTCGGCTTTTGCCTCAACCCTTATTGGCATGAACGGTTAAGTCACAACCATACTCAGCGTATCGTTCAAATAAACTACTAATAAGTCGGCTTTGGCCTTAACCCTTATTAGTCCCTATTTAACGCTTGCCACCCCGTCGATGACTACAATAACCCATGTCGGCTTTGGCCTTAACCCATGTGAGACGTAGTACCGATCATAGTAGTTGTGAATATGGAAGGCATTTCCATGACTTAAATATTATGAGGGATCATACCATTGTATGTTTCTAAATTCGTGACATAATCCAATTATATCATTATCACAAGATTTTCATAAATGCATATGTATTTATTTGGGAGTCTAATTATTCTAAATAATTATCTAATTATATGCTAGTATGATTGATGCCGATCAAATCGATATAAAGAACTCAAAATTCCAAGTTGTGTAGCCAAAGTTATCACGAAAACAAAATCAGCAACCAGAAACCAGTCCGTTGTAACGCAACATAGTCCGTTACAACGGACCTCCAGTATACTTGGCACTCCGTTACAACGGAAGTCCAGTCCGTTACAACGCTATTTATTCCGGAGTTTGGCCAAAATTTGCCAGAAACAAGTCCGTTACAACGCAACCTAGGTCCGTTACAACGCTATTTTCTGCAAACCTTCGTCCAAATTTCCAGAGACCAGTCCGTTACAACGCTATTTTCTGCAAACCTTCGTCCAACTGCGTAGAGCTCCGTTACAACGGACCCAGTCCGTTACAACAGACTCCAATAGACACCCTTGGCATCCCCGCAACCTCGTATCAGATACAAGGTCCGTTACAACGGACTCCAAGTCCGTCACAACGGAATATGCAGTTTTTCACAGTCCTCCTCACACCCCCGCATCCTATACAGGGTCCGTTACAACGGACTCCAAGTCCGTTAGAATGGAATATGTGATTTTTCGCAGAAATCCCAATTTCCTGTATCCAATACAGTGTCCGTTGCAACGGACTAACCAGTCCGTTACAACGGACTATGCGATTTTTGCGCTGTTCAGTCTGATTTCGCTCGTTTCCAAAACGATGAATCATGAAACCTTTTCATGATCATTCCTAGATACTCTCAATCAACTATTGATCGATCTCTAGCGAATTTCACTTGTGATTTTAATGGAATTTGACATTCTATATATTTAACATCATGCAAACGGGTACGAACTTTGATAACCCGTGCGTATATCTAATATACGACTATGATTCGACCCTCGAATCGATGGCGATCGCTCTGATACCACTGATGGGGAATATCCTCGACCCCGGGCCCGCGCAGCGGAATGAAGGCCCGGTCCAATTCCCCGATTCCCGAGATCACGCCACAACTTCGAGGGTACGATGCAATAGAAGGACAGATTCATACCGGTGCAAAATTGATTGCACTCGAAGGGTTGATCGCTGCCTTCTATCTCCTGTCACGTTGGTGACAATCCGCGCGTCCCACACCACGCGTCTTTCACCGTTTGTTGACTTCGCCGATTCGCTTGATTTCGTCTCCGACTGAATTCACGCGTCCGAATCGATCACAACTGAAAGAGCCTCAGATGTTGCTCCTCTACGTGTATCCACCTTGAGTCGCAAGACGTCGGTCACGGATGCACCTGCCTAGACGATGCACCGGTGAACTTGCTCGATCGAATTGATTCTCTATTTCTCTCTTTTCGCACCTTTTCACTCACAAAAGATCAAATCTGAATTTGCTCTTTTTCTCTTGTGTATTGGGCAGAATAAACTGATTGAAATCACATTTTGATGAGAGAGAAAGTATCCTATTTATACCTCATAGGATCAGGATTAGCCAAAAGGCATGTATATCCAATATACACCCTTTCACACAGAAAACTGCATGAACCTGGTCAGTAATCTGTCCAGACGAAATTAATACATTTCTCTGACAGAAAATCAACCAACATGAAAGTTGTAGATAATCTTATTATCTACACGACCCAATTTGGCCCAGCCCAATTGGAGTTCGTATGCAAAAGTTATGATTGTTTTACTAACTGTATGTCATACTGTTGCACCCTTTCGGTATTTCACAGAAACGACACTTATACTTCGTTCATATGAAATATATTTCTACATGAAGGTTATAGATAATCTAATTATCTATCTAACCCAATTTGAACCATTCAAATCGGATTATCCTACTGAAAGTTATGGCCACGAATGTACGACTACATTCGTTTATCCTTGTGTACACTTTTACGGTTGATCCTGAAACTGTATTTCCTTCAATAACACTATCATATAATTATCATATAAGCATATAGATTAAGTACGCATGGTTAGGAGTTAATCTTCATCATCCGTTTAGAATTATGTTTTCTAGCAACACCAAATATATCGATGAGATCGATATGATAGATAGCTTTTGGGCCAGAATTGCCATGATTAACCTTGATGGTCAAAGAATGGTTCTTAGACTTAAAGGGACGTGTTGGACACAAATATGGCAGATTCAGGGCTCGAGGTTTTGGCTTTAGAGAAAGCCGGGTTCGATAAATTTTAAGAAGGAATCGAACGATATTACGTGCCTTGTGGTGGCATGTATAGACGCATATTCTCAAAATTGTTTTGAGAATTCGGGTGTATATGAAAGTAAAACACAACGCTCATGAAATAGTTTCAAGAGCTAGAGCGCATTGAATGATTCAATGCGGCTCATAGAGTAGGTTAATTTTGAGATGCCTTATGGGTCTTGGATTAACACTCGTGTGTTGATGGTACGAGATTTGATCTTCGTAAACGAATATCATATGCATTCGATAGATAAGTCGATCCCGGAGTTGCATGAGATGCGATGTAAATTTGCATAGGAGATGCTTGGAGCATCCGAGGAATCCAATACATTCAGATGCGTGGATGTCCTTGTAATTCAAAGGCGGGATCGAAAGAAATATAGGTCTAAGGGTATTTTGGGAAAATGTTTTCCAAACAGAAAGTTCGGACAAAGAGTTGTCCAAACTAATGACTCAAAGAATGGTGAAATCCGAGGAGGATTAAACCAAGAGGTTGATTGCTTCTTTTGGCATTGCCGTCTTGGCCATATAAACGAGATTCGCGTATCTAGATTCCATATGATGGATTGCTAGAATCATTCGAATTAGATTTGATTGATTAATGCGATACTTATTTATTAGGCAAGACGACAAAGGGCATCATTCTCCAAAGGTTGGTGAAAGATCCAACGAATTATTGGAAATTACATTTAGATGTAATGTTCCGATAAGTTCCGAGGCAAGAGGAGCCTATCGGTATTTTGTTACTTTTATGGACGGTTAAAGTAGATATGAAAATATTTATTTAATGCGTGCCGAAATGGAGACTTTTGAAATGTTCAAAGAGTTTCAAAATCGAAATACAAAATCGACTAAGCAAGAAAATCAAAGCTTTTCGATAGGATCGAGAAGGCGAGTATTTGAGCTAAACCTTTCGATAGGATCGAAGAGGTGATATTTGAGTTATGAATATTGATGATCATTTATGATTGTGGAATCGTTTCACGATTGCCTTTATTCGGAACATTGAGATGTGTCCGAAAAGAGGAAATGAACGCATGTTGGACATGGTTCAGTACATGATAAATCAATAGGCCCAAAAATGTTTTGAGGACACGCCCTTGAGACAGCGACACTAATGAATGGTTGCATATAAGATATCACTACAACATATCAGCTCATTTGGGACGGGCCGTAGCTAAATATCAGCTTTATTGGTACGGGCCGTAGCAAATTGGATACACCGTCCCAAACTGTAGGGACGGGCCGTAGCAAATGAGAAAAACCGTCCCAAAATTTAGGGACGGGCCGTCCTAAAATACAAATACCGTCCCAAATATTAACTACGGGCCGTCGCAAAAGCATTTGACCGTCGCAAAATGTTATTGTCGCAATAAGTGTTTTCGGACGGGGCCGTCGCAAAAATTGAATTTCATTCCCCCCTTTTATCTCTATACCCTCTCGTTTCTCTCTCTCTCTCTCTCTCTCTCTCTCTCTCTCTCTCTCTCTCTCTCTCTCTCTCTCTCTCTCTCTCTCTCTCTCTCTCTCTCTCTCTCTCTCTCTCTCCGAAGCCCCCACTCCACCCTCTCGCTTCTCTCTCACTTCCCTAAACCCTAAACCCTCTCGGCTCTCTCTCTCACACAGCCCCCCCCCCCCCCCCCCCGTCGTCTCCTTCTCTCACAACCCCCCGTCGTCTCCCTCTCTCACATGTCGCCGAGAGAGCTCCTCTTCCGTCACCAAGAGATCTCCCCTCTTCTCCTCTTCCCTTAGAGATCTGTTCCAACCCAGCCCTGTTTATCTGCCTCTCCCTCTTAGATCTGCTTTTCTCCAGCCCCAAGATCAGGTAATTTAAACGTTTTTCAATTATTTTACTAGTTTTAGTGTTTGATTTTATTTTTCTTTGTTTTTGCATGTCTTTTCATCTGCCTCCCCGTTTATCGGATTAAGGTATTTTTTAAGTTTTTGCTATATTTATTTAGTGATATTAAAATTAATTTGTTCTCTACGAATCCCTCTTTTTTTTACAATTTTACTTAGATTTTAAAATTAATTTTGATAAATTATAATTTATTTAGTGATATTATTTAAAATCCAGGGTTTTTTTTTGTAAATTGTAAATTGTAATTTCTTTTTTGTAAATCCAGGTGCATTTATTAATATTTTTGTTAAGTTGTTTTTATTATTTATTTTCAGATTATTTATTATTTAACTTTATTTTTCTGAGTATTTTTTTTGTAAATTGTAAATTGTAATTTCTTTTTTGTAAATCCAGGGGCATTTATTAATATTTTTGTTAAGTTCTTTTTATTATTTATTTTCAGATTATTTTCAGATTATTTATTAATATTTTTGTTAAGGGGTTTTTATTATTTAAACTACTATTTCCTAGATATTTCTGAGTATTTTTACAACTATTTTTACAACTATTTTTAACTTAATTTGCAGCGCTAGAAGCGAGAGCGAGAAGCGGGAGATTATCCAAATATGCGAAGAGAGAGCGAGAATTCGGAGCCGATCTTCTCGCATTCGAAGCCAAGGTCCAAATTTCTTTTTTTATATATTTTACTTAGATTTAAAAATTTGTTTTGATAAATTATTATTATCAGAAATTATTTTAAAATTTGTTTTGATATATTAAATTATTATTATCAGAAATTATGATATTATTTTATAAATTTTTTTTACAATTTTACTTATAAATTATTTTAAAATTTGTTTTGATATATTAAATTATTATTATCAGAAGTTCAAGTTCTTTTTGCTTTTGCTGATTTGTAGTGATTTATCTTTTATGGTACCAGTATCGGCACAAGTACGAGGAGCATAGTCGAATAACAACCAATTTTGGATCCAACCAGGAGGCTCTTATCTCTTTAGTCTTTATCGCTTAAAGGTATTCTTTTAATTAGCAATATTAGAATAATTGAGGGACCTTCTTGGTAATGGTCGATTAATTTGTTTTTAGTTATTTTTTGTGGGGTTTGTATAATTTAGCAATTGAAGAAAAAATTTAGGGTTTAGGATTTTATATACTATTTTCAGATTATTTATTATTATTAGTTTAGTTTTAGTTAATTTTTTTGTTAAGTAGTATTTAAAATTTAGGATTTTTAGATTTTGCAGGTTTAAATTTTGGAAGACCGTACCAGCGGCGAATGATGACGGCGCAACGAAAGTTGAGGAGGTCCGTACCAGCGGTGAAGAGATGGAGGATGAATCGGACGTGGCTTTGGCTTCAAGGAAGTAAATCGAGAAGGATGTGTGCATCGAATGTTTGAATTGTGTTTTTCTGATTGATTTTTGGAAAAAAATTTGCAGGGATTTGCGGAGTGTTTGAATGGTGTGTATTTGAGTTCCGAGTGTGTGATTTGTGTGTGTGTGTGTGTGTGTGTGTGTGTGTGTGTGTGTGTGTGTATTTGCGGAGTGTTTGAATCGGACGTGTATTATGTGTAATGTGTAATGTGTAATGTGTGTATATTGTGTTGTGTTATGTGTGTTTATTGTGTGTGTAATGTGTGTATGTGTATATATATAATAAATAATAATATGAGTAATTAAGTAATATGTTTAACACTAATAGTATTATATTATATATATATATATATAATAATAAATAATAAATATATATATTAATCAGCAATAATAATAAATAATAATATTAATAATAAGAAATAATAATATATATAATAATCAGAAAATTAAAATAATATAAATATAATTATATATAATTATAATTATATAAATATAATTATAATTATATATATACTGACACTATTGGGACGGTTTTATTCCCCGTAATGTGCCAAACCGTCCCAATAGGGTGCCAAACCGTCCCAATAAGGTGCCAAACCGCCCCAATAAGGTTATTGGTACGGTTGGCCGTCCCAAATACCCCGTACCAATTAAGGGCGTACTTGTTAGCTACGGTCCGTCCCAATAGGGTTATTGGGACGGGGAATTTTGGTACGGGCCGTAGCTAAACTGATACATGACGTGACTGTGTGCAGAGTTGTACGTGTCAGACCTTTTGGTACGGGCCGTAGCTAAAACCGTCCCAATAGTGTCAGTATATATATATAATTATAATTATATATAATTAAATATAATTATAATTATAATTATATTTATATAATTATATAATTATATATATAATTATATATATAATTATATTTATATTATTTTAATTATAATTATATATAATTATATTTATATTATTTTAATTTTCTGATTATTATATATATTATTATTTCTTATTATTAATATTATTATTTATTATTATTGCTGATTAATATATATATATTTATTATTTATTATTATATATATATAATATAATACTATTAGTGTTAAACATATTACTTAATTACTCATATTGTTATTTATTATATATATACACATACACACATTACGCATAATATACACAACACAATATACACACATTACACATAATACACGTCCGATTCAAACACTCCGCAAACACACACACACACACACACACACACACACACAAAAATCACACACTCGGAACTCAAATACACACCATTCAAACACTCCGCAAATCCCAGCAAATTTTTTTCCAAAAATCAATCAGAAAAACACAATTCAAACATTCGATGCACACATCCTTCTCGATTTACTTCCTTGAAGCCAAAGCCACGTCTGATTCATCCTCCATCTCTTCACCGCTGGTACGGACCTCCTCAACCTTCGTTGCGCCGTCATCATTCGCCGCTGGTATGGTCTTCCAAAATTTAAACCTGCAAAATCTAAAAATCCTAAATTTTAAATACTACTTAACAAAAAAATTAACTAAAACTAAACTAATAATAATAAATAATCTGAAAATAGTATATAAAATCCTAAACCCTAAATTTTTTCTTCAATTGCTAAATTATACAAACCCCACAAAAAATAACTAAAAACAAATTAATCGACCATTACCAAGAAGGTCCCTCAATTATTCTAATATTGCTAATTAAAAGAATACCTTTAAGCGATAAAGACTAAAGAGATAAGAGCCTCCTCATTGGTTCCAAAATTGGTTGTTATTCGACTATGTTCCCCGTACTTGTGCCGATACTGGTACCATAAAAGATAAATCACTACAAATCAGCAAAAGCAAAAAGAACTTGAACTTCTGATAATAATAATTTAATATATCAAAACAAATTTTAAAATAATTTATAAGTAAAATTGTAAAAAAAATTTATAAAATAATATCATAATTTCTGATAATAATAATTTAATATATCAAAACAAATTTTAAAATAATTTCTGATAATAATAATTTATCAAAACAAATTTTTAAATCTAAGTAAAATATAAAAAAAAAGAAATTTGGACCTTGGCTTCGAATGCGAGAAGATCGGCTCCGAATTCTCGCTCTCTCTTCGCATATTTGGATAATCGCCCGCTTCTCGCTCTCGCTTCTAGCGCTGCAAATTAAGTTAAAAATAGTTGTAAAAATACTCAGAAATATCTAGGAAATAGTAGTTTAAATAATAAAAACCCCTTAACAAAAATATTAATAAATAATCTGAAAATAATCTGAAAATAAATAATAAAAAGAACTTAACAAAAATATTAATAAATGCCCCTGGATTTACAAAAAAGAAATTACAATTTACAATTTACAAAAAAAATACTCAGAAAAATAAAGTTAAATAATAAATAATCTGAAAATAAATAATAAAGACAACTTAACAAAAATATTAATAAATGCACCTGGATTTACAAAAAAGAAATTACAATTTACAATTTACAAAAAAAAAAGCCTGGATTTTAAATAATATCACTAAATAAATTATAATTTATCAAAATTAATTTTAAAATCTAAGTAAAATTGTAAAAAAAAGAGGGATTCGTAGAGAACAAATTAATTTTAATATCACTAAATAAATATAGCAAAAACTTAAAAAATACCTTAATCCGATAAACGGGGAGGCAGATGAAAAGACATGCAAAAACAAAGAAAAATCAAATCAAACACTAAAACTAGTAAAATAATTGAAAAACGTTTAAATTACCTGATCTTGGGGCTGGAGAAAAGCATATCTAAGAGGGAGAGGCAGATAAACAGGGATGGGTTGGAACAGATCTTTAAGGGAAGAGGAGAAGAGGGGAGATCTCTTGGTGACGGAAGAGGAGCTCTCTCGGCGACATGTGAGAGAGGGAGACGACGGGGGGTTGTGAGAGAAGGAGACGACGGGGGGGGGGGGGGGGGGGGGGGGGGGGGGGGGGGGGGGGGGGGGGGGCTGTGTGAGAGAGAGAGCCGAGAGGGTTTAGGGTTTAGGGAAGTGAGAGAGAAGCGAGAGGGTGGAGTGGGGCTTCGGAGAGAGAGAGAGAGAGAGAGAGAGAGAGAGAGAGAGAGAGAGAGAAACGAGAGGGTACAGAGATAAAAGGGGGGAATGAAATTCAATTTTTGCGACGGCCCCGTCCGAAAACACTTATTGCGACAATAACTTTTTGCGACGGGCCGTAGCAAACACTTTTGCGACGGTCAAATGCTTTTGTGACGGCCCGTAGTTAATATTTGGGACGGTATTTGTATTTTGGGACGGCCCGTCCCTAAATGTTGGGACGGTGTATCCAATTTGCTACGGCCCGTACCAATAAAGCTGATATTTAGCTACGGCCCGTCCCAAATGAGCTGATATGGTATAGTGTAATCACCTATAATGACTATATGATGTGGCAAGATGGATGTCGAAACCGAATTTCTTAACAGAAATTTTATTAAAGGACGTGTACTGGACACAACCTTACGGTTTTGTCGATTCATAAGAATCGGAATAGGATATGCATGCTTTAACGATCCATATGATGGATTAAAGAATGCTTCTCGGAATTGGAATATTCGTTTTGACGAAGTTATAAACAGTTATAACATTGTCGGAACGAATGAAAACTTTGTGTACACATGAAGGTTAGTGGGAGACACGATATATTTCTTGTAACGACAAAGGATTTAGACGAGACCGCTTATGAATTAAGCGTGAAGATCTATAGGATAGATCTAAGAAGTTCCTCGTTCTATGTTATAGCACATATATCGACATATTGTTGAAAATGGTTTTCAACATATAACTCCTTGGAGGAGTTAAATCGAAATGTCGAATGGCAGAAATTTTCAACGGCTCGATGTGAGACATCAAGCAGCGCAAAAAGTAATAATATGATGCCTTACATTTGATGTTAGGATCTATTATATCTGTCATGATATGTATGTGGCTATACGTCGTATACATAAATCGTCTAATTTACCGTCAATAAAATTCATGGGAATGACATGAGTTTGAATGTAATTCGATTACATGAGACTAACTCTTGTGAATGTATAATGGTTATACATTTATATACGTAATGGTTATGTATATTTAAACCCATCGGGATTTCTATTGATAGCGGTGAAGTTTATCCTTGAATACTTTGCGAAAGAATTCAGGATTTTATTTTATCTATAATGGTGTGGAGGACGTGTTGGTTATAAAGAGTTATAACAATAACAGTTTCCAAATATTAAGCACGTCCAAATATGTAGCACGACTTTCGATCACAAAGTGTGTACGTGTTTTGCTTAAATGAAAACATGGTTATGTGGAAAGGTTCCACAAGACCAATAGTTTATGATTCTATTTACGGAGGCGAGTATATTGTGGTTATTAATCGCAAAAGGAAGTGGTATGGATCAAGGATACATGACCAAACTCTAGTAGTCACGAGTTATCGGATTTATGGTTGTTTATTGCGTGAGACGCAATAGTACAAGCCACAAATGCCGAGGTCACAACCACTTCTAGCCAATACTCAGAAAAATTTCATTTGATCCATGAAATTTTGTGAAAAGATGTGATCTTAGATATTGGAAATGTTCCAATCCTGATGATGATTAACACTAGCGGGAACGTGCGGACCCGTTTACAAAACCGCTCTCTCTAGTCGTGCGTGACTGTCATGCGATGACTATGGGTATGGAGATACCTAGAGGAGGAAGAAGAGAGTAGAGTGTAGTTATCTAATACGATAGTCCTCGCAGGTTATGGGTATGGAGATATCCATAGGTAAACGTTGTATCACCCAAATACTTAGTCCATATGAATGCATCCCTTTTAAAATTTTGTTTACTTAAATTAATATGCATTCACCTTATATGAAAACTGTGTGCGGGTTGTGTAATATGATTATTACATGAACCCTGATTTGAGATTGTGTGGACGCCGGCATAATTGATGATTATGTGCAGCAAAACCGTCACACTTAAAGTGTCATTTCTAAACATCCCTAGTCGCGGATCAGTTTGCTTAAGAGAGAAGCATTTCTATTATCAGATAATATACTGGACGTGTACACTAGTACGTTTGCCGAGGAGATGATTATGTTTTGCTAATCATGGGACAAGGTGCTTGTCAAATCGGGAACGTAGATATATGTTAGGTTACATGTATTGAATATGACCAAAGCCGCGAGACCATGACATGGTTTAGTCATTATATATGGACTTGCGACGGATGGGGTTTTAGGTTCTTCACACTTGAGGGGACCATTGATTGCGTTACGTGCGTAACACAATGCTTTGATATGACCTTACGCCTACCGTAACAGGGGGCCAAAACGGTCATCATTGGGTATTGTCCGAAACACGGAATTCAATGTGAGTCTCCAAGATAGGAATTGTTTATTCCGAAAGGAAGAGATATCTCTTAGGCCGCTTGATGAATTGATTAACGAAATCTCTGGCCAGAGTCAATGATATTAAAAGTTAATATCGATTGTAATTTGTTAACTCAATTCGGAATCGAGGAATAAGTATAGTTAATCAAGACATAAGGATGATTACCACCATGACTTTTGATTAACAGATATCGGAAACAAGAGAACTAGTGACCGCTATTCGAGATAGGCACAATGATCACAATCATTCTTCGTGTTAACATGGGTAGCCAAGATGGAGTGACTAGATCCCGCTCATGGGCTTGTAGTGCTATGGAAACAACCTACTGCCATCGTTAACCGAACCTACCTGGTCACACAACGAGTCGTACTAAGTCGGGCTTGATTATAAAGTTGGCACATAAGATGTGCGTAGATTGGTATTTGATACGCGAGCTATATTCTCTAAAATTGTGCATATTGGATGTGCTCGAGTACCTTTTAGGTAGATCTGAAATTGAGTGGGAGACTGAAGGAAATACAGTTTCAGGATCAACCGTAAAAGTGTACACATGGATAAACGAATGTAAGCGTACATTCGTGGTCATATCTTTCAGTAGGAAAATCCAATTTGAATGGTTCAAATTGGGTTAGATAGATAATAAGATTATCTACAACCTTCATGTAGAAATATATTTCATATGAACGAAGTATCAGTATCCTTTCTATGAAATACCGAAAGGGTGCAACAGTATGACATACAGTTAGTAAAACAGTCATAACTTTTGCATACGAACTCCAATTGGTCCAGACCAAATTGGATCGTGTATATAATAAGATTATCTACAACTTTCGTGTTGGTTGATTGTCTGTCAGAGGAATTTACCAATTTCGTATGGACAGAATACTGGACAGATTCATGCAACTTTCTGTGTGAAACAGTGTATATTGGATATACATGTCTTTTGCCAATCCTAATCCTATGTGGTATAAATAGGATGTTTCTCTCTCTCTCTCTCTCTGGTCAATCCAGATGTGAATTCATTCAGAATATTCAGAATATTCCAGAAATATTGAGAGACATCTTTCTATTGAGTGAAAGGGTGTAAAGAGAGAGAACCGAGAAAAATAGTTTTTTCGGAGAAGAAAATCAATCGATCGAGCAAGTTCGCCGGTGCTTCGTCTAGGCAGTTGCACCCGCGACCGACGTCTTACGAGTCAAGGTGGATACACGTAGATGAGCAACATCTGGGGCTCTTTCGGTTGTGATCGATTCGGAGGAACGAAATCTGCCGGAGACGGAAACGAGCGAATCGAGTAACGGGCTATGGAAGAATGCGGGCATGAAACGCACGAAGACAACCCGAAGCGTGTCAAGACGGTGGGAGACGTGCGGTATGGGATGTACGGGCTAGTCACCAACGTGACACCGAAGGAAGAGAAGGATGCGAGCGATCGATCCGTCGTGCGTGATCAATTTCACGCTGGTAATCGTCTATCCTACTTTGCATCGTACCCTCGAAGTCATGGCGTGATCTTGGATTTAGGGAACCGGACCGGGCCTTCATATCCGCTGCGCGGGCCCGGGGTCGGGCGAATTCCCAACACTTTTCCTTCTGAAGAGCTCCACGAAAACAACGTTCCACTTGCATGTGCTAAGCATACAGTTAGCGTTCCTTATGTGCCAGGATCAAATTCAGTTATGAATTAAATAGATAAAAATATGTTATCTCAATTACTGAGAGAACCAGACAAATGAAAAAATGGACACTATATATGAGTTTATTCAAAAAGGGGACTTAAGATCAGAAAAGTGGGAGAGATTATTATGAGGTCGTTCTTTACACTTTTAAGACTTGGAGATAGAAATTTGACACGTGCATTTTTCTAGAACCAATAGCTGAGGGGGTTCTTGATAGAGAGAAAGCTCTAATCACCCCCAACTCGCTTTAAATCATTAGTAGTTGTCTGAGAAACACAAATGTAATTTCTTGAAAACTAATCAGAGCTTCCTTCGAGACGTTTGTCATTATATTCTCTCAACTCTCAGTTCTCGCTCATACTCGTAATAGGACACGACAACTCCATTTGCCCGGGCTCCACCCCATGCTAATATACCCAAGCGGAATTAGAAAATACGTCATGGTGGCATGGACACCTCGTATAAAATAACAACATATCTTCAATCATAATATAGTAAAATTGTATAAATAACAAAAATATGTTAATCCAAAGTATAGAAAAATTTATAATTAATAATAAAAAAATATAAATAACAAAAGATATTTAATCCATAATATAACAAAAAAAATAGTAAAAAAAATATAAATAATAACATAATTTTAACTTCGGGTATAAAAATAATACAAATCATAGTAAACAAATATAAAAATACATATTAAAAAATATAAGTAATAGTAAAAAGGGTATGGAAAAAATATAAATAATAATAGCTTTTTAATCCATAATAAAAAAAAATTAATAAAATAATAGAGAAAGATATAAACAACAACATAAATTTTATTCATATAGTGTAAAAAAAGATAAAAATAATATTAAAAAAGTATTAGAAAGAATACGACTAGTGTGGGGAGAGAAGACATCGGACACCGGATCTTGAACAACTCCGGAATGTATTGTATTCGGAATGCATTTCTACGATATTGAACAACGAACAACCATTTGGAACGTATTTCAATGAAGTACAAAATCATTTATTTATCTTTTTCATTTGGACATTGTATCAAACGTGAAATGTCTGAATTTAATTTAATTAAGAGAATTTTTTAACGTGGACAATATTGGTTTGGGATTTACCAATATAGACGACAAAGTTTAATAATTACTGAACCTAACATCATCGACTTTTCAAGGATGTATAATTCGTCATTTCAATTTTCCTTAAACATCCAATTCCACTAATTATAATTATAATTACTGGGGAAGAAACTTTGAACTTTTGTAAAGTTTTGGTTAGGAAGGTATTCAGATTGAAAGATATTGCCCTTTGATATTCAAATTTGGCATGTGAATATTGATGGATGTACAATATATACGTCAATATGTAAAGATAATCAAATTCTTGGCCAATTATTTTTTTAGACTGAGAATCTGAGATTGAACAATAATAAATTAAAAAAGCTAAACACTTTCTCAGATTAAAATATTAAAATTGAATCATTATATTGCTGCATGTATCTTATTCAATTTATTTTTTTTATATAATTTATAATTTACTTATATGATATATAATATGTAGAGGTGACAATCCGAAGAGTCGGATCGAATCATTTCGGGTTCGGATTTGGGTTATTCGGGCCCTTTTCGTTGGGCTCGCGAGTCATTCAGTTTAAGTCATTTCGGATCATTCGGTTAGGGTTGTTCCGGTTTTCGAATCGTTTGGTTCCGGATCGTTTCGATTTTCGGATCGTTCGGTTCCAGGTCGTTTTTGTTTTAGGATCGTTCGGTTCCGAGTCGTTTCGATTTTTCGGTCGTTCGAATTTCAAGGAATTTTATAAAAAATTTCGAAACCCAAACGACCCAAAAATTGAAACGACCGAGAACCAAACGACTCCAAAATCGAAAGATCCAAAAACCGAAATGATGAGAAAAACCGAATGACCCGCGGTCCGAATGACCTAATGATCTGAATGACCCGTCTACCGAAATGATCCGAACCAGAAATAACGTGGTCCGAACACGATCCGACCCGTCAGATTATCACACCTACCTATTATATATCATATAAGTAAAATATAAATTATATAAAAAGAGAAAATTTGAACAAGGTACATACATAAATGCGATATAATGATTTAATTAATATTTTAATTTGAGTTTAGATTTTCTAATTTACTATTGTCCAATCTCGAGTTACAAAGATTAATTGCTCAAGAATTATAATATCATTATCTTACAATCTGCAAAAATGTAAATTAACATATTTGTTCTTATTTAGATTAAGTCATATTATTATTCTCATGCCACGTTTTAAGGCATTTTCTCTAGGACATTTTCTGACAGGGCATTAACTCGTGCCACCTTTTAACTCGTGACAGGACATTTACACGTCTAAGAAATATACCCCGGAATAAAAATATATAAATGAAAACATTTTTTTTTTTTTACAACATAAATTTTTTTATTTCTAACACTCAACCAATTAGACTATGATCACTTATAAAAAAAAAATTATACAATTTCAAATGTTATAGCGCAATTCATAAATTCAAAATTTTAAAAAAAAAATGGCCAAATTAGATCCGTCTTTTCCCGAGTGGACCAAATCAATTCAATTAAAGGAAATAAAGACAATGAAAACGAATTGCATGGAGAGCTACTTTTCTTTAATTGCATTCTTGACTCTGTCAAAAATAAGATGTAGATATATATTGTTAATAATTTAGTCGTTTCTTTATTCTCTACCTATCTTCTACCTATCTTAGAGCCTCCTCGTAAATCCATATCATCATGCTTATCATGATTATTAACTATTAGATTGGGTGATGTGGCTTCATCACATACATTAATATTATATTTGATCATTTAAGACATGTATTTTGTATGAATATTTTTATGTATTAATTTGAACCATTATATGTAGTTACGTGGTTTATTCTCAATCATTAATAACTTGTTAGATTTTTTGAAGATCATATTTTGTGTCGTCATTTATGTATCATTATTTTACATCATGTTTTAATCATTCTTAGAAATCAACATCATCGTACATTAATGATGTGGCATATTGTTATTGGTTAGAATCACACTATACCAACTCTAATCAATTGTTTAACATTTCACATAAGATTACATAATCAAATGTGAATGCAATGGAATATGAAAAGTTTGTATATGAAATACTAATAATTTAATATATAATATTATAAAACATACAATATATATTAGTATTATTTTTAAAAATTTAATTTTATAAACCCATTAAATATATTCATTTTAATTTTCTCTTTATTTTGACATCCATAATAGCATAGTTCATACATATCGTTTTTCATAATTTCAATTTGTAAAGATATTATGTAAAAAAATACATATTTACATAATATATTTTTCAGAATTTTATTTGCATAATAGAATTTTTAAGTGTTATTATTTTTTTTTTTTAAATTATACCTATGAGAATCTCATATAATACTAAGTAGATTATATTTGTGTTTTTAAGGAAACAAAAAAAATTCAAAACATAATAGAATTTAAATATAGTTTATCCATCTAAATAACTTTTTACACTTATAAACACCTATCAAAAAAAAAAAAATTTTTTTAAGGAATACTATAGGTATTATGTCTTTGTATAAATAATAAAAAGATATTCATTTACATTGTGGGGGATACGTTTGTGTAACTATTATGTAGGTTGAGTATTCTTTTATGTGTTCGTCCCTTTCCATAATAGTAGCTCACCTATTTCTCTTTCCGCCGTTTTTGAAGGTGTGGATTGTGTGTCTTTGAAGATTCTCGAATTTCGTTGCTTCCATATTTGCCATGTCACCGCCGCCCATAAAGAGTCCCAATTCCTTTCGCTCCCCCTTCCCTATCAAATTTTATTGTTATTTAACAAAATGTGAAATAAATAAAAAATCATATGATATAAAATAATTTGTATTTATGTTTATTATAAATTAAATTTTGATATTATTTATTAAATTACTTCAACTATTAAGTTTATATTATTTTATATTTTCCATTGCATTTTGAATCAATAAAAATTATTATTGCTATATAATTAATAATGTGTTATTATATATGTTGTATGATTCATTATTTTAATATTTGATATTTTATGAAATATTTTGAACAATGATATAATATTTGTTGTTATGTTTTATTCGTAAAATTGTATTATATCCTCGTTTTATATATTATTATATAATGACACTAATATGAGTATTATTATTTGATTAAAAAAAGCAAGATTTAATGTTATCATAATGTAAAATAATTATAAAATATTTAAATAATCATAGATAAATTTATTTTATGATGGTATTATTAATAATAATAATATTATCATACAAATGTATAATTTGTATTATAATGAAAAACATAATTATATTATCATACAAATGTAACATAATTTACATTCCGGTCACGTAGTCGAATATTCTCCTAGTATATATTAAATTTGTGGCAGTTACGATACATGTGGTTGTTTTTCCTCCTCACTTATTAAAAGATACATGACTCGCAATTGTTCCTTCATATTTATCCACGTGACAAAGAAAATGCAATGTTGGCTTGTAGTAATTAGGTACACCAAAAAGTTGTACATTCCCATATTAGCCTGGAGAGAGTTTGTTCACATGTAGACTATTATGTAGTAGGTCATGTTACGATTGAACCGATAAGTAGAAACAAGTAAAACACATTAACTATCCATGATAAAGATCATTTTTTACTTATATTATGGTCATGAATATCTGCATAACCACTTCTAGTAAAATTTGAATTCGATCAATTCAAAGCATTTTATTCCTCTATCTTACATCTAAACTTCTCAAAAGAAAAAGGATAAATGATTTGAATCACGTTACCATTTTTTTTTGTCAATGAACTCATGACCTAATAATTGGATGTGAGATACAAAAAATCTTATGTTCTGAGAGGTTATGGTTCTAGTCTCATTGACATCAATGGATGAAAGACTATCGTGTCTTCTTCATTTATTCGTTTTTTTTTTCCCATTGACTCATAACCTAATTGGTTGAGTATGAGACGCAAAAAATCATATGTTGTGAAAAATTGTGGGTTCGATTTTCATTGATATTTATGGATGTAGGACATATGAGCCTTCTCTATTTATTATCAAAAAAAAAAAAAAAAAAAAAAAAAAAAATATATATATATATATATATATATATATATATATATATATATATATATATATAATAAATAATTTCGTTTTATTGATTGGTTTATATTTTTTGCTTTTCATGATCACCCCCAGGATAATATCAACTCTATATTCATATAGTCCAAATTGATTTTCTTTTAATGAAAAATATCCAAATATATTGTTTTCATGGAAAAAATAGTGATAACAAATTTTTATATGAAATAATTCTTCAATTTTTTTTTTCATATCAAAATGGACATTCTAAAATGCATGATACACCCAAGTTCAAATAAATGAGAGATGAAAAAAAAAAAAAAGAATTATTAATTTTAATTGGTGTGTACCTTAGATCCGCTTCAGTATATTTTTGTGATTTTAATTAACAGAATATCATTGATCTTATTAAAAATTAAAAATTATAATTAATTGTATTGTAGTGACAATTTCTTTTATAGTAAATAAAAATGAAAAAATGCTAATCCTTTTTTAGTTACAATCTCTCTTGAGAAAGAATTTTGTATTCCCTTCTATGTGATCGGGTTGTGCTTCTCTTTCTTATATATCCTCAAATATATATGTTTTGTTTTTATTTTTATACAATTTCTTTACATGTCGAAACTTTTTGGTACTACAGAATATATAAAACACTTTCTAAAAAGAGGAGTTCTATGATAGATCCATTTTCTTATCATAGATCATTTTTCAAAAATTATTTTAAGATATTTTAAATATTTATCAATTAATTATACAAAATTTATGTTTTGCATAGCATTAAATAATAAATATACAATTGAATCTTACAAAAAAAAATCATTAGTGAACCAATATTTTAAATATTTTTTTTGAAAATTGATCTATTATAAGAAAATGTGTTTATCATAAAACTCCCCTTCTAAAAAATATATATAATATATTAATTGAAAATATATATAATTAAAGTTTAATAAAAGAAATATTTTAGACTGTTGGGGATGTGTTCCTGAAATATCAGAGTTTTTGCAATCCAAGAAGTTGGCAAAATTAGTGCATTATTAATAAATACAAAGCGATGATGCATGAATTAAAAACTAGCACAATATTTGTATGAGCATAGTCGCTTTGTTATGTCATACTTGGTAACGACATTTTATTATTTCATGATTTGTGTGTGACACCTCAAAACCCATATTACCTATATAAATCACTCGTGTAGGTGTAATTCGATGAAATGAGATGAAATGAGATGTTGAAATGATTATTCAACTTGTGTAATTCGACGTGCTTCCTCCATAATTATAAGGCTCGCATGCAATCTACAATTACAATTTTCAAGAAATCTTTCGAGACATTAGAGAAAACCAAAAGATATAAGAAATTAACTACTAGTATTTATGATGGTTAGTAATTAATAATTTACTCAATGTAATCATCCGGATCGTTGTGTGATCAATAGTCAATACACAGTCAAATATTGATTTGTTTATCACAATTACAAACAATAACAAATATTGATATGAATTTTCACACAAGATTTAACACCCTAACAATTAGCATATAATTTTTATAGGATTTTAGAAGATCTAAAAAAGTCCTAAAAGAACTGAGATTCACAGATTAACTTCGAGAGAAAAAAAAGGAAGCAATGCTTACTAACGCATTTATAATAAACTGCAGAAAACACCAAAAAAATGAATTAAACTAGATTCAGTTGTAATCCCAAAGATAAGTTTTGCGAGATTTTATCAACTTTTTAACAATGCTAAAAATGTGAACCTAAACACAACACATTCAGTAAGGTATTTTCTCATAAAATTAACTAACAAATTTTCAGATATTTCTTTTTATATTTTCCAAATGTACTGTTCGTTTAATGCACTTAAACTTATTCTGCTAAAAAATATAATAAGATATGTAATATTTTTTTTGCACGTACAATATAATTAAAATTTTAATTGTATTCTAGTTAGAAAAAATATTATCATACAAAAAAGTAGAGAAAAAAGTTAAATCTTTTTATAGGACAAATATAGGTAACATTTTTATAATGTACCACATGTTATTAAAAGAAATTCTTGAATATATATTTTAAGATGGTTTAATCATTATATGCTATATTCTTCTTATACGTGCAACTGTGCTAGCTTATTTTTTATTTATAGAGGAAAATATAAATATCTCGTAGAGAAGCTTGTATCAACCAATTATATTGATTTACTTTTATAATAAATAGAGAAAATTCATATGTCATCCATCAATTGCAAGATGTCAATTGGGTTTGAACACACAATCTCTCATAACATATATTTTTTGTGTCTCACACTCAACTGTGATGTGATCCCATGTACTCAAAATATATTTATAAACATGTAATAAGATATATATTTATCAAGTGAAATTTTCAAATAACCCCCTAACTTTTCTTGAATTTGCAAAAAAATCTCTAACTTTTGAGAAACTCGAAAAAAAACCCTGCATACAAGGTTTCCATTTCAATTACCCCCATATAGGGGTATTTCATGGTATTACAATTTTTTTGGACCAAAATACCCCTCTATTTTTCATATTTAAATTTAATAAACATATTTTTGTATTATTTTATTAATTTAAAATCACCATAAATATTTCTTAACATATACTAATTAAGAAAAACTATATGTCATATACATAATTTTAATCTTTTATTTATTATGTATTTTAACATAGAAAATTAAAATTAAATTAAAAAAATAATATAAAAAAAAAATCTTGAAAAAATCTTGACAAATTAATATTATTCTAATATTTAGTTTTAATGTTCAATAGTTGTTAATAAAAATAGTTACTAAATAGTATTACTTACCAAATTAGCAATGCATGAGTGAACATCAAAACTAGCATTAAAATATTATTGTCGTTAGTTCTAATTTCAACAGATAATTTTATTTCAATAGTCAGTTTTGTAGTAATTATTTTTATTAACTATTACCAAATTACCGGATGAAATCAATAGTTATTAATAAAAAATAGTTACTAAAAATTATCTACTGAAATAAAAATAGTTATTACAAAACGAGCTGCTGAAATTAAAATAGTTGCTGAAATTAAAATTAGCGGCAATATAATTTTAATCCTAGTTTTAATTTTCATTCATTCATTGTTAATTTTGCAAGAAAAACTATTCACTGACTATTTTTATTAATAACTACTTAACATTAAAATTAAATACTAGAATAATATTAATTTGTCAAGATATTTCCAGGAATATTTTTCATATCATATTTTTATTTAATTTTAATTTTCTATGATAATATATATAATAAATAAAATATTAAAATTGTGTACATGGCATATAGTTTTTTTAAATTAGTATATGTTAAAAAATATTTATAGTGATTTTAAATTAATAAAATAATACAAAAATATGTTTATTAAATTTTAAAGATGAAAAATAGAGGGGTATTTTGGTCAAAAAAATTTGTAATACCATGAAATATCCCTATAGGGGGGCAATTGAAAAGAAAACCTTGTATGTAGGAGACTTTTTGGTGTTTCTCAAAAAATAGGGGGTTTTTTGTAAATTCAAGAAAAGTTAGGGAGTTATTTGTAAATTTCCTAAAATAATTAGGACACTATTTGAATGACAATAATGTTTTGGTTGTTTCATACTTTGTGAATGACATTTTAGTATTTCATGATTTGTACATGACACTTCAATAAGTTGTATTATTAATATAGTTCACTCGTGTAATTCGGTGAAATGTAATGTTGCAATGATTATTCATCGTAAGTAATTCAATGTGTTTCCTCCATAATACTAAGACTCGCATGCAATTCATGCGATTTAGGTTACAATTTTCGAGGGATTTTTTGAGACATCAGAGAAAATCAAAAGATATAAGAAATGATTTGTGCATAGTTATCATGGGTATGAATGATTCACTAATTGGTAAGAATGAAAGACATCTTGAAGTAATGAATGATTCACTGATTGGTAGTAACGAATAAGATTCAATCTCTGAATGATTCACTCAATGAAACATTTGGTCCTTTTACAAATTGATTCACAATCAACAATGAGCATATAATTATTATAGGATTTTAACGGATCTAACAGAGTTTTAAAAAAACTGAGATTCACACATTAACTTCCAAAGACCCACGGACTGATAAAGGAATTAGAAGCAATGAGAAGAAAATTTATATGGCGAGGCCCTGGCACAAAAGGAAAAGAATTAGCCCTAATAAATTGGAATATTATGTGCTTACCAAAAAATGCAGGGGCTTTCGGCTTAAAATGCATAAAAACGCAAAATGAGGCATTGATGCAAAAGTGGTTATGGAAATTAGCATCGAAAGAAAAAAATCTATTTAAGGAAATGGCAGCGAATTATTATGAGGCAAACACCCACGGACTGGAGACGATAGCCCACAAGGATGAATCGGCATTGATGGCGGGATCCAGATCCGCGGCCCCGTTTTTTCAAACAAGGATAAGATGGAATGGAGGGAGGGGGGATACACCACTGTGGATAACCGATTGGGGATTGGGATTATTGAAATATCGTACCTCCGAGCTATACTCGTTCATTAAAAATGAGAGAATAACCATGCGGCAACTGGTGCAAAATCCGAGATGCACGACATGGTTTCATGAAGGAATATCACCGATAGGGGAGGAACAGCGAATATGGTTGATACAAAATTTACCGGCCACAAACGACCTACAAGAGGATACATTCGAGTGGAAAGATGCACGGGATGGCATATTCTCGACGAAAAAGGCGTACGACGCAATGATCTGGGGTGGCTTGTGCGAAATTGAGTGGGGTCGGGTGTGGAAATTGAAAACTCCAAAAAAACTCAAAACATTCGCATGGAAGTGGATAAAGAGAATTGTCCCGACACAAGAATTCTTAAGAAATCGGGGATGGCAATTACCGTCCAGATGCGTACTGTGCGAACAAGCAACAGAGGATCTAAATCACATTGTGGAACAGTGTAATTTCGTTAAAAATGCCTGGCAATTATGGATCGGAATGGGACACAAGGATGAAAGGAATACACATGGCGTCAAATATGAGGGATACAAAGGATCGGGTAACGCGTTGTTTTTAATTTTTGAAGTTCGGAAGGAAATATGCGCGAGATTATTCAGAGGAAATTTCAGAAATGAAGATCAAGTGGTAAGACAAGCGGGTATAAATCTATCTGAATGGCAATTTAAAGGGGAATATCAAGAGAGCAATAATCAAGAAATGGAAGAGTAAAGAGCTGGACAAGGGATGATGGAGCTGGCAGAGAAAGACAGATGAGATGCGGGGGTGAATAAAATTGATGAAGGAAAAAAGAAGCCAAAAACTACTGTGGTTCGTTTGATAAATTACCAGTGGACGAAATAAGGTAGGGTATTAGGAGTTAATAACGTTCTAAGGGTCTAATAATATGTAATATTATGTAAATTATAAACTTCTTTGAATGAAAACTGAGTATGGGGGAAACCCATCTTAGAGTTAAACTCAAAAAATACTTCCAAAGACAGAGACTAAATCTATCAGTAATAATTATTTCCCGTATTTTCGTAATTTTGTATGGTCGAGAAATTCAAAATATAATTTAGTTCTAAAAAATACTCTGAAACTAATGTAAAGCGGATTTTGAAAATCGGATACCACCGGATTTAAAAAATTCGATCGGTTGACTAGTTTAAAAATATATCTAATCTAGTTTATAAAAGTCTACCGATTTTGGAAATAAGGTGATATAATTTTAGCATGATTATTTTTTTTACTTCTTTATTACTTCTTTACCCCTCGACCATCGTATTGATGGTCTCTTCTTCCAATATATTTGTACGTTATCACTAGGGGTGTCAATATTGTGGATATTGTCCGAACCGATCCAAATCGTATCCGAAGAAATATACATATTCGTAAAAATATCCGGATCCGAATGGATCCGGATATAGATATGAGTACTAATTTTTGGATCCGGAATCGGATCCGATAATTGGTTTTGATGTCCGAACCGGATCCGGATATTTTTAGGATCGAAATATTCGGAATCAGATTCGAGTATTCGGATCCGGACCCGGATCCGGATCCGGATCCGTATATTATATATATTTGTATGTATTTTATTTGATATTAGTTGAAAAATCATATATAAATTAATGATGTATGAGCGATTTAAAATCACAATCGTAAAATCACGTTTATATATCGTTCATCTTACAAATTATATATATTTTATAGTTACAAAATAATTTATTTTATCAAAACATAGTATTCGTTTAAATATTCCAAAAAGAACGCATCCGTATCCGACATTATCCGAATCGTATCCGTATATGTTTACTATCCGTATCCGTAACCGGATAATTCCGCATCCGAAAAATAATATTGATATGAATCTGATAAACCCCCTATTTATCATTACTCAAGCCCTTTGACTACTCGAGTATGATTAACTATATATCTCGTTCTTAATTATAATTAAACAACAATGTTGTATTTTGTTATAAAACAATAATTACAAAAAATATCTCAATTTTAAAGCCCCAACATGTTCTTACAAAGTATATGAATTTTTTATGTGTTTCAAAATAAACGAAGGTGGTCATTGTTTTACCGTCAATCAGAGATGAGAATTGAGAGAAGAATACATATGGAAGTTTAGCTTTTTGAGTCTTATTATTTTGGCCAAATTTCGTATGTACCCCTACAAAACCCAACAATTTCACGTATACCCCTGCAAACCGAGAAATATCATGAATACCCCTACAAATATATTAAAATTTCATGAATACCCCTACAAAACCCTTGAAATATCACGAATAACCTTGCCGTTAATGGTCCGTGAAGAACCGTTAGTCAAATTATAAATCTCATTTTTTCATCAATATTATTTAATATGAAATGACCATTATGCCCTTGTCAGTTATTATTACTTAGGATTCATAAAATTTACATAACACAAAAACAGGTTAAGAAATCTTTTAAATATTCTATTAATTTATTTCCCAAATTGCTTGTCTTCCTTCTCCAAATTCTTTCTCCAAATTCCAACTATTCTTTCTCAAATTTATCTAACAACACAGGTGATTTTGCAACTATTCCAATTATTCTTTGTGAAATTTTGCAACTCAATTGAGAAGTAATAATCACGCCTCAGGTGATTTTTCGATATCTCTTTTCTTTTCCGAAATTTCGCAACTCAAATATTGAAAATTTTCTGAACTTAGTAGACTTTTTGAAAATTATTTTGTAAACTTATTGCTTTTGCTTCTCGTTTTACAATGCACAATTATGAAGGCACCTCGCAACAAGAATTGGATATTTCGGGCAGCAAAGAAAATACGGCTAAAAGATCTAAAAAATCATGTCCGTCAAAACAATATTTCAATAGCATGCGGACTTGAACAATTTTTGATGTATCTTTAATTTGTATTAGTTTTGTGACGATTTTTATTGTAGTTGAATTGTTTAGAGATGCTTATTAGCATGAAAAATTAAGAGAATTTTGAAGTTTTTCATTGTTGATTCATCAAAAGTAGTTGAATTAGTGTAGTCATTGTCGGTTTAGTATTTGATTTAATTTGGAAGTTTTTCATTCTTTCTATGATTTTCGAATTATAATACACAAATATGCAATGCTCAATTTAGAGTTTATAAATGTACATCCAATCCAAAAGTCAGTATTGATTAATAGGTACACCAAAAAATGCAGTGTATTTTTTCGACGAAATATGTCCCTAGGCTTGCATTACATGAAATAATATATAGTTTGATACAATTTCGACAGCATATCCCTTGAAAATACAACATAACCTTTTCTCGCTTAACCCAAAATAACTTACAAAACAATAATTACTTACAAATAATTTCAACACTTGCGATACACAAATTAAATTACTCGACATTTACATTTCAACACTTACAAAACAAGAAGAACTTACAAATCAGCATTTACAACATCACATATTTACATTTCATTTTCAACAAATACAAAATGAAACTTACAAACACAATTAAGAATAGCTCAATATCTCGACATTACAAACACAAACTCCAATTTCACACATATTAAATGCCACTTAGGGGCTGTTTGGAGGGGGGAATATGGATGTGGAATTGGAAAACTTTTTCCAGCAAACATGGTATTCCATGTTTGGCAACCATTCCATAGTGGAATTACATTTTGATGGAATTATCTTTAACCTTTCAAATCCACAAACTCAAATTCCAAAAAAACTTGGAGCTACAAATTCCGGCAAACCTTAACACCTCAATTAACATGGTCTTTATTTCCTAACGCATGAATTGTTAATTAATGAAATGTTTAAAGTTTAATTAGTAACTTAGTGTTGATTATAGTTAGTGTAAGACGTATATGTAACATGACTAATAAATATTATTATTATATATAATAATTATTATATACAATAATAATAATAATAATAATAATAATAATAAAATAATAATAATTATTATTATTATTATTATGTAATAATATTTATTATATTGTAATAATATGTTATATGTATAATAACATAAATATTATTAATATATTATGATAATATCAAATTAATAGTTATATTATATAATAATTATATTATTATTATTATTTTAATAATTTCATTATATTTATATTATTATAAATATGTTATGATCTTATTTTATTATTATAATAATTATATTTATATTATTACAGAATAATTATATAATAGTTATTAAGTATATTAATATAATATTATATATAATTATAATAAATAATATACATAATAATTAAATTATGTATATAATTAAATAATATAATATTCTGTTTTATTTATTATATAATTAATTATTAATCAATATAATTAATATTATAACAAAATAATTATTTTAATTATAATATATATTAATAGATAAAATATAATATTATAATAACATAGAAGTACATTTCATATTTTTATATTATTATTATATAATTGCTAATATTATTATATTAAAATAATAAAATAATTATATGAATTAAAATATATATTATTGGATAAAATATAATATTATAATAATATGAAATTATGTTTAATATTTTTATATTAATAATATAATATATTGTATGCACATCATATAATATTGTTTTATATAATAATGCTATTATTACTTTATATCAAAAAATTAGAATGCCGAGATCCGCTAAAATTGATATGCATAAATTATTATATAATAATACTATTATTACTTTATAAACATATACTTAATACAATAATTTATAATAACTATTTCACAATAAACAAATTATATTATAATCATTATACTCGTATAATTAATATAATATATTATATTATTATTTATATGTTATTACATGGTTAAAATAAATATTATAATAATTACATAAAGTACATTTACTATATATTTAAAAACTATACTTATTATTCTTTTATCAAATTTAATTAAACCTAATTTTTATATTTTCAATAACAAAATCCCAACAAATTTTAAACAACCAAACAAAGAATTATATTTTCCAGCATCTTATAATTCGGACATCCAAGAATTATTAATTCCAGAACTTTTTATTCCTCCACCTTATAATCCAATTCCACTCTACTAATTCCGCTTGCCAAACGGCCCCTTACAAGAAAGACTGAAAGAGTTAAGAATAGTTCAATAGCTCGACATTTACAAGCAAGAATTGTGGCTTCGATTATGGAGTCCTCGTGTCGGTACCAGTACCGAGAGAATATAGATTGGTACTTATGCTTGTTTATCTCCGTCTCGGATTATAGGATGAGAGAAGAAAGATAAAAATTGTATAAGAATTTGGTATAATTTACAGTAAAATGAAATAGGATAAAATTACAGTAAATTAAGAAAAAATATTTACATATATGGCTTGAGAGTGATCGAAATGAGAATGCAAAGCACGGCCACTTCGGTAGTAGAAAATGGAACAACTATTGACAAAACATAGTTTTCTCTGAAATAAAAAAAAACATAGAGTATATATGTAGTGAACTAAGATTCGATATTCAAACATCAAATCTAAAAAAAGTAGTCTACCTCAGAATTATGAATCAAAAATCACCAACACTGACAAGCCTATCCAGTTTTTCTCTGACTATGCTCTCAAGCCAGCCTTGTCCTTGTCGATTCATTCTTTACGCATGAGATGTTTCATTGGCAACATAAGACCTCAAATAAGAAGAATAAGACTACAAGGAAAATGAACAAACACTTTATGTGCATGCTAAAACACCTAGCAAAAGGAGACGAGACCTTCTAGTGCAGCAAAGGGAAGAAGCGACCAGAATTGTGAATCGAAAATCACCAAAAGCCTATCCAGTTTTTTTTTACTATGTCCTCAAGTCAGCCTCGTCCTCGTCGATTCATTGTTTACGCATGAGAATCTTCATTGGCGACATAAGACCACCAATCAGAAAAATAAGATTATAAGGCAAATCAACAAACACCTTATGTGCATACTAAAACTCCTAACAAAAGGAAACGAGACCTGTGGTGCAGCAACGCGAAGAAGAGACCCGATCTCCGGTGTATCGACGGGAGTGCGGGTGGAGATGAGACTTCTGTCGCGAGTGACGAGAGACGGGTTTAGTCTTTCTCACCTTCGGTTTTTTTTCCTCATTTTGTATCTTTTTCACCACACACGTATGTGATATTAAAATTAATGCTTTAATATATTAATTAATATTATTATGTGTAATTATGGGGCAGAATAATATTCAATGTATCTGTGTGTGAATGTAAGATATTTCTTGAATAGATGAGATGTCTATTGGAGATAAATATGTGCCTATTAGTTAGAAAAAAATTATCTAAAATAAATAGGGTGTTTATGGGGGATGTACATTTTTTCTATTTAAACCATTATCATGTACTGTAGCGAAATAGGAGAAAGATAATAAAAAGATCCAGAGAGCATTTCCCTCTCCACTCGTGATTCCACTTTATCAATTATTTTTATATATTGGCTGTGCTAAATCTCCAAAGCCAAAAATCCCCTACTTTCTCAATTTCTATAAATAATATCAAGCCCTTAATTCCAACATGTGAAAGGGTAAAGTGGAGAGATGGGTTTAGTCCTTCTTGACTACTTGAGGAGAAGGAGAATCAAAAGAAATTGCATTAAAGGGAATGGAGCTCTCCAAAAAGGGCGACTATGCTCATCTGAGAGGCAAGCTGAGAAATGTCCCTATTGGAGATGGCTGGTATCAAATCCAAAGGGCTCAAGCAATAAATACATAGCTATACACACCCTACAGGAGAAATAAATACACGAGACCCTTCATCAAGCATATTACAAAACCCTCCTACTTCAACACCCTCCCCCAAAAAACCTACAACCAAACCATGCAAGGAAGATTACTAAGAAATGGAGCTAGCAGGAACACGAGGAACAACCAGGGGTTACGGACCAACCGACACCCTACCTGGCCCACCAACCAAGTGTGGAGAAGAACCGACCAGCACACTCAGTCGGTAAACTCCTCTAATAACCCTCAACAGGAAGAAGTAGTGCCAGATCGTGGCCAAATAGCAAGAAAAAGACAACACAACTACGTTCAGCCACCACGAAACAACTCACCCATCAACCTCCCATACCCACCCGACCCAAATAACCCGGCGTGGTTTGGCAAATGCCTCAAATGCACTTCAGAGGACCATCTCACGGTTGACTGCCGTAGACCGAGGGCCTGCTGATACTGCAGAAGTGAGGCTCACCTATACAAATTTTGCCAGCAGAGATTGGACGACATGGCAAAGGGTCTCCTCTTCAACCCGACGAACAAGCCACTGATCCAGATGCCGCCACTCACGGCTCCCCCGCCGACGGTCTACGTATGTGCAACGCCGGACCACTCAAACGAGCTAAGAGAACTCCAAGCTTCAATTGTTATTGATGCAAGATTAGTGGTTGGGGGGCACAACATAACAAGGATTACAGACATAGTAAGCAAATCCTCCAACTGGACGATCCAGTACGAGCTCATTTACTGAGGAGAAGGACTCTACCTCCTCAAACTGCCCATAGATTTCGACAGAGAACACTACCTCCAAAATTGCAAAACGGCAATGGAAAAGATAGGGGTAGTAACCTACCCATGGACCATGGCAATCGGTGCTAAGGTGGTTCACTACAACTTCAAGTTAGAGGTAGATCTCTTCAACTTACCACTAACGGCATACTGCGAGAGAGAATTGGATAACATATGTACGAATTTGGGAGAAATCGTGCACCATGGACCCTTGCAGCAACTAACAACGCTCGAGAGATTGAGGGTGATAATCGCGACAGCGAAAATCACTGAATTCCCGCCCTACATCGACGTCTCGTCAGACGGACACACACGCAGGGTCCATGTTCGGGTGGTCAGAGGAATAAAGGAGACAGTTTTTACGCAGGGTCCATGTTCGGGTGGTCAGAGGAATAAAAGAGACAGCTTTCTTCTACATAACACCGGACACAACCCCACCGATTCAATACTTCACGGCCATCGACATGGCAAACAGGGTGCACAAACCTTCACCGATAGCCAGTAAGGACTCGGAATACTCCCCGAGTTCAATGGACACAATGGGACCTGATAAGAACTACCAAGGTAATGCAATAGGATCGGACGAGCTGAGAGATTTCGAAGAGAAAACAGCCAATCAAGGATCGGTGGATTCGACCCTCCTCCGATTATGGAGACTAGCGCCACCCTCAAGAGAAAAGGATGACCTGCCTCCTTTAATCTTTGGGGAAGCATCGGGTATGAAACTAAAACTAATGAATCAGGTCAAGTCCCAAAATCCGACGCCGGATCTGACGGAACAAGTCCGGCAATGGCTAAACAGGCAGCCAACCACAACACACCACACGAAGGACGCACAGAACGAAACCTCAACGATCCCTGGTGCAATCGTGGAGGTGAGACAGACGGAACCGACCCATCCCCCAGGCTTCCCGATTAAAATCACGCCTCCAAAGGACATCATGCATGCAGAACTCTCGGTTCCCAACACCGACAACCAGCACGAACGTGGACAGGGGGCGGTACGTCTCCGGCTGACAAGAGAGGAGAAGGGAAAGGAGCAGGTGCAGGACACTGTGACGAAGAGTAAAGGTACTTCCTCGATTACTCTTTCTCTGACCTCAATAAATAAGCCCAAAAAACGAAAAGGAGACATGACAAAAGGAATGTTCAGAGTCCCTAGGATGTTCAATCAAACCCTACAAACGATAAAAACAAAACTCAAAAGAAAGAAAATAAAAAAACTGAGCAAAGAGAAAAATGCAAAATTAACGAAAATGGACTCGGGCCCATCTAAAGGGCCAAAAGAAATTATTAAGACTTTATCAAAAAATCTGATTAAAGGGGAGGCCTCAAAAGGTTGTAAAAATAAAGCCAAACAAAAAAGAACACATATGCTAAAACTTTTACAATTAGAGGCCCAAAACCCAACTAATCTAGGTATGGAAAATGTTAATACAATTAGAACAATGTGTGGCCTACCCGAGCTAGCAGTTGAACACCCTACTAATAAAGTAACAGAAGATAGAGATAATGGAAATACACCACAAATAATACAACGTGAAACAATAAGACAACTTAACGACAATCAAGTAATCCTAGGGGGTGGGTCTAATTCAAAAGAAAAACAAATCTTAGGGGCTAATCATAAAATTAAACCAACTAAGGGGTGCAAAAAGAATATAATAGGAGCATGTGTGTTGAACACATACAGTAAAAACAATTTTGATAATAAGTCTCCTAATCTTTGTAATTTCGGTGCAGCGCACCAAATAGAGGGATGGAACGGACGATACGACAATGGGGATGACACATCCCAGAAAGTGGACTATGGTGAGGAAAAAGAATATTATGTCTAAGCTATAGACATAAAAGTAGACAGAGCAAGTATAAGCTCAACTTTTGTTATATTTTAGTATTATTATGTCGATCTATAATTACCATTCATTTTTGAGTTGGAATGTGCGGGGACTTGGAAATTTAGACAAATGTAAGATCGTGAAAAATGTAATTTGTACTTCCAAATGCAATGTTATTTGCTTACAAGAAACTAAATGGGAAGATCCTAATTTCTTTAACATGCGTAGCGTGTCACCGGCAAACATACAACATGTCGAGTACAAAAATTCATCAGGCACGAGGGGGGCCTAATGACCGCATGGTCAAATGAATTCACATTGCAAACGGTAACAAAATTACAATTCTCCTTAAACACACTCTTCACATTACATAACGGAATGGTCCAGTTAATTTCTAACATATATGGCCCAACAGACGGGACCCAAAAGAATGCTTTCATGCAAGAACTAAAAACTATAAACACGACGAATGTGCCATGGATACTTCTCGGAGATTTCAACATGATACGTCGTCCGTGTGAATCAACAGGGAATGCCCACACAACACGGGAGATTGTGGAGTTTAACCATATAATAAATCTTCTAAATCTAAAAGAAATTGATCTGCAAGATAGAGCCTTCACATGGTCCAACAAACAACAAAATCCGATTTTTTTTTCAAGGCTAGATAGGGCCCTAATCTCGCACCACCACCTAAACACAAACTCGAACATAGTGCTACGACCAATTATATCTATCACATCCGACCATATACCACTTATTCTAACATTTCAAAAACAGGAAAAAAAATCTAAACAAAAAATCAAAATGTTCGAAAGAGCATGGCTCAATAATGAAAGCGCATCTCTTCCGAGAAAATTAGGGCCAAACACCCTTGCAAAATAACTCGGCAAAAAATTTCATTTACAAAACGACAAAGGTATGGTCGGTCCTAAACAAATGGTTCAAAGACCTCTAGACGGACAAGAAAGAACCTTACGGGTAGCGCTCCGAAAAAAGTCTTATGACATGTCCATGGATGAGGAAACGAAATGGCAACAAAGATCTTCCGTTACGTGATTAAAATTGGGGGATAGAAACACAAAATATTTCCATGCGATAGCGACCTCTAGAAGAAGGAGGAACGCCATCAATATCATAAAGATAAACGATACACAAATTACCGAAACCAAAGAAATACTCCTAGCATTCCTCTCATATTTCAAACAAATAATAGGGACCACACAACAAACGTCAGACCAATGGAACCCACTAGATATAGTGGAATTGGCACCAGACAACATAGGGCTGCAAACACTAGTTGAGCCCTTCTCGGAGCAAGAAATACTAGAAACAATTAATGAAATAAAGAGTGGCAAATCGTCGGGGCCGGACGGTTGGTCAATAGAATATGTGCAACAAATTTGGCCGACAATGAAAACCGATATAATGAACATGATCAATAATTTTCACGAAAATAAACTAGACTTGGGACGGATCAACCAAGCAACAATAACGTTAGTACCAAAGAAAAAAGAAGCCGAGACTCTTGATGAATTTAGACCCATTAGCGTCATATCCATGCCAATTAAAATAATAACGAAAATACTAGCAAAGATATTACAACCAAAACTAGGGGACATGATAGACGATCACCAAACGGCATTCATTGCAAAAAGATCAATTATGGATTCGTATGCAACCGCAAGAGAACTTTTACACTACTATCACAAAAAAAAAAAATACCGACAATAATGTTGAAAATAGATTTTAAAAAGGCTTTTGATAATCTATCGTGGTCTTTCCTACACAATCTCTTTAGGGCCAACGGCTTCCCCCCGCTTTGGCAAACATGGATGTCGAATATCCTTTCTTCGTCTAAATCCGCGATAAAAATCAATGGACAAATATCCGAATTTTTCACGCACAAAAGAGGCCTAAGACAAGGAGACCCACTATCACCTCTAGTTTTCGACTTAGCGGTGGACTTCTTACAAGATCCCATGAAAATTATAGCACCGCTGCTCGACATATCCACAAATTGGAAAACCCCGACACTACAATTTGCGGATGATACCCTAATATTTCTAGAAGCAACTCCAAATAACCTTAAAATAGTGAAAGAAGTCCTCAACATCTTTACACAAATAACGGGATTGGAGATAAATCGGCAAAAATCATCCTATACACCCATTGCAGTGCCACAAAACCATCTTCCAATAATTCATCAAATTATGGGATACCCAATCAAGGAACTACCACTCAATTATCTAGGAATACCACTATCCATTAGAAAACCGAAAAAAATATGTTTCCCCCCATTAATAGACAAAATACAACAACATATAGCGGGATGGAAGGGGCGACTTCTCTCGATGGGGGGGAGAATAACTCTAGTAAAGGCAACCCTAAATGCTATCCCAATCTATCATATGCAAGCAATGAAACTACCTGGATGGGTAACAAGAGAGATAGAAAGACTAACAAGAGCATTTCTATGGTCCGGAGAGGACAAGAATAAGGTGGGCAAAAACCTAATAAATTGGACCAAAATATGACTACCAAAGAAGAATGGAGGGCTCGGAATAGCAAACATAAGAACAATGAACGAGGCCCTTTTCCAAAAGTATCTTTGGAAAATAGACAAAGAGCCGAACAACATATGGTCAAAATACGCAAAAACCATTTACCAAATTGAATGCGCAAAGGATATCACATCCATAAGGAACGGGGAGCTCAACTACTTCTTCACCGATCTAAAACAAATAATCCCGCAATACAATGCCTCAACAACCCGAGACGAAAACACAAATGAAATAGCTTGGAAATGGGAGGTAACAAAAAACTTCTCAACAAAATCGGCATATCAATTCCTCATTAACCCGGGAGTGTTGGACCCATGGCAAAAACGAATATGGAAAACGAGAGCCCCATTGAAAGTTCGTTTCTTCTTTTGGACGGCTTCACAAAACCGTATAAACACGGCGGATGTATTAAGAAAAAAGGGATGGCCACATATACAAGAGTGCATTCTGTGTGGGCGAACGGAGGAAACAAGGGACCACCTATTCATGGATTGTACCTTTACCAAAGCAGCATGGAGGCTGCTACAAAGAATCACGCAACCAAGCACTTCCTTCCAATGCCAAGGGAGCCTATTCGAGGCATGGAGACAGCAAAGAACTGCCCTGCCAAAAGAGGAGGTCAGTAAGTGGGACACAACGTGGATGGCGATCAACTGGCAAATTTGGAAAGAACGGAACAAAAGAATATTTAGCGCCAAAAAACAAACCCCACAAACGGTGGCCAACAGAGCGAGTGAGGACGCCCAAGCATGGCACCAATGCACCAACAGACAGAAAAGAGGACCAAACGCCGGGGTTTTCGAGGAGACCTCAATCAGTCCACCCCCTTGTCTAGCTAGTGTTTTTATACTGTCTTTTTATTTATTTTCTAAACCCTGTATTCACGCATGTACATTGAACTCCACTTTTTAATACAAACCTAAAGCATAGCAATTAAGCTATCTTTAATTCAAAAAAAAAAAAATTTGCATTCCTTATTTTACTTTTTTACATGAAGGGTAAAGTTCGAAAAACAAAAATTAACTCTAGCTTTAACATTCATTTAACAGAATTCTCATTAAAAGGGTATTTGTGAAATTTGAATATCTTTGTAGGGGTATTCATGATATTTCTCGATTTGGAGGGGTATACGTGAAATTGTTGAGTTTTGTAGGGGTACATATGAAATTTTTAATGAAGAAATAAAAATATGTGGTACACACTCAAATTATATCAACTGATTTTTAAATTCGGTGATTAATTAAAAAAATTTAATCACTAAAATCCTTTGATATTTGTTAACTTTTTTTTATCCAAACAAGATACATTTTTTAAGCTAATTAATTCGCTGGATTTTTAGAATCCGGTTTGGATTAGTTTTGGAAAATTGCATGAAACAGGGTTATTTTTCGAATTTTTTATAACAAACAAAATAGAAGTATGTTAAAATATTTTGTTGATATTTTTTTATTTTTACTATTACGAGGAGTAATTATTTTTGGCAATATGAGTAACGGATCCAAACTCGGACTAGGACACCTAAAATGCCGGGATTGTCCCTGCATAGAATGTCCTTTAAGGGGCCGTTTGGCAGGTGGAGTAGAGTGAAATCGTATTATAAGGTAGAGGAGGAAAAAAATTCTGGAATTAATAATTTCACGATTTGTTTGGATGTCTAAATTGTAATATGTTGGTAAATATAACTCTTTTTCGGTTGTTTAGAAAAAAAAAATCGAATTTTGTTATTGAATTAACAATTTTCATATATTTTTTTTATATTTTCCTGAGGTGTTTGGTTAATGCACTTAAACTGATTGTGTTAAAAATTACAATTAGATATGTAATAATCTTTTGCACTTACAATATAATTAAAATTTTAATTTTAATTTTTTATAGTTACATTCTTTCTGATAATAATTAATAAATAAAAGTAAACAAATATTAATCATTTTATAGGACAAATATATGTAGCACTTTTTATAATGTAGCACATATTAAAGTATTTTTTTTTAACATAAATTTTAAGATGGTTTAATGATTATATGCTATATTTTCTTATATGTGCACGGTTATTTTGTTTTTTTAGAGAAAGATGCAAATATCTCGTAGAGAAACGTGTTTTCATTAATCAATACACATGTAAGTAACTGATAATTTTATATGCATTTTCATATTTTATTTTTTTCAAATTACACATAAAAATTTAATTCTAAATTTTACAATATTTTTTGAAAATTATAATAAAACAATATGTTTATTTGAATAAAGAACAGTGATTACAATAAGTGCTGTAATTCATCTTTGATTGTATCAAACATGCCCATAATAGAACATCCAAATACAAGTGGTAACATTTTTTTTTTTTTGAGATGATGGATGATGAAACCATTGATCTTGTTTGATAACTCACCATCTCACTATATATTCAAATTCTCTGCAGTATCATTTTCTCCAATGAAATAAACAAAATGATAAAAGAAAAATCATGTAAAATCAGAGCAACCACATAAATTATTTTAAATTACTCCCCCAAACAAACATACACACACTATTATCAAATTACCAATTACCGTTTACCACAATTACAATTATTTATTACCATCATCGTCATCATCAAATAAAAGTTCATCACAAACACGCATTACATTCTAGAAATTTGAAGAGGAACCATCAATTCGCTACTCAGTTGTTCTTCCCTCATCGCGATGCTGATCAAATCCGAGACCCCGTACTCGACCGAGAGGCTCTTTTTACATTCTTCCGCGGCCGAAATGCCTGACGAGTAGGCCCCGTGCACCGATCCCGAGTGGTCGATACTCGCCGCTTCTCCGGCAAAATATAAATTATCCACAGGAGCACAGAATCTCTCGTACACATCAGCAGGCTTTCCGACTAAATCACACGAGTACGATCCCATCGAGTTCGGATCCGTTCCCCACCTCGACACTAAATATTTTATCTAAATAATACAAGAATTATTAAAGTTCGTTAAAGTTTTATTTATTCATAAAAGTATTTTAACAAATTACCGGTTCGGAAGCTTCCGGAAGCATCTTTCTCAATTGTGTCATGACCGATTCGACGGCCTCCTCATCGCTCAACTTCTCGATATCATACGCGGATCTCCCCGCCGCCATATAAACCAAAACCCTATTCCCCGTCGCTTTATCCAAGTTTAAGAAATACCCACAATTGTACGAATTTTGCGCGACCGTCCCTAAGACTTCCACATTCGGCCAAAAGGCCCTTTCGAAAAGCAAAGCGACTTTGTTCTCGTTTCCGAATCCCAAATCGGATATTGCGGAGGCTTTCCATTCGGGTAATTCGGGCTCGAATTGTATAATATTCGATTTTAGGACGCCGAGTGGCACGGTTATTATGGCCGCATCCGCGACGAAGGTGTTCTCGTCAGTTGTTATTATTACCTTGTTGTATTTCTGCACGATCTTTTTCACCCTGAAATTAATAATAACAGATTGTTATTTTCTGAAATAATTTTGGATTTTTTTTAAGTACTAGTGGCAAACCTGTGATTTAAGCGAATATCGAGGTCTTCAGAAAGAGCTTTTATGACTGGGTAGTATCCTTGAACCATTAAACCATGGCCGCCAGTGAGCACATGTTCCTGATTTATTTATCATAAAATTAGGGTTTAAATTTAAATTGGAAGTTTAAAATTTTCGTATTTAGGTTAATTAATGATTTAATTCATACTTGGTCCCAATTTTTGAGGGAAATTGTATCTGCGTCTAGAGCGAACCAAGCTTCCATTCTGCATATATACCATTGGAGAACTTCATACTCCAATCCCTCCAATCTATATTAACGAACAAAAAATATACAAATTAACCACAAATATTCAATTTCTATTATAATATAAAATAAAATTGATGGTTCTAAAATTATAATTTAAGTGGATAGAATATTTATACCTTAATTGGGGGAATCTATCTAGAACAATAGCAACGGCTTGTAACAAGCACATATCATTTGTGTTCTCGTCCCTCACTTTTTCAGTCTGTTTTACAAAATTAGAGTCAAAATTGAAAAGAAAAAAAAAATTCAAGAAATGAAAAAAGTAATTTAAATTAATAATACCTCTTTGAGGATTTTCTCGAAAATTCCGCCAACTTTAATAACAACTTCTTGGGGGATATGATGACCTGCTTTGTCATATAAAGCATAACTACAAAAAAAAATGTAATTTAAATTAATTTTATAGAAAAATAATTAAAACTGTACTCAAATAAAAAAAAATCTACCTTTCGAGATCATGATCGTACAGAACAGAATTATCGCCACTGGTACGGTAGAGTTTAAGACCGAGACAACGAATTAAAGGCGCTAAAGAATTCTCGTTACAAACACCGTGTAACCACGAAGCACCCAAGTCAATGGGGCAACCGAACGAATAATCGGTGTGGACGCGTCCACCAATACGATTCCTCGATTCCAACACAGTAACCTTAACAGAAGAATTAGAGAGAGTTCGAGCCGCAGCAATTCCAGAAATCCCCGCACCGATCACAATTACTGAAGGGGGGGATGCGTTTTGTCTTTCGAAATTTGTGAGAAAAAGACCTGAATTAATTAAAAACAACAATTAAATTTGTGTAATATGATTATAATTCCTTTTACTGTAGGAACGATAGAGACCAGTAGTTTAGGAAAAATTGAGTCCAATTGGCTAGTCAAATTTGGTTACTGCTACTTGAGCAGATCTTTTGAATAAAGCTTGTTTTGTTGATATTTTATTTCAAGATTGAAATATCCGACTTCCAAAATTATCCAAAAAATAGATCTTGAATGAATTGCAAAAAGAAGCAAAATTGGGGTACAGTTGTTTCAAATTCAAATTAGGAGTATTTTGAGAAGTGGGTATATTTTAACAATTATTCTAAATAATGTATCCTCTAAAATAGTTGTGGATCAATTTTCTAATTTGAATTGTATTTTGAACAATAGGGTACAAAATCTACAAAATTAAAGTGAAAACAGAACCAACAATGTATGAAGTTAATTGGTTCCAATTTTGAGAATAAAAGTGTCTTTTTTAGAATGTAGAAAACCTCATAAAGGAATGCAAAAATCATTTTCCGAATTCAATTTTAAGACAAGTAGGGGCCACTAAATCTAAAATAAGACCCAACAAAAAATAAACAACCAATCAAAATCAAACAGATATTTCCAGTTCTGCACTAAATCAAATGCTTTTTAAACGGATATGCAGAAAAGTAATTATAAAGTAACAAACAAAGAAACTATGCTGGAAAGTTTCATTTTTTTATTTGGACTTTTCTTTTTTGTGGAATTTTCCATCCCTATCCTCCATACAAAATTACTTTCACCAAACCATACGGAGTAAAATAATTCGTGCATATCTAACCTTTGATTCAAAAATTCATGTATATCCCAAATGCATATCCGTATCGAACACTCTAAACCCATCAATGCTAAATTAAATTGACCTATTTCATGTGTTTGGGTAGTTACAGATTGACAAGATTTTCGTTCAATTATACAATTCCATGAGAAAACAAAATAAACACGAAGCAATAGGATGAAAAATAAAAGAATCGATAAAAATAACTAAAACTATAATTAAAGAACACAGATTTATTACCTCCAAAAGCGCGATTGGGATCCATGATTAAGCTTTCGTAGAAATTGAAGTAAATTCAAAAAACCAATTTCACCAGGAAGAAGAAGAAAACGGAATTGCGTTCCAGTCGATTAAAAATTGACCAAATTAGAAAACAATCTCAACTCTAAATCAAAAATATTACTACGATTACTGAATTTGCGTATAGGAAGTGAAAGATAAAACACAAAAATCAATAGCCCGTCCATAAATCTGCTCAAATCAGAGCGTCGATGCAACCTGGCAAACCAGCTCATAACCTAAACTTGATTAACCTCCTTTCCCACCCGGCATAAAATTAGTAAAAAAGTTGACGGCGAAGAGAAAAAATAGGCTCTTTGTAATAGAAGAGAAAAATGCGGTGTATGTGATGAAAATGCTGAAGTATATTGAGTGGTTGTCCAGCCTAGTCTCCCTCAGCATTATATAGGAGAGTGGAAGAGAGGTAGGAGCAGGCAATACGGATGCTCTTTCGTATTGACGATTTTGCCCTTCTGGTTTCTGATACGCTGTATATTGGGCATTTTTGTATGTAGAACCCTACAGAAATGAATATTGTGAATAAGCTCTTTGAAGATATATTTTTGTTCAAATTGGGTTTCAACTAAAGCCGCCGCGCTGTTTAAAACTTTAAATAACCATAATGTGTTTATTTTTTTATTTTTACTTATTAAAAAAACTGATTATATAATTTTTGTTTGATAAAAAGTGCTAGTTTGTTTATTTTTAGTGTTAAAGCTCATAATATTTTAGTTAGAATATATAATTTGAGCATGTTTGTTGTGATCAAATATTTTTCATAATCAACTTGTATTTTTTTTTTCTCAAATCAAATATATGAAATCTAACAAGAATTGTGTTTTCGTCCGGTCCAGAAGTTAATTATTTTTTAGATATATAAAAATGACCCACATGATAAAGAACCGTTTTATAAATATGGTTTAAATAAATTATTAATCATAAAAATTATGTTGAAAGACTCGAGTTTTATTTAATTCATTTTAATTATTTCGAATAATTTTATAAAAGAATTACATGAAATTTTTGAAAAAAGAATAATATATATTTATTATTTTTAAAAAAATCATTTTACTAAATGATTCACATTTGTACTTTAAAATATCCAAACCAAATCTTAGGACAAAATATACTATATTTATTGAGAATGTTTTGGTAAGATTTTTCTTTTCAAATTGAATGGTAACTAAAATCATGATTATAATAACTGTAATGTGTAATTATCAATGTTACGGAAATCGTTCGGCGCTCGCTAGTCGACAAGGGACTATCAAACGGCAAGGATGATTAATCGGGAATCTCGACGGGTCTCGGGGGATTTTACATTTTTAATATTTCATATCAAAATTAATTAAACAAAAATATAAATCATAATTTTTTAAATAAGTCTCGAATATAATTTAACTAAAAAAATACAACACCACATAACCTTAAATGATAATTTAAATAACATAAAAAATGATAATTTAAATAACATAAAAAATAATAATTTATATAACATAAAAAATGTTCAAATAACATAATAAAATATATGATAACATAAGATTATCATAAAAATAAAATTCACAAAATAAGAAACGCCATTTGAATCACAAAATCAAATTCTTGTAAAAATCTGAAAAAAAATGAAAAAAAAGGCACAAAAAAAAATTTCAAAATTTTAGCCCAATTTTTTTTTTTGTAAAAATCGGCTTGGCGGATGCTTGGCGAAAATTCGCCAAGCACAAAAAGTCAAGGGATTATTGAGACGACATGCCATCGACTAGTCGACCGTCAAGGCCGATTTATGAAACACCGGTAATTATTACTTTTTTAAGTAAAAAAGAATGGCTATACATTTTTTGTCTGATAAAAAAATGTGTGAACTTGTTTATTTTTATTGTGAAAGATAAATAATTTTGACATATAATACATATTGTGTATGTTTTTTCAATATTTATTTGTTTATTTTCTAATATGACTCGTGTCTATGAACATGTACTAATCTGGTATGAAAGTTCTAATTTTTGAGGTATATAAAAACGACACAAATGACAAAAAAAAATAAGTTTATACGAATTAAGTAAAAATCTCAACTTAAGGCATAGTCATAAGATATGTTTTTTTTATATATATTCAATTCAAAACGTTGAATTAGGACACGTTGTCGGATCTTGCCCCAAATCAATGGGGGGCGGTAATCTAGGGGGTGGCTACTGTGAGAAAATTTCAAAAAAATTTGGGGAGACGGTAGTACATAATTTTCCAATTCTATTGTAAAATACACTGGTATAATCACATATATATACTACCGCTCAAAAATCTAGGGGGGGGGGGGGGGGGGGGGGGGCAGCTGCCCCACCTAGTCTCTTAATAGATCCGCCACTGTTACGACAAACTTTCAAAAAAAAAATAATAATATAACTTTCTTTAACAAAATACATCTGAATATAGTGATTAATATTTTTATTTCAATATATTCAAACTAATTTAGTTTATCAAATGTTATATAATAAATACATTATGATTCTTGCGATGATTAATATGTGTATTTCAAAATATTCGAACTTAATTTTAATTTATAATTTATAATACGCTACATAATAAATCCATTATGATTCTTGTATTAAAAATATGTAATATGCTATATTTTTAAGATTTATAAATAAAATACAAAAATTATGAATTTTTATAATATATTATCTAAGGGGCTGTTTGGGACAATGGAATTTAGGTAGAATTATCATTTTCAAATTAGGCAAAAGATAGTTCTTTGTTTGGTGAGTAAAAAAAACTTGTATTAGTATTTGCTGGCTTTTGTTTCTCTCATTTATATCATCAAAAGGTAATTCCAAATAAGTCAGAGCTCCCAATTCCCGGAAATGCACAGTGCCAACTCACTCTCTACTCTCTACTATTTGATAATTAAAATTATTAATTGGGGCTATGTTCAAATTTAGACTTGATTATATTAAATTAAACAAAATATAATATTAAAATAATATTATTAATCGAACAAAATATAATATTATAATAATAATATAAAAGTAATGATTTAACAACGATGCTAAATAGTCATAATATTACTACAATGATTAAAATATTATATATTATTATAATATTATATATTATATATTATTATACATTAAAATATTACTTCATATAATATTATATATTATTATACATATATGTATAGTAATTGTTATACAAAATAATTATATTAATTATATGGATACAATAATTATAATATAACTATTTTATTATTATAATATTATATACATGGATATCTATATAATTAATAATAGTACATATATAATTAATAATATTACATATATTAATTATATGGATATCTATATTAATTATATAGATATAATAATTGTAATATAATATTTTTATTATAATGTAATTATTATAATATGTTAATATTATAATAGTATATTATATTAATATAATAGTATTAATATAAAAATATTAGTATATTAGTATTATTCACAATATATTAATATTTAATATTAATATTAATATTAGTATTATTATAATATATTAATATTATAATATATTATAATTTAATTAATATTATAATATATTATTATTATAATTAATATTATAAAATATTAAAATTAGTACCATAATATTGTTGGGTATCGGTATCACTACCGAGCCCCGCGCAGCGGATGGAGGAGCCCTGTCCGACCCGATCCCGAGGACCACGTCATCGATCCGATCGTACAAATCCTAAAATGCAACTAATACCTATGGATTTAACTCTTATATTCAAGAATCATACCACGTGAAACTGATCACGGAGAAGGGTTGATTCTTGCGTAGTTGTTGATGTCCTTGCTTTGACTCCGGCGACACGCACGTCCCACGCCCGCGCGATTCGACACCTTGCTCGAAGCTTCCTTTTGTCGTATACAATCAAAATTTCTCCTGGTCGTCTCCGACATTGCTCGACCTTGATCATCACAGAAAATCTCAAACGAGATTTCTCTACTCGTATCCACCTCGAGCTAACGTCTCTCGGTTGCGACAAATTCCCGTAAAATTTGTCCAAACGTTTTCTCTCTTTCTCTTTTTCTTGTCTCACAAGAATTTCAGATCTACAATTCTGAACAAACAAGAGAGAGAGATCAGGTGAATATCATATATTAACCTCTCCATTAATGGCGATATTAATGAGTATCAAAACTGTCAATTCAGAATTTGGATCACAGTTCGTCAGGACGCACGATAGGGTGCGTCGTGACGAACGTGTCACGAGTACTGGATCTAGCTGTTACACATGTGTTCCGTCATGACGGACAGGATTGTGCGTCATGACGCACCTCCGTCATGACGCACTGGATGGTCACGATCTGGTGCGTCATGACAAACTATGTAATTTTTGTGTACAATCGTTCCTCTACCCTCATGTGTACAATCTACTAGTTGTTTTATAACTGTATTTCCTTCAAATATTACTACAATTAATAATTTTATGATAATTTTATTATGCATTAATGTTATATTATAATCATATTATTAAAATTTTCAAACTAATATTATTATAATAATAATATAATAATAATATTATATTATAGTAACATAATAATAATAATAATAATAATAATAATAATAATAATAATAATAATAATAATAATAATAATAATAATAATAATATAACATAATAATAATAATAATATAACATAATAATAATATTATTATAATAATTTAATATTATGATAGTACTATTATATTGTATTAATTTTAATGAAACATTATTTTTACATTTTCAATAACGAAATTCCAAAATTTTAACAACCAATCAGAGAATTATATTTTCCAGCATTTTATAATTTAAACATCCAAACAAACTATAACTTTTTACTCCTCCATCTTGTAAGTTCGAAAAATGAACTTGCTACAAAGAAAAGGATCATTTCGTTATAACCAAATAATACAAGGGTGTATATTAACATTTTCTGGAAGGGCATAAAAATTAAAAATGAACTAGTCAAAGAATGCCACCGTTACTTTCTGGAATTATCCGTTAAATTCACTGTGCAGGACGTTATTTCTTATTACAACAAAGGGTATTTCCGTCATAAGAAATTCGATTCTCGAATATTCCTTGTAAGAAGACCAAGTACGACACAGAGGGTTATACAATTACAGTTCACATAAGATCTTAGAGTTGTGGGGTAAGAAGCCGTAAGAGGACTCACATGCATACGGCTGGATATTTTCATTTTTCAAGGATGGCGGTTGGAGTCAGGTACGGTACCGAATGACTTTTTAGAGTTTTAAATTTTGAATTATTTTGAGCTCAAATTGGCCCCCAAACTCAATCAATTGAATTTAAAATTAACCTGAAATCGATTTGATTTGAGACTAATTGCAATCTTTGATGCTTTTCGGCCACAATAAAGAAACAGAGAGTAGTTGAGAGTTTAGTGATGGGAGCGACATCGCCATTTACGCGGAGGAAAAATAAAACCATGTACATTTCCATATAGAACCTTCGTATGTGTATTGTATTATTTTGATTATTTGTTGGGTCTGTTTGTAAATAAGTAGTATTGATTAGATATAACATTATATTGGTATGGATTTCGTAACAAGTTGGTTAAAAGTAATTAAATAACTCGTTACACGGAAAATATTGAATGAATTGTAGGAGGTTTTCAGGGGTTATTGCTGTTAGGCTAGGGTACAATGCACATGGGCAAAATTATTACTCTTGCCATTAATTTCATGTATTACTTTTTTAACTTTTATTTTTTTGTCTGTGGTTATTATATTTTTTTTAACACAAGTTTATTATACATATTTAAATAAAAATTATATATTATTAACCCATATTATTATCTGTATATACTATATTTTTATATCATTACTATATTTTTAATATTTGTTATTTGCGAGATCAACGATACCGACGACAACCAAGTGCGGCGATGTACAATGCACATTGGCGAAATTATTTTTTAGACATCGATTTTATGAGAAAAGTTTTTATTCGTTGTCGAAATTTCGTTTATTTGTCACCACCCATGGGCCAATTCATTTTTTGTTTTTGTTTTTATCTTTTGTGATATATATATATATATATATATATAAAGTACAATGTACGTTTGGGGTAAATTTTTTTAATGCACGATATATCTTTAATTGTATGATATAGTTTTTAGTGTTGTAAAACTAGAAGCAAAACTTCTAAATAAGAAAGAATACTCAAGAAAGAGAGATAAAATAATGAATCTTTTCTATTTTATTTCATTAAACTCACACCCAATATTACAATGAGAATGGGGGGGCTATTTATAACCTACGCGATACCATGGGTCCCTATGCAATATCATGGATGATGTCCACAAGATATAATAGCATGGGTACAAAATCATGGGTTGTGTCATGACACATATAATAAATTAATACATAAATAAAACACAACATCATGTACAATTACACATGTACATACATATATCATGATATATAAAATAAAATCTAATAATACATTCACATTAATATATACAATATATTTATAACATTTAGAAGATTTTTTCTGGAATTATTAAAAATTCCATAACTTTATAGATTTCCTCAAAAACTCCTATAATTTTTGGCTTACTCCAAAAAGACCCTAAATTTTCTAAATACTAACAAAAAATTCATAGAATTTTGTTATGTTTTTGAAAATGATCATTTTACCCCATGATTTAATTTGTATTATGTTTTGTGTAAATGGAGAAAAAAAAATTAATTTATATGCTTTAGTAAAAATTATTTAGTAAAAATATGTCGGAAAAAATTAATATATATTTCTAAAAAAAAATTTCAACAATTATTATATGCTTTATATATTTTTATATAATATTGTTAATATCTATATATTAATTTCAAATCATGAAGATTATTAAATTAAAATCTTGACTTAAATTTGTAGTATGTTAATTGAATAAATCGTGGACATAAATATTATATTAGCAACCATTTTTTTTCAATTTTTTTTGGACAAATATGTTGAAAACTATAAAATTATTATCAAAATTAATATATGTTGAAAATTAGATATTTTTACAACAATAATTGTATTTTTTATATAATATAGTAATATCTACGCATTATTTATTAAATTATGAAAATTTATAAAATGAAATTATCGAGGTAAAATGTTCATTTTTAAGAACACAACAGAAAGTTGGGGGGTTTTGAGAGATTGTAAAAATGTTAAGAGGATTTTTGGAAAAAGAAAAAAAAATATAGGGATTGCTTAGGGAATCTTAAATGATGAGTTTTCATAATACCGAAAAGTTAGGGGGTTTTGAAAAATTCCTTAGTTTTTTTTATATGTATGACGTATTTGTTTTGAAATATAACATGTTGACTGTTATATACATCTTTGGAGGTATTGTGTACTATTTTAGTTGTGTATTATACGGGTTTATCGTAGTATATACCATTTTTTTAAATGTACTGGTTTATTAGGTACCATATATCATTTTAGTTCTGTGTTATACCGGTTTTAAGATGTACAATATCTTTTTAGATGTGTAATATATATTTTTTATGTGCTGAAATATTTTTTGAAATATAATACATGCTGGGTTTATGTATTTGTTCACTATAATATCTATTTTTTAATTATATATTTTTTAGATGTATGCTATACATTTTTTAATAATATTATGTTTTTACATGACTATTATATATTTTTTGAAAATATCCAGTTGAAATATTTATAACGGAAATTTATTCATTTTATGAGAACATATTTTGCATGACTATTATATATATTTTTAGTAGTAATTTATAAATTTACTAAAATGCTTTTTAGACGTCTGATATATTTTTATTAATTGCGTGTCAAATACAGTTATTACATTTTTTTAACATAATTATATCTTTCTGAAATAATATATATACACACACACAATTTGATATCTCTTTTGAATATATTTTATTAACAGATTTTGTATATGTTTCTAATAACAATTTATATGTTTACTTAAATGTTTTATATATTTTCTAATTATTGTATCTTTTCTAATTATTGTAACAATTTAAGTTACTATTACACAATTTTACTCAAAAATCAAAATCTATAATTTTTGGATGTGTATTGGACGGATTAATTGAGGAGGGATAAATTTAAATCACAAGTCTTCTGGGATTATAATTAGTGTATATAAGACTTCTTTTTATTGGTGCTGTAGAATATGACGATATCAGAGTTTATAGATTAAACTGTATGATTGCTCTATATATTATAATGCAATGATTGCATGTGTACAAAAATGTAGTGCTGATTTACTATATCAGAAGAATCCACTAATTACTATACTTAAGAAATTAATTAAGGAGAATGAACTTTGATCACGAGAGATTTTGATTTTGAATGACATTAATATTATATAATTATATAATATAATATAATATACAAGTCTATAACATAACATAAAGAAATAGCCAAATGGCGGTGGTCTGTTAATTTGTTAGGTTTTATCTAGCAAACGACAACAATGAATGAATGAATTGGAGTGCAATGCAATCATGCATCACAAAATAACTCTTGCAACAAAATGACATATAACCATCAGACTATATGAAGAATTTTAGGACTTTCTTGCAAAAGCACATGTAAAATGTCTAATATTTAATTTTTTTTCGGTGCTTTGGTTGTCCTTTCGTAGATTTAAAAATGTTAGGAATAATTGTCATTTTCAAAATCATAACAAAATTAAAAGCAGTTTTTGAAAAAATCTAAAAATGTTAGGGAGTTTTTGGATGAAGCATAAAATATAGGAGATTTTTTAGGAAATCTTAAAATATAGGAAATTTTTCATAATTTTCAGAAAAGTTAGGGAGTTTTTGAAAAATTTCCCTTTATGTTTTGTTAGGTAAACTATTATTTTTCATTTCTATTAGCTTTTTGAATTTTTTTTGTATTACAATTGTTTGAAGAAAAACATAAATATGACATATTTAGTAATATATATATGATTTTTATAATTATAATATTAAAAAATATATGAATACACACAGGCACACGCGTATAGTTTAAAAAAGAATACTAAAAATTGAATTTTGTAAGTATGCATTCTTTTGATGTAAAAAATAAAGAGAAAGTTGAAGCCAAATATATTTGACTTCCAAAAATAAAGACGAATTTTTGAAATTAAACTTCTAAAAAATACTATAATGTATGATGTGTGTGTGTGTGCGCGTGTGTGTATATATATATCATTCATTTTTCATTTGTATTTAAATTTGATTATTTAACTTAATGTGAAATAATAAATAATTAAATAAACTCGATCTAATATGAATCTTACGAATAATAATAGCTGACATCGTTAATATATAATGATATATTATTCCAAAAATCTCAAAGTTAATCGTAAAAAAATTATGGCCGTGAATAATCAATGATCCCAATCTTCCCACAATTATGTATTATTCTAACAGCTGAAATTATTATGACGATATGAGTAAAAAACAATTCAACATAAGAATATTTAAAATTGAAAGACTAATTTGGACACTCAGCAAATTTGAATGAGATGGGGGTGGCATATGATTTTTTGACAACTATAGTGCTGAAGGGTCATTTGATATTTGAAACTTTGGAAGGGTGTATATATAAAAATAATATGATTTTGTTGAGAGTGATCAGTGAATGTTCTCCTCTTTTCTTATTCGTAGCAGAGGAGGCGGCAATATCAAATGTAGAGTCGAGTCAATTGCAACAACTCTTACCAGGACCACTGCAATTTGAGACACTTGAATTTCAATTTCATTTTTATCTTGCGATTTCTCAAAATATCAAATATACACCCCTACAACATTTAGTTTTGATGAACATTTAACAGTCTTGTAAACTCATGAAATATATATTTAATCTTAATCTTTATTTTTCATTTGTTGAAAAAAAATAATTCCAGAATGTGATTAATTCCTCACCTCATTAAAATAAATAAAATAAAAATTAAACGATGTGTTTTTTTGTCGATGGGCCCATAGCCTAGTTGGTTGAGTGTGATGCACAAAAATTCATGTGTTGTGAGAGGTTGTGGGTTCGATCTTAATTGACATCAATCGATGGAGGACATATGAGGTTTCTTCATTTATTGTGTTTTTTTTATAAAAAGAACCTTAATTATGAAAGGAATTTATACCAGCAAATATTCCCATATATTGATTGAACCTTAGGGAACTCATTGTCCCTTGTGGATACATAAAATGAATAATGAATATCCGAGGCTGTGCATATATTCTAGAATCAATAATGCAACGATTTGCACCATTAATTTCCCCAGTTGAAAGAGCTTTTACTTCATAGAGAGAATCTGAAGTGAAAGGGCCTAATGGAGGACATGGATAGTTCTTCTTTTTTAACTGACCATTATTAGTGGCTATCTATTTGGAAAAGGTCCATTTGTGACGGTTTGTTTGTTTCCAAGGACAAGAAAAAGTTGTTTTTAATCTTTCAAGAGAAAAAAGCTGTTTAATTGTAGGGAAATTTTAAAAAAACCCTATTTTTTTTTAATATTGTAAAAAAACCCTATTTTTTTGGATACTCCAAAATACTCCCTCAATCCAAACTTTTGTTTTCAGTTAATTTTAATTTTGGATGGGATTAAATATTTTTTGGACCAAAATACCCTTCAATTTTCATATTTGATGGTTAAAAAAGTTGTTTTTCGTTATATTTTATTAGTTTTAAATAATTTCAAAAAAATATTCATTATATGTTATAATTATATGATTTTAATATTCATTTATTATTTTTTTCAAAAAAATTACCAGCAAATAACAATAAAATAAACAACAATATAAAAAAAAAACAGACTTGAAAATATTTAAAAAATAAAAGATCATTAAATTATAAAAAATAGTAAAATACATATAAAAAGAATGAAAACAAACTAGTTGTTAAAAGATATTTTTTCTACCAATATAATTTGAAGGTATTATTTTAATTTTGTTGTTTATTTTAATATTATTTGTTGTTAGTTTTTCTTGACAAAAATAATATATGAATTTTAAAATCATATAACTATAGCACATAATAATTTTCTTTTTTGAATTATTATATGTTAAAAAATATAATGAAAAATATATTTTGTAATTATAAAATATGAAAATAGAAGGGTATTTTGGTCCAAAAAATATTTAACCCCATCCAAAATTAGATTTAACCCCTATAGAGGTGTATTTGAAAACAAAAGTTTGGATTGAGAGGTTTTTTGGAGTTTCTAAATAAATATGGAATTTTTTACAATAACCAATAAAGTTACGGATTTTTTTTTAAAATTTTCCTTAATTGTATTGAGGTGTCAGCATAAATGAAGAGATCTTGCTCAAAAGGTTTAGGATAGGATATTGTCCAAAGTTCTTCTACAACCACATATAATTAAAAAAAGACTATATGTTATATACATAATAAGACTATGATTATAAATCGACCTTGGTTGATGTTTGTTGTGTAAGCAAGGAGAATAAGCTTAGATAATTTATCAAATATTAACAGATAATTAAATAACGCACTATTATTTGTTATTCAATTGAAAAGTTTGATTGATTTTGTTAATGTAATTGAGCATTTTAAATCATACTTGTTTAATTTGCGAATAATATACGTATAATTTCTAAATAATTACATATTACTATTATTAAAAAAACACGTATTGCCGTATAATATAAATTTTTATTTTCTTTTAATAAATAAAAAAAATTAAGATTTCAAAATAGATCAAGGCAACAAAAATATCAACTATAAATTTACGATTTTGAGTTAAAATAAGTATTATGTAACAAAATAATTCTAATCCTCAATTATTTATGAGCACAAAAAAATAATATTAATATATGTTGTAAACCGAATTGTTGTATTTGTATTATATAAAAGAAAGAAGCCTACTTTTGGTTATTTATCTTTCATCAAAAATTCAATAGTCTCTTATTTTTTAAATTTGATCCATCAATTCTCTTAATTTTAAAAAATTGATTAATCAAGGTCTCTTCCCCTTTTTAATTTGATTTAGTTGAATTATTTCATCTATTAAATGATGACTGAATTGTCAAATTGTTACGTGACAATTTATGACATTGTATATTTGATGACATGATAATCTATGATAAGACATATTTAATGACGTGACATCATAAATTATTTTGTTTATATATCTATGAAATATTAATATATTGTTTAATATGAATCTAATTCTTGAGGTATTAAAGTAGAGATATATATTAAATCATATATTTTTTCAATGAATTAAATAGCGGCGTAGTAATGCAAATAGCGAAAATATGTCTAAAGCACAATCTTGTAATTTATTAAATAGCGATGTTATAATGTCTCGTATCACAACTTAGATATTTTTTATAAATTTTTTTTTATGTTGCCACATCATGATGTATGTCATGTCATGATTGTGACGTCACAAATTAATGGTTTATTCATCAATTAATTGATGGAAGAACTCAATTGAACCAAATTAAAAAGGTGCGAGAGTTAATTGACCAAATTTAAAAGGTAAGAAACTTGATTGATCAAATTAAAATATTAGAGACTTGATTGAATTTGTGATGAGGGGTAAGAACTAAAAATAGACTTTTTCTATTTAAAATAAATCTAACTATACACGAATTGGGGAATTAAACAATTAATTGCATCTCATTTTATTTGACTGATTTGAAAATGTTGATTTGATTTATACACGAACGTACAACGTTATTAACAGATCACGAATAACTAACTATATTTTAAACATATATATTTTTCTGTGGAGGGAAGCTCATCGGAGACTTTTTCTGTGGAGGGAAGCTCATCGGAGGCGTACAACAATGGCTATCACGCAAGCAAGGGCGTTGAGAGAAGCTAAGGCGTGGAGGGAAGCTCATCGAAGGCTGCACAAAGGACCACCTCTTCGCACTGCCTAGGAAAAAATAATAATTAGGGACCTATTTGTAATTTGATTTCGATCCAAAACTAGGCTGTAATTCTATTCCTGATCTTTAGATCAACTCTGGTTTAATTTTATTCAAGAGCTCGGCAATCGCTGACCTCGCTCAAAAAAAAATGATATGTGTTCTCATTGGCTGGTGGACCAGCCACTCAATAATAACCATGAAAATATCAATTTCGTACGAATGTAGAAATCTATAGTAAATTTAATTTAATTTTTAGTGCAAGGTAACAAACAGCCTCATGTAATCTAATTAAAAAGAAAATAAATAATCCTAAATATAGTATTATAAACTTTCTGGTTATGATCTCATATAGCTAAACAAAAGAGTTTTGTTTTTCTAATTATATCCCTTTTATTATTTGTTTAAACAGAAATGAATCACAAATAACTGAAACCTCATTCGATCACACACATGAAGTGAACAATAATTTTGAGATTTGACCTTTTCTTCTTCTTCTCTCTGATCACTTTGAATTCCAAACATGAACGGTAGTTTGTTTGAACTTTGCACAATGTCTACTCAGCAAGAAGCTAGTAATGAGCCAGACGAGAGGTCGGTGGAGCAAAGCAAGGTGGATGCTTGAATTCCGGTCACTTCTTCGAGGAATGCCAAGTGGTGGTACAGTGCGTTCCACAATGTGACTGCTATGGTTGGCGCAGGCGTCCTCACCTTGCCTTGTGCCTTGTCCGGACTTGGATGGTAAGCTACATGTTTTAATTTCAATATGTCGAATACTCGATTACAAAGTAAAATTGCTTTGATTACAAAGTAAAATTACTTTGGATGGTAAGCTACATGTTTTAATTTCAATATGTCGAATACACGATTATAAAGTAAAATTACTTTGGATGGTAAGCTACATGTTTTAATTTCAATATGTCGAATACTCGATTACAAAGTAAAATTGCTTTGATTACAAAGTAAAATTACTTTGGATGGTAAGCTACATGTTTTAATAATTATTAGAAGCGAAAATAATGTCATTTTTTCACAGGGGACCGGGAATCGTGATTCTCATACTTTCATGGGTCATCAGTCATCACGCTCTACACGCTCTGGCAAATGGTGGAAATGCATGAAATGGTTCCGGGTAAGAGATTTGATCGTTACCACGAGCTAGGGCAGCATGCATTCGGTGATGAACGGGATTTCGCTATGGTTTATTAGATCGTTGTATTCGAAAATCCGATTCAATCAACAAGTTTGGAAAATATATTTGTACAATGGAAATATGAAAGTTCGTTCCACGAGGAGTAAGTGCGTCAAAGATTTAATCAAAAAGGGACTAGAAATAACAAAGAAAATTCACAGAAGGTAGTCCGTTACAACGGAAAGAGAGTCCGTTACAACGGAGATAAGGGCAATTGTTAACGCAAGGACTAATATGAAGGTCCGTTACAACGGAGGAAGTTCCGTTGCAACGAAAGTGGTAGTCCGTTGGAACGGAAAGAAGTAGCGTTGTAACGGATTGGTTGATCCGTTACAACGAACTAGTATGTCCGTTACAACGTACTAGTATGAGTGCTATTGAATGTTTTTCCTCACTGGTCCGTTACAACGGAAGTAAATTGCGTTACAACGGAGGTAAAGTGCGTTACAACGGAGTACCAACAGACTGAAAATCAGGTACAAACCGAAAGGTCCGTTGCAACGCAAGTTGGATTCCGTTATAACGGAAGTTGTTCTGGATTTCTGGTTTGAGATTTGATTTTAGAGCAGTTTTGGATTCAAATTGAAAAGTAATTAAACTAAGTAATAAACATTAAGATCACACAAACAAACAAGGAAGATTTCGAAAGCAAAAGATTCATTAAACCACGAATTCCTTACACAAATCCAATTCAATTAAAACTACAAGAATTCCAAGAAAGAAAAGAAAACACCTAGAGAGATGAAGTGAGCTTCGAGTCTCGTCTTGGATGCCTTTCTCGTTGTTTTGAGATGCTTAGTGAGCTAGACACCTCGCACAACTCGTTTCTTTCGTACCAATCCACTCGCCAATCGAAGTGAGCTCCGTACCGGTTGAGTGAACTCGAGATTTGCAAGGGATCAATTGGAAGGAATCTTCCAATCAAATTAGAGTAAGCTCGACTCCTTGCTTGTGCGGATTCAGATGAAGGAAGCTCCAACCAAAACCCCACAACTCGATCTTCGTCGAAGTGTAGACCAATTCACCGAATGAAGTGAGCTTCAATTCGGTGATCGATCTTAGAGAATTATCGTTCGATTTTGCGATTCTTGCGTGTTCTTGAAAGATTCTTGGACTTGCTAAGAGAGAGAGAGAGAGAGAGAGAGAGAGAGAGAGAGAGAGAGAGAGAGAGAGTGAGCAAAAAGGGTAAAAAGAGCGTCCCAAACTCGTGGCCCTTTTGGTCTTATTTATAGCACTCACGGAGTCTTCTTATTGGCCACGAGTTGGTGGAGAGGATTGAGGGTAATGAGGTAATTTTCACCAAAGGTAGGTGGGAAGGATAAGGGCTAAGGATTGAATGGTTTTCGTGTAGACTTTTGTGTAAGTTTCTATCCTGATGATTGTTTGCCTTCCGTCTCATTCATGTACCGAATATATCGGTATAATATATCATTTTCACTCCTCTTGACGTGTTGGAGACAACTACAATCTCCAAATTCCCAGAATTTCCTTATAATTCCTGTGATTAAACAATAAAACACACTTAGTGAAGAAATATTCATGTTATTTCAAATATGATTAATAAATTATATAGAATTGTTCTTCACAAGGGCTAAAATCCCCAAATAAAGCATTAAATTTGTGTCTTATTTGCCTCACATCATTCGGCGATAAACTTGGTCTATATATTATAGTTCCTCAACAACTCGTAGTTGAGGTCGGAGCGTCCATTGTTTACATGGTGACCGGAGGCAAGTCTCTCCAGAAATTTCACGACACTGTCTGCCCCGACTGTCAGTCTATCAGACAAAGTTATTTCATAATGATTTTCGGATCTTGTCATCTCTTTTTATCTCAAATGCCCAATTTCAACTCCATCGTTGTTGTGTCTTTCGTCGCTGCTGTCATGTCTCTCACGTAAGCTTTGGTTTCATCTTGTTAAATGTAATAGTCGTTAAAATACATGCTAATCTTCAATATTTTCACATTTGTACGACATAGCTACTCCACAATTGCCTGGTCAGCTTCCCTCCACGAAGGACAACAAGCAAACGTGGATTACGATTACAGGGCAACGACCAACATCGGGAAGATGTTCAACTTCTCGAGTGCCCTAGGTGACGTCGCCTTTGCTTATGCTGGTCACAACGTGGTGCTGGAGATTCAGGCGACCATTCCCTCCACTCCTGAGAATCCGTCAAAAAGGGCCATGTGGAGAGGAGTTATTGTCGCATATATAATTGTTGCCATGTGTTACTTCCCTGTTGCAATTATCGGTTATTGGGCATTTGGAAACACCGTCTCCGATAACATCTTGATCTCCCTCGAGAAGCCGAGATGGCTTGTTGCGGCTGCAAACATGTTTGTTGTTGTTCATGTCATTGGAAGTTAACAGGTATGTGATCCCGCAACTAGATATAGCGTAGTGACTTAATTGATATATATATTGTATATATACGAGTCGAACTGTAGTTTTATTAAACCAGACCATCTTAGTTGACAAAAAAGAGGCAAGTTCTGTTGTGCTCACAAATAATCTGAGCTAAAAGTACGTTTAGCCATTTTGTATTGCTAATCTTAACTTAATTGTAATTTGCAGGTGTACGCAATGCCCGTGTTCGATATGCTCGAATCGTTGCTGGTAAAGAAATTCAAATTCACGCCGTGCGTTATGCTTCGCCTCATTACCCGCACCTCTTACGTCCGTAAGTACTTCCTCTTTTTCCAATTGTCTTTTCTGGACATGAATTTACAAATACAAGTTAAATTTAAGATTAACAAGGATCTGATATATATTCATAATGGTGCATCCTTTTCATAGTCTTCACCATGTTTGTCGGGGTAGCAGTTCCATTCTTTGGCGGACTTCTTGGATTTTTGGGTGGTTTTGCACTTGCACCGACATCCTTTTTTGTATGTCCCTATCTTCTTATATATTGTCTGTCATTTGATTTGCACAATTGAAAATATTCGACAAAATTAGTCAAATAATATTCTACATAAACTACCAAATGAAATAATAGCTCATAATTATGTTTCTCCGCAGCTCCCATGCATAATTTGGTTGTACCTATACAAGCCGAGGAAGTTCAGTCTGTCTTGGTTCGCTAATTGGGTATGTTTTCTTATTCATTTTACAAACGAGAATAATGTCTGAGAGTATTTGTTACAAATTTTACTCTTTTGTGTGATATAAATTTATTGAATTTGTGAATCTTTTTCAGATATGTATCGTCCTACGCGTCTTGATCATGATTCTTTCCCCAATTCACTACAACACATATAGGGCCCGTTCGGCAAGGGTGGAATAGAGTGGATTAACTCATTTATTCCTCTATAGTGGAATAGCATGGAATAAAAATATGGAAAAGAGGATTATCTCTATTCCATGTTTGAGATGGAATAGCTCTATTCCGCGGATTAGCGAAATATTTAGACCAAATTGCCCTCGTTAATAATAATAATAATAGTATTATTATTATAACAATAATTATTATTATTAAAAAAATAATAATGATGATAATAATTATTATTATTATAATATAAAAATAAGAATAATAATTACTATTATTATTATAATAATAATAATTGTTATTATTATAACAATAATAATAATAATAATAATATTATAATAATTATTATTATAATAATTATAATAATAATTATTATTATTATAATAATTATAATAATAATTATAATAATTATAATAATTATAATTATAATTATAATAATAATAATAATAATTGTTATTATTATAATAATAATAATTACTATTATAATAATACTTAATATTATTTTAATTATTATAATAATTATTATTATAATAATTATAATATTACTATAATAATAATATTACTATAATTAATATTATAATAATAATACATAATATTATTTTAATAATAATAATTATAATAATAATTATTATAATAATTATTATTCTTATTTTTATTATAATAATAATAATCATTATTATATTATAAGAATAATAATTATTATTATTATTATTATAATAATAATAATACTAATATTAATAAATAATAATAATAATAATAATATTATTATTTCGAAAATAAGAATAATAATCATGATTATTATTATTATAATAATTAATTATAATAATAATATTAATATTATTATTAATATGATTTGATGTTATTAATATTATTAATATACTAGGGGTATTTTGGTCATTATCAATATCTATTCTCTTAAACCTATTTTCTTATTCCATTAGTTTTGCCGAACGACTTTGGAATAAAATGGTTTAAATTCTATTCCTCTATTCCTCTATTCCTCTATTCCACCCCTTGCCGAACGGGCCCATAGACTATTGGGGCAGCCAAAAATGACCCAATAAGGCCTCAAAATCGTCCCTATAAATTATTGGCTCGGTCAGGCGACCCTAAAAGGGTGTCCCTAAAAACTGCGTTCCAGTCTGGGACAGGCCGACCCTATAAGAGTTTTGGGGCGGGGGATAAAGGGGCGGACCGACCCAAAAGGGGTGTCAGCGAATATCCGATGGCAGGGTGGCAGTGTACGATTGGTAGGGCTGGGCATTCGATTGAACCGAACCGAACCGAACCGATTAAGACCAAACCGAATCAAACCGAACCGAACTAGATTCAAACCGAACCGAACCGAATAAAATTTGAACCGATTTAAAACCGAACCGATTAAACCGAATTTCTTATTCGGTTTGTTCGGTTGAACCGAATAAGAAGATTTATAATGATAAAATTCAAATTATATTTTGCAAAAAAAATATAAAAACAAATCATATAAAATATAATTATATTATTTATAATTTTACAATATGAAATATTTTTTTTTAATATACATAATAAAAACATGAAAAATAATATTAATTCGGTCGGTTCGGTTTAATCGGTTTTAAAAATACCAAAACCGAACCGAACCGAATAAACCGAATAATATCAATTTTTGAACCGAACCGAACCGAATGAACCGAAAAACCGAACCGATTAAACCGAATTCGACCGGTTCGGTTCGGTTCCCAAATAAACCAAACCATTTGCCCACCCCTAACGATTGGGCATACAATACAGGGGCGGGCCGACCCTAACTTAACTGTAAATTATATTAATTATTATTTATATATTATATTAATTGTAACTTATATTAATTATACATTATTTGTAATTATATATTATATATTATTTATTATATATAATTATATATTATATGATTTATATATTATTTATAATTATATAATTATTCGAAATATTATAATTATATAATTATATAATTAATAATTATATAATTATATAATTATTAACTATTAACTATTAAATACACAAACACACAAATTCAACACGGAAAGAGATAAATCCTACGCACAAATTGAAAATGACAATCTCAAATCCTAAAAAATACACAGAACACAAATTCAACAAACACCAAATACGCAAACAAACAAACATAGATCCTACGCATAAATTCACCAACAAAATATAACACGAAAACACACAAATTGACAAACGACCAAATCCGAATTCTATAAATTCATACGATCATCGTCATCGATCGGGAAAAACTGAGAACCCAACATGTCCTAAAAAATAACAAGACATAAAATATAATGACAGATTGAAAATTTATATCTATATAGAAAAATTAAATTAGAAGATATACCGTCCAATTATTCGGCTGAGACGACGACGGAATGGGACGGTACGGCCTCTGCTGTGACGAGGACGTCAGCTGATATCTCGTCGGAGTGTGATGCATTTGCTGCGACTGCATCCGATCCTATATTCATACAACATAATTCATATATCATATAAAAATATATCATGATGGGTTAGTTTAAATCCCTATATTTAAATCTCCTCTATTTAAATATCTATATTAATTATCATATATCATATAAAAATAAATATCATACATTTTTAAATTATTAGTAACGTCAATATATCATATATTCATACAACATAATTCATATTTAATATATAAAAAATTTTAGAATATTTATGTTATCTTTTATTGGAATCTAGTTATTTTGCCTTCTAAACCCTAAACTAAACCAAACCCTAAACTAAACTAAATCAATCTACCACAATTATTTTATATTCTAATACAAATAATATAAACAAATTGAAATCATCATTAACCTTAATCCAAAGAAATCTTTCGAAAAATTAAGTTGTCTTCTATTCTCACCTCGTCTATCCTCGCTAGTGCCTCCCCTTAATCCTCACAATCGTCTCAATTTGCCTTTCAATCCTGCCAGAATTGGAAAAAAAAAAATAGAAATCAGAATTAAAATCTTCAAAAAACTAACACTTAAAAAAACAAAAAAACTTAAATCTGCCAGAAATCAGCCAAAAAAAACAACAAAAAAAACCCTAAAATTAAAACTTAAAAACAGCAAAAACAACAAAAAAAAACAGCAAAAAAAAACAGCAAAAAAAAAAAAAAACAAAGAAAAAACAAAAAAAACCCTAAAAATAATTGTATGCAAAGAAACTTATTGGTTTAAAAACAAGCAAAAATACATGAGTATGATACATCTAATACGTATAAAATACAATTTAAAGGTACATGTACAAAATTTATCACATATATCTAAAAGGCATGATACATTTATTTATTTTTTTTGAAAATTAAGAAGCGTAGCTTCTTTTCGATATATTAAAGCAAGTTTAATACAACGTTTTAAATTTTACACGGTAATGTAAAAAGTAGAGACAAAATAAAGTGTCTATGCTAAATCCTTTATTAGGAACGCGTATCTATTAAGGGTGCGCCTTACAAGTAAAGAGATTTAACTAGGTTTGAGAAGAAGAAGAGAAGAGAAACCGGAAGCGGCGAGCGAAGTTTGGATCCCGATTAGCAATGAAGTTTCCATGCCTTCGCCTCGTAGGTGACTTTCGCTATCGTGGAGGACGACGGAGAGTTCTTTTGATTAAAGATCCGTTCGTTTCGCTCTTTCCAAATAGAACAAAGTGTGGCCACAAAGTAGGTGTCGATTTCATCCTTTTTTTCCTTGGTGTATTTCCATCGGTTGTCTAGCCAAAATTTGGGCAAGGTGTCGCGAATGTGGAAAGATACTCCTATGATGCATCGAAGCCCTCTCCAAACTCTCTGCGCATATGAGCAATTTATGAGTAAGTGTGTCGCCGATTCTTCAACGTTGTTGGTGCAATTTTTGCACGTTGTCTCGTGTGGCCAATTCCTTTTTCGCAAAACATCTCCCGTTAAAATCCTTTCGTTGAGCGCCAACCATGCAAACATTTTTGCTTTTGCGGGCGCTTTTGTTTTCCATAGGGTGGTGGTCCACTCACATTTTATTCCCGGATTTATTAGGAGTTTGTAAGTAGCTGCCGTAGAGAAGGAATTCGGTTTGCCCATCCAAGCGTGTTGGTTCGTTCTCGTATCGAATTCGTATGCTATTCGAAATTGCAAGAGAAGTGCGCGTAGGTCCTTGACGAAGTAGGATGGGTGCTTGCTCGCCACATTTTCCAATTGGGATGCATGTTCAATTCCGTAAATATTTTTAATGGTGGTCGCCCACATACCCTCACTATTTTGACATATTTTCCAAAGCCATTTTAGTAATAGTGATGTGTTGTGTGTTTCCAAATCTAACATACCTAACCCTCCGTTTTCTTTTGGTAGGCAAATCTTTTTCCAATTAATTAGGCAATGACCGCCTAAACATTCCTTATCGCCTTTCCAAAAAAATTTCCTTGTTATTTTATTTATTTCCTTTATCAACCATTTTGGTAGGCGGAAGCATTGCATGAAATAGGTCGGGACCGCATTTAGGACCGATTTCGCAAGCACCAACCGTCCTCCCAAGGAGAGGCATTTTCCTTTCCATCCCGATAATCGGGATTGCATTTTCCTTATTAGAGGGATGTAGTCAATCTTTTTCGGTTTTTTGGTTTTTTGGTGTTTAGAGGCATGATACATTTATAAAAGGTATAAAATTTTGTATGAACGGCGGCGTGCGTTATGGAGTGCGAATGGAATGCACGCTCATGTGTGGCAGCCACATATGGTACTCCTATTGGTCTCGACGTGTACATGACGTGCACACTCATATAGTGCAAAATCTATTGTCCTAATTTATAAATTGACTTACCACAAACATGTATCATATTGCTATAATACTTGAGAGAATACGTCATGCTTGTGATATTGTTTCTTGAACTAATATATGTATCTTCAATACATGGTCGACTTGAATTCATTTTCCAAATCAATTGACTTTGTCAGATAACAACAAATATTTGTGATATATATATATATATTTGGTATTGATGGATGAATTTAAATTTTATTTGTAGTTCATAGGCAATTTACATTTTATCATTACGAAAGAATTGTTCGGTTAGTTCAAAAAAAGAATTCAAGAAAGGAAATTTTTTACAAGTGACCAAGTTTGTAAATTTTATTCAAAAAATAACCATGCATGAAACAATATTTGAAAAATGTCTTTTGCGCAGAATGATAGCCCGCCTGGCGAAGAATGGGTGTCCGCTTTTTATTACTTGCGTAATTAGTACAAACAAAAGATAATTACCACATTTTGCAGAATTTTAAAAAAAGCGCCATTTGGTTCCTTGCCAGGCGCTGTATGATACCCCGCCTGGCTCTGTTCCAAAGTTCGCCTCGTCTTGTCTGTTATTTTATTTTATATGATGTCAAATTTCTCTCCAACCGAAGTTCTAGCAAACCCTAACTCTAGCAAAAATTAATTTAATCAAACCCTAACTTTTTCCTAATTCAAGAAATCCTAAAATTAATTTAACTAAAATAACTACATCAAAAGCAAGAAATTTATCTTGGAATGAAAAATAAACAAGTTCTTTTTTCTCTCCAACCGAAAATGCTAAATCTAGCAAATATCACCAAGAGAGAAAGAAGAAGAGAGAAGGAACCAAGAAGGAAGAAGAGAGAAGGAAAAAGAAAGGTTTAAAACGTACTGTGAAGGGGGCAGAGTTTCATAGCTCGCCTTGTGTGTGGGGCGCGGTATCATTCACCGCCTGGCGGAGTACCATAGCTCGCATTTCCTTAATTGCAGATTTACTTTCCCAAACACGTATTTAATTCTATTTAGAGGAGGCGGGGAACCATACGGCGCCATTTTGTGAAAGGCGGGAAACCAAACCCCGCAAAAGACATTTCCGGAATTATTTTAAAAACTTGGTTATTTCGTGAATATTCTTTGCAAACTTGGTTACAAACAAAAAATTTCCATTCAAGAAATTCATCACTTGAGATGAAAATTATTTTTCATCCCATATTTGAACTCTTCTATTAAAAAAAATATTAATCGTTTGGTCCAAAAAAAATATAAAACTCAATCATTTTCTCAAAGAAGAAATAATTTAAAAAATTGTGAATGAAAGAAAAACAATATAAATAAAATATATTCCATGATTAAAAAACATTTCATTAAACACACATTTAATTTTCATTACAAATTTTTATATAGTAATAAACCTATCTATGTTGATCCTATTCCTTCTCTTATTATTTTTCGCTTCGCCCTATTGTCCGTGGATCCGAATTCATCCCCAGATGACTTGTGCATTCGCGGCGTACTCGGTCCCGACACGAGCCTTCTTTTTTTGTGTTTTCTTTACCTGTACGAAAATATTTTTAAGAGTATCTAATTGTTCATCCCTCAGTTGGTCATGAGTTAATAAAAACTCTACCATTCTTTCATGAGGAATGAACAAGTATACGTTATTCGGCTTTAGTTTTTGAAAAGCACCTAGAGGAGATGGTGTGCTACGGCTCACAATCATATCCCCGACATTTGCAAGGAAATGCTCCCCCGGAGCGAACCTATTGCTCGCCGTCCAAACATTCATCGGAAGCTGTGCACGATGATGTACTCCATCAGCAGTTATTACTATCGCCACATTGGCCGTTGGAGAAAAGCAAGATCTGACATTGCCCATTTTGAATTATTTGCTTGAATGAATGAAGATGATTGAAGGATGGGAGGATGGAAACTTATAATTAACTGCTTGGTTCAGTTTGCTGGTTAAAGGAGGAGAAAAAGTGTATGATTTGTAGTTGGTTATAATATGAGATGTAAAAAATTGTTAAGTACAGATCGTGAATGATAAAAACAGCTAAATTGTAATTAGAGATATTGATTTATTAAGTCATATTTCTGTCCATATTCACGAATTAGTTGGAAATATCCAATTTTGAAGGAAAGATATGCAAAACAATATTATTATATGTTTGGCCGTCAAATTAAAACACCAAATGTTTAACAAGTATTTTAGAGAACTTTTTATTAAAATAAATATAACCGGACATAATATGTCATTTGAGTGTCTTAAACTCAAAGAATTTATAAAACAAAACAATAGTTCCTAAGAAACAGTGAAGTAATGTTTTCTCGGGAAACAAAGACCAAATTATGCATACAAACTTACAACAACAAGTGAAATAAATATTCTCCAACTAAAACAAAAATCTGAAATTAAAATTTTAAATAATTTTGGGTTATATTAATTTTTGGATTGATAGATTTAATATTTTTGTACAAAAAAATAAAATCAATGAAATAAAACAATAGTTCGGGAATTTTTGCGATCTTAGCTGGGATACTGATTGTTTAAATATTTGTGTGTGTGTGTGCGCGCGCGTGCGTGCGGGCGGGCATGTCTGCCTCTGTGTGTGCGTGGGTGCGCGTGAGTATGTGTGTGTGTGTGTGTGCGCGCGCGTGTGCGTGTGCTTGTGCGTGTGCGTGTGCGTGTGTGCGTGCGTGCGTGCGTGGTGTTATCTAATTTTATGGTATTACAAATGAAAAAACTTTCTTAATACTTGTTATCAATTAATTTACGAGAGAGACAAGAGCGCTCCAAAGGTGTGTTCGTCGGGTCGTCAAATGGAACACGAGGGCTACACGTGTTGACTTTTTATAATTTTGACCGCTTTAACACACTTAGAAGACATGCCTCTTTAACATGTATCGTAACTAAAAAAGGTATATCATAAATCTAAAATATATATGATACATCTAAACAGATATATCATACATGTAAAAAAGTACAACATGTTTTGTACAAAAAAAATAGATCTCAAAACTAAAAAATATATCATGCATATATAATGTGTATGTTACATCTAAAAAGTAACAACACAAGCGCATACATCATACATGTGAAAAACTATAAGTTACATCTAATACGTATAAAATACAATTTAAAGGTACATGTACAAAATTTGTGCACATATATCTAAAAGGCATGATACATTTATGAAAGGTATAAATATTTGTATGAACGGCGGCGTGCGTTATGGAGTGCGAATGGAATGCACACTCATGTGCGGAAGCCACATATGGTACTCCTATTGGTCTCGACGTGTACATGACGTGCACACTCATAGAGTGCAAAAATCTGTTGTCTTAATTTATAAATTGACTTACCACAAACAAGTATCATATTGCTATAATACTTGAGAGAATATGTCTATGCTTGTGATATTGTTTCTTGAACTAATATATGTTTCTTGGATACATGGTCGACTTGAATTATTTTTCCAAATCAATTGACTTTGTTAGATAACAACAAATATATGTGATATATATATTTGGTATTGATGGATGAATTTAAATTTTATTTGTAGTTCATAGGCATTTTACATGAAATTCATTACTTGGGATGAATTTTTTTTTCATCCCCTATTTGAACTCTGTTATTAAAACAAATATTAATCGTTTGGTCCCAAAAAAAATATGAAACTCATTCATTTTCTCAAAGAAGAAATAATTTTAAAAATTGTGAATGAAAGATCAACAATATAAATAAAATATATTCCATGATTAAAAAACGTTTCATTAAAACACGCATTTAATTTTCATGACAAATTTTTAAGTAATAAACCTATCTATGGTTATCCTATTCCTTCTCTTATTATTTTTCGCTTCACCCTATAGTCCGTGGATTATAATTCATCCCCAGGTGACTTGTGTGTCCGCGGCATACTCGGTCCCGACACGAGCCTTTTTTTTGTGTTTTCTTTATTTGTACGAAAATATTTTTAAGATTATCTAATTGTTCATCCCTCAATTGGTCATGAGTTAATAAAAACTCTATCATTCTTTCATGAGGAATGAACAAGTATACGTTACTTGGCTTTAGTTTTCGAAATGCACCTAGAGGAGATGGTGTGCTACGGCTCACAATCATTTCCCCGACGTTTGTGATGAAATGCTCCCCCGTCCAAACATTCATCGGAAGTCGTGCACGATGATGTACTCCATCAACAGTTATTACTATCGCCTGATTGGTCGTTGGAGAAAAGCAAGATCTGACATTCCCCATTTTGAATTATTTGCTCGAATGAATGAGGATGATTGATTAAAACTTATCATTAACTGTTTGGTTCAGTTTCCTGGTTTCCTAGTTAAAAGGCGGAGAAAAAGTGTATGTAATTCTCAAAAAATAAATATATAATTGCCAATGGGTCCATAATCTAGTTGGTTGAGTGTGAGGCACAAAAAATCATATGTTGTGAGAGTTTGTGGGTTCGATCTGAAGGAAATACAGTTATAGATCAACTAGTAGCTTGCACACATTAGGATAGACGAACGTATGCGTTCGTCGATACGATTGGATGCATAATAACATTATGCAAATCTGATAGAAATAACATAGTCAGTCATGACGGACTGGGTGTCAGTCATGACGGATTGGATGTCAGTCATGACGGACCTATAGTTAATCTAAACAGTGAGTATGAGTCATGACTGACTGTATGGTCAGTCATGACGGACTGTAGTCAGTCATGACGGACTGTGAAGTGCGTCATGACGGACTGTAGAGTAACTGCTGTTTCCAGTAACCGTGACTAGTGTGTCATGACGGACGGTAGTCAGTCATGACGGACTGTGATTCAAATTCCAGATTAGCAGTTTTCTTTTTGTACTCATTAATTTCTCATTAATTATGATGTTAATATAAGATCAATTGTTGATCTTCTCTCTCTGGCAATTCCAGATCTGAGAAAAGAATTCTTGTGAGACAAGAAAAGAGAGAAAACTCCATTAGAGAGATTGAAGGTTTTAAGCAAGTTTACGGCGATTTTAGGGAAATCGCGCGTAACCGAAAGACGAGGCTCAAGGTGGATACGGGTAGAGAGATTTCATCTGAAATCCTCTATTGTGCTCAAGCTAGAGCAAGATGAATGACGAACCGGATGCGATCCGGTTGTATACGACAAATCGGAGCTCAATCCAAGGTGTCGAATCGTGCGGGAATGGGACGCGCGTGTTACCGAAGATTGGAGCAGCGAAAAAACAGCAACTACGCGTTCAACCCGTCACCGTGATCAATTTCACGTGGTATGAATCTATGTCTATAATCGTTATATTCATAGGTAGTTGCACGTAGATTTAGGATTCGTACTCTCGGATCGACGACGTAATCCTCGGGATCGGGTCGGACCGGGCCCTTCAATCCACTGCGCGGGGCTCGGTAGTGACGCCGATACCCAACACTGGTATCAGAGCGATCGTCGCGATTCGATCGTTGAATCGATTTCAAATACAAGTTATTCGAAATTTCATGTAGAATTTTAGGACATAATCATGTAGTTGTAAAATTAGAACCTTAGCAAATCTTACTAGAGTTTGATCATGTGATGATCAAAAGCATCTAGAAGTAATCATGAAAGAATTTCATGATTAATCGTTTTCGAAACGATTCAATTTTCACAGAATTTACTGTCAAAATTGGATTTCAGACATAGTCAGTCATGACGGACTGGTTGTCAGTCATGACGGACAGTGTTTTCAGAAATAGTCAGTCATGACGGACTGTTTGTCAGTCATGACGGACACTGTGTGTCGTGCAGTCCAAGCGTTGGACTTGGAGCGTTTTAATGGTCAGTCGTGACGCACCATATAGTGAGTCGTGACGGACTATACAAAAATTCTCACAGTCACGACGGGCCAAGAGTCCGTCCTGACGAAAGTTACACGAAAAGTTTCTAGAAGTTTGTACAAAATTATTTTGTACGGTCAGTCGTGACGGACTGTATGCCAGTCACGACGGACAGTAGAAAATTTTTAAGTCAGTCACGACGGACCAAGAGTCCGTCCTGACGGAAGTCGCACGAAAAGTTTCTGGAAATCTGTACAAAATTGTTTTGTACAGTCAGTCGTGACGCACAATAAGTCAGTCACGACGAACAGTAGAATAATTTTAGGTCAGTCGTGACGGACCATAAGTCAGTCATGACGGACAATGTAATTTTTCTGGAAAATTTTATTTTGGTTCTAATAATTAATGATTATGTTCATATAAGTCATTCATCATGATTAAAACTGTTTAGTGATGTAATTAGATTATGTCATAAAATCCCTAAGTAATATTTAAGTCATGAAATGCCTTCCATGTTCACAACCTCCGATGTTGGTCATTACACTTTGCACGGGTTCAGGCCAAAATCGGGCGTTCAATGTTGTAAGTATCAACGTGAGAGGCATGCGTTAATTGGGACAAATGCGGGTTCAGGCCAAAGTCGGGCGCGTTTGTAATTCAATTGAACGATATGTGGGCACGGTTGTGACTTAACCGTCCAACCCAATCCGATTGGGGTTCGGGGCATAGTCAGGATGCACAAATGGAATTTGGATCATATATGATATGGTTCGATACCGAAATCCTATAAAGAGTCAAGAGTCGCATTGGATGTGATTGGATTTATCCTACCTAAATAGTGAGATCTCATTTGTCGGCCAAAGTCACTTGTGAGAGGATTATGAAATATGGGTCTTGAAGTGTTATTGGATTTAGAATCCCGAATCAATATTAGGGTTATTGATTTAATAAAAGTAACATATTTTATATCATATAAGCATATATAATAAGTACGCACGGTTAGTTGTCAATTTCATAATTCATGTAGAATAATAATTTTAAGCAACACCAATATCATATCGATATGATCGATATTAGAGAAAGAAAAGTTTGTGAAACGAAACTACCTTGATTAACACCATATCCTAAGAATGGATCTTAGGCAAGAGTGCAAGAGTTACGTGTTGGACACGAAATTTGTGGAACCGATTCACATTCACGAGACTTTAGAGAAAGACAGAATTTGACAAACTTGAGAAGGAGTCAAATAATATTGTATGTTAAAGGCGGAGAAAAAGTGTATGTAATTCTCAAAAAATAAATATATAATTGCCGATGGGTCCATAATCTAGTTGGTTGAGTGTGAGGCACAAAAAATCATATGTTGTGAGAGTTTGTGGGTTCGATTTCCATTGGTATCAAAAAAATTAGGTATCAGCATGGTCGTAAAAATCGGTCTAGACGGCTGCCTAAGCGCTAGGCGCTGTCCAAACGTCCAAGTCTACCCGATTAGTTTCTGTCTAGACTGAATTTCGCCTAAGCCCGTCTAAATACCGAATAATTCTGTCTAGGCCCAGCCCACTTAAATTTTTTTTTTTTTCACTTCTATTTTTTTAAGCTTACAACCCACTTTTTTTTAATGTTTAGTTTATTTCTCTTTGTGCATTTTTTTTAGGTCCACAACCCGCTCTAGGAGGATTGAAAATATTATGATACCAGTTAGAATGTGTTGATATGTCAGAAACTTTATTTTGTGGTTTATTTTGATTTGTGTTAATGTTATGTTGTAGATTTCATGTTATGATTTGTTTGGATGTTGTCTAAAATAAAATTCATATACATTATTTTTAGTATAAAAATTTGTAGCACAAATTATAATATATAGAAATTAAAAAATATGACAAAAACTATGTAAAATTACAAATCCGCCTAGAACCGATTAATCCCTCTAGGCGCTAGACAGTGTCCGTCCGTCCTACTATCGCCTAGCGATTTCTGTAACATTGGGTATCAGTAACGGTAGATGTCGTTTGTCGGATACCATTAAAAAAAAATGTTATGTGCAGATCGTGAATTATAAAAATTGCTAAACTATAATGAGAGACATATTGATATATTAAGTCATATTTATGTCCATATTCTTGAATTATTTGGAAATATCCAATTTTAAAGGAAAGATATGCAAAACAATATTATTTGTATGTTTGGCCGTCAAATTAAAACACCCAATTTTTAACAAGTATTTTAGAGAACTTTTTATTAAAATAAATATAACCGGGCATAATATCTCATTTGAATGTCTTGACCTCAAAATAAAATAATTTATAAAACAAAACAATAATTCCGAAAAAACAGTGAAGTAATGTTTTCTCGGGAAAAAAAGACCAAATTATACATACAAACTTACAACTACAAGTGAAATAAATATTCTACAACTAAAACGGTAATCTAAAATTAAAATTTTAAATAATTTAGTATTATATTACTTTTTGGGTTGATAGAATTAATATTTTTGTACAAAAAAAAAACTATGAAATAAAACAATAGTTCGGCAATGAACAAGTATACATTATTAAGAGTATCTAATTGTCCATCCCTAAATTCTTCATGAGTTAATAAAAACTCTTACCATTCTTTCATGAGGAATAAACAAGTACACATTATTAAGAGTATCTAATTGTTCATCCCTAAATTCTTCATGAGTTAATAAAAACTCTTACCATTCTTTCACGAGGAATGAACAAGTATACATTATTTGGCTTTAGTTTTCGAAATGCACCTAGAGGAGATGGCGTGCTACGGCTCACAATCATTTCTCTTCCATTTGCGAGGAAAAGCTCCACCGGAGTGAACGTACTAAATTCGCCGTCCAAACATTCATCGGAAGTCGTGCACGATGATGTACTCCATCAGCGGTTATTACACGGATAGTCAAATTGACGAATTAATAATGCACCCTGTTTCGTTTTAACAGTATATTTGACCAATTTTTTTAAAAAAATTGAATTATACACAAATGTATTATGTACCATATTATTAACGTATCACGGATGACCAATTATTTTCTAAGACTCCCATCACATGGGACTAGCTCGTACAACAATCCAATTTACCCCTCCCATTAAATTTACACCACTTTGGAGCCAAACCAGGAGGCCACATCATCCGCTACTGTTCACCCTCTCCAGGGTACTGTTCACATTAGTTACTGTTCACGTGTTTTACTGTTCGCGGATTTTTTTTTTTGTACCGAACTGCGTCTTTTATGCGTCTATGTACCAAGCTGCGTTTTTTTGTGCTTATTATAACAGTTTTGATTGGTACCAAGTTGCGTCTTTTATGTTTTTTTGTTTGCCTTTTTTAGAATTTTATTTTATTTCACATGTCTGATATTCTAAATAAAACATTTGAATTTTTTTTTGGAACATATGATATGCTTTCAGGAGGAAAAAAATTTGTATTTATTACGTAATACTTGTGAGACTATTTAATATCAGAGTTTTTTTTTTTAATTAACATTTGGATAAAATTGAAAAGTTTGATTTGTACTTATAACGTTTTAGATAAAATTATTATTTTATGATCATAAAAGATTTTGAAATATCGCAGCGAAGCGCGAGAAATATTTCTAGTAGATTCAATGTACCGAACTCTCTTCAAGCTTATGTGGAGCAATTCAGGGTGCCCGCGCATTAGTTGAGTTAACAGCTGAGTTATATCAGATTGCCTAGTATGCGCCCGGTGCGGCCCCGACGAGCGCTGAATGGGTAATGAGTTTGAGGAAACTCAACTCTCTCACAGCATTTGTGGGTATTGGTAGGGCATTCGTTTGCAGATGCATGCTGAAATATCAAAGAAAGTATATATTTCATTCAAAGTATTATTTAATTTGATTTGTTATTAAAAAAAAATCTTAAAGACATGCAAACAAAGAGTGAGTTATCAGTACATAAATAATAACTCATTTCTCTGAAAATAAGTCTGGGAAACAAGTATTTTGTGTTGTCATTACGAAATATTTTTGAAACAAACACTTTACTTGATTTATTATTTCTAATTTCCATCTAATTATTTACTAAATCCTTAAATATCTTACTACGAGTAAATAATATGTTAATGGCAACATAAAACACCTATTATATCTCCTCTAGAGGCAAATCATCAAACACCTCTCACGCATTTACCTATTTTGTTTTTGTAATCATATAACATAATTTTATATCTCATTCATTTTTTTTGCTTGGAATCGAGATAACCTTGAAACGCCTCAAGCTGCTCCTTCGTAAGAGGTTTCTCGTTGCTCTTTATCGAACGGTGCACGTCATAACTAGTAGCTCCCAAGAAAAGAAGCCTGCGTCAAATTTTGATTTTTATAATTTTAGTTTCATTTCTCACTTTTAAATTATGTGAAGATGAATGTGACAAGTACAACTATGATGATTATATTTTTACCCCGAAGCAAAAAGCACGATTTGTCTCAGAAATATGTGCTTTCCCATGATCCTCATGTTTTATCCCAACTCGACTCTTCAGCAAGCTTCAAACCGGTGCGAACGATACTGCATCAAATCAAATCAAATAGAGCTCACAAAACAGTGTTCCAATTAAGCTAATAATAATTACAACAATGACCAATAAATTAAACCATACAATAATCAATTAAAGGAACTCTTAGCTACAATCAATTTCCTAAGAAAAAGAATAATTTTCTTACAATCAAAATAAAATCACTGTAATTTATCACACTTCAAACTTCACCAATCAAAACACAACAAAACCTAAGTTCAATCCAAACCAAACAAACCACTATAAAAATAATTTGCAAAAACAGACTAAAAACTCAAATCAATCTTTACAATTGCAACACAGCCAATGATTTCACACTGCAAGACAAAGGATCGGCCTCATGAGCCACATGTTTCCTCGAAACCCTTCGCCAGCTCATCGCCTCACCAGATCTGGCCACCTGGCAAGCCGTCACGAAATCTAACACCTGTCCAAAGATCTTAAACATCTCCACCCCATATATTCGCTCCTGGTCCGCCACATAAGCTGCGCACCAGTCCATGGGCGCATCAGGATGCCTCGACACCTCTATCCATTTATTCGTCCCACTGGACATCTCCAGTTCCATCACTTTCCTTACAGCCTTCTCTCTCCTGTTCACTTGTCCCTCTCTCTCACACCACGACACGCATATAACAAACAAACGGGACCCACAAGAAACTACTTTAGGGTTATATTCTACTAACCGTGAAATGGATCGACCCATTTGAATCTCGACCCAATAACCCGTATCGAGATCATAACATGCCAATTTATCTGTTTCAGAATAAACGTAAAATTTGCGATCAATTACCGTACCGGTACAAGGGGATCCAAACTCCACGGGTACAGGATTTATTTCGACCCATCTATCGCTTAACGGGTCATAAATCTCTCCCGAATCTAATTGCTCGTCCCAAGATCCGGTTCCTCCGATCACAATTAAACCAAGTCTTGGACCCGTACCAAATTGTAATAAATTACTTTTATTTGGGTAATTTGGTAAATTTACAATACCATCATCTTCCTTAAATGCGTCTCTGAGCTGGCGTCTGAGTGAGAACCGGTATGGGTCTTGATATACATCGGAAATCATACTGGATCGTAATCGGGTTTTAACTGGATTCGGGTCGTTTTTTTCTACCCTAGAATTGAACAATTTGCAACTCGGTAAAATTTCAAATACTCCGATAATGGGCTTGGATCTTGCAACCTGCATTGAGGAAACCCTGCGCCATGTGTTTGTTAATGGGTTGAAAACCTCGACCCGTTTGCAAGTCCTCAAAGAAGAGGTATTAGAATTAGGGGTACATTCTGGAGCTCTCGAGCAGCCTCCAGTTACGTACAATTCGGATCCAACACTAGTAGTGGAGTATAGAAACCGACCCATTAGATGATCTGACCCGATATGGTGCCACCTTCCACGGGAGACGTCCAGTGCGTGGATCTCTCCAGTGCGAGAGCCCTCTTTCATCACTCCAAAGAGGAACAACCATGGAGTCTTGGAACTGGAGTTGGATCTTAATTGGATGAATTGAGGAGTAATGGTTAAGTCTCTCCATTTCTTGCACACACAGCGAGATGCCATTAGAGAGGAGAATGGAAGTTTTAGGAGTATTAGTTCGAGCATGTCGTCAGGGAGAGAGAAATCTGGTTCGGGGATTGGCGGGTTTTCAACCCGTTTACCCTTTCTCGAGTTTTTCTTATAAGAAAAGCACTCAACTTCAGTTGTTTCACTCAGAAGCTTCATTTTGAGCGTCGCATCCAGGTCATCGCAAGAGCAAACTCGGCAACCATTAGTTTTGATTGATAAGTTTATGCATTTCGATGATCCGTGTTTTGGGTCGGCCCGTTTCTTCTCGATTGAGCTCCTTTTTCTGTGTTTTTCAGCTGAATTTTTGGTGGTTTGATTGGAGACGGTCAATGATTCTAATTCTCTGTTTAGAGATGTGTCATTTGGGCAAATTTCTATTGTATTTACAGGGTCACTGAGTGAAAGAGGGGTTCTACTATTGAAATTCGATCTACTCAAGCTAGAAAAACTACCATTAGCCATCCCAAAACAAACCCTTAATATCTCACAAAATTAAACAAACCCAAATTGGAATTCAATCTGTACAAGTAATTGAACTGGAAATTGGAACTAACCAAGACCTATACGAGCAAAAAAAAGAGACGAAATAAACTCCAGCTTTGCACAATCTTGCTATAAATTACTGAATCCAGTGAAAACTAACGACTTAAAAAAGAGGAAAGAAATCGAACCAGATTTGAATTGATGAGCTTGTGAGCTGGAATTTGATGCAAGGATATAGGAGGACTTTATATTATACAGCTCGAAATAGTAAAGAAAAGAAGCTTTTAAAAGCAGACCAGCAGAGTTTATTTTAATTGGGACCCCATACGAAGAAGAAAGGTCGCGTGGCTTAATTGGCGCGACTCACGATTATGGACCCGGTCTCTTCTCTGTGCATTTTGTATGATTTTGTACATACTAAATTATCAATGTTACCTTCTTTTATATATATGAAAAAAATTATTTATTTAAATTGTTATGTAACATTTTATTTGGTGGGGCATTTTAAAATAAAATAAAAAAGTCTATTGTTGAGTTAAGATTCGATGATTAATTCTTTGATTTGGTCATCATACGTTAAATATGTCAAATCATAAATTATCATGTTAAAATTTGATATTCCAACTATTAAAAAAAAATTCAGAATCAACTACCAGAATAAAATTTCATTGAATCAAAAGATATAAACTTAACTACATCAAAACTCAGCGCAAAAGAACCAACCATAATGGCCTTTCAACCAAGCAGAGAACGACGGTTTTGTTTTCTTGTATGGAAATTCAAGAAAATCAAGTTAAAAACAAAAAAAATGATGACGAGCAAAAGGAGAGATTTTTGAAAATGACATGCATGACATTGATTGTTGCTTGTTGTTAGGATTGGCAAAAGAGAACTCGTAACTCGATGTTCGATCAAACTCGGCTCGAAAATAGTTCGAAAAAACTCGTCTGAAGGCTGGCTCGAACGAACTCGAGCTGGATCATTGCTCGATTCGAACTAGTCCAAATTTGAACACTTATGCATATAAAACTACAAACCTCAATTTTTTTCGAACTGAGTTCGAGCTGAAAAACACTGTTCGAACTCCTATTTCGAGCCGAGTTCAAACTAGATTATGTTCGTTCGAATTCGGTTTGTTGCCATCCCTTCTTGTTGTCTTAGTCTTCAGTCAAGAGGTTCAGTTGAACCTGAACTCCATTAAATTCACATCCAAACCAAAAATGCATTTTATTTTATTTTCTTATTTAGATCTATCATTAGGACTTTATCACAAGCACGCTCGGCCCTAGCTATATAGCCAAGAGGTTCGGGTTTCGGATCCAAAAAATTTAGGAGTTAAAAAATTTCGAAAAATATGATTTATTCAGTTAAAAATAAGTATAATTACAATAAAAATTTTAAATATCATAAAAAATATTGTCGCTCATTGGTAAAACAATTAGTTTCCTTATGAGAGGTCATGAGTTCAAATTTCACAAATTATAAATCTACATAATCAATTGTGACAAAATACGTTAACTTTACTGCAAATTGTATACGAAGTCCACTTTCAAATTAGATTTCTGATACTTGAAAATTTGGGACCGGGTCTGTTCACGAGTTAAACTCGAATCAATTAGGCTCGAGTTTTGATAAGATATTTTCGTGAACTTAGAGGAAGTTTGAATGACATTTCATCTCTTCGTTCTAATGAAATAGCTATAGCTATGGTTTGTTGTCGAAAAGATTGATAATTGATCGAATTGAAACGTTATATTTGATATTCCATTTTTAAATCCGTGTCGTTTCATTCTTAATTATTATTGGTAGACGAATACGAATGATAATTTAATTATGTGTTTAAAGATTCGGTTATTATTGCTTTTTGGTGGGACAAAAGAAAAGATGGATTTATTTGGCAAAAATGGGGTCCCTTAGGGTGAGTCGGTGGGTGGTGGGTTGATTTCGTTTATTTGGCAAATTGTGAAACAACGTGACCTAGTCTGATGATGACAATTTTGAAGGAATTCAAATAGCTGAACTCGATTATTTAATGCTTTTTGTTGGATCCCTTTGTTTTGTACTTATTGGTGGGCCTTCCAAAATTATTTTCAGACATTATTTAGCTAAAGAACTATTATTGGCATTTATTATGTGGAGAACTCATATTAGGCTTTGGGCTTGTTTATGGGAAAAATTTATTTTATATTTCTATCATCAAAGTACATTTGCTCCATTTGGACTAAATTTTCTAAATCAATAAAAATATAATGTTTTGAGCTTATGGGCCTGTGGGCAAGGTAATAAACATAGGGTTTCTACTGTACATTCTTTTCATGAAAGGATAGTTTGGATATTTATATTATGGGAAATTATACCGTGCCTCCCAAACCCATCACAACACCCAGATTCCAATACTTTTTGTTTTTTTTGGGTTGGGTGTTAATTCCCAACTCCAATTTGCACCCCACTCTCTCTCCAAATTAATTAATGCTTCGAATTAACAGTTAATTATGAGTAAATTAACATCTCATATTAGTACCTAATAACTCATTAATTCAATTAACAGTTAATTGAAAGCATTGTTAATCGAGTGGGTACTTTTTGAGAGATGAATAGGATGTCAAGGATGTGGTGATGGATTTGGGGGTACAGTAAATGGCCTCTTATATTATTAATATATTGTACTTGTTGTTTGTCTCAATTGCTATAGAAAATATCTTCTCCGTTATTTAGCTTACCATCTATTTTCCTTAATTCTTTCTCTCTACCAACGTGATTGCAGCCTTGATTTACTCCTCTCTCTCTCTTCGTGATTCTCTCTCTCTCTCTCACAGCCCTGATTTCCTCTCTCTTCTCTCTAGCTTGGTTGTCTCTTTCTCTCTCAGACCTCTTCTACGGCGATCTCGTTTTTTTTGTCCTTCTCCTTGGAAAGTACTATGGAACACAAGGTGACAATCAAATTTTCAAAATACCAATCATTTGATTGTTCAAGTAGTTGGTATATCATTAAAATCGATTTTTTTGTTTTAATCAATTTTACTTTAGTATCGAAGAATCAACTCTATCATGAAAATCATAAGACTTTTCTTTTTGTAGTGTCTACTTTATGGGATTAGTTGTGTTAACTAATCGGTTAAACATTTGGTTGTGTAATTTTGACAAAAAAAAATGTGATGCTGTTATATATTAAATTGTTTTTTTTACTGTGTATTTTTTTTACTGTACCAATTTTGAATTTTTTTCTTTTACGGATTGTAATTGGTTGGCTTAGCCACCTGTTTTACATTGCATCCATTTTATTACTAGAAGTTCTCGTTCATTCAAAAAAATATCTGAGCAATTACATTGCATTCTTTCTTCTCTGATTGGAAGATTTTGCATTCATTTTTTTATCATATCATCTAATGTATAAGTTTTTACTTTAATTATTGGCACATTTTAATTATTGGCACATGAAAAGGAAACATGGCACTACGAAAATGTGTTATCATATACATGCATCATTACATATTAGCAACAATATTAAATTCATTTTTCTTACTGTACCAGTTTTGAATGTTTTTTTCTTACTGTATGAATGTTGAATTTTTTTTGTACCCTGGACTAATTAGCATTATTATTTCATGCAAATATTAAAACAAAATCTAATCCGATTATTTTTTGCTGATTTTGTTTAGGCATGCGAAGATAATCGTAGTGCGGAGGAGTTGCTCGAACATAATAAAATTGTCGAGATGACCTTTACTTCCCTAGAAGAGGTGGAAAATTTCTACTATGATTACGCAAAGAACAAAGGATTCGGTGTGCGAAAAGATACGATTAAAACAAGTGCAATTGAAGATGTAGTGTGCTTTCGTCGTTTTCGTTGTTGTCGTGCCGGATTTCGCCAACCGATGTATTTGAATGGTGAAAAAAAACAAAGAAAACGGCCTCTAACCCGATGTGGCTGCCTTGCCAAGTTCGCTGTCAGATTCAACAAACGGGCAGGGAATTGGCAAGTGAAGGAGTTCGAGGATAATCACAATCATGAATTTGTCCATGGAAATGAAGTTCTTATCTACGGTCACATCGTAAAATTGATAGTTCCAAGGAAAACGATATAGACTCCTTGAAACTTGCGGGGATTCGCCAGAGCCAAATTATGGATGTCATTGAGCAGAAAGTGGGGGGTTTGAAGGAATTGGGATTTGTGAAGAAAGATTTATATAATGTTCGGCTAAACGAAAGCAGTCGGTAATTATTCACGGAGATGCTGAATGTGTTTTGTAGTGTATGAAAGAGAGAAAGGAGATTGATGCGGAGTTCGTTTTTTATTACAAGACTGACGATGACGGGTGCTTCACGGCTATATTCTGGTCTGATTCTCAGTCTAGGATTGATTATCAGTGTTTCGGTGATGTCATAGCTTTTGACAGTACATATCGGGTGAACCGGTATAATATGCCTTTTATTCCATTTATCGGGCTCAATCACCACCGTTCGACCACGATTTTTGGATGCGGAATAGTTGCAAACGAGACGGCGGAATCATATGAATGGCTTCTGTCTACCTTGTTAACCGCAATGTACCAAACCCATCCCAAAACTGTAATAACCGATGGGCGTCCTTCCATCCCAAAGCAGTCGTTTATGCTCTAGGCATATAGAGCAGAATATGATGCGTCATCTCCATTACTCGAATTTCGGAGGTTTCAGGGCATTATTGTACAATAACAGTTCCGATCCAAAAGATTTTGAGAATAGGTGGGATGGTTACATCGCAACGAGTAAATCATTAAGGAATAACGAATGGTTGAAGTCGATGTACAAGTCGAAGGAGCATTGGGCACCTGCATTTTTGTAAAACAAGTTGTTGTTCGGAATCACAAGTACTCAGAGGAACGAGGGTCTTAATGCGAGGCTCCACATGCATCTTGATGGAGGTATGCATTTAATTGATCTTGTTGCGCACTACGAACATTGTTTGTCTCATATCCGTCAAAATGAGACAAAGTTGGATTCCGATGCTTCTAGTTCCGTTCCCGTTGCCGAAACGGAGTTTGTGGGTTTAGAAGATAGTATTGCGCGGGTTTATACACAAGCAATGTTTTCTTTGATCCAAACGGAACTTGCCTTTTCAAAGAATTATGAGATTGTTGAGACAGATGAATGTGGTGATAAAAATTGGTATGTGTTAAGATTGAGCGAGAACGTTGAAAAAAGGATAGTTGTGGAGTGTGTTGGTGCGGACACGATTGAGAGTATGAAGTGTACGTGTATGAAATTGGATTCTGATAAAATACCTTGTAGGCACGTATTGAGAGTGTTAATTGAGAGGGGCGTAAATGTAATTCCGGAGTGTTGTGTGTGGAAAAGATGGACTAAGGGTTCGAAGACTTGTTTACCGTCGTCGGAAGCAGGTCCATTAGTTCAGTGGTCTAAACTAGTTCAAGGTGGAACAAATTCTTCATTGTTTGGTGTTTCTGATCCAAAAATAATGATAGATAAAGGTGCGCCAAAAAAAAGAATTAAATCTTTCTTAGAGGCTGGCAAGACGGGAAAGACGAGATGCGGACATTGTCGACAATTCGGACATAACATTCAGACGTGTTCGAAGGTTCGAAAAGATGTGGGCATAAATGCGAACATTGTCGACAATTAGGGCTGTTTTTTTTTCCTGAAAGAAAACTTTGATTTCTGTTTGTTTATTTGTTGCAGACCAAAATTTTATTTCACTCTTTCACAAATTTAATTTATGTCATATTTGTTTAATTTCACGCACCCTTTCACAAAATAGGTTTGGATTTTGATCCAACCAAAATTTATACACGTCAATTTGATCTACATCCTTTGTTTCACGCACCCTTTGTTTAATTTGGATTGGTACATATTGCCTACAAAATTAGATACCAAAATATTTTTAATCTCCACTAAAGAGTGCTCCATACGTGTCAACGCTTTATTTGAAAAATCTTCAGTTTGCTGTGACACAATTTTTTTTAATGAGCATATAATTAAAACTCAAAATTAATTGAAATTTTTTTATTATACTGACCTTGGAATTTGTGCTTTTATCGCATGACGTAGACTTAGAGGGACTTCTAAAAGATATTACCAAGTTTCCTGCTTTTATACCATGTCTAGCCGCATAAGAATCTCTTAGTTCGACCTTTTCTTCATCTCAATTCATCATTAATGGATGGGAATGATTGATATAGTCAAACTGATCTGTTTGCAAGTGTTCACAATACCAAACCTGATCCATAACAAAAGAAGTCAGTATTTTCTACATAAACATGATAATATGACTTTGTGAGAAAATTATAAATAACTTGACACGAAAAATTAGTATACATGTAGAAGGATGAAGTTGCCTTTGAAAGGTAATTTTGACATCATCTTATATGTCATGATACTATTTATCAACTCATCGACAACAAATTTAGCCCAATTAGTATTTCTTATTTTTGATATATCCTCAACAAGGGCAGTATAAGTGCTCGGCAATTCGTTATCCGAAACCGGAGCAATGATAGTGCCGATTATCAGTAAACAAAATTTCCTGAGAAAATGCTCGTCATGGTCAATAGTACGACGTATATCGTCCGCTAATCCGCTGACAGTGAGTTTTTGGATTTTCACATCCATGTATAATGCATGATAAAATACATTCCGATTATATTTGCTGATGGCAACTTCAGTTCCGCCATCTCGAACTCCAAGAATAGAAAATGCATCCCAGGTCGTGATGGGGACGTAAGTCTCGTTGATGACGAACGATTTTTCATTAGGACGATAATTACTAGCTAGAAATCTGCACCACATACTTCTCAATGTGATTCGTCGTAACTGTAAGAACCCACCGAATCCGATTTCCATTATTGCTTCTCTTTGCTTGTCATTTAATTTCTCTATCACATTAATTACCCGTTCGAGTTCTTCTGATATAGAACCGACAACATCAGAATTGTTGGTCTAAATGAAAAAAAGAGTAATTAAACCCACATAAATTTATTCATGCATATGTTTTGTACAAATTTGGAACTATCAAACTATACTTGCATATGCACCAGAATGAATTTAAGAGCAAATATTGGGTGTTGGACGTACATTTGAAAGAAAAATAATTCATGCCAATTTAACTCCTATATTTAATGCATCAAAATCTGAGATGCATCTTTTAATTTATTTCCAAAATAAACAACTTCCACTTTTGGGAGTATTAATGAAGAGAACCAAAAAAAATACAAGAACAAATTGAAGTATGGTTTGAATAAATTTTTATGATTTGCAGGTTTATTAAAACTTAAAAGAGACCAAAAAAAAAACTACTAAGAATCTAATATTCTGATAAATATTTGTATGTATGCATTAAATACTAGGGGTAAAATGGTAATGGCAAAAATAATCCATATGGATATATAAAATACGTACCATTATTTGAGAGCGGAAAACCTTTAGCAACAAAATAGTAGATTTTTTTCAAACTTACGAATATAAGGTTATGTTTCATAGAATTTATATAGGAAAATCATCAATGAATCAAGAAGGAAACATAGATATGGAAATTATCAAAAAAAAAAAAATCTAAATTTTCATTCCATTGAAGATTTGTTTTCTATTTTGATGTATGTAATATTTGAGAAAATTAAAAATAAATTGAGTAAAAAGATTTGTTCATTTCCACCTCAAAATCAAATAGGGTAAACATCAATCAATTTTAGATCTAATTTATTTCGCAACCATTCTTATATTTCATTCAATATTCTTTATTGGCATTTATGGAAACGACACATGATATTTATAGAATTCAATACAAAAATACGGAAAAACGACACATGATATATTATCAAAATTCTTAAATATGATAATAATAATTATTATGTTCACACAAAATGCCTGATATGGGCTGGACTTTTAAGTGACTTCAGGGTTGAAATGATTTAATATGATGATTGATCATCAATTTTTGTTGGTTCTTAGAATTTAAATATATACTAACATAGTCCATAAACACCAATTCAAATACCACACCTATGCACCTATGAAATCATGTTACGTGTATTTATTGGTCTTAGATAACATAATCAATTTTCAATCTAATTCTAACGGTAACAAAAAAAAATTCAACAATTTTCAATCTAATTCTAACGGTAACAAAAAAAATTCAAATAAGACAATTTAAATTACACACAGAACAGAAATTACACTTTAGATCAAAAAACAAGACAATCTATGAAATATATACAACAACAAAAACAAAAGACATTGTAACGCTTTATTAAAAAAACAACTTACATGCAAATTACAATCTAGATCAAAAAATAAGACAATTTAAATTACACAAATGTCTACCTTAAAGCAAGAGCCAAAAGCACATCGTGTACTTGTTGAACCGTTTCAAATACCTATATAATTTAGAGAATGAGGTGGTAGAAGAGGAGGTCGATATAGAAGGAAACGAACCTCCATTGAAAAAATTATCTCCAGTTGTGATTGAAAAGGAGACGAAATGCGAAACGTCCAGTTCCTCCAGTAGCTCTGACTAGTTCATTTACAGATTTACAGATTAGGACTCGAGTAGTTCTTCAGGAAGTGGTTCCCACGCAAAAGCTTCTTCTCCTCCTCCCTTACTTGAAAATAAGGTCAATTTTGTTAATATACTATTTAATTATGTAATATACTGTTTTTAATATACTATTTTTATTGTTTGCAAGATGCAGAATCTGGTCCATCTATGAATGAGGAAAAAGTAAAATTAACTGAATAGTTAATTTTAAAATATTTGAATTAGTTGAAATTATGTAAATGTATTTTTTAATTTTTTAATTGGTGGCAGAATCGTCAGAAGAGTCGAAACAAGACGAAAAAGAACCGAACGTGCAATCAGACGGTAAGCGAAAACGAAATATTAATCGAAATAAATAAATAAATAAAAATGTTGTATATATAGGAGATAAGCAATACAGAGCCTTGTTAAAGGGCCGTTTTGCAGATGCTATTTTGAAAGGTTGCTTATATCAAGCAAAAAAGTATGATTTGCAAATAAGTCCTCCATATTTTTACATATGAGATAAAAAATAATAAAGTGAATATGTACCTGACCATTTTCAAAACCCACAGCCAGAAATTGACCCGAATTCATGTCATTTAGTTCGAACAGGTGAATTCGAAACCATGGCCGCAGCATTACACTGAATCCATTTTCCTTTAATAAAAAATAACAAAAAAATAGTAAATTCAGATTTTTTTTTGTGTAGAAATATATGTTAATCTTGAAATAACAACAACAAAAACTAATTAATTACCTTCATGCTTAGAATGACTGCTTGACCCTTCAGTGTGTTCACGAAGCTTCTAAACACGCACCTACAACATAATTTGAAAAAAGGTTTCCCTTCAATTTGAGCACTCATCTGAGTATTTGAGTTATAAACTATCGAAATTCAGAACAAATCAAACAAATCAGTACAAACCTTATGAAACCCAAATTATGTACTGGCCATCATGAGAGAGAGAGTGGCGAGATTGTTGACCTAGGCTGCTCAATCCAACAGAAAGAATCTCCATCCACAGGAAATTCCTCTGAGGCGGTCTTCGTTCTCCGGCGATCGCTCGAGAAATAGGTCCTTTAGGTTGCGTGATCGAGAGAGAGAGAGAGAGAGAGAGAGAGAGAGAGAACGAGATTATCGCGAGAGAGAGAGAGAGAGAGAGAGAGAGAGAGAGAGAGAGAGAGAGAGAGAGAGAGAGAGAGAGAGAGAGAGAGCGCGCGCGCGCGGCGAGATTGAGGGCGGTATTGGGGGCGGTATTGGGGGAAAGCGGACTGGAGGAGAGTAGAGAGGGTACGAGAGGTGGAGGGAAGGAGGTAAGAGAGAGTAATTTATGGGTACAAAATTACTTTTTTTTTGTTGCTCTTTTTAGGGTGTAGGATAAGAAAAATGATTTAATCTTAGTCTTTAGATTGACAACCAATTTTTCATCTCAATTGTTGGATTAAGAAAGCGTGTATGATAAAGGTGAAAAGGATGTATCATAGAAGCCTAAAAACTTTTGTGCAAGATATGAAGAGAATTACCAATAACCAATTTAAACATATCAAAAGAATATTCATATTCATATTCATACATAATTAAACACATAACATTTCTCCAACCAAAAAGGAAAAAACAAATTCGAATTGAATTTCCAAGTCAAAATTTTAGCAACAGAGAATTGCAATTTCTACGAACTCTTCCTTTCCAGCACGTTTTTTTTCCTTCAAAATTTCTTCTGTTTTTTTTGTTTGAGTTTTCTACTAAAGAATGGTTCTACATATTAATAAGTTATATAATACTTGATTCAAACATTTGATTTTCAAGTTAATTATGGTGTCTATGATAAGACCCACATGAAGATAGTAGACCAAGCAGTAAGTGCAATCGCCGCAATCAAATAAGTCCAAAGGAATATCACCGAACTTTCTTCTTGGCTCACATCGAATAATTGCGCCATTGTGGCTACGTATAAAAAACACAAACTCATTTTATTTCTTTATTTTTTAACTTTTAATATGAATTTGCGATGTAATAATTGAAATATCTCGGTACCGATATTCATTGCAGGTGGTACGGCGAATTGAATCATGAGCACATATCGATACATTGGATCGTGAGGTAAAAATCCAACTTCATATGCGGCCTTCACTACCATCATTCCAATTATTGGGAGAAAAATGTATCTTATGCACACAATAGCCACAATTGCTAGTCGCCTAAGTTGCGATTTGTGAAACCCTAATCATATAAATTCGATTAAAAAAAAGTTAGTATTATATGAATTATACATTATAAAGTAAGTTTAGTTTTTCATAGACAAATTTCATTAATTACCTTGTGTTAGGTTTCCACCAAGAATCAAAGTAATGCAAGGAATTGTTCCATCTCTGTAATTTGTAAAAAAATAAATTAAATAATTAAACAATTTTTCATATTATATTAAATTAATTATTACCCTAATAATTGGAGAGTTTCTGTAATGAAATGAAGAGGGGCATTTACGCCAATAATCAAGGATTTGAGCCAAGGCATTGCTCCGACAAAAAACCCAATAATCTATGGAAATGTCGCAAATATATATACAAAATTAGAAAATTATCATATTTTCCCTCACAAAAATAAAATAAAATAAAATAAATATTTTCAAGAGCTTACAGCAGAAATAGTTGGAGGTTCGAGTATCACTTTGATAATTTCTTCGAGAATTTCTTTAGTACTCGCATATAATCCCTTATTTTCCTCTTCATTACTCGCACCAGATAACAAAGGAGTACTCTACAATCATATACATAACAAATAATTAAAATCTACAAAGGGTATATGCGTAATTTTAACAAAATATAACTACAACTTACGATTTGGTTTGATTCTCCTGATTTGGAAGATGCAGGAAGACCTGCCTCGGGATCTTTGCCGTCGATAACGTCTTTGTCTTCTTCGTGCTCTCCATTCAAAACCCCTCCAGTAGCTATCAAGTCCTCGTGATATATTTTCCCCGCTTTTTTCATTATACTATAGGTATGCGTCCATATAAAGAACCCTCCAAGCTATAATTAGGAAAATTTCATGAATAATATTTATTAAAAAAATTGAGAAATAAATAAAAGTAATTACCGCCATAGAAAAGGACGAATATGAGAGGCCGCGCGACTTGCAAATGCTTTCAGATTCTTTGAAAGGATTGCCTTCTTGTTCGCAAACCGCAGGAACGATGATTAACAATAAATTCCCAAAATTCCCTGTTTTTAATTGCATGATTAATTAATGTCAAAGAATAATTCTGGAAGTATATGAATATGTGAAAATGGGGATTTAATTAATTAATTAATTAATTAATTACCTCCTGTTGAGAATGCAGTGACTACAGGTTTTAAGTGACGTGGTAATTTCAAGAATTTACCAACCAACCAGCTTAGAGTTCCTCCAGTTATGTAAACTATTGCAATATTTATCGGCATAAACCACCTAAATTAAATAATGAGAATTATGAAAAATAGAGTTAATTAATTAGAAAATAAATGTTTATCTGCTCAATTAGTTAATTTCGAAATGGAACTAACCAAGATATTACATCTTCGAGAGTGACTGTCTTTGCGAGGCTCACAAACATCAGAGCTGGAGTGAATACATGAAAAACGACCTGTGTAAATTACCAAAGATCAGATCTTTAGTTCAAAAAATACAAAGAAATGTAAAGAAGATGCAAAATTCGATTTAGAATAACCTTGTTCATATCCTTTCTCGCACTGGCAGTGAGAATGTTACTATATCCAGAAGCCAAATACGCACCAATCAACCCAATTAGAAGCACTTGTATAATTGGCATTGAAGCCACCATAAACAACTCGAAGAAATCCATCTTTCTTTTACTTCTTTCTCTTCAACTGAGTTCAATGGAGGAGAGAGACAGAGGGACAGAGCTTGTGATGGCTAAGCTAGCTTCCAAATGCCAAGTCAGAAGAAAAGAGACGCACAGAGAGAGAGAGAGAGAGAGAGAGAGATGATTGGTAGTACTAAGAAAAAGAGAGCGTTCTTATAGGCGGCAGTCATAGAAGATATCGCCTCCCCCATTTGTATACATGGCAAGCATCCTCTCCCTTATCCTACCATTACTCCGCTCCTCTAGTTCCGTCTCTCAACCGAATTCCTGCACTCAAATGACTAACTGGACTCTGCTGTAATTTGTACTGGAGATGAGTATGGACACTGGAATCCGGTTTGGGTGGGTTTATCTTTTGCCATTTGGATCTGGAACCACTGAGGAGCTGAGTCAGCTATGAGGGCATTTTTGAATGGTAGTTTTGTTTGGTGAACCAACAATTACAAATTGCTTATTAGGGGGTTTAATGGTTATTGTTGTTTCGGTGTACGGTGGACCAGTGATGGTGAGGGTGTATATGAATATACATGGTGCCCTCAAAACTCACCCAAATACGTCAATCCATTATGGGTAATTGGAGTGATTAGCACTTCAATCAGAATTGAATCGACATGTAAATTTTGCATATTAAATTAAATTGACATGTTAATTAATCGTTAATTGAGATGTTAATCACTTAATTAACTACTATCACTCTAATTAATCATTCTCAATTGACGCATCAAAAATATTGGAGTGAGAGTTGGAGGCACAAAACATTTTCCATATGAATATATGATATATAGCACCCCAAGATTTTTGCCGAACGGTATATATAGCATGTATATAACTAGTGATTCAGTATATTTTATTAGTATAATAGAATAAAATTTACTGTTTGACCTTTCCAAAAAAATTATGCGATGTAAGTTCAGAACTTGTCTTTTATTTGGTTTCCCAAAAAAATCCTGAAAAGATCCGTCACTTGATACATGTACCTTAGTTTTTGTTTTTCTAAGACAACGTAGTTTAAGAAATTTATTTTTTATATATTACTAAACTAATTTTTAATTATTATTTTTATATTAGAATATAAGGGAAAATACCCCATTCACAAAATTAAATCACCGAACTAATACCGAATGTCGATTAATAGTAATATGTGTAAATGGGTCCCACAAAATATTTATCATCAAAACTCTTTTTGTAGTAATTCGTTGGATTATCTTTGTAAGTGTAGTCTTATTGATTAGATAAGTATATTAAAATAATAACTATATTAACTATTTTGTATCTGATATTTTTATAATTAATGTATCACTTCATCAATATCGTATTCGGTACGATACATATATCCGTATCCGTATCTTAAGTAATCGTATAATCATGTACGGGTTAATATTCACTGCGTTTGGCCTTCGAGAGAAGAACTATGCTAATATAAAAAATACCATGAACATATAAAAATATATTATGTATATTAATTATTAATAATGTACATTGTAATTCAATAGATATTTAGAGATTAAAAAAATATAATATTGTAACTATATACAAAAAGACATGCCAACAAATGTAAAAAAACAATGCACGGACAAAAAATATTAAAAAAAATAGGTGAGGGACGTTAAACGGAAAATAGCTAACAGTAAAGAATATTTCTCAGTAAAAAAATTGACCAATTAGCAGAGAGAACAAAAAATTGGAGGTTAAACTCTCAACTCCGAGAATGAAGGGTCAAGTCAAAAAAGCCATAATAGAATTCTTTTGATATGAAAAATTGAAAGTGCATTAAAAACTCTCATGTTTTACAAGTTTTTCTGACTATATATAAATTAAACCTCTAAAGTAATTATTATCTCTGATGACTCTACGTGATTATCTCTTTAATTATGTGATCCCACAAATTGTCAAATTCCAAAAATAAAATTTTATAATAATAATAAATCTAGTTGGTTACTATGTATAAAAATATTATCACATACAATCATACTATTATCTCAGTTACAAAGTATTGTTAGACTTCTTCTTTTAATTAATTTTTTATTTTTTTATTTTTTTACTTAGTTGTTAGGACCCCATGACCAGGACAACAACAATATGTATTTTCTCCATGTGACAAAGGTATTCCTATTCATCATCCTCTCCATTTTTTACACATGAAAGATACAATTCATGCTTCTCAATTCATAATTAATTATGATGAAATGGAGAGGATAGTAAGTGTAACGTGGCGAACCTGTTCACTAGTTCTGGTCAGAATTTTCTTTGTTAAATTAAAAATTTGAGTGAATGTTTTTCTCATTAATTAAACAGCAAACATTCATGATAATGATTGTCGGATTATTATGGGTGCCGTCATCCAATGCGTGGCATTTCAAGTCGGTTTGTCTCAACTCTTTGTTAAGGGTCATATTAGGGAGGTAAGTGGTGCGGTTCAGATCGTATCCGAAAAATTATTCGGATCTGTGAAAAATATAGGGATCTGAATTCGGATCCATCTCTAGATAGTATTATTCGTATTCGGATCCGATATTTAGTTTTAGTATCGGATCCGGATATTTTTTCAAATCCGATACTCGAATCCGAATTTGAATATCTGAAGATGGACATTATATTTTTTTATATGTCACATTTCATATTATTTGAAAAAAAAAATAGATAAAATGATGTTTAAATATAACAGTTTAAATTATTAAAGTCGAGATTTTTTTTAAATGAACAACAAATGCTTTTTATATAGACATACATTAATTGATAAACACACTTGAATATTTACCTTAAATATTCATTAATTGATAATTACTTAAAATATTCTTGAAAAATGGTGTATCATAAGAAAAATAATATATGATAAAAGCTCCTTCAAAAAATATATAATGTTATGATATCATAGTAATTGTTTTAAGGGAAATTTTCAAAAAATCCCCTATCTTTTTTTGATATTCTAAAAAAAATCCTATCTTTTTGTTATTTGTATTAATTTTTAAAAAGTCCTAATTTTTTTTAGCTTATAATAATTAAAAAAAAAATTATCATATGTTATATTTATATAATTTTAATATTCATACGTTATATATATTTGACTTTTATATTTTTTCCTGAAAAACTAACATAAATAATAATAAGATTAACAACGATATTTAAAAAACACCTTGCAAATATTAAAAAATTAAAATATCATGAAACTATTAAAAAATACATAAAAGAATAACGAAAATAAAAAAACTAGAAATTTAAAGAAATATTTTTCTGTCAATATATTTTCAAGGTGTTTATTTTATAATTATCCGATGTTAATTTGTATTGAATAATAAATGAAATATTAAAATTATACAAGCATAACATTTAATAATTTTATTTTTGTGAAATCACTATATGTTAAAAAATAATTATGAATTTTCTTAAAACTAATAAAATTAATGAAAAGTTAACAAAAATATACATATGAAAATAGAAGGGTATTTTGGTCATAAATTTTGTTTAACACCATTCATGGTTAATTTTAACCCCATAGGGGTATTTGAAAATAAAAGTTTGGTAGAGGATTTTTTTTGAAGTTTCCAAAAAGATATGAGTTTTTTTAGAATATCCAAAAAAAATAGGGGGTTTTTTAAAATTTCCCTTGTTTTAATATTCAAAAATATTTGTATTCGTATCTGACAATATCCAGAACAGTATCCGTATTCTTTTAATATCCGTAACGTATTTGGATCCGGATTGTTCCGGATTCGGATCCAGATCCGGAAAAAAATATTGATACGGATCTAGTATGATCACTATCATAACCGGATCCGGATTGTTCCGGATTCGGATTCAGATCCGGAAAAAAATATTGATCCGAACCGTTTACACCCCTCGTATTCATATGGAAAATCTTGAACCTCGTCATTTATGATTTGATTCCATTAAAGGAATACGTATGTGATTATTATAATGTGACAATGTTGATCGACATTACATTGAATTTGACTAAAGGAAAGCGTAGCAAAATGCATCTTCACATGTTATTGTGTATTTGTCTTTTCCACAAGTAAAATTTGGTTTGTTATTTCTCTTATAATTTGTTTAGTAAGTATCCCTAAAAAAAATGTTTAATAAGTAGAATGATTTACATCATAATATTACTCGTTTCTCGCTCACAAATAATTGTTGGATAATATGACTATTTTTTTTGGAGAGGAGGAAGAAGAACACATATTTTTTTTATACTTGTTTTATTTATATTTCTCTTGGTACTTACAAACACAAATGAGTTTCTATTTATATGCTAATTGCTTCATATATACATGAATCACATTAACTCATTATCATTAACTCACACTAATTCTCAAGTATATGATCCATAATTATATGCAATAAATACATATATTACAACTCTCAAATTGAACATGACATTTCACGCTCACATAATAAATACTAAAGCATGCATCTAATTAATATTATTTTTTTTAAGAGAATCATAGGCCACGAATCGTGGCCATTATAAAAAAAAATTATATTGATGTCACCGGGACTCGAACCCACAATCTCTACAACATGAGGGTTTATTGTGCTAAACATTCAACCATCTAAGTTATGGGACAATTGACACATCTAATTAATATTAAGTTTATATAAATATTCAACAATAACAACTCTCTCTTAACGAATTGACTATGAAAAATCATGGCCGCATTATGTGGAATATCTAAGATTCAGAAGTATCCCAGAGAATGGGAGATGGCTGTATAGCAATTAGTATACAAAAAAAAAAAAAAAAAAAAAGATTCTTTCATAATTGGGGCATTTTGGTATATGGAAAACAAAAGTTCTACTCAAAATGTGAGTGTTCATGGGGCACTTGGATTGAACAAAATTTTCACCGTAAAAAAGGCTACAAAATATAAGCTATCACAACCTCAATTGCAAGCTATATCGGAGGCAAGTCACAACTCATCATATTTTCATTACTTCCCCCGTATACTATCCAGTGTTCTGGAAATCGACCTTGGCGGCCGATTAATCACCGATTAATCGTTCCTCGATAGTCCGCCGTCGAGATAAGCCATTGGCGTTTTGTGTTTGGCGGAATCCGCCAAGCGGCCGCCAAGCCACCGCCGAGCCGATTTTTAGAAGTGTTTTTTTTTTTTTTTTTTTTTTTTTTGGCAATTTTTTTTTAATTGCCATCCATAGCCTAGTTGTTTGAATGTGAAACACAAAAAAATATATATTATGAGAGACTGTGGGATACTATTCAAAATAACGATCGTTTTCGTTATGGATTGCCAATGGATCTCCATTGACATCAAAAAAAATTAGGCATCAATAATGAAAACGATCATTTGTCGGATACTATTCAAAAAAATAAATTTGGACTAAATTTTTTCATATTTTTAATATTATTTATATATATATATAAATTATTATTATTATTTGAGTTTATGTTAGTTTGGTGACGTAGTGTATTTTGTTATTTAAATTATTCAAAACTTATTAAAAAAACTGTGATTTGTAATTTTGTTTAATTAATTTAAATATTAAATATAAAAAAATAAAAATCTGCCGAGGTCCGCCGAGATTCCCGATTAATCATCCTTGACGCTGGATGGTCGTCTGCCGACCAGCGAGCGTCGAGCGATTTCTGGAACATTGAGTAAAACCCTCCATAATTGGATAGTATCTATGTTGCGCGGATACTTCAAAAAACGAATCGTACCCATATCGGATACGTATCGGATACGGATACGTCATCGATACGGCACCGATACGTATCCGATACGCCACGTGGCGTATCGGACTATTTTAGTATATAAATTTGAACCGATACGTTTCCGATACGGTTGGATACGGTTCCGATACGGCGGGATACGGTTCTGATACAGCTGACTCATTGTTTTTTGTTTTTTTGCCCAATTTAAAAATGCCCAATACTTTTACTATTCAATAGTATTTTACATCACATATTTTTTTATTTTATTTATTCGTAAAATATCCAAATCGATATTACAACATCTCGATTTTTATAATAATTTAATAAAATTATTTAAACATATATATTAATTATATTAAAATAATATACATATATAACGTATCGTATCCTAAACTTTTCAAGAAATACCGTATCGCCGTATCCGTATCGTATCGGATACGATACTCGTACCTGTATCCGTGCAACATAGGATAGTAATTTTACTTCACTATTATCAGTTCATACAGAGACGATTTATAGTGCCGTGATTGGAGAAGATAGGTGTCGGAAAACACTAGATAGGTAGCGTCATTCAAAGAAAGAAGATTACGTTGTAATCACTTGAGGTGATAACTGATAAGTATATTTTTCCATACAATATACAATAGAACTTTCTATCTACACACACAGTACAATTTTAGAGCATAACACACTTATCAAGAAGCAACAAATCGCATCAGGATCTTGACTGAGTAATGCTGGAACCCCTCATTTTTTTTATCATGAATCGTACCCATATGCAACGTGACAGGCTGCTAATGGATGAATTTTTGCCCATTTTTTAATGTATCCAATTTAGTATACAATTCATGTTTGTCACGTGACAGGTGGATACAATTCGTGGTCAAAAAGATGGAATTTCTATCACTACTCATCTTGACTATAAATATTGGAGGGAAAGATGGGAGGGCAAAAATGTTCTCAATAGAAATTAATTTTTTTAGGAAAATATAAATCACGAATCGTGATTATTATAGATTTTTATTTTTTATCTGGTGTCAATGAGATTCGAAATCATAACTTCTCTAACATATGATTTTATTGTGTCAGACATTGAACCAACTGGGTTATAATTTATGGAGTCATTGGCCGTAGAAATTTGTTCTAATATAAGTACGAAGAGGTCAAATACATAAATTTTGAAATTTTATTATAATACAATACATTAAAACATATTATAATGTCAAAAATCTCGGAGGGACCATGTTCTTCTCCGATTCATGTAGAAATTCGTCCCTATGTTCACTTTTGATGGCTTAAATTGTCCCTGTATTAGAATTACATAGAGATGTAATGAAATGATATTTATTTTTTAGAGAAGCTTAGACTATCAATCGTACTTACTTTTTAATTCAATTTTACATAATTTCAATGAAACTCGAATCCCCAACGTATCACAACATATGAATCTTGAGTCAAAATACATAATCATCCAAACCATTGCTTATGAGATCATTGACAATAAATGAAATGATATATTATCTTTTTTTGATTCGTGATTTGAGTTACAAAATTATTTATAACCCTAAACATAACGGCTACAAAATTAGCCTACCTAATTCCAACGGCTAGTTAGCCTTGATCTTATCTAATTACATTGTTTAATAGAAACTATTCTATCACTCCGG